>OW203761.1:21320304-21970888 GCA_934045905.1 Leuctra nigra | reverse complement strand
CTTGCAAATCACCCCTCTGTATACAAATATCTGTATTTTAGGCAACTTATACTACTTCTGTGTACGACTGGTAGTCGCGATAGGGGGTAAGTTTTATCACAACTAAATGCGTTGGCTATACATACTTATTCCATTAGACGATTAGAAGTCGCTGTCTTTCGGATTCCTAGGTACACTTTATAATCAACCGTGTAGATAGTGTTGGGCATGTGTTGGGTAAGTTCTCAGATCCAGTTCCTATGATAAATAAGAAATAGTTCCAGTTCCTAGTTCCTTACAAATAAAGGAACTGGAAAATTACCTGTATGAACTAAGTTCGTACCTACCAATGCCCTTCAAAAACAACCCGGATTTTTTTTAGCAACGGGGTCTCTAAATTGAGTGAACAAAGCAATCAAGTATAATATATTCAGAAATCCGGTAAATTTAGGAAGCCACAAAAAATGGTTCATTATTCGCTATAAATTCTGTGCAAATCATTTCATAAGATATTATATTTCTATTCGAAAGGAACTTAAAAATAATGTAAAATAAGTTCCAAAGTTTCTTACAAAAGGAACTTTTTAGTTCCTAATTTCCTTTAAAAATAAAGTAAAGAAAAAAATAAAGTTTAGTAAAAAATAAAGTTGCCCAAAAAGGACCTAGTTCCCGGTAACTATAGTTTCTTGGAACTAGTTCCTCCCCAACACTGCGTGTAGAAGCTGAAATTCTAATCTAATTCTTGACATTTTAATTTTTTGCTTGAATTATTTCATCAGATTAGTATAAAAGATGGAGGACCATAAACGACCACTATTCGCCAAATGCCTCTAAAAAAATACATTTTCTTTAACTCAATGGTATATATATAAAATTGAATTTGTTCTAAAAATGAACAATCGTTTGGAGTTCAGCTATAATTTAGCTATATAAAAGACTTTTTGCTTTTACCCCTTATTAAAAGTCTAATAGAACACGTTAGGGGGCGATGCAAAGCTAGGACGACAGGTCGGCCACTTTGGCGCTAGCGTCGAGTGGGTATTTTTCAAATCAAAGTATTTCTTATCCCTCAGTCCGTATTTTCATGTTATATTATAAGCACTAATGTTGATAATTGGTTATTTACCGCAAGAGTGGATAATTATTAGAAATTATAGTGTAATGATGATATTTTGGTCATGTATAATGACAGTTCACAGAATGATGTTTGTTTCCAGTGCTCTCTTGAACTGACTCACTGCTTAATGGAATTTTGTAACTTTCAATGAAAACAATTGAGAGGGTGTCGCTTCAGAATGAAATAGAATTTGCTTTATATTGCACTATCTTCTTATTTTTACACATGTTATTATACTATTGTAAAAAATATATGTATCTAAACAGTAAGTACATCTTCTTACGCCTGTCAAAATAAAGTTTCGTGAGTTTTAATTTTGAGTGACTTCACACTTACGCACAAAACCGATGGCAGCACCCTAGCGGAAGGTAGTTTGGTTAGTGCCCTGTTAAACAATGATTAATCGTAAACATAAATAATTTGATGGAAATTCGAACTGCATTTGAAATTTTTGAAAGGGCAGAGATAACTAAATAATTTTTAATGTGATTGTGGTCTTTTGGCCGTAAAAAATTATTTCAACTAAGTGGTTTTCATACCTGCATTTTTTTTAAATTTTGTAATTACTTTTTGATGTGATGAAATCCAATTAATTGACCTTGATTGAAGAAATCAGTCAAAGCTTCCTGAGTTCAAGTAAAGTCCAAATGGCTCTGATCTGTCATCCCTCTACGAGCATTTTCATGGCTAATGAGATGTCATTAAAACAAATTACAGTACATAATGAAATAGCTTGACTACAAATTTATTATTATTTACTATACTACAGACTGAAAATGCGCAAGAACTTGAATTTCCGCCGTTCTGGAGACTCCATTTCGTCACTTCAAACTGACGAGTCGAACGCATGTTTTTTCGATGCAAGTAACACATTCCTTTCGATCGATTCAAACATACCTACAACTCTTTGAGTGACGTTTGACTCCCATTGTTAGCTAATGCGTTTACGCATTCGTTGGCAATGGCATCCACCATCTAACATCTTGCTGTTCATTTATTACTCTAGACAATTACAGAAAGTGATGAAGATTCGGAACCTGAAGAAGTCGACCCATATGCTGCACTGAACAAGAACCCAAATATTGATCCTGACGTTTTGAAAAGCTTACAAGACGTATGGAAAAGTAACCAAGAGTAGGTTGTCACATTGATCTAGGTATTCTACTTGTCGCGTTACTATGGACAGATGCTTATTTCTGCTTGTACATCTGTAGTCACGTAAAATGCTGAGTAATATTTGCATTCGTTTATACCTGCCTAAAATTACTAGTTAAATGTTTAAATGATTATGATCGTGTGATGACAGAAAGTAAGAACAACATTTTACAACACCTCGTCTTCTATTGTTTTCTTGGTTTTGATTTTAGGTTATCTGCGCGTCCTCGAAACTTGATACGTCTAGACATTGATCCTGTGTATGAGGTCAATGGAGAAGAATCTTACCACAATAATTTAAAAGCAATCGCATCTAAGTCTGAACCTTTCATCAAGGTAAAAATAATGTTTCTGTTGCTGTCAACATGACAGTTCGGTTATTCACACTTGCCCTATTAAATGAAAACAATTGATTAGGGCTATACTGCCTTGGTAACAACCAGTGACATTCCTAGAATGACCACAAATGATTTTACAGAGCAAATTGAAACACTGGCCCTCGATTAAAAATTGATATCTAGTTTTAACTGTAAAATTAAAGCACATTATTTCAACATTGTTTGTAATGTTTAGTGCCCTTCAGTCACCAAACAGCCTACAGTCATGAGACCTCTGAAATTAGCATCTTTCAACCCTCGCGGAGCAGAAAAAGATTCTCGATCATCTCTGCGGGAGAGAATAATATGTAGCCAGGTTAATTGCAACAATGTGGTAACAGATCTCAAGTAAGTATCAAAAACATCAATCAGTTATATTCAAAAGTTTCGCACATAACTTATGCACCCATCTAGATAATGTTTAAATTGTAATCTAGAAGCAACACGCCCGTGAGGAGAGACAGATCATCCAGCAGCTCGATCGAACAAGTGGACAAAAACTCGCGCACATCTCAGATATCACGCACATCTCATATATCAGGCACATCACAGATATCACGCACATCTCTGATATCAGGCACATCACAGATATCAGGCACCCCACAGCAGGTACAACCAAAGACTTTAAATTATTCGTCTTAGCTTTAATAAATCCGTATGTCCAGTTGAATGTGCAGACTAATTAATAGTTTTGATCGGGGTTGTTCGGGATTTAAGCTCCGATTCTCTCTGTTAAAGGATGACTGCCCGACTCCCGAACAAAAGTGTCCATTCGCAATGCGTCTGCCAAAAAAACGATCGGTCCCCATCCCCTCATCTGGGAGAAAACGGCAGTCCATCGACAAGTACTTGTCCAGATTGAGGTCCAGTTCGGTATCCGACGCTACGTCTAATCAACGGCGACGCAAATTGCAGCATGGAGCGCTTGTAAGTCTTTCGCGTCCACTGTTCAGTGTTGCACATTACTATCTAAATTCTGCTAAATTCTACCGTTGTATCCTCACTTTAGATTCACCAAATCTACGCTACTCAAAATACTAATAATTACAATGCAAGCGAATTCAGTTTGAAGATGGACAATTCTATTAATATTCAAGCGGCGCTCAATGCTAGCGAATCTTTTACCCCGTGTCAGAAAAGTTCGAAGTTGCCATTGAAAAAAGATAACAAAGAGTAAGTAAATCAGTGAAAATAAAAGTTTGCCACAAAGTAAGGACACAGAGGGTTATCATTGGTGTTATCAATTTTAGTGACAGTAGCCGCTTGAGTGTGTTTCCTTCATTGGTGGGCCGAGAAACTAAGTCTCAGCTCTCGAATCAGTCGGTATTCGACGTCAAGAGAAGCAGACTGTCGCAGAAACAAGATTCAAAACACAGAAGATCCTCGGACATTCGACATCCAACTCCTAGCAAGTTCAGTACACGCAATCTCACAGAAGCGGACCTACATAGAGACAAGAAGTTGAACAGCAGAAAATCTCTTTTGAAGACCGCTTCAACACAATCATCACAGTATGTAACGCAAAACATTTCATTGTGTACATAAGTTTCAATGATCCCGTATTGCATCCGTATATTTCATTGTTTAAATTTAATATTAAAATAAATGTAGTACAATTGCACAGAAGGAGGTGCTTTTGAAAAAGTCGCAAGACAATGTCAACTCAACAAATAAGTTCCAAAAATCTCAATGTTTCAGATTAGAACGGCCGCTGACCCCTGCTCTAGAACTCCCTGAGCCAAAAGAAGCAGAACCAACGAAGCCGGTCATCATTAAAACGGACTTCGGTTGTCAAACGGACACCCTGGAAGCTTGGTGTAAGTTGGCCAAGGTTAAGGCGACTGCGTCGGCAACTTCCAAGAGGCCCGGGTCGGCGACTGCTAGGAGGTCGTCGTCGGTGACAGCGAAGAGAAGTTCGTCGACGACCACCAGGAGGACTTCGTCGTGGATTGTCAAGTCTACGACGTCGACGGCAACGGAGACGGGCAACGAGCGTCTCGAGAGATCGAGTTCAATTCTCGCGGGGAGTTCCGGCGCTGTCCAAATAGTTCGGGAATATGACGTGTGCTCGCAGACAGGATTCCCGTGGCTTCGGGCGGTCGCAATTCCGACTGATGATGAAATTACTAGGGATATTTTCAACGAGAAAGGTGAGGTTCTTAGATTTAGTTCTTTCACAACTCTTCATTAACAATTTTTGTAGTAAATAAATTAAAATTAAATGCGCTTTAAATGATCAAAGATATTTTGTAGAATGACATTTGCAATATTAAAAGTGTCCAATTCATGATTAAATTACCCCGAATGATAGAAGTAGCCCATAATGAAATACGTAACGCGAATCGTCATACTCATGTATTTTGTGATTTCAGAGGTCCAGACGGATGCAAGCGTGGAGACGTTGAAGGCCATGGCTGCAGAAGATGACATGACAGGTAGGTAACAGCAAGAAACTTTGGCCAACAAAAGTTATCTAAACAAGTTTGTCACTATAATGTCTTCTTCTCTCATCAGAGCCGCGGCGGGCGTTAGCGGTGCTCAATCGGATGGTCATCATGCCTGCGGTCGGTCAAGTCCTAAACCTCTTAAGTGAGTCACGAAAAACAATAACTAATGTTATCTTTGATTAGTGCAAAATGTAAACCTATCCCTGTTGCAAATTTTATAAAATAAAAAAAATTGAAACATTTTCGCATGTATTTTTCATTATTTGAAAAATAAAATGTTTGCGTGATACAGATGATTTTTGAACTACTTTCTTGCCTTCTTCCCCCAGGAATGTTCTGGTATCTGTTCACGCTGATCCCGCAGTGTCCAGGATTTGTGCCAGCAGTGGGCGCGATGGTCGGCGCCGTGTGCTGCATGGGCTACCAGCTCTACGTCCAGCCACATCCAGTAGTGCTCGGACAGGAAGTGCGTGGTTTCACTTGGCTCTTTAGAGGCCTTTTCAATTTCATCTGTAAGTTTTTTGTTTTTGGGAAACTTTAGTGATATCTGTGACAAAAGACAAAGATAATGTGTTTCTTGATTTACAGATTCCACCAAATTCTGCCTTTTGAACTATTTGGGGTGGAGGGGCTGAACGTTCATCGGAGATTCAACCGGCGTAAATTCACATCTGCATTTGATTTGTAACAACATAACTTTCAAATTAAAAAGTCTAGAGTCAAAAAATATGAATGGTGTCTCAAATTATTAAGCAATAACGTAAGCGTTTCAAGGAACTGAAACCTCTGTAGGAAATCAAATAAATGTTTGTACAATAAAGATGTAGAGAGTGTGAAATAGCTACGACGTCCAATGCAAATAGTGCATGAGTACTTTACAGAAATTGTGTTCTTCATCCCGTTCTATAGCTGCAAATTCATAATTTATTAATACAATCAAAATTGCATTCTACTTAATCAGCAAACTTAACTTTATAATAGAATATTTAATTAAATTGGTAAATAAATTTGTTGTAAACTCTCGAGTTGATATAAGTTAAGTTTAATTATTGGCTGCAAGCAAGAGAAAATTATAATGAGTAGATGTGGTTAAAGGTAAGCGAGCTTCCCCTATGGAGCTTCTGGAAGAGCTGAAATTTGCTTCAATATTTGCTGAGGTATACTCATACTGAACACACGTCATTTTCCAATCTGCTTTAAGATATTGGTGCTTCAGAATGATTATTTATAGGGTTGCTGATATTTTCTGTTGTATCAAAATTCAAAAACAATCTTCTGCTATGCATCAAAGTGGTTTGAGCCCCATACCGATAATCCTCAGTTCATAGATGGCAGCACAAACTTAGCATTATCAGAGATTTGCCAGTAGGCTCTTCTGTACAGAAACTAAAGGTAAATAAATATTCGATTAAAAAATACGCAGTTACATTGCTCCTAACGTCCCCCCTGACGAAGGAGGACTGGTATTCCCTTATCGAATATTTATCAAACTTTTAATAAAAAAAATAACAATATTGTACAAAATTCTACAAGAACACAATGTAGTCATAAAAATATTAGTAGGTATAAAGAAAAATAAAACTGTCATCCGTGGGGTATCTAACATTTTTGGTTTACTATTTAACAACAACAGAATTTCAGCTACAATAAAAATATCGATTTGGCTCTAAACATACATATTACCTATTCAATTTCTTCTGTGGTCAACAGCCTTTACAGCGAGCTTTGGCATGGTCATGTAGAATTGAGTGGATGGTCTCCTCATTATAAGAAACCACTGCCAGTAGAAGATTGAGCATCAAGGTGACGAGTGACGTCTGCATAATATTCTGCCAGCACGCGATCATATAAACGCATACTTTCTGCTTGAAACCACTGATATGTGGATACCAATCAATACAAACTTGATACCTTCCAACTCTTGGTTGAACAACGTGTTCGCCATCAAAGTGACTCTGCGCACGAACAGAACCAAGTTGCTCAACCAAAACGTAAATAGTCTGAATCAGACGTAAAAATATTATATGATTTAAACTTTAAGAAGTATCTGACTTGTAAAGGAAATAAGACTCCAAAAATGTATCTCTTATATTACCTTGCCAAAGGTATATTCAACTATCTATGATTCAACATTTTCAATTTAAAACTCACAGAAATTTGCGATTCGGATGAACAAAAGGGCCTAAAAATGCCAAAAAATGCATGAAATGCATTTGATATGCGTTGCCATATGAGTTGAGTAATCATGTGCTGCATGTTGCATACTTCTGCGAAGTGAGTTATTTTTAATTAAAACATTGAAAACCACAAAAAATCTAAAAAGCCTACCTACCCCTACTATTAAAAAACCGGCTGGTCCAAATGTCTTCAAAATTTTACTGGTTATAGATAAATGATAAATATGTGTCTCTATGATTCGAAAATTCAAAGACAAAATTTTACTCTTGTTGCAGAGGGTCAAACTGGAGTATTTTTAGGGTCTTTTTGCAACCCTACCGTGAAAAACAAAACAAAATAATCAAACATTTTAGACCATGGGAACACACATTTACTCTTTAAACATTTTACATTTTAAATTATCTAGTTAGCTCTGCTTTTCAATAAATTTCATATGCAGTACCGTGATCCTCATATCTATTAGTGTTTTGATCCATGGGGGCGATGCCAAGCTAGGACGACAGGATCGGCCACTTGGGCGCTAGCGTCGAGGCTGTGCTTTTCAAATCAACGTATTTCTTACCCCACAGTCCGTATTTTCATGTTATATTATACAAATTAATGTTGATATTTGGTTATTTACCGCAAGAGTGGATAAGTATTAGAAATAATAGTGTAATAATGATATTTTGATCATATATGACAGCTCACAGAATGATTTTTGTTTCCAGCGCTCTCTTGAAATGACTCACTGCTTCATGGAATTTTGAAACTTCCAATTAAAACAATTGAGAGGGTGTCGCTTCAGATTGAAATAGAATTTGCTTTAGATATTGCACTATCTTCTTATTTTTACACATTTTATTATACTAGAGTAAAAAATCTTTGTATCTAAACAGTGAGTACATCTTCTTACGCATGTCAAAATAAAGTTTCGCGAGTTTAAATTTTGGTGGCACGAACAGCTTACTTCACACTTATCACAAAACCGAAGGCAGCACCCTAGCGGGAAATAGTTTGGCTAGTGCCCTATTGTTGAAAAACACTAATAGATATGAGGATCACGGTACTGCATATAAAATTTTCGAAAAGCAGAGCTAACTAGATAATTTAAAATGTGGTCTGATTCTATAAAAAACATTATTTCATCAAGTATTGTATACTCTTAAAATCTAAATAATTCGTAACGGTGAATCCATCTGGGACTGGGAGTGAATTGTTAAAAATGAAGAGAAGTTAGTAAACGTCATACACTAGAATTATTTAGTCAACAGAGCTAGATGGAATGAGAGACAAGAAGATCGTATAGGGAAATCAATTAATTCCCAACATGGATCCCGAATTCACTCCACAAATATTATATCAAACATGTGTTTGCGTTTGTGAACCGTGCTAGATATAGTTCCATGTTTACCAAAATATATCATAACTTTGTACGCATGTACGCATTAATATATGCCTTGAAAACTTCATTAAACTTGCCGAGTGTAGGTATAAACCACGCGAATTTACTTAATGACACGGGCATTAATAGTTCTTATTTCATTTTCATCATATCCAATCTTAAAAGCAAACAACAAGGTTAAGAATTGAGATGAGACGAGGGAATCTAATATAATGGAGCGAATTAAAACTTTGTTAAAATAACAAAGGATTAAAGTTCAAGTCAAACATTGGCAAGGAAAGAAAGAACAGCAAACATATGAACGTAGTTAATTGCTTCATAAATGCATTAGGTATTACAAGAAATAGGAAAATTAGTTAGACTTGTGTTTGCACTTTTAATCAGTTTCAATCAGAAACTTGCAATTATTTCGAAATGCAATCAGATAAGTTTGTTTTCTTCATGTTTCTTTAGTGCATTTTATTATCGGGTAATCAAAATTCAACAGAAAAAAGGGTATCAAAACAGTCAAGTAACATTTTGATTAATATGCTAACTAATTTTCTTTAAGTCAAACTTTACTGTAATTACCGAGGAGTTACAGATGGCATTTCGTTAATAAGTGCATAGTTTAGTTTAAAAAAAACAGTTTGAACTATAGTTGTTATTTAAGTAATAGCTTCTTACTCGTAAGGTGTGAAATAATTACAACCTGGAAAGCAATTAATTACTCTCATTAGTCAGAGATGCAATAGAATTACTTCACAGATTGTGACAAGAAGTAACAGATGACGTCGACAGAACAAATTGCTTAGCAACGAGCTTCAAACCCGGCACCTCCACCAGTGAAAATATCTGCACATTGGGTTGATTTTAGTCTCTAGAGCACAGTTGGTCTCACCCGGGGGGAATTTAAAAGTTCCAGGGTGGCGAGGGGGGTGGGGGAAAGCTGACATAAAAATACACCTACATATCTTTTAAGCAAATTCTCATAATTATCAAGAAATAATAAAAAGCTTAAAACTTTTTCTTTTCAAAGCATGTTTTACCTGGAATATCGTACTGTACAGAGAAAATTAAAGACTATTCAATATTTTATGCATTTTATTTGGATTGCACTTTTGAGTTCGAGTTCTACTTGGTTAGACTATATAGGGAAGGGGGAATTTTATTCTGAACAACAATGAAAAAGAGAAGTGAAGCAAAAAGGGCGAGAACCACTGCTCTAGAGAGACTAATAATAGGCAGCGTGTTTAGACAACAGATGGCACTGTAAAAAGTACAGACAGAGCCACCTAATCTGTGGGAAGGAAGCTTACCTTTTGCCAAGGCGTCCAAGTCGCTGCAGTTATACGTTATGTTGCTGCACATATTACGCATGATAACTTCTTAAAATTTAAACTAGTTTATCTAATGTTTATTCGCCTACAAAATATTAATAATAAAGTGTTCACAATTTCACTGAATCTGATCACAATATTAATTTGCGCGACTTAGTTTGATTCCGAAATATTTTGAGTACATTTGTTGACATCTGATCGGTTGCTAGGTCACGGCCAATGAGAAATAAAACAGTTGACGATCTTCCCACAAAAGTTGCTAATTTCTCTCACTCGTGGCGAACACTCGGTGCCTATAGACCAATTCAGAAAATATCTGGGTGGCTCTGGTTTCTGGATAAATTCACATGCAGTTTGGTTTTCCAAGTATCTATTGGTGTTTTACAACAATGGGTATATGAATACACACTTGGAAAATCATACTGCATGTGAAATTCATTAGAATCCAGAGCCATCCAGATAATTTCTGAATTGGTCTATTCTTAGATTTAAATATAAGTTCGAAAAATGCAGTGCCTGTGAATATGACAATATTTCAATTCAACATATCGGTGAGGTAAAATCAAGATACCATGAATAAAGTTAAATAATAACAATGACAAGGGTACAATAAAATTAATTCTTGGGTCTAGGTGAAAACCGTGGTAAATTTAAAATTAAGTTAGGTATATTAAAAAAAAAGTTGCATAATTAATGTGCAAAATTTAAAAATTAAATTATAAATGTCAAAAACCAACAATTCTTTTTGTTTGGTAACTCATTTAACTGATTTTTCTATGCCAAAGTTTCCAAACAGCTGCGTGGGCCAACGGAATCCACGGACCGGAAATTGAATTAATGTTGTGGTGTCTTTCAATTTGGCTAGAATTAATTGAAATGCCAGAGGAAAATGCCGAGCTACTCGTTAAAAAAAGTCGGGTCTTGTGACACCAACAGCCGCTGACTTGATACGATTTACTGTTCTTGAAACTTGACGAGAATCGATACAGACGACATTCTGCAACGGAACAATTACATGTGATTTAGATGTAGATAGCACTTGCTTCATCCAATTCAATTGTGACGGATTGAAACAATATGGACCTGAATATTTGCATTCAGCTCTCATTTCACTGCATTTCAATTCAACAGCATTGTAAAGGGAAGCAATACTTTTTATATTAAAAATGGTTCACAAGAATGTAATTACGAATAGTCTGGCATATGTTGTCTAGGTGTATTCGAGTTTGCCAATGAATTTGGTCTCGTAAATATTTGATTTATTGTCACTCACGTTATGTCATCTCATTGTTGCCTGCCACCATCTTGATGGCACGCAGAATAGCTGTGTGAGTTTTTGCTTTTTTGACGATATTTTATAGTTAATGGGTACCTGGGAAATTGTAAGGCTCCGGATATATCTTTAGCACGAAGAGGAATCACTCACCTTACAAAAAAACATCGATTTACCTCAATAAAGTAATTAAATCTGACCTGTCAAAGTGCCAACAAAATGTCCGCCTCAGGTGGAAAATTCAATCATTTTGCATTGTTGATATAAAACAAAAGAAGTTCGTGCAGCTATGAATACAAAAACCACAGCTAGAGAAAAAAATATATTAAAAATAACTAACTGTTTTGAACACAAAACATTTGTTGAAGGTACACCAAACATTAGACGGTGGTACCTATTTGTGAGTGAACTAAAATTAAGTAGCATCTGCTTGCAAAAATCTGATCATGCTCATAATTGCAATAATTCGTAATCTCAGTCACGATTTAGAATATATCTGCTAATAAAATTGTAACAAAAAGAAATTTTGATCTCTCGTCGTGATTTTCTAAATCGTTTTAACAATCGCAATTCGAACCCATTAAACAGAGAATCATAATGAGTGAAACGCGAGCAGCACATCTGTCGTCAATGTATTCAATAATCACCGCGTCGTACCCATACGATTCGCCCGCCATGCAAGATGGGGGAGAATGAAAGTGTGCGGGAGTTTGTATAAAGCTTGAAACATTAGATTGCAACGAATAGTAAACAAACGCTCTTCGTTGCATTCGGAGAGTACAGGACGAACCTCTAGTCATGCAGTCGTCTACTCAGGTAAAAACAATGGGTTTGTCACTTAGTTTGCATACAACAATTGCATCGTTGAATTTAGTAGGTTGGATAAATATTCTAGTGCAGCGCTCTATTGTTATAAGAGCTGAATAAATACTAGTTGTAGTGTAATTTGCAGAAACAATAAAATGTTCATTTAGAACTTCAGCGCTGTAACTACTGTTGTAAACTTGTAATAATGCCTTTTGATATGAAGAGATTACGTAAATATCATAATAGTTAGTAATTAAACTAAAGTACACATGAGATACAAGTTAATTTAGGATGTTTATTAGTAGTGCCTTTGTTCAAATACGCGGCGCATGTACTTACACTTTTGTTCTCATTTTGTAAAAGCATGACAAATTTGTCATAAATTTATCAAATCTGGAAAACAGTACTTGCCATATAATCTTTGCTCTTCTCACAAAATATTTACCAATATTTAAAATGTACGAGAAAAACGTAATTGATGACTAAGGGCTGATTTTTCAATGCTCTGTTGTGGTAATTCCTGTAATGCCATTGGCTGTTGCTATGGAAATCGAGTCCTAACAAACTGTTTAAATTTTAATCATTGAAAAACGCCCCAAAATGTAGTAACTATATAAAATAATGGTTTAATTCATAATTGGGATATTTGTTAGCAAAACAGCTGAACTTTTAGTTAATGTGTTAAATAGGGAACAAGAAAATAATACGTTTTTGTTTTGTTTATTCCCAGCACATCCTCCAACAAAATTTTTAGAAAAACTCCTGACGAAACTTATTATTTATAAGTATCACTTGTCATTAAGGTACCTACATTTAAAAATTGGGCAGTCAGTTTCTTTAACATTTAACCTGCTAGTTACTTTAAGGATCAGTTTTTGAATACTCTGTTAAAACCGGTAGTTCAGTATAAACGTCCATTCAAGGAATGCAATCGGTTGTTGCCATGGCAATATAGTCCTAATCAACTGTTTTAAATCATTTTGTAATTAATCTATTCCGCAGAAACATGGAGATATGAGGTTTATCTTGGTTTAGCTTTGGGGTGAATTTGAAAGGTCAACTGCGGCTTCACTACTTAGTGTGTTATTTATCACTAATGCATGGTAAAGTGAGAGTCGGATTACAAGCCGTTATTAAATTACGATTAACTAAATCGATTATTTCAATTTTCACAAACTACTATTAACATTACGCAATTTAAACTCGCTACTTCAAACGTAAGGAAGATATGAATTTTTAACTTCGTTAAAGTTTTTGGGACAGACTTGGTCGAGACAAGTCACGTGGTAAAAGCTAAACACCGCATCGAAAGTTTATTACTAGAGCTTTGATGCAACTTCTGAATAACTAATTAACAATTGCTATTGGCTAAAGAACTCTGGAGAGGAAACGGAACACTGTCAGACGGGTTTATGTTATGTTTTCATTTGATGATTGGAAAACTAAAGTCTTGCACGTTTCAGTTCCCTAAACTAATTATTTGTACAAGCTCGAGTAATTCATCAGGTCTGTTTCGTTTATTAAATTATCGATGTATTAAAATCGTATTCATCGACTTGAGAACTTACTAGAGGTCGTAATGTACTCCAGTGGGTGGGTTTTATAGTTTCGTAATCTTGAATTGTGAGAACGCAGGTTTTTTTAAAAATATTAATAATGTGAAGGTAACACACAAAAACACTTAAAAGAACCGAGTGCGTCCCGTTTCCTTTTAACCAAAGTTTCTTAAGACAGGATCTGGGCAATATCACATCTGCTAATGCGGAAGGTAAACCCTTTATTCAAATTCATGTCCGTATATTCACAAAACACGTAGAAAGAAAGTGAATGTGTGAATTATTGACTCGAGACTTCACTTTCATACTCAAAGTCATCTTTAGATTTCGATTTCATAATTAAAATTTCTCCTCATGCAGTTGAGAATGACATGCGACTTTATTGCGCGCTCAGTTACATGTCCAACCAGAAAAGCATTCACATAACACAAGTTCGCGAGTTTCTATAAAGAAAATATCGTCGTGAATATTAAGTGACAAAATATTTAATAATTCACAATGTTGTCAAAAATAACGTGTATAGACTTCCGAACCAAATTTACATCTCAAGTAAAATTAGTGTTCAAAGATGATGACCTTTGAGAACGTCTTTAGGTAGGTCATACGTTATTTCTATAGAATAAATCGAATTGAAGGGTACAGGGAAAGAACTATATGAGTCACATTCGGATGAAACTGAGATAAACGAAGTTTTATGTTGACACTTTATCTATCTTCCATACAAATCGATATTTCAATTGCGTTTTTCAAGACTTTGTCGCAATATTTTCTAAAAACCAAGGGTACCTATATTCTGAAAGCTCATAAAAATCACTGCAAGATTACAATTTTTTTAACGGACTCTAGCGTTCTTTCCCTGAACCCCTCAATTTTAATAAAATTTAAAAAAAAAGTAATTATAAGAAAGTTTAAATTGTGTTATTTATGTATTAGACGACAAAATAGTTGTGTTCAAACAAATACGATAACTGTAAAGCATGCTAATATTCTGTTTTGTGCCAGGTTTTTGGAGGGTTTCTGCTGATGGTTTTGGTCGGTGTGACGACGGCGATCAGTGTAGACGTCCCGAAGACGCCTGCCGACGCCGAGCGTCCAACGTCCGGGGTCTATCGAGCTTCTTACAAGGAGCCACGGCCAGCTAGATCATCGGCCAGGAATCTGGCGCGCGACGAAGCCATCGCGGTAATGATCATAGTGGCTCTGATCAGACATTAGTCACAGCACGGTGACAGTAGAACAGTTTTGCTCATTGTTGCACAACAATAATAGCAAATATCTCTCTGTTGTTGAGACGGTGCAAAGTACAGCCAGGATCAGCTTTATGATACAATTTACATTATTCAATGCAACAATAGGAACTATATGAATTATCAATTATATTTTACACTCCATTGTTCAAACATTACACTTCCCTATTCATGCTTTGCACGAGCATTATTTGTTCTGCATTTGTTTACAAATTGCCACTCTACAATTAAAATTATAACAAATTGTCAATCAAAACAAAGAAAATATAATGTTTTACATGGTTGAATAGTAATTTGACTGAATACAAAACAATAGAAGCTCGTGCAACAGGTTATCCAAAGCATTCTTGATACAAACTATTTCAAGGTTAGGTTTACATTTTTAACAGTGAAATGATTATTTGAAATACTGATTAGTGATTGCAAATTAATTTTATTGTAATATACAAGATTTTTATTTGTATTTTGAGAGTATACTTCATGTGTTTTACAACTCGACGAATGTTTGTTCAGCCAACTGGAGACCGAATCGGTCGCTCCTCGGCCGGCAAATCACAGCCTCTGGTCAGCCGTCTGCTGTTGGAACGTCAAGCCCAAGACGCGAGCGACGCCTCGCATAGCGTCTCCGTGCACCACGACGACAAGCACGGAGAGGGTCCGTTCTCGTACCAGCAATACGATATCGACGCGTCACAGGAGGAGCAACAGCTGCAGGGCCATTTGCCCGAGCACGGGGAGGAAGAACACGGGGAGGTAAGAGCACGGGGAGGAAGAACACGGGGAGGTAAGAGCACGGGGAGGTCAGAGCACGGGGAGGTAAGAGCACGGGGAGGTAAGAGCACGGGGCGGTAAGAGCACGGGGAGGTAAGAGCACGGGGAGGTCAGAGCACGGGGAGGTAAGAGTACGGGGAGGTAAGCACGGGGAGGTGAGAGCACGGGGAGGTAAGAGCACGGGGAGGTAAGAGCACGGGGAGGTCAGAGCACGGGGAGGGTCCGTTCTCGTACCAGCAATACGATATCGACGCGTCACAGGAGGAGCAACAGCTGCAGGGCCATTTGCCCGAGCACGGGGAGGAAGAACACGGGGAGGTAAGAGCACGGGATGCTATCGATTTTACATCAAATATCTATTTTTGGTGAAATTGTTGATGTTGATATTGTTAATAATTTAGGATCCATCTAACCGCAAACTGCTGGCTCGAACATATCCGATTTCATGACGTCATTCGGTTGCCAAGAATATGGGGATTCAGAAGGTAGTTTGCAGCTCACAAAATAAACCAATCAAACTCCACAGATGACCGTTGGCTTATACGGTCAGTTATTTTCTTCAGCGTTGTGTTTTTTTATGTTCTCTTTTACGTTCATTGATTTGTTGGTTGGTTTAAAATGTCCCAAAAATCAGTATTTCCTCTATTTTTTCGAAATAACAAACTCAATATTAGTTAAAATTTATGTATTTCCTTAGGTGAACACACCGAATTAATTTATAAAAATATGAAAAGTTAGTGAATAATTCCTTGGTATTGTTCAATAAAGATGGACAAGTTGACCCCCAGGTAGAAAACCAGGACTCCGTAGAGAGAGACTTTAGAGAGGAGTGGAAGCAGCAGGTCAAGCTAGACATAGAGGCAAGAGGGTTGAAGATCCGGACGGCTTGGATAGGAGGAAGTTGAACCCGGAGTAGGATGATTATTCGTCAATAAGTAATTGAGTGAAAGTTTCTGTTTTCCTCTAGACTAGAGTTCATAGACTATAGAGCGTAGCTGTAATTAACAATTCACATGGCATAACCCTGTCACTCATCGTTTTCTTAGCAGAGCGTTAACTTTGGATATAAATGTTTCTAAATATCGTCATAAGAAAAGAATCAACGTAGCTAATTTTTGTTGACATTAGCAATATTATCATTTATCAATCATCATCTTATATACAATATTTCTGCCCAAACTAGTGGACAGTCAGAAATGTATCTGCTTTTTTTCAGATTTTCCAGGAGGTGGGCACAAAATATTGTCTTAATAAGTTGGTGTTTATATTGCTAAGATCGACTCAAAAATGTTGTCACATATTTCATAACTTGAATGGTTCAAAAGTTATATTTACGGAACAGGTATGGCTAAATGGTAACGCTCTGAACTTGTATTCCGGAGGCCCGGGCTCGATTCACGCGGCCGTCCTTCCTGACTGAGGTTTTTTCGTGTTATTCCCTCAGTCGAGAGGCACATGCTGGGAAGGTACCCTACTAATATGCCACGACCGCCTTCTTCCCACCTACCATCCTTACCTATTCTTCACATCAACTCCCAATCATCATCATAATCATTCATCCGTCGCCATTAGCCTCGCTGCAGAACAGTGCGACGTTAAACCCCAATTTTAAAAAAATCAAAAGTTATAGCGATATTTAGGAAATTATTATCTCCAATGTTTACCATTTAGTCCATCCGACTCTCATGTCTCGCCTGTTTGTCCAGGGGCACGACGAGGTCCACTACCAGTACATGTACCAAGTTGCCGGGACCAAGGAGGGCGACGGCGACTATGGGCACGCGGAGGCTCGCGACGGTCACAAGACTTGGGGCCGATACTTCGTCAACCAGCCGGACGGTCGCATCAAGACGGTGCGCTACTGGGCCGATAAGACCGGCTACCACGCCAAGGTCGAGTATCTCGGGGAGGCGGCGTACCCGGAGAAGAAGCCGGAGGAGTACGGGGAACACTGACCTCTTCCGTCTGCGGAGTCGACAATACAGTTGACTGTTGTTATCTCTACCAAATAAATAGTTGTTAAAATAGGATTGTTAAAGTTAAGTTTGTTACAAAATTAGATATGTCCCAAGAAAAAAATCAAAGAAGACCAAAAACTTTCTAAGCTGGGTTTACTACAGAAATAAAACCTGATCGCGACATATATTTTGTAAACGTGGTTGTCTAATTTCTCGATTGATTCCCTCCTTCTCCTGAAAAGAACAGAGTTTCTGATATGTAGAATAATGGAAGTGGAGGTGCCGTGTAGCTTTCTACACACTGGTCGGTAAAGAAGGTTTCTACTAGACTGGCGATACTTGAAATAAAAGAGGTTCTCGTAGAAAGTTCCAAGGTTTGTCGGTAGGAGACGTGCATAAGACAATAACTTGACTATTCGAGAAAATAAGGAACACGATTGAACTCTGGTGGATTCTTTGGTACTAGACATAGGGGGGATGAGGGAGGATATCAGGGGGATATTTATATAAATAAATTATATTAAATTTGCTCTAGTTGATATGGCTCTAGTTGTTATGGCTGAAAAAGTAAACTTGTAGCTAAATTTTAACTTCAATTGTTTCTCCTTTTTCTCTGCCCTATGGAAACAAAAACTTCTAAATAAAAAAGTGCATCTAAAAAGTTTCCTGCCTGAAATGGCTCCATCACGTATCGCTTATTTGTTCGATCGTTGTATATCAATCAACAAAGCTTTACCTACCACAAAGAAACATTTCAGATTGCAAAAATACTGCTAAAAACACATCAGTTGCTGAAAATTGGCATTTTTCTGCAGGGAATTACAGATCTAAATTAAGAAATGTGTATATTAAATCTGCACCTCAATGGTAGAAGACCTGTTGTCCATTTCAATGATTCATCACACAAGTAACATTCATCCAATCAACATTCTAAAAGCGAGATTTCATTTTCTATTGTACTTGAATATATCTGTAATGGTTGACTTCAGTCAAATTGCAATATAAATAATTCAAGAAGTGTGCAACGCAAAATCGAGAAAATTGACGTTGGGCCTTCTACTTGACATGACTGCTCTCTGGTGGATTCTGTGGTACTAGAGTTAGGGGCGGATCATGGCGGATATCAGGGGGCACAAATTGTATACAAATTTGCTTTAATTGTTTTTCATAGATAAAAAATCAACTTGTAACTAAATTTCAATTTCAATTGTTTCTCCTTTTTCACTGCACTTGTTTATACCTAGTAAAGCTATTCCCATTGGCTGTTCCGATGGTAACTTTATTGGGTTATTGTACAAACAGTATAAAGACGTATTGTTTTCCTGATTATGTCTTGAAGATCATCATTTACCATAAAGCACCACCGAACTACGTATGTTTTGCTTTCTACTGTCTTTGGAAAGTATCCATGAACCAACATAAAGCACCTAAACCTGCTCACATCATTATTAAAATCTCATTAGCGAATTATCATTCGTCATTCAGCATTCAATTATGAATTACCACTAAAAGGTGATGAAAACGGTAAATAAATCAGCTATTACAAATAACTTTCCTTGCCAACAGACTATTTGGTGAATTTATTTGCAAATCAATGATTTTCCATGTATAGCGACTTTCCATAGTTGTTCCAATCAATCCCAATTCCAATTCGTTCGTGCAATTCACTAATTACACGTTCACTGCGCAATGACAATTAATTAAAAATACCAATATTGAAATATTCATGTTATTTGAGGTAATTGGAAATATATTAAAATAGCTAAATAGAATGTTATTGAAAGTTGATGAATCCGAATCATGTAGGTGGTTAATTATCAATTTTAAACTGGCAATGATTGTAACTTGCGGCAATGGACACCCGAATCGTGCTCGGCCAATTAAATGATTAATAATTTCCCGCTCTATTTGGCGTAATGAGAAATTACACCGGGATATTGAGAGCCAAGCGCTGACGTCCATCTAACTGACCGCCAGGCCAATCCATTTCATCCCAGTCCTCATTTGCATTCTTCCTTACTCAGGTACCGGAGATTTTTTTATTTTTAATCCAATGAAAAACTCGTTCTGCCCTTATGAAGTGTTGTTTTCAATATAAAAAAAAGTTTGAATTGAATTTTAAATCCAACTCTAAGGGATAATTGAATTTGAAATTTCAGCACAATGCGCACTCTCCCTCATTCACGCACGTTGATCACTTCTATTTACATTTTCATCAAGTGCTGGGCTCAAAGGCGAGGCGATTATTCATATTATACAGCTCCCGATTGATTGAGGTGTGCATTTCAATCAGTATTCGATCGATCATCAATGTGCGTAGGCTCAACAGATGAGAATTACCTGGCATCATAAACAGAATTATGCATTTATTAGAACCTAATAAACTTGTCATCTTCCAGAACAAATAAAGTCATTTTCATAATTCTGTTTTCTCATGGGTCGTGTTGTGTACAATTTGTAATTTTCTTTCGAATTTTAATTGCTATGCCAAGAATGAGATCATAATTTATTATGTAAATGTAGAACTTTTGACTTTCTGAGCGGTAGAATATGCCACAAAATGTCATATTTGTATAAGAAAATTCCCTAGCCACAATTTTGCTTTCAACCTCAGTTGTTTGTTTTCCATGTTTTTTGAAAGAGTAAGAATACCACTCAGTAAACACAATTATTTTACTTCTAAAAACTGAACAAATATTGGAATCAATTTAAACAAGCTCGGTCCCATCTTCGTTGCAATTCAAAATTCAATTCAATTGTTCGTTCTTCGTTTTTCTTGAAGCATTCGCGAATATTCCTCATACATCTGCTCTCAATCTTTCCACTTTCTTTACTGCAGTTCAAACATGTGATTGTTATCCACACATCGATTTAATCAGATGCATCAGTATCTTCTGACCCACAATCATAGCCAGAGAAATGAGCAGACAATGACTTGACCACTCTTACTCTCACACCAGTCTTCTGGCAACGAGATTCAAAGTCAATAATAAAATATTGATGCAGAATCCTGTTCCACTTTGTATGCAAATCTTGTTCATTTAGTGTTTTATAAATGTTCTGTGATAAGTTTTCACTTGCCTTTTAGTTATAAGTGTGTAATTTGATACTAATTCGTTGTATTAAAATAAAGATCATGTGATATTTGAATGTGGTTTCTCCGTTCTTTTGAAGGCTTGTTAGAGGATGTTTACTGAATCACTTTTACTTTATTACACGCATTTCTGTAATGTGCACATTTATCAAACAGAAACGAAAGTGAATTGGAACATAATTTATTCGTGTCTTAATCGGAAGTGGACATCGTGTCGATAAAAACTAGAGCCAGAAAACCTGTCAACGAAAGAAATTCACATTGGCATTGAAATCTCCTGCCACCACTCAAATGAAAGTAACATAATTATAAGAATCAGAATTCAAATAAGGGAAATAAGTATAACTTGTTAAACATCCCATCAATTAAAACTTGATTGGCTTTCTTTCTTTCGTTTTCACACATGCCACGCGAGTCTGCCGAGTCAATGTCAAGGCGACCGTCGTGACTGAGGACGCCGACAGCTCGAGGCAACGCGGAGAAATCTGTGTCGATCTTCTGCAGCATCCACCACCTGGAGCACAGCCAACGCAGTGCATTCACGTCACTTAGCAACCGAATTATTTATTCTTACTCGGCTACATTTCTTTATTATCCATATAGGGTTTTGTGCGAAATTTTCATTGAATTTCACGAGACCTAATGGACACATAAAGGACATTGTATAAGTTCTTGGCAATGTGCTATTTTATATCAACTCTAGTTTGAAGATATGTTGTAGTTGTCTGTGTAGATACGGCACTTTAATATTGAGACCAGCGGGCAGAATTATGCTCTTTGCAAGAATATTATTATGATGAATTGTGTAGGCTTTCTAATTGTCATAAAGATGAGATAATCATAACTCTTCCGATTTCGTGGAAGTGGGGCAGTCGCTCTATCATTAGACTCTCTGAACAATAATTGCATATTATTACGGTTACATTTCAGGTATAACTTGCTGGCTCGACAATACGTTGATAAACTGACGATTCTCTTCGTGATCAATGTAAAGCCATCGGGTCCAATGCAGATAGCTTAAAAAGTTCTGTACCAATGCCTTCCAGAACAGTTCATTTTTTTTAACTTCTACTAATTTAAACACTCCCGAAATTTTGTAAAAGCTCGTCACTAAGACTTCGATTATGATAGTAGGTCAATCAACCCGTGAATTCGGGAAAACATTTTAAAAAGTTGTTCAGGATTACATTTAAAAAAGTGAAATTTATTTTAAACAGTAAATGTCACCGAATAATAATTGTCCAGTGGCTGGTTAATTATCAGAAAGAAACACGATCAAAACTATGCAACTTGTCTCGTATTACGCGTACATTTCTTCGATGAAAGAGAGATTTCACACAACGCATAAACCAACTTCTGACCAGTCTTCAATCCACAGATTGACCAATGAGAAAGCAGGAGAGAACTTGCTTCCCGTTGTACTTCATTCAACATTTCCGATCGTTCAGACGTTGTTCGAAATCATCGCTCACAAGTTAACAGTGACTCTTATCTTTAGCAGTGTTTAGGCTGAATAATCCAAGGAATAATTCCACGAGGAAAATGCGCATCCAACAGGTCTGTGGTTTGGCTATCAATAACAGTAAGATTGTTGAAGGTGATTAGTGGATCGTTTTGAGGTGAAATATGATTGATTGATTATAACGGTGTTTGATTGATGATGAGCTCTACAAATGATTGATGGTTACAAACATGTTTTACGACATAATAGTTTCCGCATAAAATTAAGATATTTTGTGACGTGTTTCAGGATAGCTTCTTTTCACGTCAAAGCAGATTGTTAGAAGCATCTAGAAGACTGCGTTACCTGCTTGTTATGAATTTTATAAATATTGAGAAAATTTCTTGAAGGAATATTAGACGAGCAGAGTTTTACGGTTCGATGAACGTCATTGCTTTGAAAAATAAAACTACATGCATCATGAACGGCTTCATTTATTTTTCATTTTTGTGAAATTATTCGTCGCACGTTCTGCAATTAGGCTAATGGCGACGGATGATTGATTATGATGGACAGTGAGGAGAAGGCGGTCGTGGTAAATTAATAGTGCCCGTTTCATCATCTTCCACTAATTGAGGAAAGCCACCACGAAAAGAAATCAGGCAAACGAACTGCTTACAAGGGAAAAAGAGCTGCATTGAGTTTATTTCTTACTGTGCAGAGATTGATGTTTGAAATCTTATAACACTGACTTGAAATGCAATTTTATTTATACTATTAACTTAAAAAATGTATTTCAGGTGTGTCTTCTACTTGTGGCGGTCGTCAGTCACGCGGCCTCCCGGAGTCTTCCACGTCTCCGCGAGTTGAAGACCCAACCTTCAGCGCAGAAGACCTCGAGCCACTTCACCCCGATCAACCCTACTCACATCCACCGCCTCCACTCCGAGCCCGTCCAAGCCGCCGCCCTCGCCGTGGACCACAAGGTCGTCGGCCGCTCGGCGTCGACGTACAGCCAAGAGTACAACGGCGACATCTCCTATGAGCATCTCGCGGCGCTCGCTCGCGTCACCGCCGACGTCGGACGTCAGGGCGGCTTCGTCCCGACGCCGACGCCGTTTCGCCTCCAGCAACCTCTCACTCCCGTGTACCACGCGACGCCCATCAAGATGTTCGCGTCGTTGAGGGAAGCGTATGCACAGGACGCCTATGTCAAGCCGATTGTCGAGAAACAGGGAGAGGAATCACTCCCGAAGGAGTACTCCCCGTTTGTCGGGAGGTCCCGGGGGAGCGTCGGGAAGCTGACCGAGGCTGTTGTTCATAAGACGAGTATCACGAAGCATACTCCTATCGTGTACAACGAGCATTCTGTGGGTCATCAGGTCGACGACAACTCAAACGTAAGATATAACATGCTTTCTGAAAACCAATCGCCTTTTCATGACCTTTCATGTTTTATAGTTCCTGTAGGAAGAAGACAGGAGATGAAGTCTCGGAGACTTTCAAATGTCATTACTGTAGTGAAAAAGTCCGACATCGTTTTATGTGCAGTCGATTAATTTCCTTAAGTTTTGCTTTTTCTCCTGAAAACATAAACTTGATTCAAAGCGAGTTTCTATCACTTGGGATAAAGCTATAGTTTTACTAATCGATGATTAAGTGAAGAACATGTTATTCGAAAGTTTGATCGTGATTCATGACATGTGGTAGATTGTTGACATTGCAACGTTTGTTTATTGTTAATTGAGACGTTGGCTATTAGACCAACGTGTTAACTTAGTCGTGCCAATCATTATTAAGATTATTTTTAAATTAAGTAAGGCGTAATTAAATCGTGATAAATTCAAGAGTCGAGAGTTCAGGAGATAAATTCCATGAGTTTAAGACTTTGCATAAAATTGCAGTCAAATTCTCGACTTTTCACTTTTCTTATTGTCTGGATTTGTCTCGTTTGGAACCTGTACTCGACTAATTTTTGTCTTCCTTTACGTTCGTAATACAAAACCGGTTTAATGACTGAGTGGATGGATCTTACAGACTTTCATTCAAATCGTCGCACCTCACAATGTTCATAATCATAACATAATTGATGAGGAGGTAACTTAATCTCGGATTAATAGTTTAACTTCAGCAACTTGGTGTTTAAACTACTACTTTAATGAAAAAGAAAAAGCAAGCAGCAATTAATCAAGTTGCTCGCAAACATAGTATATTTCAAACAGGTGGTTGGTGCAACATAACTGTGGACTGAGCAAGGTGTTTCAATCAAGCACTAATGGCAATCAACAAACCAGTACACAATCCTCACAAATGTTACATGCATTAAATAAAACCGAATTACTTTAAGTACACTTTGTCCGCAGATCGTTTAACGAATCTAATCCAGATAATGTTCTCTCCCCGTCTGATTCACGACGTTACAATCTTCTCTCCCCGGCAGAGATTTCGCTTCACTTTAAGCACTTGGAACGTCTTATACGTTTTACTATCCAATAAACGTGATGACACCTTGCTACTTACTGGATCTCGCTCGGATTTACGGTCCGGTTTTTATGCTGCAGTAATGTTGAAGCATCGAACAGCTTCGGCTAAATTCAAGATTAGAGTGCCAAGAATCTCGTTCTAGTACTCATTAGTTCTACGTTTATCAACCTGATCTATATTGATATTGTATTTCCCTTCCTCTCAAAGACGCTTTCTGCAATAATATGTATATTCCTTGATCAAATATCGCTAAGATAGAGTATCTTGGTATATCTTACGAACACATACGAATGAAATTGCAGAGAGTATCTAAATGGTTTGGATTGAAACGTATTTTACATCTATAACGAACGGATCCTAACGCTTCGAAGAACAGTTTGGCAAAATGACGGCTTGAATATTTCAAACTTACTTCCCAATACTTTATTCAGCAGTTCTGTATATTTGCAATTGTGCCAATTTATCTGTTTATAGACTCTGTATACCGGAGGCTTTGAATAACGTTTCTCGTTATTTTACTAAAGTCACAGCATTTCTACGATTTCCTGTAATAAATTATTGCTGTTGGAAGAAAGCTTGAGACTGTGTGAGTGTGCACCGCTTTTAGAATTATAAGTTTCGACTTTCGTGTATAGATGGCGGCAGTGTACGGAGCAATTCGCTGGAACCGCACGCTGCAAACTTTCCTAAATGAAAAATAACACCTTATTCGCGTACTCCACCGTGTTCGCGGCATACATATAACAATTGCTAATTAACAATTATTATTATAAACAAGATATAAATAACTGCAACTTTATATAACCCGGCACCTCCACCAACAAAACATTATAATATGGGCTTTTACAAATAATTGGCTATTATTACAAATATTACCCTAGATTATTATTAAAAACATTACAAATTCTGTAACTTTATATAACACGGCACCTCCACCAACAAAACATTATAATATGGGCTTTTTACATATTATAATTGGCTATTAAAATCTCATGATTTTCAAACTTGCATCTCATGTCATTATAGCATCTAATAGCATTATACTTCAAAACATTTATGTGAAAAGAGGAACCTCCTAACAAAATAAAATTCACTCAAGCCTTAAAAAAGCTCTATCTCTCCGCCCGTCAGGAAAGCTTGAACGTTTCGTAGTGTATCACCCATGACAGAAGGCAATGGTGCTTTCCATAAAGTAAACAAATGATGTGCGGATCCGCTAGCGTCGCTCGGAAGAAACTCCACAGCGAGTTTCAACACTCGAATCACGGAACCTCGTTATATTTGCTTTTCCTCCA
Source organism: Leuctra nigra (assembly GCA_934045905.1). Taxonomy (NCBI): domain Eukaryota; kingdom Metazoa; phylum Arthropoda; class Insecta; order Plecoptera; family Leuctridae; genus Leuctra; species Leuctra nigra. The sequence continues at coordinate 21,945,006 of OW203761.1, read as the reverse complement.
AAACGTTTCTACAACAACGACGGGTCCTTATCAATGGCGTGTCGAAATTAATATGATTCGAGCGTCGCTTGCGTGGCGTCGGCGTCGGGCTTCGTGATTTTCACGCGATAAGTAAACATTAATATTAATTCACGATTTCAAGAGAAGTGATAGGTAAAGTGTTTCCACTTTAGCCTCTAGACGCGTGTGGATCGGCAGCCGCCGAGCTTTTCATCGGATTTGACGAGTCTTGTCAAAAGTCACTTAAAACTTTCATGTGTTTTGATGAAACTGTTGGCTGTTTATTAGTTCCTGCACGGGGATATATAATCGATTTTCTACATTAATTTCAGACTGAATTAAATTTGAGAAACCTACTGAGTTTATGGAATACTTACAATGGAGTCAGGATGGTATGAAAGAAAGTTTCGTGCTTCGAATACTCCTTTTTAATTTTTGTACAAAATATTGAGAAGGGAAAGAAAGTTTCAGCGTTTTATTACATTCTTTGAGACAGAAATGTGAATGAACCAAGCTATAAAATACAATATCGGTCACTTGGGAGATCTTTAGTTTGAGAGAAAATTAAATTTAAGCATTAGTACTATACGTATTTACTTTTCTTTTCCGTAATAAAAAGAAATATATTTCAAAGCAAATATATGTAATACACTAATTTCACCTCATTGCATTTATTTCCAAGGCAAACATAACCACTTTCCACGATATTTTCGTACATAGTTGTGCATTTGATCCGCAAGAAAGATGAGTCCGCAGGAAATTAACATGTGTGAATTATCTCTCATCTTGACGTCAGTTGCCATCACTTTCCATTTCAATCAAGTTTTAATGAGCATTTCGAAATCGCAAATCATTTCAGATCTGTATTAAAATACATACTCCTGTCTTCTATCAGGGATGTTTTACAGCTATGTGCTATTTTGATAACATCTGCAATGTTGCACTTTATCGTATACGTATAAGGAAGCTGCTCACGTCAAGTTATTACTTGATATAGATTGTGCTCCATTAATTTTTATGTGTTTTCTTTCCTCCTGTAACTGAACCCCAGTTGAATTATGAACCTTTTGTCATTATTCTACACCCAGTGTGTTTTTGTGCTGTAAGCAATGCCATTACAGAAACTTATTTCACGATCGCATTACCCCATTGTGTCCGAAGAAAGCGACACATAACTATTGATAACTCTACATCGATCAAATGTGAGACGTCGGTCAGCCAATCCCGTCGTGTCAGTCTGATTTCATCACCTCGTTTCGGTCTTACAACTCTGCTCTTTCTCCCACAGTACGCCTCCAAGTACCAATTCGGCTACCAAGTCCGCGATCCGAAGGGTGGGAACTACTTCGGACATTCCGAGACGAAGAACGGGGAGAATACGAAGGGGCAGTATCACGTGTTCCTGCCCGATGGACGCCTCCAGAACGTCGACTATTGGGTTGATAAGTTGGGATATCACGCTCACGTCACATACGAGCGTCCGGCCACTAACCAGCACGCTGCTCAGCACTAGCCGCTGTCGCAAAGCGCTGCGCAAGCTCGCTGTCGTAAAGAGATCTCAGAGAAACGTTTTCAAACTAGCTAAGTTAGCGAGAAGAGGGGTGAAGAAAATCGGATAGATAATATCTTTCTTATGATCGATGAGCTTTTTATTCGTCCTATACGCAACAATGAAGCGAACATAGCACATTTATTACACGCTAGATCGCCGAATACGTTAGGAAACGGTGTTGAAAAATATGTTTCCTTATTTGGATTTGATATCCACTTTTCCATCTTGACGTACAGCTATATCATGGGCATTGTTATATGTTATTATGGAGAACTGATGTGAAGTGGTTGAGATTTTATAAAATGCTTACTATTTGTCAAACCTATTTGTCTTTAGGTCAAACATGAGCAGGAGCGTATAAAATTAAAACACCTTTGAAGTATTGTTAAATTTGGGTAATTTCGTAAGATATTGTGTAGATGTATAAGTTTCTAGTTTTAGGTCAGCTAGGGAATGTGCAATATGAGATTATTTCTCAATGAACTAATTCCAAATACTTCATTAAACGTTTGTTACTTTTTAATTAGCGTTGTGTTTTTATTTTGTTTACGTTAAGTTTTCATAATATTTAGAATTATAATAAAATGGGATGTACACAGATTGCAGTTTTAATTACAATGATGTAAACCACCTCACACTTTACACTCCCAAAGTTTGAAATATTTATTCACTCATTGTTCTCATTCTGAGAGCTCCTAGAAACCTTGAAGCAACACCAGTGATATGCATAAACGCTAATTGTTATAACGATTTGGAAAAATTAATACACATGTGACCATGAAATCGAGGATATCCTGTCATTTACAGGTAAACGACCAACAGTAGCTTATCGACTAACATCAATCGCCAGACGGACAATAGTTATGTTCTGTAGAATCTCGATGTTTTTCTTGGAGAACATTGCGTAAGTGAAAGAATTTAGAAACATCTCTAGGCGTCAGTCTGAATTGCATTGACTTTGACAGAGACACATAATTAAACGCCTATAGAGACCTTGGATTACGATGTCATTGTGACAGAGTTCAAAGCAATTGATCTCTAGATCTTCTAGATCGAGTAGGAGTCATCTCGAATCTCTTCCAAAAGCACTTGAAAGAGTTGTCACACCGCATCGAGGATGGATCCCAAATGTCGATCGATGCATTGTTTCAAACCTGCAACATTCATTTTATGTAGTCAATGTGTAGTGCCAATATTGCAATGTTATTAGGGGATATAAATTTTAACTATGTAAAGTACTTTAAACTCTCTCAAAAAATAAAATAACTTGACAACTTGATTGAGTTGGGAACTCGGACGATTAACTTTGCGGTTGGAAGTAATATCATGTAGATTAGCTGGTAATCATTTACATGCTCATCTAACTTTAAAGACGATTTTATTCTTTAGTTTACGCTTATGTACCCAGTGTTCTTCGCTACTGAACATTTTTATATTTGAATGGTATGCAAATGAGACCCAGTTTCGAATCCTGGGGACTGGGTGCATCCAAGGGGATCTAACTAACCCTTGACAGCGGCAATTGGCTTTGAAACTGCGCTGTTCAATTGTTGTAACAGCACAACAAAGGGTTTATGGGTCACATTTATGTTAATTGTCTTCGTGAATCAGTTGTAGACCACATTGTTTTACAATTGATAGATACACAAACATAACGCAGTGTTGATGTAAATCGTTCAACAATTGTTCCAAACTTCCAGGACAAATAAACGAAGACGATTTGCATTTTATATATACAGTCAATTGTCAGATATTTAACGAGTTAATTCTCGACTATATTCAAACCGGTAGCGTGGACATTCATTCATGCAGTGTCCATAGATCCAAAACTATAAAATGTGTATTACAAACAAAGATACCAGAATGTATAATTGATTTTTTTTTAAACACGAATCTACAGCGAATTCTTACAAAATAATCGCGTTCGCCGAAGAAATAACACCGAATCAGTCATCAATTACACCACCTCTTAGCTTTGCATGTCAAATGAGTGACTCCTTACAACACCTCTCCGTGGAAAACACTCCGCTCTCCAACAAAGATTGCGTTTTGTCGGTAGTGATTGTACACGGCTGTGAAGCGACGCCTCTTCGTGCAACTTCACTGCCCACGTGCCTCCACGACTTTCATGTTCCCCGATGAGACGGACGCACTGAGATCGACCCGATCATGTTTATTGTTGTAAAACCAAGTCGAATTGCATCAGAATGTTTTGGGTGGGTTTTTAATGCAGGCGTTTTACGCTTGAATGAAGTGAGTTATGATTGTTATTTATTGGCATCGTAATGACAGATATTTGAGAATTTATTAATTTTATGGTCATTACAATAAGATTTGGAACAGATTTATCTCGATGATGCAAATGAAGATGCCGTCTTACAAATTCAGATAGAAAGTGATTGACAAAACACGGATTGAAATATTTTAGATGAGATTATCGAGACCTATTATCTACGTGAATGAGCGTAGATAGAGTTGTATTGCGAGAATAGAAGCGAGGATGAAACAGTCTTGATTTTATAGCAACTAGAAGTAGGGGAAAGATTTCTTATTCAAATTGCGATCAAATCGAACTCCCTCCAGTTACAGTTCAAATCATAAGAATATGCGTCACGTTGAATAATTATTCTGATGAATTACAGTTCGGTTCGCAAAAGGTGGTTCGAGTAGTCATTATTATCAATTAAAGTAGGTACCTACTTATTAAAGTTAGTTGTGAATCCTAAGCAAACTTCACCTTCTACATCGTCAAGGAATAAAAGTTGTTGAGGCGGCAGTAGCACTGTAAAGGCCATTATAAAAAGAAGTACGATACTTATCAATGATGCAGGTTATTGTAGACGAATAACATTGACAATGGCATTGAGTCAGGTTTTCTGGAGTAGAGATGAAATTTTTTAGAAGTGCCCAGAGTGGAGTGCCCACTCTAACTTTACGATTTGATTAGTAATTGTCACCACATCATCGAATTTGACATCAGAAATCACATTTTAAAAAATCCCACATATTCAAAATCACATTATGAAAAGTGTGTAAATAGAGGTCGACTCAAGAATTGTAAGAACTCTAATTGTAAATCATTTGAATGGTTCAAAAGTTTTGGCGATATTTCTGATCATCTCCAGCATTTAGCATTGCCACCAGATCCACGTGCTGCGATGAATGGAAATGCAGCGAAGATACATGGCTCTGCACTGCAGTGACAGATGCAAAAGTCTTCAGATCTGTATGCTGTTTGTTGGCAATAACTATGAGTTGTATGTCATTATTAATGGAACTGTCGATTACTGGAACAATGAATTGAACGGTTTCCGTCAGACGAGGTATTGTATGGAACTCTTGTCCCACCTTTGTGAGCCACAACAAAGGTATTTTTCGCTACTGTGTGTATTATATCGTACATGAGATTTAACCTTAACCATTCTAGCGTGGAAATTTCCTGATAAACATCGACGAATTGAGTACAAATAAAGAATAATAATATTTAGTTTCACTCAAACAATAGGCCAATTAACTGTAGAATTCGGAACTTGCTTTTTTATCACATTTCGTTTTGTCTCATTTTTCTAATTAGTTTTATATTTTGTAGCCTGTTTATTCTTACAATATTTTTGAAATATAGTGTAAGAGTCACTTAAGAATAATTGTTTAATATCGCAACTGTGTTATTACTATAAGTTACAACTAATGTCATAGTGTAATTTTCCCAGACTAAAATGTATAGTGATTTGTTTCGTCAGTTTTTTGTGGCTGTTAGTAGCAACAAGTATTGCAGTTCATCACAGTGAATGTTAGACACAATTGTTATCATCTACACTTTGGTGTTGCAACGAACCCGTACCACCGAGCTGCCAACAACAAACTTAAATTAGGTATGCATTTTAATGTCTGTCCGCCTGCCTCTCCGTACATTTCCCATCCAAATGGTAAATTAATTTTGAACTACTTGACCATTTTAGATTGAAAATGGTTGAATACTGACAGTTAAACTCGTCCTTTAAAGCTTGATGTATTCATACTGGAAGCCATCAAAGGCAACTTCTCCCCAGGCTCGTACTGAAATGTAACAACAATGAGCAACTGGTCCAATGTTTTAGAAGGCTCTGTGAGTGATACGTTTTGGAAATAAGGCTGATTCAAAGACACATCCCACCTAATTGTAGCTCTGAAGCCAAATAAGTTGTCTGTCATTTGAGCAGATCGTGATCCATCCAGCACTTATTTAAAGCATTCGAAATATTTAATCCAAGGCAAAGACTTTCAATTAATCTTGCACACAAATAATTGATCTCGATTTACATTCTAGAAAAAGTCGAACTGAAAACTATGCAATTGCAATATTTAAATTTGAATAATATGTCAATTAATGTTGGGTATTGGAATGTCAAATAAACCTAACTTTTAAATATGGCTCTCTCATGCCAGTCCTATAAAATACACTCAATTTACTATGAACATAAATTTAAATTAAATCAAAACGAGCTGATTTAAAAAATTATTAATAGATACACGTAATTTGAAAACAAAATTGTGAGAATTAGTCTGTGTCATGACTCTTAGGTGTAAGATAATTGAATCTGTTTAAGGACTGGCAAAACAACGTGGAATTTATGTTACGTATATTGTTCACTTAGCCGTACTTACAGCTCGATTAAATGCGCTCACTACATTAAACTTAAATCACAATCAGAATAAATTAAGACGAGGTGTGTTTATGCCTAATGTGAGAAATATAAACTAAATAATCATTGCATTAGTTAAATTAACAGTTTAATTGTATTTTAATTGTAGCCAGCGTTAGTGTTACTTGATTGCGATTGAGTTACGAGCAATTCATGGTAATGCATGTTTCACACATAGGCGAAGTGTGTGTACGTTGTGAACCTGCAGCGAAAGTCCACGCGCAGGCTGGCAATGTCAATCAGCAGACGAAATGTGTAACATTTTGCGCAGGATATTGCGCAATCGAGAGATAAGATTCACGTGCAAAGTAATTATACATTGAAAATTCTTCACATTGAGTTATAAAATACCGCCATTCATTGTAATTGAATTGAATTCAGCTGGCAAAGAGCCTGTTACATAAACCTCGACATAAACAACAAGGAAACAAGAACAACGATTAAGAACATTTTGCACTAAACAAATTACTTATAAACTAATTTGAATGATAATGCTGATTGTTCTGAATTGTTGAAGTTCTTGCAACAATGATTTGCTGATTGTTCAGTTGATAGGATGCATGACTGAGTCCTTGCACGTAATTGGCGCACTGTTTGATTTGTTACCTGATCTTTGAAATTTCTTGCTTTTGTTCCTTATGATTTATGAAGAAAGATTCAATTTAAAAAAAATGCTAAGTCAGGTTAATTATAATTTAAATGAATTCACAAATTGTTGAAATAAAGTAATATTTCTGAGCATGGAGTCAATTTAATGATTAACCAATGATCAAATTAAAATTGGACATTCATCAACTGTGAGATAAAGTGATACAATTTATACAGCGTAACATCTCTAGTAAAGTAGACAATTTTATTACAATACGCCATGCAATTTCACATTACATAAGCATTACTTAACATCTGCTCGCATTTTTAAGTTTTAATTTAGTAATGTTCGTGTATTTTAAGAGGGAGGCTCCACAGGAGTCACACGAACTCCAAGAAAGTCCTAAACTGCAGCAATTTTATCTCGTGCAATTTAACAATATAGTACAGTTCTTTCAAATAATCAGTTCATTCTATCCTTTACATCAGACTCATTCATTATTCTTGGGTCTATAATTTTGTGTGAAACTCTTCATTTCTGGTGGGGTTTGAATAATATCATGACATTATTCCCACAAGATTCGTCTGACTTTTAACAATGGGAAACGTCTCGGTTTCAACGTGGGCCCCAGTCACCTAAATGAAGGAACAGAAAGTCAGACTTGAAGACTGATTGCCATCTTTCAATCTCAGCAGACGAAGCGATCGTTTTCATACGACTTTCGGCACTTGGTCTCTGTCTTTGTACTATCTTTCTGTCTGTCCCATATTCATGGAAAAAGGGAGAATGAGTATTATATAACAATAGTGACAAAATCAGCCAATTGAATCTAAGCCTGCTGGATTCCTATTACTATTGGTAAATAACAATTTTGTCACTAAACTTTTTACTTATACTCAGTCTCACGTATTTCAGGAATAGGACCCCAATTACCGCCCACACCACGGCACCTATCGACACACATTTTACCTCAAGCTTTTCCGTTTGACCTTTTGTCACTTCCTCTGTTACAATTTGTATGTTAATTGTTATACACATGTTGTTGTTTAATTGTTGTACACTCACGGACTAGAACTTTGCGTTTTCTTATGTTATCTTTGGCGAATAGACTATTTTTGTCTGGAAACCCCAAATGTTCGTAATTGAACCTGAAGACTCATGGCAACATGAAATGTATCAGTCACTCAGGACATTATTGCTATCAAGCTATATTTAAATGAGATCTCCAAGCTTGCTCTTATTAGCTGAACTGCGACGATAAGCAAACTTTTACGAGTTTCCACGTTCAAAGGAAAAAGCAGACACTAAAATAGGTCGCACTTTTTGTGCGAATCATCAGTACCTAATGATTATTACTGTCATAATTTTAAGCTAATACTCGTATACTTGTTGTATACTTTACTTGTAAGTAACAAGTAAAATATAAATACTGCTTTATGAAAGTTTGGAGAATTCATTCAAATATCATAAGATAGCCAGATATTATCTGGTGTGGTGTGATACCCATCTGTTACTGATCTCAGCGCCCAAATATTTTATATGGGCAGTCAGGTAGAACCCACGTAAGTTCAATTACAAATAATTGTGAAAGTTAAACTTTTATGGAGACAAGAGCTTTTTCAACATTGAGTATAGCTATGATAATTTGCAACGATAAAAAATAAAGTCTAGATTTTCTGGAAAAATACTAAAAAATAGTTTTATATGACAATTATTTCTTTCTATTTTTAGGAAAAATAGTTTTAGTTCAGAATATTAGGATGTGATAAAATTAACTGAGAACCTATTAATTAGCACCACCAGGTTACCACTTACCAGGTTAATTACCCATCATATAGATCTGCATCTGATCTTCTACTTGATGAACACATCGTCAGACACGGCTTCCTGGTCTTCATATTGACACAAGATGTTCTGATCACGGCTTCCTGGTAGTGTCATGATCACACAGAGGTCACGCGCCACGAATTACTTACTCCACATACGGTGCGAGTGCAGAACATGCATGAAGGTAATAGTTGTCCCATGTAACATGCAGCATTCGTGAGACCGCCAAACTCACTTCCTCGTCGATTAGAACACTTTGTTGCAGTTTACTTGCAGTTTCATAAACATGGGAACTGGCGGCGATAACTTCGAAGTGCTAGACGCAATTTGACTGCATTTTCAAAGTTCACTGGAAAGGTTATTGCCTTACTTAAACTTTAATACTTTGCCCAAGCACAAGTGCATATGGACAAAATTATTAATAAACTTAATAATTAAGTTAAGCTCTACTTTATAAGTGTACTTGTAATTTAATTTAATTTCTTGCTGCACCTGCAACTATTACAATAATAAACACACTACAATATTAATTTGGACTGACACAATATTGAATGCTCGAGGATGAGACAATGAAATAATTAAGGACCTAACAACACATAAGTGTATCTGAATATTTCTCGAAGGGTTTGAGGATGGGATATCGTTGATAAAATATATTATTTCGAAATGATTGAGACTGTGCTTCATACAAAAATTGTGGAAATCACTCAAATCATCATCGTTTTAAATATTTACATGAATTTTCCGTTGCAAATATTTCTAAAAGTTCGGTAGATCGTTTGGACAAATCTATTTCTAAACGAGTCAAAGAAGGCCACTCTAGTTTTTGTGAAACACGTAACAATTTTCTATTTTAAAATATAATGTTCTAATACCATTTTTCAATCACACTTTGCCAACACCACACCTCTCACAAGCATTCCGCAATCTGTAAGCACTTGACTGTTCGATCGACCTCTCATTGAGGTCAAGATTAGGTTTTTCAGTGGAGGTGCCGGGTTACAAAATCGCAATATAATACTCGTGAACGTAGAGCAATAAACTAGAAAACGTATTGAATCAAGGATTAATTTCTTTCGCCGTGATTTTCTCACAGACAAACGTTTTTAGCTATTCAACGCAATTAAAACCGACGTCAAGTCATAATAACATAAACTATTGCGTAATGTAATGCGAGGTCGCAATTTCCTCGACTCACGACGAACCGACGTTATTATTTCATTGGGCATTTGCTCAATTTCTTTCCTATTCATATCGTGACTCTCCTCGGGTCACTTTGATGGCACAATTGTTCCTAACCTACGCACACACGTTGTGTTTATACACTCTGATTATCACAACATCCAGTCCAGACCGCAAGTGATTGACTGTTCAAAGACTAGCAAGAAATCAAATTGCATAATTGACGAGTCATTGAATGCATTGCATGGAAGTTGAATGGTTTTTGTTGACAGTAAAGGGGATGATGCATTTGACGGAATCAACGAGTGCTTGTGATTGTTTGATTGGATGACCTCGTTGTTGTCTGTGTTAATTGACTTGATGTCGATGACAGATACTCGGTAGATAATCGAAGTTATTCTAATTAGCAGGATGAGGTTGAAGAGGAAGGAAAGAAAACTTAGAAACACGAAGATAGTGTGCAGCAAATATTGATTTATCTTATATATTTCTATTTCTTTTATTTCTTTCGGGCTATATTCATTTCCTACTACCTACTGCCAAATTCCAATTTTTTAAGTGCACTTTTTCAATTTTACAATTCGTGTTTCCAAGTGCAGTGAAAAATTGAAAACAATTGAAATTTAAATTTAGTTGCAAGTTTACGTTTTTAGCCATGACAAATAACTAAAGCAGATTTTTATACAAATGTGCCCCTGACATCCCTGATCCGTCTCTTGAACTAGTACCACAGAATCCACCAGAGTGCAGTCGTGTTCCTTATTTTCTCGAATTGTATAATAAATAAATAAAAAAAAAATACACGAGTGGGCTGGAAAATTATTTATATATATATCTTTATTCAGAGAAATAAAGTCTGCCTTATTAACAAAGGTTGTACAAACACAGAATAACTATCAATATAAAATACATGAAATTAATTATGAAGTTGTTTAAAATTAAATTGTTAAGGTTATACAGAAAAATTAAAATTACCATAATTGAAAAATACTATAACTATCAACTATACGGTATTATAACAATGATTCCTAAAAATTTGGATCGAACCTTTGAGGGCCAACAAAACTATACTATAAATTATCTTCCTATTTAACTTAAAACGTCTACAAAAACTAACAAAGAAATCAGAAATAGTACCTCTAGCCCCAACCCACAGCCCTATCACCTCAATATCTACTAAATTGTACTTTTCTTTGAAGTAGCCTATTGTAGGTACATAAATCGCCTTCTTCTCCTCATCTACTTCTTTCGGCTGCTCTTTTCGTGTCTCGAAGCGGACGGTGGGGTCGATTATGTAGCCGTGCATTGACTTTCTGTTGATGGCTATAATATCAAGCCTTCTGTTACTTCCATCAGATGATACTCCGTGGACTTCCTCGTAGACCTCCAAGCCTTTCTGAGATAATGCCTTTGCAATTTCAGTGCGAATATTATGGTGTCTCGTGTTACGGAGCTGCTCACCAAAAGGACAGAAGCCTAGCACATGAGGAAGGGTTTCTTTCTCATTGTCGCAATGGCGACAATGGGTTCCGTCTAGGCTTCTTCCATGGAGAGCTCTCACTGGAGCGACATTGCAAGTAAATTTCAAAGCTTCGCGCCATTCAGCGGATGAAAGACCTTCTTTAGTTGTAATCCACTTGTTTGCTGGAGTAAATTCTTCATATAATATAACGCCGCTACCTTTTTGCACAAGATTACACCATTTGTCAAATTCACGTTGCCGCAAAGCTTCTCGAATACTTTTGCTATTAAATTTGATTGGGTTTGTTGAAGTCTTCGTACCATTTATAGGGGCAATGTCTAGTTTTGCCAAGCAATACCTCCTCTCTTCTTCCAAATTTCTTGTAGCTTGAACATATGGCTCCTGACTCTTCTCCAATACTTGACATATATTGTAATGTTGAATAAACGCCTCCCACTTAGCCCTGAAAGTACCTAATCCTTTGCACTTTCTCGCTGAATACAGCATCCCGTCCGGGGTATCACCAGGTAAAGACAAAATCTCTTTTATTGTACTTCTCACTAACTTGTCGAGGTCTTCTAAGTATCCCATTGGAATTTTCTTGAGCGGTGCATTTTGAAGTGGGTAGATTAATGTCGGCCAGATGTATTGGTTGAGAATATTCAGTTTCTGATCAGCCATTAACAGTGGAGACGTGGAGAGTGCATTGAGTTTAGATTTGAGTTCGTTGATGAGTGCAGGAAAATTTGTCATTACTACATTGTTGAAATTTACTCCGAGATAACGGATTGATTCTTCGACTGAAATACTTTTAATTATTGATAAAAATAATATATCATAATATATAATAATATATATATTTTTCTTGCGTAAAATACTCCTTCGTTTGTAATAATGAACTACGTTCCTTAGGGTAATAGTAAGTAGAGGTTATGACTTGACGCATTACGCACTTGGGCCTTCAACCTTGGGCGCCCTGATTTCGAGACGATTTCATGAATCGCACTGGCCGAGAGTGAATCTAAACGCCCAGATATTTTACGGGGGCGGTTTGAACCACGTATTTGACTCTGACTTTCGCGGCCAGTTTGATTCATGAAAGTGGGGAATTTACGTCACGAAATCGCGCCCAGGGTCAATATGCGGAAAGTTTTAAGGGCCAGGATTACCAAAGCTAAAATTGAGCCGGATTAACTAAATATTGGACTAAATTGATGGCACGGCTAATTAGATTCCTCGAAATTATTGAAACAATTGAATTTAATCCAAAAGTTAGATAATCCGGTACAATTTAACTTTGGTATAATAATGGGCCTGAATGAATCAAACTTACAAGTCAGTACTTTCGATGATCTAATGGCGACGAACACTCGAACAAATAATAAACGGTACCTCGAAATAAACGAATTGTATATTGTATGATAAAGTTTTGGTATCATCCCATGAAGTCTGTGCTAAGCTAATGCATTATCTAACTCAAGTAGGTGAGCTCTGATTTCATTGATAATAACAGGGATTGATTGTCAAGGAACCTGACCAGCAGCCAATCCGTTTTGTGCAAAGTACCATTTTTAATTGGTTTGAGTGTACCTTCGCTCATTTTTTGGAAATTGTATAAACATGCCTTGGGCAGCTGTTCAATATCTCGATAAAGAATCTGTAATTAAGTACAATTCCATGAAAAGAGTCAATGAATCAGCATAATTGTTTTATTATGCATCCACTGCATCGGGATGTTGTATAACCTGCAAATTAGTCTGCAGCCAGCCGGTACTAGGCTATTTATTGCTTGTTAGGATGTTCGCTGATTTGGTATCATATTAATATTATTCATACCCGATGCCAGCGTCTGCCACCCAATGTATCTGAAACGCAAGGTATGGTTCAAGCCTAATGGAGGAATGATTGAACTGTTGCAATGTAACTGTTTTCTTTGCTAATTGGCGATTAGTTTCAAATCGGAAGTTGGTCAAGCTGACTCTCAGAGCACTTTGACACGGAAGTTTACATTTGTTTAGAGAAAATATTTCGTTGTTGTTGTTACGAAAAGCGGAATTATAGACGATATTGCGTATAGGCCACCCAAGCCCCATTGTTGAAGAGCTATTTATTTATTATTTATGGAACTGATTAAAAAATCTTTGTTCTACGTGTATAGATTACACGACTAAACATCCGTGTACAAAATATTTCAGGAAGTATTCTTTTGTTTCTACAAACGCCAATTATTTTCTTAAATGATAATAATTAAATACCTCTCAGTCTAAATATGAGTTAAACCCATATAATTGAGCCTACTCTGTAATTTCCTGTTTAGAAAAGTGTCTCATGACATCACACTGTCCGAAATTCCGCACGATTATATAACACAACCCACCTCAACTGAATTCAAACGCTTGTTTTGTTTCCTCTGAGAAACAGAGAAATAAACAGTGCAGTAATCTCAGACCAAATGACTCCATCCATTTCTATTGTGTAACCGCATGCCGAGTTAGGCGCCCCCCTCCTTCAATCTGCATAAAATCTCGTGCGATCTTTCTCTTTCTTTCGCTACGCACCAATCATTTTTCTCCTTATCCTTAACAAACAATGGTAACAATCAGTTTTAGTAAGATTCTCCTCCGGCCCCACACATTGATATAAAAGAATGATTTAGCTGCAAACTGCCCTCAAAACGTATTCGACTTGTAAACGTGCTACACTTGATACCATGGGATACATACTGGTAGGTAAACCACAGCTATTACTTGGTGTATTCATCATTAAGTTTGTATGAGCTATTCGAAGTCGTGCAAGTGCATAGGTTGCCGAGTCAAGTGTGTGTGTAGCCTTGCGTATAGTTGCAGGTAAATCGAACTTTAATAAACTAACATAACTTTCGATGTACAAACATATCAGGTAACTGGTTAATGCTCTCGATATTTATGTAGTGTAGTTACGTCATATTGTTTCGTGAGCTAGGTTTAGACTGTTTGGATACCTGGGAAATATCTGGCGTTATTGCTCGCAAACAATTGAATGATATTGCCATATTCCATAGGTGTAATACAGAGAAATGTGAAACGTTATGATACATTTTATTATTCCGATAGATTACTGTGAGTATCACAAGCTTATCACTTGATAAATAAACTACATTTTGGACAGATTATAAACCATCTTACCATTATGGCATCTAACGGTAAAAAAACAGTGAATTGAGTCTTCGATAGAAAATTATATATGATGCTTTTTAATTTTACTGCTTGAGTCGACTGTGTTTGATAAAGATTTTATGATTTAGATGCCTTAAATTTTATTACTGCTTTGCAAACGATTTATAAGGCAATTGCAATCATAAAATCTCTTTATCAAATACAGTTATGACTTTATTACTTGGGTAAGTAATGTTCAAATCCACTTCGATAGTCAATAAAATACTAATAACGTGTTCGAGATTTTAATGTCCTGAATGCACAATAAAAGCACGTGAAATTGAATTGTTAGTCAATAACTAACAATGACTAACAATGTTAGTCAAAGTTTGTGCCAAATTGAAAGTTTAATTTAGTAGTCGAAAAATTGAAGTCCATTAGGGATGGAGCCAATATTTTATTATGGTATGTGAATAAAGTATTCAAAAATAATTTATAAATCTCGATAAAAGCTTACTGCTTGAAGTAAGCAGTAAGTATACATAATAAGTATAATATAATATATATAATAATAATAATAATAATAATAATAATAATAATAATAATAATAATAATAATAATAATAATAATAATAATAATATAATAAATATAGTAAGTATAGTAAGCAGTAACTTACAGCTAATTTTTCTTATTTTTTCAATAAGAAGAAACAAACAAACGAATGAAAGCTTCGGGAGCTAAATAAGTAATTTAATTGAGAACTTGTATCAAACTGAATCTAAGAAGTAATTAAAATATACAGATGTGTTTGAAAAAATAAAATTCCTTTTACACTTGACTAATTACCATATAAAATGAGAATAAAAACTATTGCGACTCCACGATTTTATTTTATTTTAGCATTTTTAATCTTCGTATAATAATTTTTGGGAGTAACTATGTTCCAAGCTCTCTTCCATGCTGGGGCAGTTTTTCAATACGCTGCTAAAACCAGTTATTAAGTTTAAACGGTCGTTTAAGCGGAGTTAAACTTTACTCGACTATACTCGACGTTTAATACTCGACTATTAAAAATTCCAAAATAAAATAAAATCGTGGAGTCGCAATAGTTTTTATTATCATTTTATATGGTAATTAGTAAAGTGTAAAAGGATTTTTTTTATTATTTATTTTAAATCCAGTAATTAAGTTTAAACGGTCGTTTAAGCGGAGTTTTAGCAGAGTATTGAAAAACTGGCCCTTAGTCTCTTCGTCTCGTGTATAAAACGGGCGAGTAATTTCAGAATCCGTCATTCCCGAGTCATTGTAATACTGTTGAATGACGCAACTTGTTGAAGGCGATATTCGGGTCGCTGCTGGTCGCCGCGACGTCTGCGGACTACGTCGGCCCCAACGACTTCAACCGACAGCCACCGACGTCGTACGGGACCCCGGCACAGTCCTACAGCGCTCCGACCAACAGCTATGGCGCCCCCTCCAACAGCTACGGCGCCCCGGCGAACTACGACGGCGATCACTACAAGGGCGATGAGAGGGTAAGAAGCTGTCTAGTTACATCAGAAACTTACTCTATCATATCATCTGGTTAAATATAATCCTCCTCTATCTAAAAAAAATATATAGTGAAGTAAATGACGATCCTCATTTTTTGAAGTCCACATTAAATTCTCAAACTGTAAATTCTTTCCCGACTTCATGATTCTTTGAAGCGAATATTTAAATTTTTTGAACTTTTTTGAATTGATGCTCCGAAGTTGTTTTTGAATATGTTTGAACTTTTGAGAAATCATAATCAGTCTTTTAAAGTCAGTGGAAAGCAGTTCTTCTGCTAAAAAGAAACTACGACGAGAACGCCCACATTTCATTAACATAGAAGAACGAACTCGGAAAATGTTAAATTATGCTGATTATTTAGTCTTTTCCTCACATAACTTTAAAGAGAAGGTCCACAATTAGCAATTTTCCGGGATCACCATAGAATATTTAAAAGCATCTCCTCAGACCTAATATTTCCAGGTGGATCTTGAAATTAGTATCTCAGGGTGAACATGGTCGGCTTAGAAGTCGCCACGCTGCGAGAAAGATGTCAAATAAGGATTATCTCGTTTAATCCTTCTCTCTCTAATCCCTACCTTCCGACCAATCTTCCTCCCAACCCTTATCAACTTCTTATGTACCCAATCTTCACGCAGCTTGCTTGATCCCTCTTAATCCGATGGCGTAGGCGTGGAAAGCCGCGTAGGATTATTGTTTTCTTATTAGAAAAAATGAAATTTTTTATAAAGCTGCCGCGAGTACGTTTCATACCAAGAGAAAATGACACGCTGACATTGTCAAGAAGGAAATTGTCTTGAAATCTTCTTTATAAACAGCATACAAAATTATATGTGGCTTTGTTTTCTAAAACCTTTCACTGGAATTTCAATTACTTCGTTATTGTCTTGCTTATAAATCAGTGTATGCAAATAAGCTATGATTATCCGGACATTTCAAACCCCTTAAACTGCAAGTGAATTTAGTAAAAGCAGCTATAAACAATTTTGCCAGTGAATATAAAATTTTACTTTCTATTTCAACTCCCTATCGCAGAATCGCCATAATGGGATGTATTTTTCTCAATTGGGTCGACGTAATTAAGACAAATTTCACACTGTCTTCGAGTCTTTATTTCAGGGCTGTATCTACATATGATATCAATGTAGATACTGCCCTGTAAGATAATTATATATCTCATAAAACGCTGGATATAAGTTGCATTGTTTTCTATTTCATATGAAAATGGAAAGTAATCGCAAAATCTATGATTCATATCCACTGCTGACTGTTAAATTGACTTTAATTTCGATCTGAACCGATTATTTCAACGTTTGATCGACGAAGTAGTTTAATAGTTGTGAGAATTGTGTAAACCGGCATAAACGCCATTGTTCATATTTCTCGCTCTTACACAAGTCAACTTCATTCCCAGCTGACGAAAATGTATTGCTCTCAAGATTCACATAGCTAACATCTTTATCTTAAATTATAATTTTATGGACCATGCTCATAATCGTTTTGTGGAATCGTCATGGAAACTTGAACCGTCAAAATCAGTCTTTACACCTCATACCTGGTTCATATTGCACTCTTGGTCTCGATTAAATATGTAACAGAGTTCTATCAGGAACTTGGCTTTCTTCTAACATTGTTAAATCGGAATGCATGCGTTAAACTTGTCAATATGAACGCATGGAAGACAAATGTAACACTGTTCCTAGAACTCTGTTATATTTAACGGCTTTTACGTTACCCGAGATCAATTGTGCAATATGAACCAGGTATTAGTGTGAAATCTGACTTAGATGCCAGTTCACATGATAATGCCAGCGATAGTAGTAAATTCATTAGTATTTCTTAATTCATTGTTAATGTGAATGTTACCGCAAATAGTGTGATTATTTCATTTCAGTTTCCCAAATAGGTACTTCATAAAACTCTCGAGCGCATATTTCTCCGAGCTTTCCAAAGCTCCGTAGACGCGACCGTGTCGCCCTCACGCTGTAAAACTTATCTCTCTGTTACAGCCCAAGTCCTATCAGTTCGGATACGCCGTGAAAGATCACGCCAGCGGAAACGACTTTGGTCGCCACGAAACAAGCGATGGCGATACCGTTAAAGGTCAATATCGCGTCCAACTTCCCGACGGTCGAACTCAAGTCGTCACATACACGGCCGACTGGAAACATGGTTTCCAAGCTAAAGTCACCTACGAGGGGGTTGCATTCTATCCCGACCAGCACAAGAGCAATCAAGGAGGCTATGACTACACTCCGGCAAGCAACCATGGTAACTCCTACAATCATGGAAGTTCAGGAAACTACAAGCATGGAAGTTCCAACAACTACAACCATGGTAGTTCTGGTAACTACAACCAGGGTGGGAACTACAATCATGATAGCAGTAGTAACTACAATCATGGCAGCAGTTACGACAGCAACAGCTATTCGGGATCGAGCAATCAAGATTCTTACAGCAACTTCGGTTCAGATACATACAGTGATTACAAAGGACATTCGGATTATAACAATTAAGTTATTTACTTCACAAACTTCATAAATCATCAGTAAGCATCATGCGAAGAACATTTTTTATACTAAAAGGCGATCGAAAATATTTTATTGTGTTGTTTTGTTATTGCAGCGTATCTATTGAATCATAAAGACTTAACAAAAGCTGGTCTCATATAATAATCTGTAAGTAAAAAGCGAACTGAAAGTTTTTTTATAAGAGTAGGTAATTAGTTTGCTTCTAAATGCAGTGTAAATGTGCGGCATAATTATCAAATTACAGTTATCACTGTTTATAACTATACTCTCAACTTAATGATCATCAGACATGCAACAGCATCAATTATTTTTATCTCGAATTCGAGCAGCAATTTAGCTAACGCTATTGTGATAGCATTTTGACAATATAGTCAGGTTGTTAATTCCAGTAGGTAGTACTTGCAGCTAGTTCCACGAGTGTGGCACTTGCTTCCTCTCTGTAAAGTAGAGAAACACACGCAAGTGTCGTTTGTAGGCAGTTTCAGTAATTTGCTGTGAACACACTATGTAGTTATTTGTAACGTTGGGCACAAAACTGTGTGCTTATTTATCTTTTGTATTTATTTTTTATGTAACTATCTGTGAACGTTTTTTTTCATAATAAAGATTTGAAACCTACAATATTTTCCGTCCTGAAATTCACATTTCCTTCACTTTCTGTACATTTTATAAGTTGGAAGGAAAGATTCTGACAACGACATCTATATGATATGAATCTGTATGACATAACAGGTAAATATAAAAAAAATCTAACTTAATGAATGTCAAACATAAAAAATTACATTTTTCAGAGGGTACAAGTCAAATCGATCATATATTGTAATAATTTATAAATTATAAGTTTAGATATGAACTTAGACAAGAGTATTGGAAGGATAAATCAATCAAAATGTGTACGACTTACACTAAGGATAGGTCTGCGGAAAACAATCCCAAAAATATTATTTTAACTCAATCTGAATAGAAATTTTCATTATGATTTATTTAGCATTTTATAATATTTTGCAATAGTCATCTCGATTATGTCAGGGTATATCAGGACGAAGAGCTTTCATTTTCATATTCAGTGCGATTTTAATCATAAGATAGTAATATAATTATGATTGATTGTCAGTTTTGTAGGTTCAACGTTTGTATTACACCTGCAAGTTGAAAATTTGCTGGTAGGTGTAAATTGAACGATTTTGTGTTGAATTACATGGCTGGTGATATTGTAACATCATTTCTTATTATAAATTAAGAAAACATCCCTTCTGAATCTGATAAACCAATGTTTGGTTTTGCAGGTATGTGTATACTACCTATACATGGTAATATTCTCAATAAATATATATATTATATATATTTTAAATTTCGCACCATAACGTTGGTCACAAGACTTTCGGTTTTCATATCCTGGAGATGATGAAGATGGATACGACGAAGCAATTGGTTCTGGGTTCGGCTCCAGACTCCCATGATGTAACAGTCCGTGTTGGCAGAACAATGAGCCTGGCCCCACATACGAGCGACCTAATTAATATATGACATTGTTGCTAATTATCTTCAGACTCAGTTTCGGCGGTGATTAATTGTGTAGACTTATATTATATAATCCACCACACTGCACTGAGTGACGTAAGAATAACTTGAAAACCCGTGACTGAGAGAACAGACTCACGCAGAGTTGCGAAGATTTAGACACCTCTAAATATTCTGTAACACAAAATTCGTGCCTCAATAAATGTCAGAACAAATCAGAAAATACCAAAATTTAATTAAGACAAAAATGAGATTCGTGCTAATAATTTAGCTAACACCAGCTTGTGTGATGATGTGTATTACTTTTAATTCTACTCTCAGTTCACATTCCCGACGCTAGATCTCACGACCACTCTTGAAATAGATTCGCACTTTTCCTTTCACATTGTAATCCACGTTTAGGTAAGACACAGGGTACTTGTTGAGCCATGTTATTATTGTATTCACGTAATTTTACCTAAATAATGGTCAGAGTTGTTCCAAGAGATAAATGGTATGTAGAAGGCCCGAAGTCCATTGTCTCCGTTTTGAGTTGCACACTTTTGGAATCATGTAATCAAGCTCCTACAATTACTAAAGACAACAAATACAATTATGACGCATTCTCTTACAAAATGACTTGCCACTATTACAATTTGAGCTCATCTCAAGAATCATTGAAATGGACATCGGACATTCTACCTCTGGGGCTGGATTCACAAAAGGTTTTTTAAGCTTTAATCCGGCAAAATCTGCCGGTATAGCATTATAACTAACAATATCTCTATTACCAAGATATTACCATGTTAAAACTTGGTATTTTATCATTATAAATGGCGATCTGACCAACTATATTCATAAAGATATACCAGTAATTTATGGTAATAGCTAATCCCCATAAAAAACACTCCGTGTGAAAAAACAGCCAAGTCTCTTCAACTAAAAAAAAAATTATGAAATCTAAAAATTCTGCACTGAAACGTAGTGATATCAAAAAATGAGCCAAGTCAAAACTTTATTTGAAAATTAAAAAATACTTGGCGCATCGTGTATATAAATAGCTTAGAAGTATAGGCTAGATATAAATACATATACTTATAGTACCTATACCTACAATGCCCTAAAAAAACGATGCGCCAAGTATTTTTTAATTTTCAAATTTAGTTTTGACTTGGCTCATTTTTTGATATCACTACGTTTCAGTGCAGGATTTTTAGATTTCATAATTTTTTTTTTTTAGTTGAAGAGACTTGGCTGTTTTTTTACACGGAGTGTTTTTTATGGGGATATCATTTATTTTTTTAGTTTATTTACACAACTTGTAAAACTTATTAGGGCAACAATGGCTAATTCCTTTAAAAAAATACGCCATTTCCGAATTAGTTACTAAAAAAATATTGTTTGGAGCTAAATTTAAACTTAAAGTGATATGCCATGAAGAATTGCGAAAGCATCGTTCCAATAGGTCCAGCCGTTTTCGAGATATGGCATCACTTCCGGTTTTCAAAATGGCGGCTGAAAGCTCTTACACATTGTAGGTATTAATATGTATATAAATACTAATATTTCATTATAAGCCTTCTGAATATATAGTTGGTTTTTATATAAAGGGAAGTGAATTTAAGCAGATTTCGCTAAACTATGACGTCATTTCCGGTTTCAGTAATTATAAAACTTTAATTTAACTGTTGTTATTTCATAAAGAGGACCGTCTGAATCGATTGGCGCAAATTTCGTTCCGATCGGTTTAGCCGTTTTTGAGATATGACGTCACTTCCGGTTTCAAAATGGCGACTACCGGTTTGATTTATAAAAAGGCCCCTCAGACGCCAAAAGTGCACATGTGGTAAAAATTTCAGATCGATCGGCTAAGCCGTTTAGGCTGTGGCGGTGATAGCGTTGTTTCCTGATATTATCATCATCAGATAGGTTTTAAAAGGGGTGTAATTTCACTGTTTTCACGGCCCTCTAGCACGCAAATGGCATAACCTATTGTTCCCAAATTTAGTATATGGAGTGGGGTGGGCCATAGCTCGAAATTAAGATATTTCACAACAATGTGAGATTTTCCAATTTTATGATCCAGTAGGCCGAAAATGCCATGTTGTTGCTTACAGTAAAAGTGGTTGGTCTGCTCCTCAGTTATTAGGCATTTACGGTATGTTGAGTGCGTGTGAGTGTACGGTACGACTTGGCTGGGTGGAGCGACCGCTCCACTAGATAATGGTATTAGTTTTTTTGGTCATAAAGTTATACTTCTTTGTGAACCAGCCCCTGAGGTACATAATGTAACAGAATAGAATTTTTACCCGGTGGGAAAAAATCAAACTAATCAAATGTAAATAAAATATGTTAGATCATTCGGACAAAGGGAACGGCAAACCAACCATGACGGATATTCTGCTCCCGGAATTGAAATAATTTTGTAAGAAGGTAGATCGTGTAGAATCCAAATATTAAATCACGACATTATTTTCTTCGTTGTTACTTTATGACAAAACAAATTAATGTTTAAATTCAATTCATATAGATTGATTCTTTGAACGGCCACCGAAGCAGAACGAAAAACTCGTCGAGGCATTGTTGTGGGTGCCAATCATGCCGAAGATGCCCGGCATCTGGTGCCGATGTGCTTGACTTGATGCCCCGATGATAGCGTCAATCAATCACGCAATAACTCGCTGGAAACCAAACAAAGCTGCAACAAAATAATAAATCTGTTGTTCCAGAGATCTCGTGCTGATGAGAGCGTCGATAATGTGAAACATTCGCACTCGCTATAAATAATGATGATCAGCAAGAGAAAATGATGTAAGTGGTTCTCATTCTGCACTGAAATAGAATTATAACTCAAGTTTAAATGATGATAGCAGGGTGTATTATTTATTGAGGGTCCTTTTAGCGATGACTGGTATTTATTGGAGGTATTTGTACTGTATAGCGCGAGAGAGTTTAAGGTTCATAATTCCGGCATTATAGACCTCACAGAGCGAATGATGAATTGGAATTGTCATTGTTTTTATTGAGGGAAGTTATTTGTTAAAGCTGTCATAGCAATTATTTTACTAATGATTAACTATTCGTTATATTAAATAATGCAGTAGATGTATTTACGTTCTTTATCCTATGAGCGGTCACGTGCATAGTTCTTGGACAAGAACCTGTGATTGGTTGGAAATTGAAAATGAAACAGTTTGACCGTTCAACTTCAAATTTTGCATGGGACCATTTTTTATATATAATTTCCCGATAAATTAGTCAAGAACTTTAAGATTTACGGACATTTTACTGTCAATACTTTATGCTTGTTTTGAATAAATCTGTCAAATGTATTCAAAGAAATTGAAAGAAATTTCAAATTATCACTGCTACTTTGGCTCATGTTGTCTTCCTAACTTTTCCATCGGTCTATTAGCAGCACTAGCAGCAACTTTCACTCGCATATTATTTCGCATGCGATACAGCGTTAAATACAGAGCGTTTTCCTAGTTAAACTTATGTTCAAGTGTAGACAGTACCAAGGATGTAACTGCTACTGGCAAGTCTTCAAGGTCAACCATCTGCTCGCCATCAAGTCTGTCCAGTTTTGATCTACATCGACATTTCAAAAAGACTCTCTTATTGATTTTGTGGAGTAAGCAAAAACATTAAATAAATTTTGTGAGTTTTTATTTCTGTTAGGTCTTACCGCTTTTGTCGCAGCTAACTTAATTTACACACAATGTGAGTTAGTGACTTTCATCAGCAGTAAGCCCACGAGGGTTGAATGATTTAAAATTTAAAATTTTTCAAAAGTAATATTAGTATATCACTTTTAATTATACACTTCTTAATTTCCCAATCTTCTTATCAGATACGAACACTGACAAAGATTTAAACACAATCCTAATAACAACTCTTATCTCACTCATTCAAATCTTTTACACCACTTTCACACATAAAAATTATTTATCATTTGCAAATTTCATTAAACCCAGCGAATTAGATTCCTTCCTTTGTCTCAAGAACGCTTTTGTTTGGTGCATATGGATCACAGTTGCATAATCGTCTGCTCCTTACCTAAGAATCTTTCACTAAACATTATACTAACACGTGCCTTTACATCAAGAATCTCACTAATATTATGACTGTTTCAAGATGATGACAATAATCTGTGCTAATAGTTATTCTAACCATCCTTCTTACAAACATCCCGAATCGTAAAAGTATTCCATAGATGGACACACACGAGCGAACACAAGGCACGGATGCGTAGGTTACTTGTAGAAAAGGTCATAAAATGGAATATGTAGATAATCAATTTCGCAACCCCCCGATTCACGATTAAAGATGACCTGGATATCATCCTTGTCGCATCACTGTTCTTATCTAAGCGCAAGTGACAGTTAAGTCTGCACGCTTGATCGCCAACTATCACGATCAATAGTTTTAATGATCGCCACTTGGCGGCGTGGGTGGGAAGATATGCAGGCTATTGTATTGTCTAGTCGCATACCGTGGAAGAGGTGTAACATTGTGTCATGCATGCGATTAGTTATCTCTGGATGTGTTGCCTTGTTACCATGGTGATGTGGATGCTCGGTACATAGCTGCTGTGCAGGAGAGCAATTGATGAAGGGGTTCAATTAGAAATATTTTTATAGAATGAGATAGGTGCACTGGCCTTGATTAAGTTGCTCAGCAATATATTATGAAAAAAGCCCCCCCCCCCCCCCCCCCCCAAATAGCAAAATATTAAAAGATAACTAAACTTTTTAAACAGTCATACATTTGCTAGATTTTCAAACTCTAATGAAGAGTCTTAAAGACTGATAGGCGAAGTTCGAAGCAACAGGTTAGAGCTGTATTCTGCAAATTTTTCACCTGATTTATTCACAAGTCTTGGAGCTTAATTCTAGTTTACACGGTTCAATGTTTCACTCAAATCATAGAATCAATAATAATTCATTCATTGAAGGGAAAATAGAGTTTTAAATGAAACGTACTTTTGCTTCAATTTCGCTTCTATACACGGTTACATTCGTCGAATCAAACGATTTAACTGAATAAATTGAATGAAACATTGAACCGGGTAAACTAGGCTGTATCTATGTATGGCAATATGAAATTAGTTTTATTTATATTGGATCTAATGAGACACGAGAAATACATAATAGAAAGGAAGCAACAAAAATAAATGAAATAATTGTATAATACAAATGAGATGAGCTCATTCTGAAACAATTTCCTTGATACTTCTTTAGCTTGAGATGGTAACTTATAGTAAAGTGAGAGAACATGGATTATGAGATTAGCAATTATTACATATTATAAATACTATTAACCTGTCATTTTAGTAAAATAGGACAAAAATACTACTTTAGATAGGTATGGTGAAACTTTTAAAAGTTTGATTCACTCAACCTGCAAAGAAGTTAAATGTCATTGTGCTTTTTCGAACTTTGGTGGATAAAGCACTGATAAGGTTTCGTTATGCATTACAACTACGGACAAAGACGCGATTAAAGATGTTTCGTACACTTAGAAACTTGTTCTTCGTTTAAATCAGATCACTTCCTAAATGCACTGATTTGCATAAAACAAGATGTTTGGTGATAAAAAGCCAGCAATATGCAGCTAATGGATGAAGATGAGAAAATCACGATATGGATTAGAAAATATCAACCGTAAATTACACAACATAAAAAGTATTTTAGCGTGACAGTTTAATCGTCAACCAAGTCGTTATTCAATTATAATCAGAGCAAAAGAAAGCAATAAATATAAAATCTTCATGTTAAGTAGCGAAGCAGACGTTCTCCTAACATAACAGTACACGTAACAAGTACTTTAGAGTTTATAGACACATAATCGCACTTAAGAATCCGAAATCAAAATATGTTTTTTATACACAACGTAATATGAGATCGTATTTCTTTTGTGGTGCGAATATTTCGCTAAAATACACATCAAGCAAAGGTCACAGCAGAAGGCGTGAAACATTAAGTTTTATTATTATATAAAATAAATAAGATTAAACAAAGCACCCAGGTCATTTATTACAATCATCAACATCATCTTTATACTTTCTCGCGTCCTCCCAGTGGAGATGCAATGAAATGATGCAACCGAAACTCTTTACTCCACATTCCGTGTACTCCGGTTAGTGAGAGGGGATTTTATCATCTGAAATATTACTTGGGGATGATCTGAACTGAACTGCATACCGACCTTTCACCTCTTCGAAATCATCACTTTCCCCTCCTTCCACGACCAGACCAGCGTTCTCTCACTCTCCTTCTCTCGCTAGAGTGCAACTGCATTTCTCACGCCCCCTCCGCCCCTATTAGATGACTATCAGCCCTTGTTCAAGACGACAGCATCCTACTATATAAGTTGGGCAGATTTTAGAGTCAATCATCAGTTTGTTCTTAGTCATCCAAGAAGAGTCTCAGTATAGTAGAAGAAGTTCCTCGACTGCTAAAGATGTGCAAGGAGGTAAGTGATGGGATTTTATTGATGGGTTCTGAGTGCAGAAGTGAGCGAATTTCTTGATTTACTTGTTGAGTGCAGATCTGTGTGAAGCGTTAAAGCTGTCACTTGCATAAAGATAGCGCTGTCAAACGAAAAAGGACTTTGAGATGCATAAGTAAATAGAAACAGACAAGTCCCAGCGATGGAAAGTAGGGAAATAGTAGAATATATTGATTGACACGGAGAAATAATATTATAGAAGAGCGGAGATGCTGGGTTTTTGTAGAAAACTTCCAGAGTGGAGTCTGAACTATGAGCTAAAAAGTATCAGGCCGAAGCGGGGCTCGAACCCGGGGAACTCAAGCATGCCGGGCGACAGCTCTCCAACTGAGATATACTCTGACAAATCTCACTGGTATTTGCGATTATAAGCGACCAGTGAGATTATTTGTCTATTGTCCGTCCGTAGGCTCAGATGGTAGAGGTCCCCTTCGGCGAGAGATCCCGGGTTCGTCGAGCCCCAGTTCGTCAGGATTATTTTCACTTCACACATCCCTTCATATCATAAGAAGATATGCCAGAGATTGAACAATAAATTTTACTAAATTTCTTCTACAGAATAAAGTATCGTCTCAGTATTTTGTTCGAATAGTAAACGGAGTCGGATTCCTTGCGGCGTCAAGAGCCACATTGTTCGATACTCCAAGTGTTGAAGCTCGATGAATATTAAAAATATCAACTTAATTAATACGATTACGATTACGGATTAACTAATACTGTTGTAGAGATACGAGCAAAGGCTTAGTATACGTAGGTACTACGATTGTTGGACGATGTGTCGTTGAATGCCGCTCATCTTTCTCTGTGCTGATGGCATAGATTATAAATGAAGTTCGTAGGTTTATTTGTTCAATTTTTAATTTAAATGTTTGTTATAAGACAATTCTTGATCTCCACTTGAAACTTGTTGCCCAAATATTTTGCAGAAACTTTCTTTTCTATTACTATATAAAGTTACTTCGAGATTTGTATTTTGAAAGCGTATTTTGATTTACATACCACATTTTCATGCACCTCGCACCATGGCAAAAGCCGAGTACGTACTAAAAACAATGAAAATGTTTTTTCTTCTCGTTTCAGATGGTCTGTCTGGTCTTGGCAGCGGCGATGCTAGCTTGCAGCGTGGTCGACGGCGGACAGCTGGGAGGCGGAGGCGGGGGAGGCGGAGGATACCCGCGGGGAGGTCCAGGAGGGTTCCCGCCGTCCACGTCATACGGCGCTCCGTCAGGCTTCGGAGGAGGCGGTGGCGGACGCGGGGGAGGCGGCGGCGGTGGAGGCGGAGGTGGCGGAGACGGAGGCGGTGGCAAGGTAACAGTTTCACCGCAAAGACAGTCGTTGCAGGATGACAATTCAATGTAGCAGTTTTTATTCTTCGGGAAATCTCATCTTTTATTTTCACTGCAATTTGAATTTTAGGATTTTTTACAAAATTGATTCCGGCAAAGAGACGTAATTCCATAATATGATAAATCATGGTCATTCTCACTCTAAATGCATTTATAATTGGTTTTTAAATACTTCAAGTTCATTAGAACCCAATCAATATTTTCTACAATGTTTGAAAGCTCATACAAACCTACCTTAATAGCTTTGGTGATTACTGAACGAAAAAACAAAATAATTAGGTATTGAAAGAAAAATGATGAAACATGACAAATGTGGTTGCCAAAAAAATAGTTTTTCGATAATGTATGGTCATCAACTTGGCTAGAATCTGTTATATTGGAGATTGCTTCATTCTCAAAATCCGACAGTCACATTGCATATGGTATGCATATATTATATAATGCATATATAATGCATATATTGCATATAACTTCAGGTACCTAAAAACTCACGTGTTTCGTTTCGTCTGCAGCCTGAGCCGTACAACTTCCAGTACGCCGTGAAAGACCCGGCCAGCGGCAACGACTTCGGCCAGCAAGAGAGCAGCGACGGATACACGGTCAAGGGTCAATACAAGGTCCTCCTGCCCGACGGTCGCACGCAGATCGTCAAGTACACCGCCGACAGCAACGGCTACGTCGCCGACGTCCAGTACGAGGGCACCGCCAACCAGGGCGGCGGTGGAGGCGGAGGGTACGGTGGAGGCGGCGGTGCCGGCGGAGGCGGATACAAGCCGCAGGGAGGCGGGGGCGGAGGGTTCGGGGGCTCAAACTCATATCTACCACCCTTCAGAAAGTAGGGCTGATTGTGATTATTTCTTCTAACCTCAAGATAACGACTGGATCTTAGACTGGTGAGGAGTAGTTGTTGTAAATAGACTAATATTATTAACTGATATTTTAACAATTGAGATATAGAAATGCTTATACGTACTAATCGTGAACTCGCCATCGTATGCTTATACTTGATCTCTTAAGTATTGACGCCTGAACAGTATTATACACATTTCGTTCAAGCTATTGACAAGAATTTATTGGCTGAATAATTAAATTTATACATTAATTTATACTTATTTATGTCATAATATGAATATGGAGCTTAGCAATGCAGGTTGTGATACGGAAATAAAAACAATAAAAAAGTTGATAAAATAAAAAACAATGAGTCATTACTCATCATAATGAAATTTCCTTGTAAAACCCAGTTACCCCCGAGTCTCATAACCAACATCAACATTTCACGTAATTTCCTTCATCACATTAGCTCATTCCATTACGAGATGAACGAGTAATGCCTCTCATTACATGAAATCCCGTGCGAATCCTCGGTAACAAACCTTCTCCCGGTGCATTTTCTTCCATAAATGCACTTGCACTACTAGAAAGTAAAGTAGCTTGAATGCGAATCAAACCCATCACGATCGCCGGATAATGATCGTGCATCGCATCCATTGTCTTCTGCTGTACAGAGAAGTGCGCACTCGGTATGCGCACGACAGCGTAGAGTGGACTATTATGGGAAGCGGTTGGATGGAACTGATAGCCAAGAGGCCAGCCCGATGTGGTCATTAGCAACAGCACATAGTATTAGGCGCTTGTATCAAATTATACAAAAATACGATTTGGTGACGAAATATCAAGTCGGATTTTTCACTAGGGTGTAAAACGGTGCAATTTCTTGAACAACTTCTGTGTCACATTCCCATTTTTCATACAATTTTGTATTTACACGATGCAACTTTCTGTCACAGAACTTAAAACATGTACTAATTTCCATTCAAGAAGTGTGACACAGAAGTGTGGTACAGAAGAACAACTCTCTTGAACAACTTCTGTGTCACATTCCCATTTTTCATACAATTTTGTATTTACACGACGCAACTTTCTGTCACAGAACTTAAAATTTCCATTCAAGAAGTGTGACACAGAAGTGTGGTACAGAAGTTGTACAAGAAATTGCACCGTGTAAATGGGGCTTAAGTGTTGACTGAATGAACGTTTTTTAATCTCTGTTTTTTTATCTCTTATATTTTTTATCTCTGTACCTCAGAGGTAGAAGGCCGTAAGTCCATTTTAATGATTCTAGAAGTGAGCTCATTAACCTGGCTTCATCCAATCATATTTGTAATGATGGCATGAATGAGTCATTGTGTAACATATTGCTTCCATATAACTGCATTTGTTGACAAGTCATATGATGGCCATTGGCAGTGGTTGATTACATAATGCCAAAAGTGTGCAATGCAAACCCGAGAAAATTGACTTTAGGCCTTCTACCTCTGAGGTACAGATATTTTGAATGTGTAGTACATACACATTTTAGCGATGGAAGAAAATAGCCGAATCTAGACTTTTGGAGGTAATTATTCTGGAAATTAAGAAGGTCAAGATGTAGAGGCATAAAGGCGCGGTACGGAATGTGTAAGATATTATTAAAACTTATAAAACTTGAAAATTCCAATGAAGAAATACTGTCTGTAGGTGACTATTAATAATGTATGTAAAATTACCACAAAAAATGATAAATTCACGAAAAAAACTATTTCTATTTCAGATTTTAAGATAGTTCCTACAATGTATTATCAGATAAAAAGTGTAGGTCAACATTACAACAAAATAAAACAATATTACAAACTTCATTCCAATCCATAATGCGGTGGTGTGACATTATCAAACGTTTCAAAGGAAAATCCATAATAAATATTTTAATTGCATAATTTATATCACACACTATAATTATATAGCGTTTTATAACTTCTAAACCATGTGGCAAATAAACATTCTCTATTATCCCCAACATAACTAGCGTGCCTCAACCATGCCCCCTCCCCCCCGACCGTTTAACGCCTTTTCTCGACGAATGCAGGAATCGATCGGAAGATCAATGTAAAGATTATAATTACGCAAGTACTTATCATCAAGGTCACCCGATGGCCTTACGCCAGTTTCCACGCCGCCGCCGACGCAAGGAACACTTTCACTATCGTGAATGAAGACAATGATGAGAGATGGGAGGCGCCATCAGCTACATCCTTCCAATTTCCTTCAAACAGATTTACCGTTTCTATTGAATATCCTCTCGCCTCTTGGCCGTATTCAAATGATGATCGTAAATATTCAGTAATCTACGTGCATTTACGATCATGCGCAATGCTGTAGCTGTAGGTCTTCCAAGAACACAACTAGATTCAGTGGAAAATTTGGAATTGTACCTATTAGGTGTAAGTGGTGTTTTAGAACATTGTTAAGAGGCCCGAGTCAGGTAATTGAATGCCACGCGGTTCTTCGAATGTTTTTTGTTGGATTTTGTTTCTAAATACAATCTTATTTCCAGATTTCCCTATCTTATCATGTACCTACCTTTATCTCTTTCTCTACCACTATAACCTTGAATCGAATGAATGAAAATTACAGATATTTTATCACAGCTACTTCAACGCATTTCGTCTCAGCTCTTTCCAAGGTCTGTAGAGCAGAAACTTGCAACCGCATCAATTCCCATGCAATGCAATACGAATGCTCGCTCATCAACGCGTTTCGCAGAGCGTTTCAGGGAGTTTGAACGACGTGCAAAGCGCTCGCTTGATTTTCCCATCATTCAGTTTTTTTTTGCAAGAAATAATAATAAGAAAACGTTCAGTTTATGAATTACGAGTACCTATTCCATTGATGCATATAATACACATTTCCTTATTTAGGAATAAAATCACAATCTAAATAATGAGTTTTTCACGTATTGCAATATACTCAATACTCAATATATCGAGCTTGCACTCAGCACTTGACAAAATTATAGTGAAGACCGGCTAGCTTGGACATTTGTTCACAACAGAGCACGCAAATTAGTGCTTCATTAGCACGCGATACTAGAATTAAGGTGTTGTTTCCGATTGCTAGTGTCGTAAAAACCGTAAACGAATAAATAAAATTGCATAATTGCCAGTAAATCAGTACTAAGTACCTAACTAAAAATAATGTCATTACTTAACCATTACTTTTAATGTGCGACCTCTCATGTGGAATGCTTACAGACGGTATTTAGTAGTAGGTACAATATTCATATTTTTTGAATGACCTGACATAATTGTAGCATTATGAAGATATGAGTGGATGAAGGAGCTACGTTACAAAATTGAAATAATTGAAATTGGTTTTGAGGGCCAAAGTTTCCATCATCAATGGAAACCAATGATCTTCATCCTTTGATTATTTTGATATTGGCTATTTTCTGAAGTTAATAAATGTGGTTAAAAAAATTAAGTGAAGCCTACGGCAAATTGTCACATACATCTTCATACATTCGTGTCTTCAATTGTTAGTTGGATACCTTTGCTAAGATTGTTTTTTTAATTTTAATATAATCATTAATCGGCTTGAAGTCGCGCTTCTCTACAATTCTATAGGCTACTGATGAAGGGGAAATGAAGCTGGCGTGGCCTAGTAGCATAGGAACCCGCGTAGGAACCTTCCTTACATTTGTCTCCCCCCCCCCCCCCCCCCCCCCCCCAGTAAACCCGCGAATGTCTTCAATAAGGTCGGTCGTGGAGATCGAACCCGGGCCTCAAGAGTGCCAAAAAGGTTGTTTCGTAAGTGGAGAGGCGCCTTGAGCCGATTGGTCGGGTCACGTTTGTAGAGCACAACATCTTGACCCGCGAAGTAACAGGTCAAGTAGTTGAAACACAGGTTAATATAACAACTGATGCTTTGTTCGGCGGGATGACATCATTCGAGATGCAATCATAGCACCTTTGTACACACAGACGATCGTGGTGGTCTCGTTACACCAGGGCAGAAACGAAAACAACTCGATTCCACGGAACTCGGTTGAGCAATTGGTGGAGGAAAACATGCAGGTACTTTCTGTCTGTTAGGCTTAGGCAACTTAGTAAGTCTCCGTCATCTTATGATTTTTAAATGCTAATTAATGCATATGTTTCAACATTGTGAGTCACTCCATTTGTATGACAGTACTGAAAGCTTTTCCACGGGATGGAAAATCAGTAATCATGAAGATAACACAGTTATTTCCTGGAAGATAACACACTTGTTATTCCTGGAAGATAACTCATTAGTTATTCCTGTTATGTAATAATTTACAGCTCGTCTCCGAAAGTAGAATTATTATTCTACTTATGAAGAAAACGCAATCAATTGTGTGTTTTTACTTATGTCACAAATAAACCAATATAATGTTTAAACTAATAGAACTATTGTAAACCATTTAAAACCCTCAACTGCAAGACTAATAAAGCCGGGTCCACATTGGCAAAAGCAGAAAACGCAAAACGCAAAAACGGTCTATGTCGAGCCGGCTTGAAGGGGTTTAACTACACATTTTTTAATTTTACATTAAATTAATTTGTTTGTAAAATAAAGTTTGAAATAAGATATTAGTTCACAACGTTTTGCATGAGCTTTATGACACAAAATAATATAGGGAAAACATCGGATTAACATCAAGAAGGTATCATAATATCAAAATCTAAGTATAGAATCAAAAACATTTTGTTTTATTGCATCATTATAGCGAATACTTAATATAACTCTATTAATCGTTTAAGTAACTAATATATTTCTTATCAACGTAACTATTACACATAAGGTACAATTCTCGATCGTAATGATCACGTCTCGTTAAAATACCTGATATCCACTCAAAATGTCGTGCGAGACGGTGCACTGATGCGTACACCAGCTCTTCACTACCAGACCAGTGCTATTACACATTTATATTATTGATTGATAACATCGTTACAGATAGCACATATAGGTGATCATTTGCACCAGGTTCCTTTCATTAGTACAAGAAGCAGGTATGGAGACAAATGTCGTTAATTATCTTTTATACAAAATTTATTGAATTATAGAGAAATGAAATGGAGTTAGAGTTCTGGTGTCTCTCGGTGGAATTAAATAATTGTACATTTTGATTATTAATATTGACGGGGTTAAGATCTAAAAGAGTATCTTGAACTAGTGTAAATGCAGATTATTTTTAGTATAATTATAATTGTTTCATATCAATATGAACGGATATTAATCACAATATTTTTTTCAGTCTTGAGACCAAAAATTGATTACTTCTCATCAGTACAGTAAATATTTCACATTGACCTTTCAAGTTCCAAGTCTAACAGCTAGTCTTTGAAGGTCGTATTTTAAACTATGGCAATCAATGACTGATTTGGTGAATTGCTATTACATACAAAATATAGTATATTTCATGGACTATAGCCAACAGTGGTAATAAATAGTCTGCTAAGATGTACCAGGTTATAGAATAGCGGTTCATAAAAAATAGTTTCTATTTTAACAGGAGACTAGATGCGTGTCGACACACTTATTTATCAAACAAGTGCAGTTATTCGTTGTACAAAAATACTACTACACATGTTACTCTGGTGATATTTACCACAATCAATAAAATCTGGAACATTAATTACAATTAATTACGTAGAGATAGCTACTGTTTCCTTCAGAAGAAAAAATCCACAGCCACATTCAAACATAGAGTTTCATGTTAAATTAAGTATCCATTTGCAAAACACAACATAAAACATTGTTTCACATGAATTATTAACAAATTTTAGATCTATCTTTTTTATTGTATAAACACTTTGGCCACAGAGAAGAGGGCCTAGAACTGACATTTAATAATCACGAAGTATTGAAAACGTACTCTGCAAACTAATGGACGTAAAAAAATATAATTGTAGAACATACTAAAATGCTATAATATAATAAAATATCAATGAAAATTGTTACAGCTAATCTCCATATACGATTCTACTGAACACATACATTCATACACATTCACTGCCACACAGTGGATTGAATGCCAACAATCATTATACATACAATGTTACAACAACACACCAAACTACTTCATGAATTCATTAATAATTAACCTGTAGGTAGGTAACTCTGCTATGTGGATTTAGGAAGATTGTCATATTGAGAAGAATAACTGTTGCATCATGACAGATACCTAGGCTGGCTTAATAAGAGATAGATCTTTCAGCTTATCTGATGAGAATATTAGGAAGGTATAATATAAAAAGTTATAGGTAGGTGGTAATATTTTGTAATACAGTACAATCTGTGATATTGCTTAGGCCAAAGGAAACAACTTATGGATGCTATGCGTTGTAACATTCTGATCATTTGGTAATTCTTATACTGATGTATTATTAAGAGATTTAAAGATCAGAGTTTGAACTTCCTGCACATGCATTTCCGTAACGCAAATTAAACTCAACAAGATAATGAACCCGACGTATTGAATTGCACGCAGGAATTCCCATAGCTTGTCACAAAAGATGGCAATTAACATGGCATGTATAAGAGCATGGGGATTAAAAAGTCTCCATAGCCAGGCAACTGTCCACATGAGGGAGGTCCTTAAAGTCCTTATCTGACACTCGGCCTGAGAGTCACTCACGTTCGGTCGCTCTAACAAGTCTTGATACAACGCGATGTAGCGATTCCATGCCGTGGAACTGAGTAGCATCTGAGCGCCGAGACAGCCGAGTTTATGTACTAGTTTCTTTGTTGTCACCTTCCCCTTACATCCTCCGTTGACTCCCGGCTCTTTGCTGGACTCTATTAGAGCCGGCGCCGTCGTCGGGAGGTGCATGTACCCTCGTCTTGGTGGGTTGCTCTTGAGGAAGATGAGGCAGCCGACGAGGAGAGCGATCGTTCCCAGAGCGTCGCACATTCCGTCAACGAAGTATCCGACTGATCCAATCTCGGAGCTCTCGCCGTGGACGTGTTTCCGCGCTCGAGCCACGTGACCGTCAAGATCATCCAACATGCTGCGGAGCTCGAACAACCCCACTCCGATCCTACGCGATACTAGCGAATCCGACGCAATACACTTGGCCGAAGCAATAGCGACAAACACGTGAAATACGCTTATCATATTTGGTGTAATGTATTCTGCTTGACTGATGCCCAATATACGGTCGGTAATGGTGGCCATTGGACTGAAGAGATAGTGGTTAGGATGATCCAACATCATGGACTTGACTGTGACGTCACATATTGGAGAGAGATCGCAGGAAACGAAGAATTCGGCATCGAGTGTTGATGCGTTGATGGCATCGCGGCGAAGAGGGTATTGTTGGATTCGGAAGTAGAGGTTTGTATCCATGTACGCAAAGTATATGAGAACCAAAAACATGGAGCCCACAAGTAGTCGACTGCATAAGGAGGAAGGACCAACCATCTTTGCCGAACGTTGGATTGACTTGATTGAAAGTAACTAACCTGTAGGTATTTTCTTTTTCAATAGTGTAACTGATGTACTTTAGGTGGGCACAGTTTACAGCAGTATGGCAAGTGATAACCCATCATTGTCATTGTCAGAGACAATTTGAGCAGACCGCAAACGACAGCCCCAGTAGAGTGGACGATGTCTTGCCTGTTATCATGCTTCACAACAGATCATTTGCAGTCGACAAGAGAATGGCAGCAATGTCTGCAAAGTAAATAACAAAGTCAGGTAAAAGTGAATAAAACAATAAAAAACATAAACTAAACAATACTAAGAGTCTAAGTTATAATACCAGAGAGACACTCTTTGAACAGATATTTTTCTGTGCTTTGTACACTCAGCTCAGCAACTCAACAAGTCGATTTTGCCAATACAATGAGGTTAGGTTAACACCGACTTTGCAAATTGATTTATCTTTACCATGAAGTTTTATTACCCCCGTTATGATAAGACTATTTAAAATGAATCATATCGAGATAGGGAAGAATATTATGCAGTTACGTCTAGCAAGTAAGATAAGCAGTATTAGCTTGGAACAGTTTGTCAAACATACAGCTGTCAAAACACCAACAAAATCGTTAAATCAATGTCTAACAATGCGATTTGGCCTCACCTGCCCAGTATTCTAGTTTCAAAACTGTCACATTTCGTTGCTACTGGAATATTCCATGGTGCTTTCAAGCTGCTAAGGCTAGAAATGATCGTAAATAAACGCACAAACAAGTCCTTGATTGAACCCCATCGGCATGCTGAGTGCTGACGCACCTCCCACCCACGGTCCACCTCTTAAAATTACGTCACTTGTCAAAATATAACCACTTGCTACGCCATTTCCGCTTCCCGAAGCGCCTTTATTCAAAATCAATATTGGCTTACTTTTCCCAAATACAATTATCCCATTATTTAAATAAACTCTCATGTTGCATAACCATTTTTCAGATCGTTTTAATTTTTGTAATCATTCAACTCATTCCCTACACGCTCCTTAAAAAATAAAAAGGTACTTGCCCAGAAAGGCAAATAAGAAATAGTATTTTCCTCATGTTATCTTATGGCAGGCATGACAAATTTGCATCGAGATTTTACACATAATGCTGATGATTAGAATCTGTAATCAACTAACTTTTATTAAAAAAATATAAACCGATATCATCCTATGAGCTGAAAAAGCTATCGTAAGGAGATTCAATTCAATTACGAAACCAGTCACATACCTTTGGAAACACTGCAAAGATGGACTTCACTTGTTTGGAGCGACTAATACCTAATACTACGCAAAATAATAAGCTATTTAGTAATATAATTTACAATCCAACTAATCTGTAAAGTAGTTATACACACTGTAAAACATTTACAACATTATTTTAAGGAATACTTTATTTCGATTCGTCATCCTGTACACTTATAAATTAGTCAATATCGATAAAAATTAATGTTTCAATATTAATTAGGATAAAATCTACTGATTGAAACTAATTGTAATGCTAGACTTGTGCTAGACCCACTACTCTTCTTTGAATACCTTAGTAGTCTTTAGGCCCTTAATTAACACAAACAAGTACAAATTGTGCATAATGTGGTTTTATAGATTAATAACACTTATTAACTAATGAAGTTTTTATTTATTAAATGATCATGTAAATTGTGCAGTAAATCAATTTTTCATCTTGCTAGGAGTTTGAAAGAGTTTAGCTTGATAATAATATTGAGGGTAATTGTAACAATCCTGATTATTGTAATTATAGCATTTTTCACTTCGATGTAAACTATTTACAACGGCAATATACAATTAATTAATTACTTAGAACGCACAAAAAGCGGATAGCAAAATTGTAGGCCATACGTTTTTATTATACACAATATTATTAACTATTAATTGTATAACATTTAGATACTTACAAGTCTTTTAATAACATGGGATAAATAGGTAAAGATAATCTTAATAATTTATTTGCATAAATATTCAGAATGGTCTCGGGAAATAATTGACGCGTCCAGAAATCATACAAAAACCATTGTGTGTATATTAACTAAATTTTATGTGCTCAGTAATAATACCCTATAAAGATTCATTACTGGCGTATTGAAAAAGCCAGAACTTTTATTAAACCCCAATCACTGATTATTACATAATTGATATATTTATTAAAATCACCAAGATCTCGAATTAAATAATATGTTAATGATACATCCAACAAAAGCAATAATAAAATTACAGCAACGATACAAAATGAAATGACATTTCAAGCATGCAAGCCATCGTCACATGACACATATTTATTGATAAGAGATTACAATTAATCTTGTTCGAGTCTTCATTCAATGCTATAAATTATTGATCACTCCAACGTTTGCAATAGAAGTGCAAACAATTGTGCTTAAAATATTTAAAGACACATTTTCAACTAACATAGGTACTATATTATTTGAGCCAGTCAATGCTCAAATTATATACAGTCAAGCATGAGAAATTTTTAAGTTTCTGAAGATATATTTTTTGTTTATTTCCAGGCAGTAAAATGAAGCTTACCTTGCATGTATTCCAGCACTCTACATGACTTGAACTATTCGCGTATTGAAATGCAGTTTACCTAGCGAAGATAATACGCCATATTTAGGTGTGCCTTCCAGCTGCTAGGCTTCTAGGAAGTTCGTTTGATAAGGCTATCGCTCAAATTGCTATCAACTTCACAATGTCCGGCCGGGCCAGTGTGATAAAAATCGTCCATTTGTCACACAGTTACACTTCGTAATACTGCAGGATTATATCGGAAAATCGTTGGGAAATACGATTAAGAAACGCAAGAATTGAAAGTGAATTATTCAGTGGATTGTGATTGACCTTACTTGTGCTTGCAGGTGTCTGGAAAGTGCTGTTTCAATTCAAAACTATATTACCTTATCTATCATTGTGCCATGAAAAATTACTCAAAATACTAACACAATGTGCTCACCTATTTAGAATGATCTGTAATTAAAATATCAAGTAAATTGGAAAAGTAAAGATGAAACATAATTTCGCACACTCTCTTTTGCCAAGTGGTTTTCATTTGCCAATATTACTTTCTTATAAAGGCAAAAAACAGATACGTGATTCACTAAATTGGTTATTTTTCCATGGTTCTAAAGTATCATGAAGATTCTCTTGTAGGTGACAGAGTTCCTGGACGTTGTCTTCAACTTCTGGGATCTGTCTTCAACTGGTACACTCTTTTGTCCACGTAGGGATTCGTAATGTAGGACCTGTGAGAAAAAACATACATTATCAATCACTTCCGGTTATCAATCACACGAACTAAATCGCATGCACGATCATGATCAATATCATGAAAATCATGAACGAAAAGACATTTTGAATTAAATTTGAGTTCTCAACAATGAAGCCAACAATGCTCCTGTTTAAATCTGTAAAAGCATTGTTGACATTTGAATTGTTGTGTGCAACCAACGCAATGTGATACTCAAGTAGGACGGTGAATATCAATAGAAAAAATTCAGTCAATAACCTGTCAAGTGCTCTTATCTATGAATTGAGTACTACGTAGTGTAGAGGAGAATGCAATATACATAAATGTGATCCACTTCTTGTGATGTATGCGTTTTTAATAGATTTGTGTGAAAATACTCTTTAAAGTTCGGGAAATTATCTGAATAATCTAGTGGAGTGGTCGCTCCCCCCAGCCAAGTCGTACTGTACATGGGGTTTACTTGCGTCTAATGCTTGATTTAGACGATTATAGATTCAAGTTTCCTTGAATTTCAATTCTTGAATTCAAACTGTGAATTCAAGACTTGGATCGTCTAAATGAAAACATTGAATCATCTTAGCACCTGTCCATTTCGCAAAGGACAACGAACCGTCTAACTAAAATCAACAGATATCACATCAATACAGCTCCCCCCCCCCCCCCCCCCCCCCCCTCCACAACTCGAGCTAGACCCCCCATTCACCATACAAAATTAAATTTAGTGTCCAAGAATCACTTAAAAATTGTTTAATTTCTAAAAAACGCCCTGCGGGGCAAAAATAGGGAGTTATTTGTTGTAATTTGAGCAGTTTAACAACCTAGAAGCGATTTTAAAATGTTTATATTCGAATAAATGCCTTCAGTTTGTGCATTTTATAGCCCCAAAATCCTAAAAAACCTAAACTGGGGGGCGACCCCTTCCAGGTGTCGCAATCCCCCCCCCCCCCCCCCCCCCCATGATGAAAGTAGTTCCTACGCGCCAGCAGCAATATCATATCGCAAAACATCATAAAGACAAGGAGTCATTACATCTGAACCCACTAACGAAGACAACGATTTCCTCGAGATACGTAGCCCTTATGAAGATTCATTCTCGTAAATCGCAACCTACTGAAATGTCTAACGCGCTTGGTAACATATTTAATAGACATTGAGTAGAATGTCATAATATTTGCCGCTCACCGAATAATGTTATCTGATCAAGATATTAAATAATGCCGTTTGAAGGAGGTATCAGAAGATTATGTTCAGATGATTGACGACAAATTGCGCTACTAAGACTCTTTTATTGTAGTTTACAATGCCTAATTGTCAAGTACCTACTTACTTTTGTTATTGATTTTGAAAATATCTAAAATCAGCCTTGCAACACCTCCTTAGGTTTATAAGGAGGTGATAATATTGTGTTAAAAGTTAATCACTCATGATACAGACACGTGGACATTTTATGTTGCAAGACACATCACGTCATGCAGGCTGCAGCAATACTTTAAGTTTTGTTTTGTGAGATTCACAAGAAAATTTCATGGTTAACTGTACGATACAATATGGCATCAGGTATACATCAGAAAAACGCAGAATTAATAAAATGACATATACTTTGCCAGGAGAGATTACAACGTAATCTGGGATCAAGAAAATAAAAATCTTTTTGAAGAAGTAAAATTAAAGCCCCAAAAGGACTTATTGGATCAGTCGCCGTATTCAAGAATACGAATTTGTCACGTTTCTAAATTATTTCTTTATCAAAATTGGTTTCAAATAAGATAATTCTATTTCATTTGAATATTGAAACATTCTTCAGTATAATAATATAATGATTAATATTTGCGGGAAAATTATGTATTTAGTTTAAAATGCAACTTTTCAGCTGACTTAATGTGGACTTCAAACAATAAAAATTTGTTAAGCGAACGCTGAACATAACGGGTTGGGTTTAAAGCCATTTCGTTTTTGAAACGATTGGGGAAACTCGTCGTCTATAATCTTCTCCATATAAAATCAAGGTTAATTTTGTTTCATTCTTCAGCAAATTGTCGAAACACATATTTTGTATTAATAAAATCACATGCAATGTGTTAAATATGCAACACACACGCGGATATGTTAAAAACAAAATAATTCACTCAATTATCACGTCTAATTATCTTGAATACAGAGTGATTCGGTTTCATAACACTGTCTTTGTCAAAAAGCTCCAATAAGCCAGGTACAAAGATGAGTATAATCTTCTGTAAGGTTACAATCATGTCATAAATTATCAACATTTCACACTAGTTGATTATCTTGCATTCATTGTAAAGTTCACCATGCTTCATGTCTCACTTCTTTACTGCCACATCTCGAGTTTCCATAGCAAAAGACTTTGAAGATTTACGAAGGCTGAATGTAAGAACATCCATGTTTTGATTTGTCCGAATGTCGCAGAATAGAAGCGGACATGAGATAGAAAAGCAGGCGAGTGTTGAGTGAGCTTACCTCTATAATTCACTCAATACGGGGAGTAGAGACCAAGAATGGGAAGAAAGTAGCACGTTAAAACAGCTACATGATTACCTAATCAATAACTAATAGAGCACAGTGTTACCTGTTGCATTCTAGCAGGTCAAAATATGTCAGATTCTGCATTTTGAAGTTATGCAAGCAAAAGACAATGCAGTTCAACTAAAAGTTAAGAACTTCCTATTCTAGACCTTAGATTATAATTTTGAAACAAAAACAGTAAGATACATTTCCTAAACCATTGCAGTTACTGACTTTTCGGCACATTTAAGTATTTTCTACAAGTTTAAGATTGCAATAAGAACACTGTGCTCTGCAGGACACTCGTAATAACAAATTGAATGTTTAATTAACAAGAGAAGAACAAGTTTGTGTTGTGATAAGAAGAGTCAATCCCAAGCGTAAGACAGAAAGTATGCCTAAAATTGAAGGATAATGAAGCGTCAACAACACACCAGCTAATTAGTCCAAATATCTACTTGTCAAATCGCAAGAACACTTTCTATTTCTGACAGAAATAATACAAACTATCTATATTGTCACTAATTGACAAGCTAAACTGTACAAAATTAAAATCACAAAGACTGAGAAAATAGTTAGATTTTGAGCCAATCTAATTTGGATTCTGCCTGGATTTTGTTGACACGTCATTTAATAAAATTGTATTATTTGATGAAAATGCGTATTTTTTTAAATATTGAACTGATAAACGCACGTGTGGATATGAAATGTGTGAGACTGAAACACTCGTGACGATGTGTATCGAAAACGAACTGCTTTTTAATACTTACAATTCAATATTTTGAATGGTTGAGCAAGTGCAGTTCGTGTCGACCTTCACGTGGCAATGTTTGTGACATCTGAGCTGGCAGTCTCGACACTCGTATCCTTGCTTGCCGATCCTGCGCGCCACAGACTTGTTGCACACTTGGCAGATCGTGCCGCTGGAACAGTACAGGGAGATGCTTATTGAGATCGAACCAATGTTAGTGACATCTGAGCTGGCAGTCTCGACACTCGTATCCTTGCTTGCCGATCCTGCGCGCCACAGACTTGTTGCACACTTGGCAGATCGTGCCGCTGGAACAGTACAGGGAGATGCTTATTGAGATCGAACCAATGTTAGTGACATCTGAGCGGGCAGTCTCGACACTCGTATCCTTGCTTGCCGATCCTGCGCGCCACAGACTTGTTGCACACTTGGCAGATCGTGCCGCTGGAACAGTACAGGGAGATGCTTATTGAGATCGAACCAATGTTAGTGACATCTGAGCGGGCAGTCTCGACACTCGTATCCTTGCTTGCCGATCCTGCGCGCCACAGACTTGTTGCACACTTGGCAGATCGTGCCGCTGGAACAGTACAGGGAGATGCTTATTGAGATCGAACCAATGTTAGTGACATCTGAGCTGGCAGTCTCGACACTCGTATCCTTGCTTGCCGATCCTGCGCGCCACAGACTTGTTGCACACTTGGCAGATCGTGCCGCTGGAACAGTACAGGGAGGTGCTTATTGAGATCGAACCAATGTTAGTGACATCTGAGCTGGCAGTCTCGACACTCGTATCCTTGCTTGCCGATCCTGCGCGCCACAGACTTGTTGCACACTTGGCAGATCGTGCCGCTGGAACAGTACAGGGAGGTGCTTATTGAGATCGAACCAATGTTAGTGACATCTGAGCTGGCAGTCTCGACACTCGTATCCTTGCTTGCCGATCCTGCGCGCCACAGACTTGTTGCACACTTGGCAGATCGTGCCGCTGGAACAGTACAGGGAGATGCTTATTGAGATCGAACCAATGTTAGTGACATCTGAGCTGGCAGTCTCGACACTCGTATACTTGCTTGCCGATCCTGCGCGCCACAGACTTGTTGCACACTTGGCAGATCGTGCCGCTGGAACAGTACAGGGAGATGCTTATTGAGATCGAACCAATGTTAGTGACATCTGAGCTGGCAGTCTCGACACTCGTATCCTTGCTTGCCGATCCTGCGCGCCACAGACTTGTTGCACACTTGGCAGATCGTGCCGCTGGAACAGTACAGGGAGATGCTTATTGAGATCGAACCAATGTTAGTGACATCTGAGCTGGCAGTCTCGACACTCGTATCCTTGCTTGCCGATCCTGCGCGCCACAGACTTGTTGCACACTTGGCAGATCGTGCCGCTGGAACAGTACAGGGAGATGCTTATTGAGATCGAACCAATGTTAGTGACATCTGAGCTGGCAGTCTCGACACTCGTATCCTTGCTTGCCGATCCTGCGCGCCACAGACTTGTTGCACACTTGGCAGATCGTGCCGCTGGAACAGTACAGGGAGATGCTTATTGAGATCGAACCAATGTTAGTGACATCTGAGCTGGCAGTCTCGACACTCGTATCCTTGCTTGCCGATCCTGCGCGCCACAGACTTGTTGCACACTTGGCAGATCGTGCCGCTGCACTGAGAGAAATAAATGTGAAATTATTTACGCTGAAAATATTTCGCTGGTTTTGGCGAAGTTTACACTTGTTTTAGCAACCACGTTTCGCTGGATTAGCGAAATCAGTTTCACAAACCGAACTAATTGGGTCTTGCGATTTAATTTCACTAGTGTTGCGAAATGTTTCATGTGACAAATAATCGTTCTTTTAGTGAAATATTTACGCAAATTTTGTGTAACTATTTTCTTAAAAGCTGTGAAATTATTTATGCTAAAAACATTATGCTGCGTTTAACGAAAATTTTCATTGTTTTAGCAACAAATTTCGCAGGAATAACGAAGGACTTTTCACTATTCGGGTCTTGCGATTTAATTTTACTAGATTTGCGAAATGTTTTCGCAGCGGCAAACGTGATCGATCGTTTAGTATAATACTTACACTAAACCAGTGTAACATTTTAACATTTTGAATCTAGCGTCAGTAAAATATTTCGCTAACTCCTCGCATCGTTCTTGTACGATTGTGACCGCTTCTACCATCACCCGTCCGCACAGCCAGTTGGTCTACACGCTGTCTTCGAGATCTGCCGACCCGGGTTCGAATCACGCCCGAATCTCAACTAATCAAAGTGCGTTT
Source organism: Leuctra nigra (assembly GCA_934045905.1). Taxonomy (NCBI): domain Eukaryota; kingdom Metazoa; phylum Arthropoda; class Insecta; order Plecoptera; family Leuctridae; genus Leuctra; species Leuctra nigra. The sequence continues at coordinate 21,900,008 of OW203761.1, read as the reverse complement.
TAATTTCAGATTCTAGTCACAAATGTAATCATCTCTGTGAATATGTACTCAGATTGTAGTTGTAAGTAAATCCTGTGAAGTAATCGTCAAATAACTTTTAAATTTTTAAATAATAAAATTTAACATTGGTATAGCTTTGCGAAAAATAATCGCTAATCCAGCGCAATATTTGCTATGTTTTTTTCTTACGTGTTATATTGGGGCCTGCGAAAAATTTCGCTATAATCCAGCGAAACTGTTTCACTAAAGTTGCATATTTAGACAGGGAAACAATTACACTAAATCTGTGAAACAAATTTCACTGGCCTAGTACAAATATTGCGGTAGAAGTCTGCGAAACCCTTTTCGCTATTTTTGTGAAATTAAATCCCTGTGTCTAGTTCAATGAGACTCTTACGCTGTTCCAGCGTAAGTTTCGCATGAAATTTCTCTCAGTGTGGAACAGTACAGGGAGATGCTTATTGAGATCGAACCAATGTTAGTGACATCTGAGCTGGCAGTCTCGACACTCGTATCCTTGCTTGCCGATCCTGCGCGCCACAGACTTGTTGCACACTTGGCAGATCGTGCCGCTGGAACAGTACAGGGAGATGCTTATTGAGATCGAACCAATGTTAGTGACATCTGAGCTGGCAGTCTCGACACTCGTATCCTTGCTTGCCGATCCTGCGCGCCACAGACTTGTTGCACACTTGGCAGATCGTGCCGCTGGAACAGTACAGGGAGATGCTTATTGAGATCGAACCAATGTTAGTGACATCTGAGCTGGCAGTCTCGACACTCGTATCCTTGCTTGCCGATCCTGCGCGCCACAGACTTGTTGCACACTTGGCAGATCGTGCCGCTGGAACAGTACAGGGAGATGCTTATTGAGATCGAACCAATGTTTAATCATATTTCGTACCGGATGCACAAGAGCGTATTCAGGATGACATTTCGGGGGCGCAGCCCCCGAGAAATGTTTGGGTCAAGGTCATTCACTTAGGTGCAATTTTGAATCGCAGTGTATAACTATTTGGGGGAATTGTAAATTACAAAATATACAAAAATTGGTCTATGAGGTTTAAAAATATGTACATTTCATTAAACTTATTACGATTATCAAGTCCGGGGCGCATGGCCCCGGAATTTTTTTGGAGTTTTAACTCGATTCTAAAAATTTTTGAACGTTTTTGACATGATATGTCTATTTTTAAGTGTTTTTTCACATATTATTTTAAATGTGCTTATTTTCCTAGATGAAACCCTGATTTCGGGGGGGGTTATGGCCCCCCCGCCCCCCCCCCCCTGAATAGCCCTTGCATGCAGTAACTTGCTAAATGCACCGACATTATTTATGTCAAGTTGTACAGAAAAAAAGGTGTAAGAAACAACAAATGTGAAAATACTGCCTTCGTCAAGACTAGATAAAACAGGGAGTATGAAACGCTGAAGAAAATTCGTCGAGTTCAATGTGGTTTGAATTTCTACAAAACAATTGACATTATTCAGTAGTACTTTCATTTTATATGCGATCAGTTTCAAAATTCTTTATTAATATTTAAATCAAAATACTTTTTCTACTAACTATGCCCCATAAGTCAACTTACTAGTCTGGGGCAATATTTCCTGATTTGTCACTTTTTTAATTTAAAAATTTAAAATTATTTGTACCTATTAAATAAACTTGTATCACACAATACAGTCTCTTAATATTTTTGTTACTCCTGCCGATGACTCATTGAATTGAGATAATATTTCACATGTTATTGTAATGTTTTTTTTCAAATATGATGAAATAAAAACAAGTGTTCATAATTTTATTGAACGTAGTTGTACGATTAGAATCGATAGACACGTCATAAAGTTAATATCTTGCTAATTAGACAGATGTCAATCTGTCTCCATCCTAATCTAAATCATAACAATAATGATGCAACGCGCCATATGGTCATTCTACTCACCCAGACAAATGTTTCGCAATGAATGTGTGATCATTGAATATGTGTAGCTTTGTTCCCTTTTTCCGCCATTTACTCTTCTGTGCCATAGATAAGGGCACAAGGTAGTGTCTGTAAAAGAAAAAATTGTGATAAGAATCAGATGATGAAATATCAGCCTCATGGTCAATTGTACCTACTTCTAACAATCTTTTAACAATTCCAAATAAAATATTGCTATGACAATCATGACTATAACGATTTTTTTGTTAACGTTGTATAAATGTCACGATTATAAATTAGTTTTATGATAATTTCACCGTTATTTTAAGTTTAATACAAAGTAAACAATTTTTCGCTAATGGCATTCCCTCAATATGCTCCAAACAGCCTCATGCTCAAAAAAGCTGCGTCCACAAGTAGATATTTGCGGATGTCAGTCCTCAACACCACAAGACCGTGAGCTAATAATCTAATGGACGGAATCCAGTGGACTGCGGGCACTGCGTTGATAAATCCGGAAATTCTTTTGAGCATGAGGCAGTTGGAAACAACTGAGTTTTTATTTAGATTAGGGTAAGTATGACGATGAACTTACTTTTTGACGCCGTTCTCGATGGACTCCAGGACGAGTGTGGACGCCTCGTTGATGTAGGTGCGCGTCGAGGCGCCGCTGACGCCGGACATCTCGCTGAGGCTGGACCTCGTCGAGCCTTCGCCGTCCCGCAGCGCCGGCACTAGCAGATAGCCTGCACGCAAACACTTGTTACACATTTACCAGGATAAACCTTTCTCACACGGCCGGCATTGCATTCGAGGTGTCTGTACAACATTTACATACTGCACCAGCACAATAAGCAATTTTGAAAAGAAGGTTTGTTGAAAACGTAGCAACTAATTGAAATCTCACTGAAGGGCAGTCAGATTACCGCTTTGGTGACATTGCCCTTCAGTGAGTTGTGACGTGAAATGAAACTACTCTATAGGAAAATCGACGTGTTTTCGAATTACAAAATGCGTGCAAACACTCATTTTTAAAAGAATAATTAGACCACCAAATCTTGGACTTCTGGGGCCAGATTCACAAAAAGTATTATCTCCTAATACTACTATCTTTTGTATTATCTTTCATTTATCACGGTGTTTTTGGTATTAAATCAAAAGATAATACGTATTAGCAGATAATACCTTTTGTGAATCCAGCCCCTGGTATTCAAATTAAAAATATTAAAACTATAAGAGTTGGTGGTTTTTAAATAGAATACTAACGGTATAGAATCTCTTCTTGTTTTAATAGTATACTAATAGAATGTACTCGTTGTTTAATTTGATGTTATATTTTGATTTTCTTCGGGAGTACTGAAGACAAAAGCGAACATACGCGTCTTTGTAATTATTACAGAAATGTGTGGTGAACACTGTAAGAATGACGATGAATGATGCGTTCTCGAATATCTTGTCAGACTCACCAGATGTTCATCACGTGACAGAATTACGCCGAGAGAAGGTAAACGACGACACAACGAGCAGGAAAACAAAAGTGAAACAAAACAACAATCATATTAGAGTTTGGTATTAGTGCATGAAACACATTTAGATGGTGAAAACACATTTACATGCTGCAAACATTACGCATTCCTCGTTGTAAATATAGTATAGGAGCAAATGTAATTCCGCTCGATTGGAGTGCCGAAATTGATTTTTTCATAATTATCGATTGTTTACATCATTCTTAATATTAACTGACGTGCCTTCAATTTTTTTGGTGGCTATCTTGGTAAATAATAAATATGGCGGAAAACGAGCGGAAAACGTAAATTTTACAAATTATTTAATTGTTGGTAGAGGAAATGTTGAAAAATTATGAAATCATTCACTAAAACTAACTCAAATATGGGGACTTGAAAAAAAACGCCGTAAACAAAATTTTAAAAAAATCGCATATTGTTCACAATTAAATTGTCTACAAATTTTAATTCCACATATTTTAGTCTAAGTCCACTCGTTTCGTAATAAATTGAGAGCAAAAAAACACAGAAACGTGATTGGTAAATTCCAACAATGAAAAAATAAAATTCGTTCATGGAGTATTTTTTTTTCAAGTCCCCATATTTGAGTTAGTTTTAGTGAATTATTTCATAATTTTTCAACCTTTCCTCTACCAACAATTAAATAATTTGTAAAATTTACGTTTCCGCCATATTTTCTAAGATGGCCACCAACAAAAATGAAGGCACGTCAGGTAATATTAAGAATGATGTAAACAATCGATAATTATGAAAAAATCAATTTCGGCACTTCAATCGAGCGGAAAGCATTTTTTCTACACTTGAACCTACAATATGTGATAAGTGTGCTGACAGTTGATGCAACTAGACGCTGCCTGCTCCTTATGAATGAGTGATCATGCCAAGAAATCAACACGACTCCAGAAATAACAAAATCGTGATTTCAATTATTCAAAAGCTCAATTTCAAATATCATTCCAGAGTTTTCAACATTGAAAATTTACTAAGAAGTCATGTTTAAAACGCGCACACAGGAATGTCATTGGTTTTTGCCATTACAAAGAATCCTAATCAACTTTATAAAATTTAGCAGTGTATTGCAAAACTAACCAATAATTAACTATCTATACGTAGATTTTTAGAGAAACTTTAAATTCAAGCTCATTAAAAGCAATCCATTTATTTATAAAATTAAAATCACGACTTCGATTTTGGAGTACAATACTCTCAGAGAGGGCGTCAATTATATGGAAGTGGAATAGGTGTAGAATGTAGGAGAGCGGAAAAGCGGATTTATAACATAAATAAATGTGTACAAAAAGTATTAGCGGAACTGCCAATTAACTAAATCTGTCCAAATGGAATTCCCTTGTGCTCTTCTAAAGTCCTGCCCCGGCAAGGGGTTGACGTCTGATCTCACCTGGGGTTCCCGCCGACGGGTCGCGTGCTCGATCTGCCGAGATGGACCTGCTGAGCGACGCGTCACGCTCCAGCGAGTCCATGTCGCCCGGGTCCATGGACTTGGACCGCACCTTGGACCGACTCAGCCGCTTCTTGATCGTCCCGAAGAAGTCGCGCTTTTTCCTGCGCGTGCGCCCGCGCTCTGCACACAAACAAGTAGTCTCGTTGTCATATTATGCTTTTCCCTTTTCAATTTAATAAAACTAACGTTATTTTACCGATTTTTACCATTATGACAATTGACGACATTTTCGCATCGTTGTATATTTTCACCAAAAACATTTTGCTTGAAGATTTCTGACGAAATAATCTAAATGCGCCACCCAGGTTTAACCGGACCGCTGTTCGGTCCGTCAATCCGCCCCGCCTGAAATTCTGGTACATTTCGGTGGAGGTGCCAGGTTTGGAGACAAAGCTCGGCACCATCGGAAATGATTTATTAACCCTATAATCGTATCAATTAAGGATCGATTCTTAATCATTTTTACAATCCTAATTTGAGCAATTCAATTACTAACGTGTCTGAGTGCTCAAGAGGGCGCACTTGAGTGCGTAACTGACAATTATCACTCGAGTGGAAAGTCCACACGCACATATTGTAAACCAGCACCAGGTAAACACTGCTATCAGCAACAGGCCTACCCTTGTTGTCAATCGCAGAGGGCTTCTTGCTGTTCACTAATTCAACCACAGTCATCAAGTTCGAGCATTCAACAGGTTGTTTCAGAAATCAGAATCAAGAGGAACGCTTTCATTCAAATACTAATCAAATCATGATCGCGCTGTTCATCAAGTAAATAATCTTGGCAATTTAGCTAAAAGTTGTCCGTCAAACAAGAGTTTACACTTCCTCATTTCCCCGTCTGGCCCTGATTTTATAAAAGAATTGTCAACTGGTTTAAACAGTAAATTCTAATGATTTTTTTTTTAAATATATATTTCACTCCCGCTTTATTTTCATAAATAAGTTAAAACTTGAACAAAATGATAAGAGCATAAAATTGAGGGATCTCCAATCGTTAAATTTTCCCACATTATTAACTCTTTGAAGCATAAATTAAAAAAAAAAAAAAAAATTAAAAGTGGTATTAAATTCATAACACTGTGCTCCAAAGGTCGGGAAAGTGGTTTTTAATGTGGTATATTTTTATTACCGCCATGCTTATAAAATTGACAACTCTCTAAGAGCCAGTTTTTCAATACTCTGCTAAAAACAGTAATTTTTAGGAATGTCATTGGTTGTTGCTATAACAATACAGTCCTAATCAACCGTTTAAAAGTTAGCATAGTATTGAAAGACTGGCCCTAAAAGTCCACACTAACAATTTACTAAAATTGTGTACGAAATTTCCTTATCTGTAAGTATTAGGATTATTGGCCTCACAGAAATGTTGAGAACAATACGTTATTATATCATGAAACTTGACTTCTACAGTAAATGTAAATCGTTTAACAAATCGGAGACCTGCAGCCACTTGAACGACATGCGACACTCATGAGATAGCATGAGATAGCATGAGATATAGCACGAGATAGCACGAGATAGTGTCGATTGCGCTATCATTTACTCGATCATCTACACCTGATAGTTACCGTCAGTGGCGGTGGCGGTCGCGTTACTCTCCAAGGTGCCCGGGACGCCGGCGGCGAGCTCCTTGGTGCCTTGCTGCAACGCAAGAGAGAAGATATGAGATGACGCGGGAGGGATGATGTGGAGCGCGTGTTGCCATGGGAACTCACAACCATCGTATTTGTACGGAGCACAGTTCTACATCTACATGTTTACTTCTGTCTACATCTCTTGGAGGTTACACAGTGTCTGATTCAATAATAGCTTTACCCCTCTTTGTGGACACTACATTAGCAAATTGATTCATTACTTCCGGTCTTATAAACAATTACGATAAATAACTAGCCTTATAACTTAACTTATTCTCAATAGTAGCGTTTTGAGTGCTGTGCCCTATTCTATAACTTAAAAATTACCGAATCGCCCGGGATCCGATTTAGTGCAATGCAATGTTAATCCATATGGCCGTGAATCAGAATACAGCAGAATCGGGAATTTTGAAGTTATAGAATAGGGCCCTTGATCAGCTCATTTCTAAAAACGGAAATTGACGACATTAATCTCATGAAATTAACATGTTGCAAGCTCGATTTTTTGTTCACTGTTAATGTGGATACGTTTTTACTTCCAAAATTTAGATTCTGTGAATTCCTTCATTTGAAATGAGCCCGGAATTCCAATATTTTGTTTATAGAAGAATATAAAATGGATCGTATACTGTTATTCCAATCTATGATTGCGTTTTGATACATAGGTAATTGCAATTAACAGTATTGTTATAGCAGCTTGATTTGAAATACTTATAGGAGATTACGTCACAAATTTTAATGTTTTGAGGGAGTGCAAATAAGCGCCATGCTTAAAACAATTAGATGAAGATTATTCTGGTTGGCATCCCATTTTTAGAGTGAGTGATCACTCCAATCACATGCAGCAAAACAGTGCAGAAGCACAAGATGTCAACATGTGTAACCCCCTTTAATTTTTTGAATTATTATCTTACTACAAGTACCTACTACACGTACTGGTGATAAAGTTTTTTTCAATACTACCTAGTCCCTACTACAGCGTTGATTGTCAAATTGCATCTGAATTCTAAAAAGTGCAGAGCTGAAAGGAAGATAAGAATAAGATGAAAGTAAAGAGGAGATAATATTGTGAAGCTACCTTCTCGTTCTCTGTTACCTCTTCCCATTTGCCGGACTCGGTTTGTGCGACCTGCATGGAGTTAGAGCACAATTAGACAAAGCCACACATCACAACACATTAGTAGTCACTTCATAAGCAAAACTCGCATTGGAAGCATTGGCCACGAGAACAGCGAGCGTTTTGTTAGAGAAAACTGGACAACACATTTGCTTGACACAATCGTATGAAGTGTTTGGTCATGTGTTAGCATTTAGTTCAAGCAAAGAGCAATGCCTTACTCTATATGGTTAAAAGAGAGCAAAGCTTGCGGGGATCTCACACTAATTATTTTGGATTATGCTATCGAGTCAAATTTCTCAGCAAATTAAACAAATTTCAGCGTTCTCGTGAATAGAAGTATATACTGCAATTTAGGTTTATTAGGTAGTTATTTACGTTATTAACGAAATTCTTGTGTCATTGGTGCTCTTGGACAGCTGCTTTTGACGGCTCGCTCAAAACGCTTTCAGTCTTAGATTTTATTATTAATTTATTAATCGAAAGCCCCGTCGTTTTTTGACCAATGCTCATCAACAGCCTAGCTTTAGCAAATCAGTGAAGCAAACATCAGCTTGGTCTAAACCAACTCAAGTGCATAGTGAACTCTACGACTCACCTTAACCAACTCTCCAATATGTGGTTGCTAAGGGGCGCAGGGGTAATGGGAGGTGGTGAGGGGAAAAAACAACACTCGATTAGTAAATCACAAAAGAGCTAATCAACAATCACTCAAATCTATCTAATGAACAGCACAACGTTATCAGTCAGAACTGAAGTAGAGGAGGGTTTGATGATCGTTTGTACATTTTTCATGAGATTTCAACAAGAAAATGATAGAAGAAATGGCATTGATCATGATACCGATTCGTGATGGAATCATAGACACTATGTTATCTTATTTAGGTAATTTTTTTTGTACGATTTGGAGACCGGACTATTACCATAGATAATCCGTTTCGGCTAACTGAACATTTTCATTGCAGAGCATGGTTATTTGTATAACCATATAACCATGTTGTGTGTCTGGATATTTGTATAACATAGCTCATCCCTTCATATGACATTTTTACTAAACTATCGAATATAATAATTGAACTTATTCCCTCTCTGAATTTATATATATTCATAATTGAAGGGGTTAGTAGAAGAGTGGTCTAAGCGCCACTTTTTTCAAAATTGAGATATTGTATGCATGACTTATATATATCAGAATACATAATGGGCTAAGCGTAAAAAAAATATTCCAAGTTCTATTGACGCTTGGTCTTAGTCCTCTGACGTATATGCATGTGAAGATTCTAATAAACCCTTAATTATTACAGAATATTGGAAATGGCGCTTAGACCACTCTTGTACTAACCCCTTCAATTGCGAATCAGCTTACCACAGCGGGTAAAGAGGCAATAATTATCTAAATCTTTTCCCGCTGGATTTCCATGACATTGACGTATACATTGACAGCAATCAACAAAAGTGCTGCATAAGAAGACTGCAAGTAAAGTGTTAGTTGTATGATTGTTGAACGCGAAATAATACATCGATTATGTTGAGAGTGAAGAAAGCAAGCAGGCTCAAGCAATTGCTCATTGAGAATAATTCTAGAAGGAATAATATGTCTAGGAATGGCAATTGAATGCTGGGCAGGAATAACCATGAAACCAACACTTTTTTCGAAATAGTTTTTTTTGTGGTATTTGCATGTGCATGTCTAGGTCTATCCACTGCCACCTTAAAATGTTGATTTTTTAAATGTTGGCATTACTTAAATTGATCATGAATGTTGGCTGCAATGGAAGAACCATGAATGTGATTCTAGATAGCCGACGGTGCGGAATGCATTGTGTCACCAAAACTGTCAATTCATTTAAATAAAAGGAATAAAACAAAACTAGTGGATGGAAATCAACGAAAGTATTAGAGAAACTCGGAGGAAAAGTGACAAATCGAAAGGGTACTGAAATATTACCCTTTTCAAACAAATACGTTTTTGTAATAAATTTTGTGTTCAGGTACCCATTTATTGAATGAAACCTATATAATAACATCCACATATCTTCCAAAATTAGTAATTGTGATAATAAGGCATTGAAATAGTTTTTGGCTTTTTACTCAGAATAATGAAATTTTTGGTTTCATGGTTCTTCCGGCCCAGCATTCAATTATCAACGATGTATTCTACGCAGTGGTAAATGTCCACGTTTCAAATAACACGATACAATGGGAAACCACTTGCTTTAAAATATTTTATACATTTAAAAAATATCAAAGGGGCAAAAAGTTCAAATGTTCCTAACAAACAGACAAGCGCAGAAGATTGAGAAATTCTAATCAGAGAATGAAGAAATCTGTCAAAATGTTATATTGTCTGAACCGCAATGGTGTTGAGTGAAACCACCTGTTGTAATTCAAATGATGATTCACTACTCTCATTGCGATAGCCTCCATGCAATATTATCTGTCAAATTGTCACGTCAAGGTTCAGAACTGCAGATGTTATCATTTTCATTCATGCATGCGGATTTCCATTGTATTTTACGATTTCGCCAATCTTCACCGTCAGATTTATAATCTGAAGAAAAAACTTTTTTAGAATAACTGGAAAGTCTCAATAATTAATTGTATCACGATCACATTTTAGAAGAATATTTTTGAAATATTACTTTTTAGCATTATTTTTATTCTAGGTTCAGAATATTTTTTAATGCAGAAAATCAAGCAAAATAGAATATCCTTCAAACTACAAGATATTGAATCTAAATTGTGACCTACAGACTAATAATGAAATGCTTCCAAATGCGTGCTTCAGGAGTAAAATGCGACACAAATTCCCCTTGCTCAATATTGTAACTGAAAATCTTACATCCGAGTTGAGGTTATTTGATCCTGTACATCAGTTTAAGTTTACATTTCATAATATGTTCAGGAATAGAAGAGCCAAATAATTTAATGCACAATTTATATTATGCTTGACTTAGTTCGATATGGTTCAATATTGATTTCCGAACATAAGGGCCGTATAAACTTCATTAGAATCCCAGGAATGTGGTTAATTATCGAGTATTTTTCGGCACATTTGGTTAATTCGGCTCCCTTGAAGTGAAAACTAGGAAAACGCTCTGAGTAACGCGTTGATGAGCGAGCACTGATACGCGCAATACCTCGAACCGAAATTCTGTTTATCGAAAATGTCCTTAAAAGCCAATAATTCTTGAATTTCGTCATAGCCTTGTATGAAAATCTCCTACAATTCCTAAAATATTGGTCCCAATAACCACGCAAAGTTTTAAGTTGATCGATTGAACCTTTATGATTGAACGATTCCTTGTTAATTTACAAAAATCACAGGATCTCGTTCAAAAAATATTGAAACGGTCATATCAGTTTCATATTAATATACGTTTGAAAGTTTCTGCTCTAACAACCTTGAAGTGAAGATCCGAAGATGCCGTGAAATGTGAAATTCGAGAAATATGACAGCCAACACGCAAAATATCCGTAAACTGTCAATAACTGTTAAATTTAAACACAGTTTAGTCTGAAAATTGTCAAAAATACAGATAATGTTGGACCCGATGACCATGCAAATTTTTAAGTTGATCGGTCAAACTGTTCTGGTTTAAATTTCAAAAAGCACATGAAATATTTTTTTTAAATTTTAACCAATGGGACGATTTGGCTGAAAATTTGTAAAATAAGAGACAATGTTGGTCTTAATGACCATGCAAAATATAAGGTTGATCACATTTGTCGAAGACCATTTTCATTTTTCAGCCTATCAGGAGATGTTTATTGAAATTTTAACCAAACAATGAATTTCAAAAAAAATTGGGGTCAGCAAACAGAGAAGGTTGTCTCTACATGTGTGCAAAATTTCAGGTCGATCGGTGAAACTGTGCGATTTTTATTGCTCCATTTAGCAGACAAAAAAAAAAAAAAAAAAAAAAAAAAAACAGAGGTCAGTGTCAAAAGAGTCAAAAGGAGACGCTCGCTTCGCTCGCTCAATAATTTTGCTTTATTTGTCTGGGACATCATTGTGCATAAAAACATTAATCAAAAAACTTTCATTCGCGAGATTCCAGACTCTTGACCTTGAATAGATAACCGGCACACTCGCCTTATTGCGTAAAGAACAATTATTACCTCAGCGATAGTGTTTGTTTTTCTCGAACAATAAGATACCCGGCATCAAATCTCCGCTCGCAGGTATATAAACCCCCGTGGACAATGTCGAAGAGCACACACGATCAGGGGGTCTCAGCAGACTATACAGTCCACTCTTCTCACTGAGCAATGGCGTCCAGAGTGCTGCAGAAGCTGTCGAGCATGGCGGACCCGCTGACGGTCCGGGTGGCACAGGGGACGCTCCGGGGCGCCAAGGTGACGTGCAAACATGGCGCCGAGTATGTCAGCTTCAAGGGAGTGCCCTACGCCAAGCCGCCAGTTGGCGAGCTCAGATTCAGGGTGAGTACAATAAGAAGGTTTTATTAAAAGTAGGTATCTCTCGATTCAGGAAAAAAAATCTCCAAGTTTAAATTATTCAAAAAAAGTTCTTTCCTTAAACCCGATTTTCACGGTCACATTTATTGAACAACTTCTGTGTCACAGTCTTTGGCACAGTCTTTGTCACATTTCTTGAAGGAAATTAAAACATATTTCGGTGACAGAAAGTTTCTTTCTTGTAAATGCAAAATTGTGTGAAAACTGGGAATGTGACACAGAAGTTGTTCAAGAAATTGTACCATGTAAATCGGACTTTAAGCAATTATCTACATAATTTTCTTTTTATACAGGTTAGAAATTGCATTCAGCATTATTCATTACTGAAAATCATCATCATATTCGAGTCAGCAGTTTAAATTTTTATTTTATTTAATTCAGCATCATAACTGATTTTAAGAGTAAATTAATTAATTTGTAGAATATTTCGGAAACGAATGCAAGTTTTCGAAGCGAGCTCGACTTGCGACTCCTCATCATACTTCACCTTCATAAATGGCGCATCGTCAAGGGAGTAATGTTGGACTGCGTCATAAAAAAAATGTAACTTATTTTGAAATATTGAAATAGAAGGACATTACGGAACAGGTTGGGTGAGTGGTTAACGCTCTGAACTTGTATTCCGGAGGCCCGGGTTCGATTCCCGCGGCCGTCCTTCCTGACTGGGGTATTTTCGTGGTTTTCCCTCAGTCGACAGGCAAATGCTGGGAAGGTACCCTACTAATAGGCCACGACCGCCTCCTTCCCACCTTCCATCCTTACCTACTCTTCACCATCATCTCCCAATCATCATCATAATCATTCATCCGTCGCCATTAGCCTCGCTGCAGAACAGTGTGACGTGAAGCCCCAGACAAAAAAAAATAGAATGACATTTTCAGTAAATCTTTTAGTCGGGCTTACTAATTATTTTGTCTAGTTTCTTCATTGTTGAGCGAGCGTAGCGAGCGTCACCACGGTACTCTTATGGCACTTTCTCTGTGTGTGTGTGTTTTTTTTTTTTTTTTTTTTTTGTGGTCACAGCCCAGGTCAAACCACTCAAGCAATCGATCTGAAATTTTGTACACATACTAACGTACTCTATGCGGTCCCTGGGATCGTTTTTGAACGGGCTCCCGTGATTGGTTCAAATTTTTAAAAAATTATCTTTCGATTGGTTGCATCAATCAATTTGAAATTTGGCAAAAACATTGCAACCAACATTGTACCCAATCATAAAAAGTTTCAGCCAAATCCTCCTATTGGTTCAAATTTAAAACCATTTTTCATGTGATTTTTGACATTTAAACTAGAACAGATTGACCGATCAACTTAAAACTTCGCGTGGTCATTGGTACCAACATTTTAGGTATTTTTGCCAATTTTCAGTCTAATCTGTCGTTATTTTCAAAAGTTTTGTCATTTTAAGGTCATTTTATTACATAATCTTGAAAAATGTATACTAAATTGTCATCCCTGCCTTCTTTAAGCTTCTGTTCCAAGGCAAGGCCTGTAGAGCAGCCAAGCTATCCACAATGTACAGTAAAATGAAAGCATTTTTGAGCTAGCGCATAAAATCGGATGCAGTACGAAGGCCAAATCCTCTAATTGGTTTAAGTTTAAATAATGTCTTCTGATTGGTCGACAATAAAAATGTTCACATTAAGTTCAAATTTTGCATGGTGATCAAGACCAACTTAATATTAAATTTTACATATTGTAAGCCTAATCAGTCAAGTATTAATTGTAATTTTACGAGTTTAGTATGGGATGTCACAAGAGATTTCTGGAGAAGGTATGTAGGTAAGACTTCACGACACAATGGATCTGTTATTCATCCAGAGTATTATGGAGATAGAAAAATTGCAGAGAAAATCGTCTTCTGCCGTGTCGTGCATCGTTACTATGGGGATGTTGCATGTTCTGTGCTCGCTCATCAACGCGTTACACTGAGCGTTTTCCTAGTGATAACTTTGAAATGACAGTTGAATAACGAGTCGTCTTCCTTGATTCAGGCGCCTCAAGCCCCGGAAGCCTGGTCTGGAGTGAGGGACGCCGTCGTGGAGGGCGAAGTCTGTCCGCAGCGAGACTTGTACACGCAGAAGATGCGAGGCGACGAGAACTGCCTCTTCCTCAACATCCACACCCCAAAGGTAGGAACTCTTCGATGAGGTTCATTCAATGTTCCCCCACCGCTTGTGTCGAGTGGAATACAATGTTGTTCTTGATTTGGTTCAGCTGCCCGAAGACTGCGACGATCCTGTCCTGAAACCCGTCATCGTGTGGATTCCTGGAGGAACCTTCACGACTGGCCACGGGAACGCCGATGTCTACGGTCCAGACTTCATCATCAAGGAGGACGTGATCCTCGTCACTGTCAACTACCGCGTCGGCGCTTTAGGTAAGTTCACTTCACGTCGTCGCATTCATCTCTTTCTTACAACCGAGCTGCAGGACGTTCACGTATCTTGTACGCCTCCAGGATTTCTCAGCCTGGAAGAAGCTGGAATCAGCGGGAACGCAGGACTCAAGGATCAGGTGTTCGCGCTGCGCTGGGTGAAGGAAAACATCGAGAGCTTCGGCGGAGATTCCGAGAACATCACGCTGTGCGGCGACAGCGCCGGCGCGGTGTCAGTCAACCACCATCTGCTGTCGCCCATGTCCAAAGGTGACGCGAAGTTCCCGACCGACAACGTTCCATTCCTCAGAGACATTATTTTAAATCCTGTGTTTTCTTCCAGGCCTGTTCGCGCGCGCTGTGTCGCTGAGTGGCAGCGCCCTCAACCCTTACGCCTTCATGGACAAGGCCACTTCACACAAGAGAGCGTTCACTCTGGCCGAAGCGTTCGGCGTCAAGACGAATCAACAAGTGGAAGCAGCAAACCTTCTCATGCAAATACCAGCGCAGGAGATCGCCAAAAACCTCAACAAAGTTCTAAATAAAGTTGTAAGTTTCGAGCAGGACTTGAGAACACGCGTAGGTACATCAATCCTCGATCAGTGATGTTAATCTTGTGCGGTTGTTTACCAGGACAACAAAAGAGGGGCGGCAATACCATTCATGCCAACTGTTGAGCGAAACCCTCATCCAGAAGAGGAGGTGTTTCTTCCCGACACTCCCATCAACATGCTCTCCAGCGGGAACTTCCAGAAGGTTCCTTACATGTCTGGAAACAGCTCTCATGAAGGAACCCTTATGCTAAGAAGTACGTACATATTTTATAAAAACAGTCATCTTAATTGATATTGGACGAAAGGTATTTAGAGCACTATTGAACGTGTCTTCTTTCTTCAGATGTCCTAAGCGATACCACGCGGTGGAAATCTCTGGATGACGAGTTTGAGCAATGTATAACCATACCCCTGGACCTGAATGTGGAACGATACACTGACACTTCAAGAGCTTTGGCTGCTGAGGTCAAGCAGTTTTACTTCGGAGATGAACCTCTCTCCGAGAAGCACATTCCCAACCACTGCAGGGTGAGCAACCAGCCCTGAGACTTGTTAATTGATGAAACAGTGTGCATTCATCAGATCAATAACGTATTGTTTCATTGCAGTTGTTGACAGACGTTTACTTCTCCAACAGCGTCCATCAAACATTGAGTAAAATCTCACAGCTCTCTCAGCAACCGACGTTCTACTACGAGTTTGGTTTTGGAGGCTCTTTGGGATTATTTAAGAAGTTCATTGGAGCCAAACACTTGCCAGGTAATTATTTTCAAGAGAATCTCTAAAACTATAGTTAAAACACATATATTGTGTATGAAAATAAGAAATATCATTTTCCTTTACAGGGGCGAGTCATGGTGATATTAATTGCTACATCTTCAAACACGGCATGGTCAATTATGACCTACCACCGGAGTCAAAAGAGATGAAAGTCCAAAATGCCTTAGTCAAAATGCTGACTAACTTCGCTAAAGTGGGGTAAGCGTCATTTCTACCATTGCTTTTATTTTCCCTCCATAAGAAACTCTAAACGTAACCTAAATTGTTATTTGTCCGCAGAAACCCGACGCCGAAATCGGATTCTACCCCGAGCGTGGTTTGGGAGCCCGCGACAGTTGACAACAAAATGGCGTACCTTGAGATCACAGACGAATTGGTGATGAAGTCGGAGAAAGACAAAGAACGAATGGAATTCTGGGCGGACAAATACAACCGATTTGGCTTCAAATATCAATCAACCGAATAAGATTAGAAGAACTGTCACCCGTCATTATCCATCTTATTGTTCATTTCATTGTGACACTATTTCATAAGTTTGTTCTGTCCTACGTCAAACTAAATAGACTGATTATATTATTAATTCTATCAATTAATTCTTATTACATACTTATGACCTTTTTGTATATTGATTTATTTATTCGTAATCTAATCAATATTATGCTATATGAGTAATTGTTGTAAGCCCATGAGCGAATAACAAAAATGTTTTATAGTCAATAAATTATTAATTTTTTAAATAATAATTCTGTTCTATACCCGACAAATCCATCCTCTTTAACTAACAAACTCGCGCAATCTGAGAGCTAGTAATCTGTTTGTGCGCAGAGATGGCAAACGAGTGTCGAGCGCCATGCGGCTTGCTACTCCTCGAGTTGCGGGAGAAGTTGTTGAGATTTTAATTTCTATTTTGTTTGGGTATAACAATTTTCCTACGAGGTTCATTTTACTTCAAAACAGAAAGTTCGTTTAACCGTAATGAGGGTGATTGGTTTTATATAGGGTAAGACACAGGCTATGGTTATAAACAGGGGAAAGAGAATTATATCTATTGAACTCCAAGTATTTCACCTCATTTTGTTGTTTAGTGTTTAATGCACTCAAAGGTAAATATAGGAGATAATATTTCCTAAATATCGTTCTAGCTTTCGAACCATTCAAATTATAAAAAAGTGATAAAATATATAATTTTTTAGTCGACCTTAGATAAACACTAAGTTATAAATACAATATTTGTGCCCAAACTCGGCTTAAAGCTGAAAAATAGGGAAATTTGAATTTTAAATCGAGTTTGGGCACAAGGACTAAACTAAAAAAATAAACTTCTAAAATTTCAAAATTTGAATGGTTCAAATGATATTTAGGGCCGGTATAACCAAAGTGTCTGTGTCCAACTTTGGAACTTTGGAACTTGGAACACTTTCCAACTTTGGAAAGTGTCCAAAGTTAATCTGAGCCGGATTAACTAAATATTGGACTAAATTGGCGGCACAGCCAATCAGATACCTCAAAATTAGTGAAACAAATCCAAAAGTTAGTTAATCCAGCACAATTTAACTTTGGTTATTCCGGGCTTTAGGAATTGTTATCCCAATGTTTACCCTTGAGTGCAGCCGACTCATGCGAAATGAACAACTCATGAACTCATGAGTTGTGAGCCGACTCATGAACAAAACATGCGAAACTCAGTATGCAAGTAATATTTTATTTCTACAAAGTTTAGTGAAAACCACTATTTTTCCCAAAAATGTCCTTGAGTTTCCAAGTATACTCGAGACGTTACGGTGACTGTCATGTGCTTCTTGACACGAGTCACATGAAGCGTGGCCGTGAATTAGACAATCATGTGCTCACCCAAGGTTCACGGGTTCACGCAGGACGCAGTTCGTTTCCAACAGTCAACATCACACCTCACCTCATTTTCGCGCGTTATTTTTTTTCTTATTTCTTATGTCTACGCTATTTTTATTGTAAATCGTTCATCTTACAATAAATATTCATTTAAAAAGGTTATTAGTTTGAACCCGAGTATGTAGAGAGTGATCTAGAGAGTGTTAGTTAGTGGGCGAGGGCGAACTGTACATTTACAGGAAGAAAGGACAATACTTCGTGGTTGAAATGTGGTAAGTGCAAACCTATTCCGAATGATTTGAATGTTTGTGTCGGTTAGACGGGTATTTTAATGGGTCTATGAAATCTCTCCTTTGGACAATATACTCGCTTAAGAACTCTATTTTAAGAACTCTTTTTTAAGAAAAAGTCTTTTGTGGTCTCTCTTATTTTTTCCCTGTAAAAAATTATAATAAAACAAATATTTAAAATTGACATTTAAAATATTTAACTTTATATTTAATATAATATTGTAGGTAAATAGGGTTAGATTAAATAAAATAAAAAAGCTAGACCACAATTAGTCAATAGAAACATTTGTTTCACTAATTTTAAAGCCCGACATTTTCATTCATAACTTTCGCATTGAAATATCAACTAGCATTTTGGCGGGAAAAAACAGATCGTGCCGATTGACTGCTCTATGGCGTAGACACCAATGTTATCTGCGACCATATTGTTCAGACCATGTTTGCGACGTGATTAAGCATTGTGTTTATGGAATATATTTTCAGGGCTGAATTTATTGATTTTATTTTTTTTGTTGGTAGGTATTTGTATACACGGAGTGTTTTATGGGGCTTTATTACAACGTCAGACAATTAGTGAATCTGTGCGCCGAAGGAAGAGTGTCTCTATGCTAGTATCTTCCAATATATCGTGGCGGTAAAATGAAACTCCCCTATTCACCTATCGATATTTTAAACTTCCGTCTGATTAAAATCACATGGCGACGTGTGATTTGAGCAAGCACGTGAGTCGTGTTGTGATTACGTTCGAAGTTGTCCCTGAACGGTTGAGCTTTCCAAACAGCGAATCGTATGGACGATTTATTTCTATTATTTCTATTTGCGTTTTTGCGTTTTTGTGTTTGGCCCGACGGCACAGGCCACAATTCTTTTCCGATCGAGCTGAAATTTTGCACACATACCAATATCATTCTAACTTACTCGTGTATAGTTTTTGAGAGCTGAATTCTGATTGGTTCAAAAATTAAAATATCTCACGATTGGTCGAAAATCAAAATGCTCCGATTACGTTAAAATTTTGCATGGACATTAAGACTACATTAACATTGCATGGACATTAAGACCATCAAATCATGGTACATTGATCTGTTATTACATTTTTCCTGAATGTTTATGGAAAGTTCGAATGAATATCAGTAATGATGTAAGTATAGTTATCAATGTATCGTGCTCGATTGGCGATGTTGCGCGTGTCGGTGCTCGCTCATCAACGCGTTTCACATTGCGTTTTCCTAGTATCTTACACGTGTTAAAAATGAAATAAAAAGCAACGAACAATACAAAGTATCAACTCATCAGTCTGATCAGTATCAGTCATCACTAATCAGGCACGCTGAAAAGGGGGGGGGGGGGGGGGAAGAGGAGGGGGATGTACTTTATATGTTGTACAAAAACAAAAACTTGTATATAGACTGCCAAGCACCTTTCCCCCTAAAAGGATTGAGATCTAAAAGAAGGTCGCAGCAATAATATACTGTTGAAACATTTTCGCACTTAAAATTCGTGAAATCATTTCGCCCAGTTACTGCCGCCAAGCACAACATTATAAACCAAACATTGTACCCAAATTTGAGATTGAAAAAATCTCTATGTGAACCATCATAGTATAAACTTTAAAACAATTATACTCATTTAAAACTAAAAATAGAAAGTATTCAAATTTTAAAAACGTAAACAAAATCAATTTAAAAACATTTTTTTTTACATAACTTAAAATACAAATTAAAAAAAATTATTTAAAATTAAATAAAACAAAATAAAAGTAAAAAAAATAAAAAAAAGCTTGGCGCATTGTGTCAAGGAGGGGGCAACATAAAAAGAAAATGTCGACCAAGGAGACGACGAAAGAAAGAGGAAGAAGAAGATGATGAAGGAAAGAAGGAAGAAGTCAACATGACGGTGCAAATTCAATGCGCCAAGCTTTATTTTTATTTTTTTTACTTTTATTTTGTTTTATTTAATTTTAAATAATTTTTTTTAATTTGTATTTTAAGTTATGTAAAAAAAAATGTTTTTAAATTGATTTTGTTTACGTTTTTAAAATTTGAATACTTTCTATTTTTAGTTTTAAATGAGTATAATTGTTTTAAAGTTTATACTATGATGGTTCACATAGAGATTTTTTCAATCTCAAATTTGGGTACAATGTTTGGTTTATAATGTTGTGCTTGGCGGCAGTAACTGGGCGAAATGATTTCACGAATTTTAAGTGCGAAAATGTTTCAACAATATATTATTGCTGCGACCTTCTTTTAGATCTCAATCCTTTTAGGGGGAAAGGTGCTTGGCAGTCTATATACAAGTTTTTGTTTTTGTACAACATGTCACATGAGGTGGTAGTTTACAGCAGCTTTCATTGATCATTGAGTGTTACCTATCATTACATTGTTAACGCCAACAACGTCACTTCTTGTCTAAAAATTTCTGTTTTTCTTCCAATAGTTCCCAAGTTAGTATAACGAAAGGGTCAATTTCTTTTGGTTGAATATGAGTTATCTCAACTTTTAAATTGCTAAAAGTTCACAACTTGTGAATAACGTAAATTGTAGGTGTATTGTTCCGGTGTAGACCGGAATTTGTGCGTCATCTCGTACTACGCATATTAGTTGCCAGTTGGTAAACTGAAAGGTACACGAAAGGTAGATGATTGTAAATGCGTTTCCTTAATTTTAAATTCTTCTAAGTTCACTTTTTTATGTAATTTAAACTCTATTGGTAAAGCGTTAAGGCTTACAGATGTTTACAGCACATTTTAAATAAAATCCGGATGTGTTTTGGAAGGCAATATAACTTAAAAGGAACTTATTTCATAAGTTAACTTTCCAGTTTCTGGAAACTTTCCAGGTAGGTAACTAACCAGTTCTTTATTTGAACTGGAACTAGTTCCCTTTTTTGAGGAACTAATCCAACACTGCTGTTTAGTGATAGTTCCATAACATGGATTATGCCGCAAATTTTTCCGCCAACAGTTTAAAAACGTACCAAAGATCACGAGTGGGCTTATGCAGAATATGCATATATAATTTTCTATTATTACCTACGGGTGATTTTTTAAATTAGGGGATGTTGGAAGGGATCAAGTATCATACGGTATGGGTTATTTCATATAGAATGAGTACACCAAATTTGGTTGAGATCGGTCAAAGGGTGTAGGAGAAAATAAGAACGTTCATACCAAGAAGCCTTTTCCTTTGTTCATGCGCAGAAAGACACTACTGAAAGTTAAAGGAATTACGGCAAAGGATGTGGCCATTTGATATTGCCTTGTTGTGAAAATTGATTTTGAAGATGTCAACCTAGAGTTCCTTTAAGATTAACTAGCTGAGCCACCTGGTGTTTATAGTGCTGGTTGGGAAGGAGTAGGACGTATATCATTAACAGTCACAAAACACACCAACACACGAACAAACCAACAAAGAACGGTCAACCTGATTGTACCTGACTGATTGCCAAGATACCCGAGAAGCTAAAGCACTATTTTTGCCGGAGAACAGACGCATAATCCTTGATCACACGCTTATAAATTCCCTAAGGTGTCTACCGCTTACATCGGTATGTACGAGGGACAATCAATTAAAAATCAATGTACCTACACATATTTTGTTAAAATCTCACTAAATGATAATTAACATAAAAAATCTCAAATGATTAAAAAAAAATATATATATATATATATATATATATATATATATGATAACAATGAGAAAAAATGGTAACACGGAGCGTATTTTATCTCCTCGGTCCCATTCAGTGCGTACCTATACATTTAAAAAAAACTGTTGCTCGTCAAGACTCAAGTGAAAAAAACATTGTTTAAAATATGACTTTATCCAACACATGTAATATACAAGCTAATGTTCAAATTCTTTTAAAAAGTACCAAATATAGTTATGAATGTAATTTATGAATAAGATTTTTTTATTTCATTTTGAATGAAATGGCTTTAAATAAAAGTCCTTTACGATTACTAATTTTACCCTGGAGGCCAAGTCTTGAAACTTACGCCTTCAGGACGCAAACGCTCTCGGACGTCATAAAGTCCCATTTACTGTAAGAGTGATCGACATTGAAACATAAAGTCAAGCCACTTATTTGATTGTCATCCAGCAATCTATTCGAAACAATTTATTAACATTACAATTAATATTACATATATTATTCAGTCATTAAAACAATATTAAAACCTATTAAAACAGTTGACAGTAGATTTCAAGGTCATTATTCTTACAGTAAATGGGACTTTATGACGTCCGAGAGCGTTTGCGTCTTGAAAGCGTAAGTTTCAAGACTTGGCCTCCTGGAGGCCAAGTCTTGAAACTTACGCTTTCAGGACGCAAACGCTCTAGGACGTCATAAAGTCCCATTTACTGTAAGAGTGATCGACATTGAAACATAAAGTCAAGCCACTTATTTGATTGTCATCCAGCAATCTATTGGAAACAATTTATTAACATTATAATTAATATTACAGATATTATACAGTCATTAAAACATTATTAAAACCTATTAAAACAGTTGACAGTAGATTTCAAGGTCGTCACTCTTACAGTAAATGGGACTTTATGACGTCCTAGAGCGTTTGCGTCCTGAAAGCGTAAGTTTCAAGACTTGGCCTCCTGGGGACGTCTTCGAACGAGTCGTGTGCTTACTCATTGTCTTGAAGTATACAATTTTACAATAAATAGTGTGAAAATAAGTTATTAGAAAATACAATTGTGCTAGAAGACAGCCTCCTACTGCAGCAGAATCTATTATGTTACATTCCAAAACAAGTGTCATCTACGTACATTTGTATTCGTTTAAAAGTGTCAAGACAACATAGGAAACCAAACCTCTGATACGCTCACAACACAACCCCCACCCCTAATCCACCAGCCACTGAATAGATCTGAATGTGTATTGTTTATTCTCCAAGCAATGACGATTCACGATATTAAATGACCTTTTATTGTTGTTGTTTATTGATTATGGTGTGTGTGTGTGTGGGGCGGGGGGGAGGGGGTGTATGTGTTTATTACGCATAGATCATACAATCAATTAGTCTACCGGTCTTTATTCCTGATAGTGATGGCATATTGTTGATGCATCTAATTGATTTATTGTTTGTTTTGATATTTTAGACAGTATGAATTATTTCGTGCATTAGGTATTCTTTTAAAAATGCCATTGCATAATTGACCATGTTTGTAAACACCTTTCGCACAAGGCATTCGATTTGCGTCAGAATACCATTGTTCATTGTGCGTAGTTAATCTATTATTCTTTATTCTACACAAAACGAAGTTTCCATACTCTCGAAACTGAAATAAATTTAGATATTATAATATTCATAAGTGAAGTAGTAGAAATAAAGATGTCATTATGGAACGGAATCGATGTCTGTTATTCGTTTGTATTATTGTCCCAATACTTGAATATCCATAAATGCTATCCAAACTAGTTTTCTCAAATGGTTGATACTACGTCATATTCTGTCGTCATATTAAGGTACCTATATTTGAGGTTTGAATCTTTCAATGTGACAAAATTATGAAGTGCATCATGAATTCTTCTATGAACAGCACAATTAGTCGACAAATATCTATCGAGACGAAGTCTGCTGCCGATTTCTATAACAAGCAAATGGGCGAAGATTTCAACATGCAGTAAGTTGGTAGATGAAGGGGAAGAGCGGAACGCTTAAAATTGATAAATTTTCCACTTCCGGTTTGAAATTTTTGTTTTTTCTTGAAGTGGAGTGTCTAGCAATACATTGTCTTTAATGTTGCAAAATTTCAAAACTGTCAATGGACCCGTTTGACTTTTGAAAAAATTTAAAATTTAAAATTGGATTAAATTCACTTCCGGTCAAAATATTTCAGATTTTCTTTCAGAAGTACGCGTGAGAAGGGGGACTCTATGTGTCTACCAAATTTCAACTCTCTAGACCAAACCGTGCAATCTGTAGAAAAGGGCAAGCAAATCGACGTGCCTAACTAGCTAGCTAGCCAGCCAGCCAGCCAGCCAGCCAGCCAGCCAGCCAGCCAGCCAGCCAGCCAGCCAGCATGAAAGTCAATCCTTGCATGTTTGAGGCCCAAAATTCACCCCGAAGGGATGAACGCAGCACTTTGATATTTGGTTAGGTGTTGTCAGGTGGCTAAATATACCCGATAACCATGATTTTCAACTTTCATTTCTCACTGCATGTATGCCTGTCGACACCTCGTTTCGACCACTTAAGCCGTTGCGGTATAAGTCTCTGGTAGTAGCTCGCACGTTGTATTAGAGCGGTGCTTGGCAGCGTCGAGCTAGCGCCCGACTAGATTAGCACTGGTTGCATATCTAATCTCACAAATGATTACCTAGGTCATATTACATAGTTAACAGAGTACTTCAACAATGCTATAACGTCATGTCAATACCGGGTGCGCAAAAAAATTACTCACGATTGAGAGGTCACTATATCGAAACTATTATATATAGGATTTTTTGACAACCAAATTTGAACAGCTGTAACTTTTTCCCTACAATAGTAATGTCTTTGAAACTTGCACATATTAAATTTTTTTGTATGTTTTCTAACACGTGTACAAATTTCAGAATTCTATAATAGTTTTGATATAGTGACCTCTCAATCAGGCTGATTTTTTTGCGCCACCCGGTATATCCAATCTTATCCGATCAGGAGAAAAAAGATTGCATCTCGACTAACTTGCAGTAGCCCGTCATCATGACATCTCTCAACATCTTACAGCAGATGGCTGGAACTGTGACGGCGAGGGTGAAGCAGGGCACCCTGCGAGGGGTCAAGGTCATCAGTCAACATGCCGGCGAGTATATCAGCTTCCGAGGTGTGCCCTATGCAAAACCACCTGTTGGAGCTCTCAGGTTCAAAGTGAGTACATCAGCTTCAGTACACGTATACGCAGTGTTGATAGCAGAGGTAATAGCGATCATACTACATGGATAGTTCCAGCGTTCCAGCAATCTATTGTTTAAATCCACGGAGTTTTTTTCCTCAATTTTTGTATATTTTATTTGCATCCCCTAAAAGTTTTGCTCCATAACTTGGACCATTACTTTTAGGGAACAAATAAAATAGACATTTGAGAAAAAAATTAGGATTTACACAATAGTTTGAATTATCCCTGTACTTCAAGGTAACGGTTCTGCCATAGCAAGGTTCTGCTGCTCGTGAGTGAACAGCTGTAGCTGTATCAAAGATGTTATACACGAGTATCATAATATCTTTGGCTATAAAAGCAATCTTTATAGTCCTATTCAGGCGATACAAACGTTTTTCCGGCTATTCGCGTGTTTTCTATTTTTTAAAAGTCACTCAGTATTATATGTTCGCTTTTTTCAGGCACCACAACCGCCCGTATCGTGGTCTGGGATTCGGGATGCAATCGTGGAAGGAGAAATTTGCCCTCAAAGAGATTTGTACTCACAAAAGTTGAGAGGAAACGAAGACTGTCTATTCTTAAACGTCCACACACCAAAGGTAAGAAACCCGGACGAAATTAAATTATACAATATCACCATTATTGCGATACATTACTATAACGCTGAGGATATTTCCATGCAGCTTCCCGAAGATTCCGTGGATCCTCTGAAACCAGTGCTTGTGTGCATCTCCGGAGGATCGTTCACAACTGGCCACGGCAATGCCGACGTCTTCGGTCCAGACTTCTTGCTCCGGGAAGATCTTGTTGTCGTCACGGTCAATTACAGAGTCGGAGCGCTAGGTAGGATTTAATCTTCAGCATTTGCATCCAAGATAGTGTTCAGTCCTGTAGTAACTCTCAGCTGCACTTCAGGATTTCTACGCCTGGAAGATGCTGGAATCAGTGGAAATGCTGGACTCAAGGATCAAGTCCTCGCACTGCGGTGGGTCCAGGAAAACATCGCAAGTTTCGGCGGAGACCCTAACAATGTGACCATGTGGGGGGAGAGTGCGGGAGCGTGCGCCGTCCACTATCATATTCTCTCGCCAATGTCCAAAGGTAAAGACATCTACAACTCTTATCAGATCGCAATGTTCTGGAGATGTTTCACAAGTGTTCTTTTTACAGGTCTAATAAAACGAGCTGCCTTCTTCAGTGGAACCGCACTCTCCCCGTTTGCCTTAATGGACACAGATATGGCACGCAAAAGAGCTTTCAGACTTGGGGAGGTTTATGGACTTAAAACTGACAACCCCGAGGAATTAGCAGATCATCTCAGAAACGTTCCTGCAATTGATTTAGCTAGAGATATCAACAAAGTACTCCATAAAGTAGTAAGTAGAGCAGTGCGTACGATGGTGTCATCTTGTGATGACGTCATGACATGATGACGTAAACTTTCCCCAGGAGAATCAAAGAGGTGAAGCTCTTCCCTTCGTTCCGACCGTTGAGTGGAACCAAGTACCTGGAGAAGAAGTGTTCTTGCCCGACACTCCAGTCAACATCGTGTCCAATGGAGAGTTCAGCAAGATCCCTGTCATGATGGGAGCAGCCTCTCATGATGGCATCTTCCTTCTCAGAAGTAAGTGACACAGCTGAGTGGACGATCTCTCACTCGATAGAATAATCATTATAATTATCTTCTTTATAGATCTTCTTAATAAACCACAACTGTGGAAAGTGTTGGACACTGAGTTTGAGCAAAGTATGACGAGACCACTGGACATCAACGTCCCTAGGTATACGGACACCTCCAGAGCAATGGCGGAGATAATTAGAAAACAATATTTCGGAGACGCCGAAGAGCTCTCCGACAAGCACTTGGTTAACCATTGCTTCGTAAGTAAATATATAATATCAATAACTTATTCCCTCGAAACTGTTGCAAGAAACTATTTTCTTGATAGATTTTATTTCCTGAAATCGACGGTAAGATCCGATTAATTTTCTCCCCAGGAGAAAGTCATGGATGCTGTCTCTAACAACCGAACATTAATTGTGTCTACTATTTTTGGATGAATTTTCGAAATGTTCTAGTGTTATAACGATTTCGCTTAGTTCTTGTTCTGTGGATATCAATGAGTAATGACAGATAGCTCATATCGTGACTCAGAAGGAGATAAAAGACGTCCACGTGTTCCAGCTGCTGTCGGATATGATGTTCAACATCGGGATCCACCGGACGCTTCACACCTCCGTGCAGTTCTCCCCGCAGCCCGCATACATGATGGAGTTCGCGTTCAACGGCCGGTTTGGCGTGTTCAAGAAGATCACCGGGGCCACGGATCTACCAGGTAATTCCCTGACATTCATCGGGTTAGAAGTACCGGAGGTAGTGTTTCGCGGTTGCAGCCTTTGATGACATGTATGCACCACTACATTTTTAAAAACGTTTTTGGATCCGTTAAAATTTATTCCTGCATACATCACATGTAGGTTATCAATTTTGATAAAAAAAATCTCTCTAGTTGTAGAATAAACACATGATAAAACAGCCCGAGTAAAAATATCAGCCAAACCTCTTCAACTAAAAAATAAATAAATAGAAGTAATCTAAAAATTCAGCACTGAAAGTAGTGTCCAAGTCGATGCCACTACTCTTGCTACAAAAGTAAAACAAATCTTCCCATTGTTTATTTGGGGACTAGTTTTTTATTAAATGAAAATTATTTTCCGGATTTTGTTCTAATCCATGCATCTGTAAAAAGCAATGCTTTGCTTTCCAGGAGCCTGTCATGGTGACATAAACTGTTACTTCTTCAAACACTTCATGGTGAACTACGATCTGCCCCCGGAGTCCACCGACATCAAAGTACAAAACTATTTGGTCAGAATGCTGGGAAACTTCGCCAAGACAGGGTAAATAGTCGAATGGTGCTTACGTCCCTCCAAGAGGTTTATTTGAGAAGCAGATTTAGGGCCAGTTTATCAATACTAAGTTTCATTTTATTTATTATCAAATTATAAATCAATCTGGGCCTATATCGGATACAGTTTTGTTGTACTATATTGTATTAATAATTTCTGCCAAGTTAAGTTTCTAATTTGAAAATTAAATGTGTCAAAAGTCGATATTGGTTTTAACTTTTGCCATGGCAAAATACTGATTAAAATTTGCATAGTACTGAAAAACTGACATTTAGAAGATTCTCTTGATTTTCTTTAGAAATCCAACGCCGAAATCAGATACATCTCTTGACGTCACCTGGGAGCCAGCGACGCCAGACAACAAAATGGCGTACCTCGAAATCGATGAAAAGTGTGTTCTGAAGTCGGAGAGATTGAAGGAGCGCATGTCATTATGGGCAGGAATTTATAGACAATATGGCAACAAATATCTGACAAGAACGTCGGCTCGTTTGTAAGGGACTCTCCTGGTGCAATGCAGAACGCTCGCGGCAATCGTTTTTATTTGTGAAATGCTTTGCCATTTTAGTGGATGATAATGGTGAAAAGTGAGACAAACTAAGAGAAATCTGTGTACTTTTGAAACTTTTAAAAACTGTATAAACATACCAAAGAACATACTTATAAAATTATATTGTTTATAACAATTTTTTTTAGAAATATGTCTACATAATTGGGGTTGTAATATTGAATGTAAATTGTTTAACCATTTTGTATAGCAATTCTAGATAGATTCTAAAAAAATTGAGCGAGCGAAGCGAGCTCCTCCTTTTTGTCGCAACTTTTCTCCGTTCTAGCTGAAAATTTAAGGACCAACTCTATACGGTTTGTAGACACCATTGTTGAAATCCGTTGATTGTTTCATAAGTTTGTTCTTACTAAATATACTGATTATGTATTTGATTTCGTGGACGATGTCGTGGACGTTTTCGGAATCATCGGGTAATGGCATGGCAGTGGTGACGGGTTGTTCCGATGAAAGTGCTGATAAGGGCCGTTATGTATTTATTTGTTTCATTTCAATACTATTGACATACTTCTATAATTTATTTATTTGTAAAGTAATTGCCTAAAACCATAAAATATGTTACGAGTGAATGCTGTAAGCCCATGAGCGACTAACATGAGTGTTTTATCCCAAGGTGAATAAAATATGTTTTATCATTGAGTAAAGGGTCTATATCCAAGGGTATTATAGTCAATAAATTATGATTTTTAAAATAACAATTCTGTTCTATACCTGACCATCCTCTGACAAATCCATCCATCCTCTTTGACTAACAAATTCTCGCAATATGAGAGCTGGTAATGTGTTTGCTTGTTGCGCAGTGAGGACAAGCAAGAGTCGAGTGCCATGCGGCTTGCTACTCCGTGTGTTTTGCTAAGTAGTAGCGGGAGATTTAGTTGTACTTCGTTTAGATAAATAATTCCCCCTGTTACACCTTTTTTTTACTGCACCATTCCCTTTTTCACTGTTGTTCAGTATATAATTCCGCCCTTCCCAAGAGCATTCAAAATAATAAGCGCAAAATAATGTGAACCATTTCATTTTCTCTCTAAACTTCATTCCATGCAGTCCGGAGTCTTGTAGAACATGGGTAGTCCTATGGGGTGTGCATAAAGGACGTCACGCTTCAGGGGGGGAGGGGGGGTGCACCAGTATGGGACACAGTGTGACAGGGGGGAGGGGGGGTACTGGTGGCAGTAGGACGTCATGTTTTGATATAGATATTTTCAAGCATTTTAAATTTCAGTTGATACGTCGGGACCGGAAATTTCGCTAAAAACGAGAAATTCTGATACATTTTACAGTCAAAAATATTCTATTTAAGGGGGGGGGGGGGAAGGGGTAGAGATAGATTTGTGACGTCCTTTTAGGGGGGGGGGGGGTCTCGAAAAGTGTGACACAGCGTGACAGGGGGGAGGGGGGGGGGGTGTGTCAAAATATCCCATTTTTAGCGTGACGTCCTTTATGCACAGCCCCTATACCTGGCCATGCTAACTCCATGGAACGGAGTATAGAAAACATGTTTGCGATACACGCTAGTGTATGAATTAAGTCCTTTTCTTGCTATTTCAAGGTGTTTTTGCACGAAACCATGATTGTGTCTGTGGGGAGGGACACCCATAGTCGATGAGGGTGAAGCAGAGGGTAGAGAATACTTCAGTTTCCGAGCTACCTGTTGGAGCTCAAGAAGAGTACAGTAACATGTGTACACTCCCCCAAATAATAAACGGTACTTGGTACAAAACGTATTGGCTGCTGGGTCGGTTCCTTGACAATCAATCCTTGTTATTATCAATGAAATCAGAGCTCACCTAAAAGAGTTAGATAATGCGTTAGCGCTGACTTCATGGGATGATGCCATCAAACCTTAATCAGTCAATTCGTTTTCTTTCGAGTACCGTTTATTATTTGGGGGAGTGTACACTCCACAATTCATAAAACGGTATTTGAAAGAAATGGATTGTTGATTGTCAATGAACCTGACCAGCAGCCAATCTGTTTCGTTCAAATACCGTTTAATGAATTGTCGAGTGTATACCAACGTAGAGATCTGGAAAGCACATTTAATGTGGCAGTCATACAGCTATTGTGTACAAGTTTTAGATCCCCGAGCTCTAGGCGATTTCGTTTGGAGTTGTTGCACATACCGGTGCTCGCTGATCAGTTTGTTACACAGAGCGTTTCCCGAATCATTATTATATCACTTCTTTTGTTCTCGTTATCTGTTGCGTAGATTTCTATCTGTTGACCTGGTTTAATGTTTAATCACCCGATGTCTGGACAGCGGCTGACAATGAGTTTGGACCAAGGACAATAAGTCAAGATCTAAAAACTACTCAAGTGGTCAAGTACTTCCCCTAAGGACCAAAAGGCCATCATTCTATAAAAAATCTTACAAAATCAAACATCAATAATAATTAGCACTGGCCAGCAGTGGTCGAATTGGAAGTCAGCCCAAAGGGGAAAATATTCGTACTATGTCAGAGGGGGCCTGTGGGAGGGCCCCCCAGAACCTTGCTGGTCCGGGGCGCACAGCCCCAATTTTTTTAAATTTCGGGAATGAATTTGCGTTCATTTTACGTTATTTTAAGCCTATTTCAAGTTCTTTAAATCTCTCATGGAAGGATGGTGAAGTGGACCAATTAGCCATGGAGGGATGGAACTATCAATATATTTCCTATGGTGGATACAGAACAACAGACAACAGAAAACAACATGACTTATCTAGAGTTCGGGGATGAAGTGGTGATGAAATCATTTGAAAGACAAAGAATGTCTTAACTTACTCATCAAAACTTTCAATAGGTAACGTATGTAAATACGTATAATGTCTTGTTTCCATTCATTTTCATACAAAAATAATTTGGTGTTAGGGTAGATTTTTATATTTTAACAACAACAAATTTATGGAGGGATTGTTTTGAGAATTATAAATAGTTTATAATTATCGTTTTGTTACTTGATTATTTCTGTTAATAAAATCATGTTTCATACCGGAACCTCAAAACAGTTTTAGTTGACTTATCCTGTCATAACTAATCATTGTCTTGTTGAAATCTCATGCTGATCTTCATATGGAATGTGGAGGTCAAGTCCTGCCATGACTGACAGTACATTGCGAGCATATCTTGTACGGTCGGTGACAGGCAAAGATGGTCCCAGTTTAACATTGCCAGGTATAGGCCGGCCCATGCTAGAGCGGCTTTATCTTTGCCTGTCACCGACCGTAGTGGAATACATACAATCATGGAAACCATGACATTTCAATGCATAATTCATTTCGAAACAAATTGTTCGAGATACAGCCTGAACTGCGTTGTTCAATTTACTGAAAAGATTCGGTTGAATATTGAAGCATTTTGATATACCTATTTTATCTTATTCAATTATATTATTTCACTAATTTCCAGTTTATTTAAAATGGAGGGGGGAGAGGGTGTAACTAAAACATGGTATAAAAGCCTAAGTTTCAAACAAAAAAGGAAAAATAACCTGAAGAATTACTTTCTCAAAAACTGATGAAAGATACAATACAACATATCAAAATGAATTTCATTCAGCATCTTGCAACGTTGGTGAAATTGAACTAAATATTTGGTTTTGTTGTTTCCCTCTAACACCATGGCAATTGAATCCGCGCAATGGAGGCATGTATGAACGAACAGTTTGTATCGAAGCGTGCCATTGAGGAGAGATGCTCTATGAGTTGGTACTCACCCTGTGCACGCTGTGGATGATGAGAGTGCTCTTGTTCGCCTGCGGGAAGCCGCCACGGTTCCTCATCTCCAGGTCCTTGAGCGCAGAGTCTGTGACCACGTCGCCGCCGTTCGTCATTTGCTCTGCGGGGAACACACTCGTTAGCCGTTACATAGCGTATTCACACACATTAACACAGGTTTCATGGAAGAAAATATAAAGAAAACATAGAATGCCACATACTGAATACATGAGTGCCATTTATCGTTTCATCTTTGATCTAGTTTTTGAAATTGCACTAGTTACTTTCTGGAATTTTTTAAAATAGAAAATTGCAATGAATGAATGAGGTACCTACATATTACATAACCAATGTCAAAATCTTATAGTAAGTATCTACTACCCGTTATCTTATCTGTACCTCGAGATCAAGGGAATCAATGTACGTACACAAAATAGCTCTATTTCTTGGAAGATTAATGCCTTAGCTAAACCTGACTATTTTTTTAAAACCTATATATTTTAGTGTACTACTTTTGACAACATAAAAGTTGTAAATCGTACAAAACGCATAAATATCCTAAAAATTAAGACCAGAATAAGATAGATACGGAAATCTAAATTTTATTGTGAATTATTATACATTTGTAAATAACACAAATAATAATTACAAAGTACCATAACACACTTATAACTCGAAAATATTAAAATTTTCATTCAATAATATCGAATTTAATTTATGTGTGATATTTTGTTGAGAGAAATGATATTGTGTGATATTGTCAATTGTCATATTAGTGGTCATTGTTCTTATAGAAATGGCATCCACAACAATGTGTTAGTGTTGCCATGGTGACCATTTTTGTTGCCATGGCAATGCACTGGTTTATGACGTCAATGTCAATATTAAAAATTCCGAGATCCTATCAATCTTCCTAAATCAATTACTTGAAAACTATGCATCCCAACACAAAAATAATTGTATTTCTGAATTCAGTTGAGATACAATTATTTTTGTGTTAGGATAACCTATATACCACCATGGTTAGGATGCACTCAACTACTATATTAGGAATAATTATACTGAAATCTAATTATTTAGAGGAGACTTCCATTCTAAATTTCTTATGAGTAAATCACTATCTTGCATTCATAATCATAAATAAATTTTTGTATACATTAAAAAATTAAATTACTGTTAAAACGCAAATGTTATGCAAATTTGTTTTATATTCTTGGTTCCCTTCTAGCAAGCCAATAAACTTTACAACTAGGTATATAACTTTCCTACTAACTAGTAGATAACTAATATATTTCGTTTTGGAATGCTATAACCATTTATGAACACAATTAATTTGTGTTCGATAATCTTTGCCCAATTAATATTTAAATCTCTGCGGGTAGCCCAGGGCTCTCACAATCTTGACCTACAGCCAGCAATTCGTGGGAATAGAACCGATCTTTCACGGACAGCAATACCTCGTTCACACATGAAAAGTTCATTCATCAATGAGGTCTGAATTGTTAAGCAATTTATAATTACCATGACCGTAAATGCTCTGGTCTGATACTCTCTTGATACTCTCCTAAACTCAAGTAAAAAAGACATCAACGTTT
This sequence comes from Leuctra nigra, assembly GCA_934045905.1. Lineage (NCBI taxonomy): Eukaryota > Metazoa > Arthropoda > Insecta > Plecoptera > Leuctridae > Leuctra > Leuctra nigra. The sequence goes on along the minus strand of OW203761.1, from coordinate 21,866,365 downwards.
CCATAAGCAGGCACAAAGGATGCGGAGATTACCCCCCCCCCCCCCCCCTGGAGCAGTCTGACCCCCCAATCACCATACAAAATTAAGTTTAGCGTCCCAGACTCACTTTTAAATTGTTCATATTAAAAGAAAACGCCATGCGGGGCAACAATTGGATGGTTGTTTGCTTCAGTTTAGTGCATTTTAGAGCCCCAGAATCACTTTCAATTATTTATGTTCTAAAAACGCCCTATGGGGCTCTAACTCAGATACTTTGCCCCCCCCCCTCCCTCCCCATGATGGAATAGTTCCTAAGGTCCTGTCCCTTAGTGAGTGAATATAAGAGTAAGACAGATAGATAAGAAGATGTAATTACGCACCAGGATGGGCGAACGTCGTCCTTGTGGTCGTTATCACACCACCAGACGGCGACATCGTCCTCAGAGTCTCCTTCAGCTTGTAGGGTTTGCCGCTGTTGGCAGCAGCAGCAGGAATCTCGTTGCCTTCGATGAATGAAAACTGAAACACGAGATTAACATTGTTGTAGATGAACCCTATTTTATTTTAGACTTTGCAATAATCTTCGCGCCAAAAATGACACTTTGGTACAGAGTGAAAAATGTTTTCTATTAGGAATATAATGAGAATGCAACTGATACCTATGCAGAATATTAATACTGATAGTGATCAGTACTGCACTGGCACTGCACTGAAAGGAATTCTGTCGGAGATTTTGAAGATATTTTGTTTTGAGCTGTATTCTGTTTGCAATGTTTTTATTATTATTTGACACTGCGAGTATTATTGTATACTTTAGACTCACATTTCTGTAATATTCATGTAAATGAATCTAGAAATAAAATATTAATAAAATCAATTTCTAAACGTTTGAGTGCATTTTGTTTACAAAATGTATAACTTGTGTACAAATAGTGTAACAGTGTGTACAAAATGTAGCTTGTGTATACATTCTAGGAATGCCATTGGTTACAATTCAGTCCTAATCAATTGTTTGAAAGTTAGCAGAGTATAGTATTGAAAGACTGAGCCTGAGTGTCAAAAAATCAAACGATTTCAAAGTGTCTAAACATAAAACACAGTGCAAGCAAAATACTCCTCATTATTTTCTTCTCTCTCCCGCCCGCATGTCACCAGAAAACTTAATTTTTCCTGACATCCCCGGTAGGGGGAGGGGGGAGGGGGGCTCTCTGCGTCGATGCTGGTCATGCAAGGGGCATGGCTACATTAGTACCTGAACATTACACTTTCAATTTCTCTAGATGAACCAGTCCTGTGATCATTTTCCATTCTGATATACTTTTTAAAGAAGGAAACATCTTTGGACGCACTGACGTCGACTCCCCGATTTTGTTTACCTCCACCGTGAGCGTGCCCGACACCTCGTCCGTCTTGTAGGGCCGCGACTTACCTCCACCGTGAGCGTGCCCGACACCTCGTCCGTCTCGTAGGGCCGCGACTTACCTCCACCGTGAGAGTGCCCGACACCACGTCCGTCTCGTAGGGCCGCGACTTACCTCCACCGTGAGCGTGCCCGACACCTCGTCCGTCTCGTAGGGCCGCGACTTACCTCCACCGTGAGAGTGCCCGACACCTCGTCCGTCTCGTAGGGCCGCGACTTACCTCCACCGTGAGCGTGCCCGACACCTCGTCCGTCTCGTAGGGCCGCGACTGCAGCGAGATGATCTGCCTCTGGTTCGGGTTGACCAGCAGCTCCTCGACGCCGACGATGCCGAGACCCAGGAACTTGTTGCTCGAGCGGTTGGCGCGGTCGTAGATCTCGAACAGGAGTTCAGCCGTGTAGGGACTGACGTCACTGCGGCGGAAACAGATTCATCACGTACATGACAATAGCCGACGTACACCGGTAAACTACATTGAAATTATGCATTTATTCAATGTGTACGCTGCAGCAAAGCCGTTTTATATAATACTCAAAGCGTGAATTACACGGATCGATGTTTTCAGATCAAGACGTCACAAATTAAAGCAAAACAACAGAACAACTGAGAGAACAATGATAATTGCAAGAATACAAGGAGAGAAAACCAACGACGTCTTTATGGTGAAAACATTACCTAATCATGAGCGATTGAAAAGATTAATTCGTGTAATTCTGACATAAAGGTATACATAAATCACATAATTATACAAATACAATCGTATCTGTAATTATAATACCTATAATTAAACTTAGTTGATAAAAGTTCAGTACAAATTATGCACTTCACTGAGCAAAAAGTGGTAGGAGTTGACAATGATATAAGAAAAAGAAGTTTTCCTTTCTATCAGTTGAATTAATTTGACATATGGACCACCGGACAATGGTACAATAAACAAACAGTACACGTGTTTTTCACTTCAAATAACTTTCAGTATGGGGAGCAATAAATTCCAGTCTCCTGAGCACAGGTTGGTCGACATGGTCAGCTACTGTATTGTGTCCTCCACTAATTGGGGGTAGTTTCTTGACCCAATTGGGGTGACACATCGGTTGTAAAAGGGTTGCTTACAATAGGAAGTGTTCGTCCCACGTCGGACTGTTCGTGTCTTTCTTCACTGACGTTTGGTTCTTCTGCGGAGGTTCGTCCATCTCCACCACGCAGTAAGGCTCAGTGCAACCTGAACACAGACACACCATTCATTTCACACAACCAGATGGGCGTACACAGTCAAAAGACGGACAAACAAGGGAAATACACAAGAAAAAATGTTTTCGATTTTAACAGGAAGTTAATACTTTGCCTCATCTATATTTTAGACTACCTACTTTACGAGTTCATGATTCTAAAAAAGATTGGAAAATGTTGCTCAAATCAGAAGAATCTATTGTATATTATCTATTGTAGACGTTTTGACCAGTTGAGATCGTGCCCAGACCAGAACCTACGCTACGCCAGAACTGGGACTTACAGTTTGTTCCTAAGGCAGACACACTCATTGTTCTCGTTTTATAAGGTATCGTAAAATCATTTGCTCTTATTGTATCCTCGACCATTTATTGCACATCCCTTGTTCGAGGTCGTTTACAACCTTGTAGCTTAGCTCGCTTAGGGGGTGGAATATTATTCCACAATGGTATGTATATATTTATGAGGTATGTTTTGACACTTTTGGTTTTTACGATAGGGTCAGGTGCATTGTAAATTTCCCTAATACATCATAAATCGAGAACAATGAGTGTGTCTGCCTTAGGAACAGAGTATAGGTAAAAATTTATCAAAACTTTAAAGGGGCTATGCGTCCCAGAACCGTGAGCTTTAACATCTTGCCCCACGCCTCCCCCCCCCCCCCCCCTGGCAGAAATCCTAAGGACACCATTCACACAATTACACCATTCAATTATTCAAGTGACGTTTCATGTGGCCGACCTAGCATTGTTTTTTGTCACTTTATTGGAACCTGCACCTATTTGGGTCATCGCGACTAGACTATCTAAATTTTCGGAAGTAGAAAAATAAGAAGTTGTAAATAAAACATATATTATTTTTCTTGGTGTCAAAAATTTACATATCTGTATTTACGTGATAAGGTTGCCTTATCACAAAAAGAATTCATCAAATGACACAGTTACTGCGACACGTAATGTTTTCTTATACAAAATACTATCACAAATAGAACCCACAACAGTTGAACGCAAAAAGAATAATTATCACATTTGCATAGTTTTAAGGAGGTAATTATTTCAAGCTATCTACGGAAAGATTAGCCGACAACTTACCCTTTTTAGCACCAAGGCCGTTGGCTTTAATCACTTTCACCAGCAGCCTTTTCTCCTCGCCACCAGGCTTGGATGGAATGGACGAATATTGGGATCCGTGTAACTGAAATCATACCAAATAAACGTGAAAAACTTGTCCAAATAAAGGTCAATAATTAAATACTTATTTACAAATAGCTTGTTCGTCGAGTCAAGTCATGGAAGTTGCAATTATATCATACCTGTAAGTGTAACTATACATTATAAAAATATGTCAATGTTGTTATTACATTTTGAAGTGATTATTACGTTAACATTTCATTCTACAAGTAGCATTTGAAGCGTGACAGGAATCCTAGTGGCCCAATTATATGAATATAATGTTATCATTGAAAAGCCATTATTTATTAATATTTTAAATATTCAATAATATTGATTATTCATTAGAATTTGAAATTCATATTCGTCCTGAAATAACATTTCTGCATGAGAAATGTTTACCTTGTTGCCATGGCAACATGATTCAATATGCCCGCTTCCAGGGTATACATTTTGAACTGTCAGACCAATGTTTACATTGAAAACGTGCGTGTAAAATGTCCACAAATATTATTAGTAACTATTATAAGTGTAATAAAGACATAAGACATACTGATGAACGTTAATACAATATCATACGTTTGCGAACATTTCGTATTTTCATGGTTTAAAATAATTACGATTTGATGTTGAAGTACTGACAGTTCAAAATGTTACCCTGGAAGCGGCCATATTGAATCATGTTGCCATGGCAACGCACGAGGAAGAATTGTACAACTCTGGGGATTGAACTTCTCATTCCGAAGACAGCGAAGTACAGAGGCGGATTGGGCATAAAGGGCACAGAAAAAAGTGAAAGGGTCCAGAAAACGATCGAAGGAAAAGGCTCGCAAAAAGTAGGATGCGTCATATCTTGACTTCTCGGGCGAAGGTTCTTGTGGTCCTTGGCCCCGGGACCATCGAGTAGCCCTCCGGCGATGTCCGCCAATTTTGAGATTTTGACAATGCGGTTGAAGAATGAAGATGGACCTTACGTTGAAGCTTAGACTAAAAAAGTTTGAAGTGACAAATTTTTAGAGAATTAATTCGTTCGTTACTTTTTTATTTTTTTCCTCCTAGATGTTATGACTTATGAGTGGTTAATTTTTGCATGAAAGTTGATATTTCGCGGAATTTAATAATCAGTGAAATTCTAAAATTAGAATGCACTTATGTAGTTATAATTGAAAGATCAACATTTTGTAAAAAAAATTATCAACAATGCACAGAGAGTAATTTGTTCTCTACTTTAACATTTTGTCTATTTTCAACGCTGTGGTATAACAATTTTATCAATCTCAAATTGGCGGATTAGACGATGATCTATCCCCTGATTCAACATGGATTTTTTATTTTTTTAGTCTACGTGCTTCTATAATTCTAAACCCAGTCCAAAATTGTGACGATCGTGGATCATCGGTTCGAGCCCGGTCCTCGGCATGTCTGAGTGTCACTCACCATGCTGTCGTAGTGCACGGGCAGCACGTGCGGGGGCGGACCCGCCACGGGACGTTCTAGTCGCGGGCACGTCGCGTACTGCCCCAGGTTCAAGTGCACCGTCGTGTTGCGGAGCGCGACGACCACGATCTCGGTGATCACGTTCTGGAGTTCCTCCTCGTCGATGTTGCTCTTGATCGCGCCCACAGGAGCCAGCGTCACCTTGATCTGGATGACAGCAGGATTAGTTCACGTTAATCTCTAGACGGGAAGATTAATGTCGGGCGACGTCGTGGGGATGGCGATGGAGTCTGGGGACTACGGCAGGGGGTGGGAAGAGGAGACTTATGGTTTATCTTGGAAGCGCCGGAGCCACAGCTTAATTCCATCTTCATTACTTTCATTTCCCGTTGTCGATAACATTTCATGATCAATAACTCTGTGGAGATAAAGAATCTCTCTCTGGATGTTCCCAACTTCATTTTGTTAACAGTCATTTTATCGGTGTGATAGTTTATTAGATAATCAAGGTGACGGATTGCGCATTTTCTCGTCGTTTAAAGAGAACTTCTTGCATCTTCATATGAAGGTCATCGACGTTTTTTGGCTTTTGCAAGGTTGCTAATTACGGCTTATGGAGGTGACGGTAAACAAATTGGGAAAATTGGATTACGTAGAATTGGGTCACTATTTTCGCGTTAGTTTAAAAGAAAATCTCATGTCTGTGGGCAAGTAAGTTAGAGGCTGTGCATAAAGTACGTCACGCTAAAAAGGGATATTTTGACACCCCCCCCCCCCCCACCCCCCTGTCCCGCTGTGTCACACTTTTCGAGACCCCCTTCCCCCTAAAAGGACGTCACAAATCTATCTCTACCCCCCTTAAATAGAATATTTTTGACTGTAAAATGTATCAGAATTTATCGTTTTTAGCGAAATTTCCGGTCCCGACATATCAACTGAAATTTAAAATTCTTGAAAATATCTATATCAAAACGTGACGTCCTACTGGCTCCAGACCCCCCCCCCCCCCCCCTGTCACACTGTGTCCCATACTGGTGCACCCCCCCTCCCCCCCTGAAGCGTGACGTCCTTTATGCACAGCCCCTTATCTCGGAAGAAGTTTACCTCTGGCCAGCCATCGCACTTGATGTCGGCGAGGAGTTTGTCGGTGACGCAGGCGATGCCGAGGCGCGCTCGGAATCGGTTGACGTTGACGCGGTAGTGCGAGACCTCCACCTTCTCACCCTTCTGTCTGAAGGCTTTGAGTTGCAGCAGAGGCATCGCCTCGCAGTCGCACGTGATCGTCTGCAATCAAGCAATCAGTCAAGCAATCAGTACATCGATACACACTAATAAATGCAGTGAACTGGAGACAAATTAACTGTTCAGCGAAATTTTACATTTTGGTCCCAATTGGCCGTTCATATGAAGCTGTTTTAGGCCCGGTATTACCAAAGTTAAATTAAAATTCTACAGCTTCAAAGATTTCGAAGTATCTGATTGGATGTGCCACAAACTTAATCCAAAAGTTAGTTTAATACCGGGGCGCGAGAATGGAAACGACAAAGAGTTGCTTATGGGAGAATCGGCTATTCCACTGTGATGCTCCGCTGCGCTGTTGAATGCGCGTAAGCTGTGTATATTATGAACCAATCAGATATCGCAGACCCAATAGCTCAGTTGGTAAAGCATTGGCCTGTGGTGCAAAAGTACGTCGGTTTGAATCCTGCCGCGGTCTCACTTTTTATGTTGCATTTTTCACAAGTTTTAATTCTGCCTAACTATAGAGTTATTTTTTTATTTAAAGTTGTCCAGCTTTAATTTCTTAAAGTAAGAATTTGTCTACCCAAAGAGAGTTTTATTCCTGAGGCTGCCCAGTAAAACGTATGCGCATCCGACTGCACAGCAAAGCAAATGAGCTCAATCAGCTGCTTCTCCAATAAGCAACTCTTTGTCGTTTCCATTCTCGCTACCGGGCCTTACGTTTTGAGTTTTACGCATTTTCTCAAGCGGTTGCTGGTCTTGTGATTGAAGAAAAATAATTCAAACTCAAACCAGTCGATGTGATTGGACAGGAGCTTGAAGCTTACAGAAGGCGGCTGTCATCATGAGGATTGGAAATTAATTATCAAATTCAAGCAAGTTGTCAATAAGAAAGGAGAAAGAAATGCATCTTGATTCTTGAATCGTGACAAATAATAAGAAAGTGGCTACAGCATTCTCGCGACAGTATCATAATATCTACGTTTAAGGCACCGAGAGTTCGCCACGAGTGAGAGAAATTAGCAACTTTTGTGGGAAGATCGTCAACTGTTTTATTTCTCATTGGCCGTGACCTAGCAACCGATCAGATGTCAACAAATGTACTCAAAATATTTCGGAATCAAACTAAGTCGCGCAAATTAATATTGTGATCAGATTCAGTGAAATTGTGAACACTTTATTATTAATATTTTTAGGCGAATAAACATTAGATAAACATGTGTAAATTTTAAGAATTGATAATGCGTAATATGTGCAGCAACATAACATATAACTGCAGCGACTTGGACGCCTTGCCAAAAGGTAAGCTTCCTTCCCACAGATTAGGTGGCTCTGTCTGTACTTTTTACAGTGCCATCTGTTGTCTAAACACGCTGCCTATACATTTATTATGGTTGCAAGTGGTTATGTAAGCGTAATGTCAGGTTTATTTTTATCTTCCTGGAAAATGTAAAATCTCACGAAAATTATGGTCTGTTATTAAATCATTAAATTATATTCTTTGAGCATCACGGAGTTTAGTTATGTCACTACCATAATGACTCGTCTTTTTTAAGCAATTCGTCTTGTAACAATGGACATTTCTGTTTATCTTTTTTGCTTTGAAGTGATCAGAAGGACATCACACAGCGTTGCTGACGAACATTACAGATGCTCAAGTTTACATCAGATTATTTGTCTTCCATTACGAACATGAAACTGTGCTGCAACTTGATCGGTCTGTGTCGACAGGCGTCACGACGCTTCAGCTAAATCGACGCCGACGCCGACGCCGAGGATTTCATTCACATTTCCAATGACTGACATAGATTGATGTTCGATAAACAATATCACGATCGCATTTCGTGCATTATTCAATCTCCTCTGAAAGAAACCACGCGCTGAAAAGAGAAAAACCAAGAAGGATGTCGACGCTCGAAATGACGACATCGGTGTAAAAAACTTTGAGAAAAGTCTGTAAGATATTTCTTGTCCCGATGAGAAGACACAGAAGCTGACAACAATTTATTAGTTTCTGCTGCACCGGATGAGCGCCGTTATAAAATGTAGGGTAACAAATTGCAGCGATTTTGTGTATGAATGTTTCTAAATCTAAGTTTAAAATTAGTTCTCTTTCAGCTCAGCGCGATGTGTTGTAGATTAGCACCATGTTGCACTTATTACTAATAGTCCAGTAATTTTGTGATTATACCCACCACTAATTGCAACAGAAGGTTTCAATACATGATTCGATTCAGAAAAATGCCCTCTACAACATATCCAAAATCCTCCCGAATCCGAGTGGCGGAAGTACTTTATAATCAATTTTTAAATTAATTTCCTATGTTAATTCCATCTTCAAAAAAAAAAAAATCATGTAACTCCGATTTTGACGAAACTTGGCAGAATTGTTCACCATCCTAAATGAACACAAATAGCTCTCTTAGCGTTTTGCTCTAAATCTCATCGTTTGGGAAATATGGCCCATTGAAAAGTAATATTTTAGTCAGTTTACGACGTTTTAGGTCACTTCAAAGTGACCAAAATACTGACTAAAATAGTGCAATTTGACGTTTTGCGAGGTCCATATTTCCCAAACGATGAGATTTAGAGTAAAACGCTTAGAGAGCTATTTGTGTTCACTTAGGATGGTGAAGAATTCTGCCAAGTGGCGTCAAAATCGGAGTTACATGAATTTTTTTTTTTTTTTGGAAGATGGAATTAACATGGGAAATTAACTAAAACAGTGTTTAAAAAGTACCTCCGGCACTCGGATTCGGGAGAATTTTGGATATGTTGTAGAGGGCATTTTTCTGAATCGAATCATATATTGAAACCTTCTGTTGCAATTAGTGGTGGGTTCAGCTCTTTTTTTGCTTTAAATTACTGGGCTATAACGGGCTGGAGGATTTCTTAGACTTTGTCGCAGTGACATCTGCCGGGGATAGTTTTAAAAAACTGTTGGGTCAATCAATACGGTGTGGGAACTCGCAGAGTGCGGTCGCAATTATGTAAACAGAGAACCATGGCGAAGATCAATCGATTGAAAATGTCCAGACAATTGCTCGACGGAGTGTTTGTATCGCACTTGAAACTCGGGAAACTCTGCGTCAAGTCGACGGTTTTGCTAATTGACAGATTTTCATGTTCGCACGACATTGGGCCATTAGCCGTATTGCTTGATTATATACTGGAGCATAAATCACTGCGCGAGACTGAAAGTGAAGAAGAGACAAAAGAAACGAGCTGGCTTTGTTTGTTTTGCAATTTACACGGATCTTATGTTCTCAGATGAGATCAGCTTCACAATTTCCTACAAGATTAGCATTAGCTTTATTACAGTGAAGAATTGTATTCCTTGTTTATGATTATAATATAATAGGATGACCTGGCAGTTACGAACGAATAGGAAATGGAAATCGGAGATGCTTGAAGTTCCTCAATACTGTTGTCTTTCTCGCTATCTTATAATATAACAAGGAAAATGCCTTAATTCTATGGCACCGGTATGTGCGACACCTCGAACCGAATTTCCTAACACACAGAAACATCGTAACACGATAAAATCAGTAATCCCCATTCATTTGCAAATGGTCAAAGTGTGATTCATTAACTTTTCGAGATCAATTTTGATAGATATTTTAGAATCAACTTGAAAAGTCACTGATTTATGATTCATATAATGAAAAAAAGCTGGTCTTCATAACCTTGCAAATTTTCTAATTGATTGGAACTTTTGTCTTTTTTACCGTATATCACAGCATCTTTTCATAATCAACCTTTCGGAATATTTTGTTAAATAAACTGTAAACCATGACGAAAATATCTACGAAAATTTTAGTTCGATAGGTGAAACGATGTGACCTGTGTTGCACCAGCCAACTAAACGAATAAACTGAGATTCCAACCAAAATAGTCAATAGGAGATAATCGCTTCGCTCGCTTAAAAATTATTCAAAAACAATAAAGGGAAATACTCCATACGAATGTGATATCATTTTATTATGGAGTAGTATGGCTTTTAGGAAAGAAGTTCTGCAAGTTGATAACATCGCAAGTGAAGTGAAGTGGGATCTAAATTCGATCACTTCGCTGCACTGCATCAGGACAGACGACGCCTCTTCTGCGGACAGACGTCGGCGGCGTCGTTTTCCAGACGCCGTCTGCCCTGCAATGCAGTAGTATATACACGACGCTCTGTGACTCTCACAGTCCCACCTACCCTCCCAGGAATGTTTTGGCAACAGTTCTCACTGCATAGTTGGCAAAGGAATCAGACATTCTTTCGACAAACTAAATTTAAATTTGCACTTCTGTCATGAAAATACATACATCAGTTTTAAATAATAAATATGAATGGCTATTTTAACGTTAAACAGAGCAGGAAATTATCTTTCAAAGATTCGTTAATCTTAGAACAAAATGAAACAAAACGGATGTCATCACATATCTTCTAAATCTAAACCTTGCTTTTAGATGTAATGTATTTGTTCAATATTACACATTCTTTACTTTCTCTGATCGGTTTTATAACCTTCCCAGGGTATGATCATATAAAATGACAACTTTGTTCTCGCGTTCTCATCCCAGTGTTATTCCATGCCTTCTCGGGTGAGATGAGAAGATTGTCACGCGACAACATTTTATATGATCGCACCCCTGGATATTGATTAAAAAAATAATCGGGGCATAGAATTCCCATTACAATGTAAGAACATCATGGGATGATAAAGAATAAGAACATTATCTATCCTGTGAACGCTTTGGTACAATGAACAAATTTATAGTGGGAGTCTTTTTTAATTTATATGATTCGTAACCGGTTTCAATATCAAATACAAACAGATAGGGATGCTTGTACTTCCAGAAATTGTGCGGAATTTGGTAGCCGAAGTAAATTTTTGGAAATAAAATATATTTCGAGGTGTACAATTTTGAAAATATATAAATTTGAACACGTATCCCATGGATTGCGACATCCATAAATGAGCATCGATTGTTTTGCGACTGTTATTCTAAGAGAAATCCCAAAGGTCAATCGATCTCCACGAGTAAGTGCCGATGGAACGTTCGTCCTGCTCCATCAGCCAAGCGGGACGCCATCTTCAGACGTCGATCATCGCAATGCCAAGCAACGGGACCGCGCGGTTCCCAGGCGCCGGCGCACAAGAGACAACTATCAGCAGATCGGTGGCATCGGCTTCACAAAGAATAACAGTTTAATTGGCAATTAGTAACACAATTACTTTCTAAAACGAGATAATGATAATGACTCTGCTATATAATGAACTGACTGACACACTAAAATATGAACTTAATTGGATGGTGACATTCCATAATCACTGTCATTTTGTTGTAAAGACGTCGAATTAAGATCTCGGTGTCTGTACTTTGTATTTACCGTTGGCGACTTCGTAAACTCGTGCAGTTCGTCGAAAATGTATCCCATCGTCAAATTCATTGTAATCACAACACACAACATAACTAAATCGAATTATATACACCGTATGATGTTAAAGAGAATTTAAGAATTTGTGAAACGATTGGAATTTATTTGTATTATTCTTCCGAAAATGTTATAAGACATTGAATACTCATAAGATTATAATTGTAAGGTCCTAGGGGGGAATAAGGCCCACCTTAATTGTTTTGATAGATATTTTGGAATGGACGCACAAATAATGTGCAAACACAAGTTAATATTGACCATTGATCTATTGTGGTCAAGTTGATATTGAATTTGACCAAACATAATTATTCTAATAGTATAAAAATTGACCTTGAAAAAAAGTTTACCTGTGGGCCTTGTTCCCCTCATGTGTGGGGAACAAGGCCCTCCTATAGTAAACCACTAATCAGAATGTTGAGCCCATATACAATCATCCCCATCATCTGTCTTCAAGCCCACACATTCATAATGATAGCAAATATGACAATCTATGCACATTCATATGCTTTCATAACAGTTCATTTCCGCATATCGCACAGCCACGACTCGGTGACAGAATTTAGACAAAGAAATCACCATTTTCATCATTTTTCTCATTTTTCTTAGTCTGGTTTCAAAACGGTTTGGACTATCGACACAAAACTTCGCTAACACACCAAACTAGTGGTACTTTACAAACGAGGATTCATAAATTGTGCCCCAGATTTCAGACTCCTGAGATATTTAGAGTGGGCCTTGTTCCCCACTGGGCCTTATTCCCCCCTAGGACCTTACTAGGAAATGAAATCGCTGATGCGTCGATAAGCGGCGAGCCTTCGTATTGCATGCGAATTAAAATTCGTGTGAAACTTGTTGCTTAATTACTTTTGAAGTTCTTGGCCAATTTGTATGAACATTTGTAAAAAAAAACGCTTAAATATTGGTTCCAATCAAAGATATTTAAATGTCTTTGGTTCCAATGACCATGAAAATTTTATAGTTGATTGGTCCAACATTTTTTTCTGGGGCTTAACGTCGCACTGTTCTGCAGCGAGGCTAATGGCGACGGTAAAAAAAGAACGGTTTTATATGACAATATAGTGTGTATGCAAAATTTCAGATCGATTGGATCAAAGTGTGACCTGGGCATTCATTGTAGGCAAAAGAAACAAGAAGGGAAGGTGACATAAGAGTACCGTGGTACCATGAGTAATTGTTACGTTACATAACATACATGGTTTGATATGGAGTAAATGTATAGAAGTCGAAGAAAGATTTCCACTGCATTGCTTCCCCAGATCTTCCCTAGACGCGTGACATTGTCTCTAGTGTTTTGTTTACGTGCGCGGCGCGGATTGAACGTAAGCCATCTGGAGCGACGCCTAATGATGCGCCGTGCATGGACGTCGTTCTGCCTTGCCACTTCGCATCGCGACGGCGTCGGGGTTATATTGTCTTCCCCGTCGCAGCATCTGGGAGCTGTTTCCCATCAGGCAACATGACTCATTGCTATTGGCCGGACTTTTACACGAATAGTGGGATTTTTGCATAGAAGATGCGAAGAAAATTGATGATCTGTTATTGAGTGTAATAAGTTGAAAGTTTTCACTCGGTTTTGACGGAGGATTTTTAAATTTTCGAGAGATAAAATATTCGGAACCAGCAGAGCGAGCGTTTATTCCAATCGAATTTGATTTTCATAACTTCTTTTTTTCTATCCACTGCCCAGTATTGGATTCGCTGATAAAAAAAAATGGGGATACAGCCCTGGTACAGCCCCATTCGTTGTGTCAAATACAGTGCTTTATTTGTGTCCCGGGGTATATTAAGTTGTAAATTGTTGTTGATTCTATTGAAGTTGCGAAAAGTTTCGGAATACGAACGAACTTTTTATGTTGTAGAATCACGAAGTTTATGGATGTTAAATTTTACAACACAGATGAAAGTTTGCAAATGTAATATCAGACCGAGTCGTACATTATAATATCAAAAATGTTCAAGTTTCGTATGCCAGTATGAATTATTTTCATCCCCATGGAATTTTGTTACATAATTAATGATATTCCACGAATAAATGTTTTGTATAAAGCGATTCCAGTTTACATTTTTGGCTAGAATCTCCGTTGTTTATCATCATTCATAGTGAATTGAACGTCCACCGAATAATATGTGTTGCTGTGCGAGAGGCTGTGATCATTGTATCAGCGGCAGGTTATTTTCAGCAGCTGAGAGTTCAGCCGCCCCTTGGCCCATTACACTTGAACTGAAGGTTATCTTGAAACACAGATACAGAGCACACATAGCTCCAACCAAAATTAGCGGAAAAGTCAATCTCTTCGAGGACTTCGAAAGCCTTTGAAGAGTCTCAGCAAGTTCAAGACCATGAAGCCTATGATATAATTTCCATTTCTACTGAACACCGAAGTGTTTTGCATTTTACTCCCACACAAATCGAGTCATCTGTGAGAAACGATTTCAATGACACACATTGAATTCAATTGTTGTATGTATGTCTGCCAATAATAAGCTGGCCGGTATTGTGAATTAATACTAAATTATGTATATTACTGTGGATTGCCGAGCGATAGAAACGCGATCCCATAGATATACATATCCCACTATTAGATTGAAATCTTGCTGAGCAGACTTATGCAACCAGGATTTCATTATGTGTTATCAATGACACGTCAATGACGAAAAAGAAAATTATAATTAATTCATAAAGCAAAAAAATGCATAAAAATACATGTTTAATGATTGTTAACGAAGTACAGAATAAATCATTAAAATATAAAAAGTGCATGTAACGATCATGCGAAAACTATTAAAATACGTATATATAGTTATCTTAACCTTCTGAAGGTGATGTAAGTACCAAGTCTAAATAAGTAACTCTTGGGGTGTTCTATAGATAGAAAAATGTATAAATTCTCAAGTGAATTCAAGAATCCCTCGAGAAGACGGAGCAACGACTTGTCTGATACAAGGGCGAGTTTCTAACCCTCGGCCTGCTTGTATTTAGTCGGGGAGTTGAGGACAATCTTGCCCGAATCTTATTGACGTGTTGAAGTTACTCACCACGTCATCGTTGGCGGAGCACTCTGAGAAGACGTTGTTGAGTGCTGGCGCCGGCGTCTCTGGCAGCACGCGCACGAACTCCACCCCGACGCCGTGCTGTAAACACACAGACATCGTCATCGTCGTCATCTCCTTGGGTTGTTAGTTCTTGAGATCAACACTATCTCTGAAGAGACAACATTGAAAATTATCTACTTTTCAAAACTGTCAACAGATCGAGCTCCCAGGTATCTTTTTTCGTTATTTATTGATGAATAACATAAATAGATATCAGGATCGTCGAACGGCATGTGAAATTTTGTAAAAAGCAGATCTAAACTAGGTAATTTGTATTATTGTATGTTCGTAAAGCGATTTGAACTCCAATTATGTTTTGTTCCAGTTTTGACCGCTCCTAATTAAATAACTCCATTTCCCATTATAAAAACATGTGAAATATTAGTTCATGATGAAAGAAATGAACTATTCTAATAAAGTTGAGCGCAACAGTCTGCGCACGCGAGTGATTCCCAGCAGACTTTCTCTTCCTCCTCAGAGTGACTAACTTCAGGAACATGAACCACGACATCATGATTATGCGAATATCTCGCACGACAGGGCCGACTGCACTTTCTATCAACTCAATGATCAAACATCTTGTTCCTGAACGAATCATTTCAGTTCGATAGTTTTACCTATTGGAATGGTGTTGGCTAGCAATTTATGCAAATCCCTCTGTAGTTGGTCTATTGTGATATATAGGTCAGGGGTCAGCAACATGCGGCTCCTTGGTGGGTCTTGGATGGCTCTTTATAATTTAAATAAAGATCTGGAATCGAAAAATGAGAAAATTCGAAAAAAAACGCCCTGCGAGGCAACAACCGGGGGGCTTTGTCAAAACTCAAAATAAACTAGTAATTCAAATTATTATTTTCGTTGTAATTTATATTTGATTGTCTCTTGCGGCTCCCATTATTATCTAATTTATTAATTTTTTGGAAATTGGCTCCTTCACCAAAAAAGGTTGGCGACCCCTGATATTAGGTGGATGGCTGGACGATGCAATTATGTCAATCAAGAGGTCGGCGGGGGTCAGTAAACTCGGCCTGTCTCATGATAAGTGTTGAATAGAGTGATTGACTATCAATAATAACACCATAAGTGGCATCGCTGATAATAGTCATATTTAGTAATAATATTGCGGCTTTTAGTTGGGACTTCATAATCAAATCTAAAATAGTTCTCTGCACTCCAAGGTAATAATGTTTCCTAAATGTCGTAATAACTTTTGAATGATTCAAATTATAACATACCTATTTGAAAAATAATTAATAAACATTATCAATGTATACACATTTTATTTTTAGGTGTGAGTCTATAGTTTGGACACATATATTGATAAAGGTGATGTTTATATTGAAATGTCAACTAATAATTTAGCCACTTCAATTATTTTTCAAAATTTTCATAATTTTTACGCTTCAAAAGCTATGACGATAATTATCTATCAAATTATCTCCTTTTGAACTTCATGCTACCCGACAAATTTAATTTGTCGAATAAACCATCTGAATCCTATTCAGTTGTTTGTAAGAATAAGTAATTAATTTCCAACTTACTTTATGTTAATTGTTACAGTTTCACTCAAATTAATTGTCTTTTATAACCTCTAAACATTACCTAATTATGACAGTGAAAGCAGTCCCATATGTTCTTGTTCACATCTCACGTAAAAACATAGAGTTTGAAGTAATTATGTAATTAATTAACTAATTAGTAATTGCATGGACATATCAGTTCATACTTTACTTCACCAACGACATGGATAGCTTTCTCACTGTTTCTCGCTTTCCGGTTTCGTAAATCCCAATACCAATATTCGTACAAAATACTAATTGTTTGAAATAAAATGAATGCACGTAGGTATTTAGAAAGGAAAGGAATGCAAACTATTTAGTATTTGAATTGAACGTGAGCGAAGTCATGCCATCTACATACCAAACATATTTACAGAACCAATCAAGTTTACTTATTCATAGTTTGCACATTATGTCATCTCATTGTTGCCTGCCTTGATGGCACGCTGAATTACTGTGATTCTCTCCTTATTTGACGATATTTTATTGTAAATTAGTAGGTACCTGGGAAACGTATAGGCTCCGGAGATATCTTTAGTACGAAGAGGAATCACACACATTACAAATTTACATCGATTTAACTCAATCAAGTTATAATCTGACCCGTCAACGTGCCAACAAAATGTCCGTCCTCAGGTGGAAAATTCAATAATTTAGCATTGCTGAAAAAATAAAAGAAGTTCGTGCAAGCTATGAGAAAAATAGCTAGAATTGTGTGTGTGGTAGGTATAGAGGTACACTCGAAGAACATCAAACAACTAATATTTTTGAACTTGAAGTAATCGGATTGTCTGAAATTTATATGATTGCACCTTCCCAACTCGTCATAGCTCAATCTTAATAAGTGTAGGCATAGCCATTTCACTGATACCTAATAATATGAATGAATTGTCAAAGAACATACATAATTCATTCAAATTTATACCGTTTTATGTTTTGCCGTGTAAAATATGTTCAGATATTATAAAAAAGCGTTACAGCCATAGCTTCTTTTGCGTCTGTAAATAGATAACCTCCTCATGGCATTTATCAATAGACATGATTGCCGCTTTACGTTATGCGATAACGCACTTTTTATCATAAAAATAGATTTTCCATTAAAAAGGATTCCCGTCACGACATGAATGGGTCTGTTTTGAAGGATATACGCACAACCAAACACTGAAAGCTTCACCTATGTGTTATCAGTCACCTTGAATGAAATATTATGCACGAAGACTGGATGTCGTTTTCTGTCTGATCGGTCGATTGTGTCACCTATGTTAGGGTTGGTGCGAAGGTTCGCGTGACATTGTCAGGTCTGACGGAGGTCTAGGGCAAGGGCCAGTCAGCACTGCTAATGTATTCACCACCCTCACGACAGAAGGGTCAGTTGGTCAGACCTACGTGCCCTCAAGTGGGTGGCACTGGTTTCCATGAATCGACTACCAGCCTGAACAGGGGAGAATATGAGAAAGAAACGCCTTTACAGATCAATAAAAAGAACATTACTCTGGCGGCTGTGTAGTAAGATTTATCCCATAAAAAACACTCCGTGTAAAAATACCAGCCAAGTCTCTTCAACTAAAAAAAAAATAGAAGAAATCTAAAAATTCAGCACTGAAAAGTAGTGATATCAAAAAAAGGCCAAGTCAAAACTTTTAAAAATTACTTGGCGCATCGTGCATATAAATAGTATAGAAGTAGGTCGGTAATCAAATATACTCATCTATACATAAAATATATCTATAATCCCATAGAAAAACGATGCGCCAAGTAATTTTTAAAAGTTTTGACTTGGCCTTTTTTTGATATCACTACTTTTCAGTGCTGAATTTTTAGATTTCTTCTATTTTTTTTTAGTTGAAGAGACTTGGCTGGTATTTTTACACGGAGTGTTTTTTATGGGATATCATTCCTTTTTTCAGTTTATTCTTACAATTTGTAGCATATATTGTGGAACCAAAGACTATAATTCCTTTAAAAAAATACGCCTTTTTGATTTGGTTGCTAAGAAAGTTGTGCTTGTTACTATGTATATGCCATAAATGATATGCTATAAAGTATAGCGCAAGTTTCGTTCCAATTGGTCCAGCCGTTCTCGAGTTATGGCATCACTTCCGGTTTTCAAAATGGCGGCTGACTTCACTGCCACCTAAAATTTGTGTCTTTAAATGCTATGTAACATTATAAGCCTTCTGAATATGTAGTTATTGTTATAAGAGATGATTTCATTCAAATTTGGCATTTTTATGACGTCATTTCCGGTTTCGGTAAAAGTACATTTCTATTTTGACTGTTGATATTTCATTGAGAAGACCATCCGAATCGTTTGGCGCTAGTTTCGTCCCAATTGGTCCATCAGTTTTTAAGATATGACGTCACTTCCGGTTTCAAAATGGTGGCACAAAAAATTCGTAAGGACAAGGTATCATCAGACGCCAAAAGTGCATATATGGTAAAAATTTCAGATCGATCGGCTCAGCCGTTTAGGCTGTGGCGCTGTCAACAGTGTTTCCTGATATCATCAGAATCATCATCTTCAGAATCAGAAAGTGGTGTAATTTTACATATTTCACGGCCCTCTAGCACGAAAATGACATACCCTATTGTTCCCAAATTCGGTATATGTAGTGGGGTGGGCCATAGCTCGAAATTAAGATATTTTGCAACAATGTGAGATTTTCCAATTTTAAGATCCAGTAGGCCGAAAATGCCATGTTGTTGCTTACAGTAAAAGTGGTTGGTCTGCTCCTCAGTTTATTAGGCATTTACGGTATGTTGAGTGAGTGTGAGTGTACGGTACGACTTGGCTGGGTGGAGCGACCGCTCCACTAGATACGATCTCCATTGTGAAAGGTGAAATATTTACGGTGATATCAGTTTATGGACGTTATCTTTCGGATTAATATTTATTACCACTGGTCAACAAATGATAGGTAAACCAATATTGCACAAATTCAATCACACAAAGAAGTAACTTATTTATTGAATAAATAAATAAATAAAAATGGCTTTATTAAGTTTACGGCGAGATTAAGCACAAATGCTTCTCTTCCACCTAACCGTTTACATGCTAAAATAATTCAACATACATGGTATTAAGTTTTCATTATGAATCCTTCCCTCATTCCTAATCACATTGAACTCATTGACGCTATCTTAATGCTATGACCTCTGGGTCAACGATGTACTGACCCATACCCTCATGATGCAAATAGCTGAAGCTATGCATTATTTTATACGTGATTAATATTATCCAACGAGCCAGTTGTTTTATCTGCTACATCGTGAGTATGCATGGACGACACACAAACACACTACTTCTAATCCACCTTGTAATTTACCAGGTAAAATTACTTTTGGTTCTTGTAAGCCAAGGCCTTCCATCATCTTTTTCCCAATAAGTGCTTCCCAACGTCTATGCTAGTAGAAACAGTGATGTTAGCAATTATATGTCATTTACACACAGCAATGGCATATTTTGAAGGTTAACATAATTATAAGTATATTTAGGGCTAGGATGTTTAGGATATACTATCCCTTTTTAGATTTTTCTTCAAACACGTCTTTAAAAAGTATAGGTACACTCGGCCAAACAAAAATTGAACGTTGACCAAATTTGAATGACTGCTGGTATGTCCCATAACCATTCAAAGCTTGTTATTATCATTGAAATGTGAGGTCACCTACTAGAGTGAGACAATGAGATCGCTTAGACTGACTTCTGATGGTGCGATCTTACATTTATCAGCCTATCAGATTAATTATTGAACGTTCAATTTTTGTTTGGCCAAGCGTACATAAATATGTTTCTCATGTGTTCCCGATTTCAAAAATAAGTGTTTTATTTTGCCTGAAAATGCCCTTTTCTCAATGTTTTAAAAATTAATTCAGTCCTTTGCTTGCTATTTTAAGGTCTTATTGTCATTTTTTAAATTACTGGCGAAAATAATATCAAATATTTGTCTCAAGTTACAACAATTGTTGTCTTCATTTAACACATTCATAAAATAATTTGAGTTCATTTTAATGTAATACTTCAAATTCAACAAATTCAACTCCTAGACCCATTGAATAATAATATGTTGACGAATATTACACAGCACATTTTCGGGATTTTATAGTCCTTTTTTAAAAGTTTTAAGGTACTATTTGCTAACTATTTTGCCTGCCTTTTTGGACGTTTCGTAGGTCCTAAACATCCTTTGCAATAATCTCATAATGTTTTTAGTTTTTAGGTATGTTCATGTTGAACTGTCTAGACTTCGATGCATGATCTGACAATAATTTCCCGCCTCCGGTTTGATCTCCGGAATCCCACGTGGAGTCACACCTGAGCGCTTGCCAAAAGTAATGACATCACACGGTGCAGTCAGCAGTGAATAATAACAAATGACTTAACCTAATCTGACGTCATATATCATCGTGTGTGAAAAGTGAAGCAAGCTTACGGCTAAATGCAAGCCATGGTTGATGTTTTCAACTGAGTCAAGGTAACCGAATTGTACTGAAGATTGCCGAGAGGACCGGGCGGTATGAAGACTACCTTGGTCAACATGAAAGTGAATGGAAAGGGAATTTTTTTACTACGGTGATGTCACTTCCGATCGACACACTAACACATAGGGGCGACGCTAACGTATATCTTCATTATAAACAAGGTTTCCGGTACTGATAAGATAAGATTTGCGGATTTCTGTTGTTACGTAAAAAAACTTAAATCCGACACAATTCATATTATTTTAATAGAAATAGAAATAGAATTCCGGTGGTCCCTTATCAAAGGAACCGATAAAATGAAGTAGGTAGGTATAATCAACAAAACCTACATCATAGGTGATCATTCAATTTGTATTAATATTATTCTTTACGTCTCACAACAACTGAAGATGACTTATGAAAAACAAACTTCCTGTCTCATTGCATAGTCATAATATGAATATAATTTATAATAATTGCATTAGCAGCGATGTCCTTCATTATGACAATCATCCAACTGCGAGTTGAAAGGCAAATGTCACATCACACCCGGGACAAATTGCTAAGGCCAAGAAAGAAGTAGAAATAACTTTAATTGGGCAACTCGCGTGTTGTTCTCTCTTTGCTAATTGCTTGCAAGAGAGTGAGAGGGAGAGAGCGATGACAGAGAAGGGTTGACGTATCTCGGATGACAGCCCTCAATATACTACCTATGTTGTTGTTATTGTTGATCTATGTAACAGGTAGCAGAAACCTTAGGGGTGGAATGACGTGGAAATGTTTTATGTGATTTGACAAGCGGCCAAGCCTGGATATAAACATCTGTGAAGAGAAAAAAATAATTTCAAATCACTTACCTCGGCGACAGATTTCTTCGTAAAGTCATTTAGTGATTGGATCCAAACGCTCAAAACTTCGTTCACTATCACTAAGTCAGAATAGAGCCAATAGAAAACTTCGTTCACCCAATTGACACTCTCACTATCAGGTCCAGTAGCGAACGGCGGCGGCACGACAGTCGTCGATCTCGAAGAGGTTGACGCCGGTCCGGAACCCTTCTTCGAGATCCTCTTCCTGAGCGGAGGCGTCGGCGGCACCACATGCACCCCCGTCGCACGGGGGGCGGCGGCTCTCGTCGGCGTTACCTTAGAGACCGCGACAGCAGTCTCCTCACTGACGTCGGCTTTCACGGGGACGACGGGCACGACGGAGAGCGTCGGCACTGCTAGTTTCTCACTCACTGGAGTCGTCGCCGACGGGAAATATCTACCGTATACATATTTACCGATTGCCAACACGAATAGTCCAAACAACAACCAGCCGAATATCAACATAGCCACTGTATCCATTGTCGTATCGCCGCCGCCTTCGAAGCTACAGATGAGATCGTCAATCCGATCAGCCAAGTCAGCCATATTGCTCCATCCCTCTCGAGTCGAGTTCCAAATTTGCTTCAAAATGAGATCAACCATTTCTATAAATACACCACCGGTTCCGAGTTGTGAAAATAGCCTGCGAGACCCATCCAAGATCGAGTTTCCCCTGCTACGAAGTCGTTGCCAAGACTGACAGTCCTACTGCCAGTGAACCAACCTCGTGCGCGCCGTGCTGCATAAGTGTTGGACAGAGAGAGCTGACGGAGCGTTCGATAGTCTAGGTTACACGTTACAGCGAAGGGAGGTGCCGTTGGCAGCTCTCGTTGCGCAGAATGCGCGCGAATCAAGCGGTATCGATTCAAATTTTTATAAATGTAGCGAAACACAAACGCAATTCGAAAGGCCAGGTAAACATTAGGGGCATTTTTATCTCTATCTATAGGAGGACTAAAGGCTCAGGGCGGGATTAATGGGGAGATAATCTTATTTGTTTGGTTTATTCGTTTCTTTCACGGTCTCCACGTGTGCAAATGGTAACGCCTTGATGGCAAGCAACCAGCAGTTCTTCCGTGTATACCTGGACACAGACTTTGCGGGCGCCAAGTTTTCAATGAAAATCTTGGAGAAATTATTGAATGCCAATACCTATTTGTATATTTAAAATATTGTATAATAAACCTATTTACACTCAGCGGAAAAGTTTTTATTATGCTGAGTAAACCAGACACAAGATAGTACCCAAGGTGTGAAATAAAACATTTGATTTGATCAATATTTCCACTGTAAAATATTCACCAAAACTCAAATAAATAACACACGAAGTCTTGGTGAAAACTACTCGGGAACAGTTTTTGTTTCCTTCATTCCAGTTTTCTTCCGGACTACCATAAGGATGCGGAAAATATATGAAAAAATAAATAAATTTTGTCTTTTTCCAGGAAAGCAAATAATTTTTCTTCATAATTTTATAAACGAATGAAAATATGTACACACGGCCAAACAAAAATTTAACGTTGACCAAATTTGAATGACTGCTGGGCATGTCCCATAACCAATCAAAGCTTGTTATTATCATTGAAATGTGAGGTCACCTACTAGAGTGAGACAGTGAGATCGCTTAGACCGACTTCTGATCGTGCGATCTTACATTGCCGATCAGATTTATTGAACGTTCAATTTTTGTTTGGCCAAGTGTACAGTAAAACATTCAGAGGATTTTTGTATCTTTAGAATGCACAGATGATGTCAAAAACACACCAAATCAAGTTAAAATTCACAAAAACCTCCCAGACTCATGTAGAACACTTCAACATTTTAACCCTTCCCCTACATTTGATGTATTTTCTTACAAAGACCAGTTTTCCGTCCTTTGACAAGCAAGAACAAATGGTCATTCAAGGAATGTAAGCAGAGTATTTTGCTATGCTAAATTTATTGAGAAATTGGCCCTAAATCTATCCAAGTTCGTAAATTCACATGTGGCTTATCTCTCTTCTTGGTGTCAATTTGTTTCCCACTTAGGTAGTAGGTAATCTAACAAAAATATTTTGAGTACAGGTGGAGGAGTAAGGATGGGGAAACAAAAACAGAGACACATCCCATATTGATGGTTTAATGAAGCAATTGAAATACAGAACATCCAGCATGTTAGTTGTAATATGACACATTCATTCTGTAATATAACATGTCTAGTATTTAGTTCATTTAGATTTTAGCTAAGATAACTTATAGGCATTACTTGAAGATATCTTGAAATGTAAAGCTTAGATTAAAAACCATCAAATAAACTACTCAATCACTAAAATAAACACAATAACAACTTGTCAGCTATTACACATTACCAGGTATGTTCACTGAGATTTTGATACTTTCTCGTATGTGCTGATGGTGTTAAAATGTCGAACTTACTCTTGAAGAATGGTGTACACTCAAGTGACTTGAACAGAAATGAAATTAACTTGACAAAGTACAATGTCACAATCTGTAGCAATAATACCACATGCTCATGGTATTCAAGACTTTTCTGTAAAGGAAAAGGAAAAGTTTCAGAACCTCAAACACACAAAATAAGTGTAGAAAACGTAAACATTAATAATAGGTAATAATAAGGAAGACTACTCTAGATCAAGAATTAGTTTTTGTAAAATGACTTGTTTCTCTCCTTCATCTCCTCTTTCTTTTGCGCTTTGACCTTTGTCAGAAACTTATCCATCTCCTCAATGCTATTCTCCGGAGGCAGTAACGGATTGTCGGGTGCTTTAGACCCCCCTTGCTCATCAGCATCCTTTTCCGCCCACTTACCTTCAAACACCTTGCGGTCGACGAATCCCGGCCCGGAGCCCGGAGGAAGGGGTGGGTAGTCCTCCTCATCCCTCTCTTCCCCCTCGCTCAGAGGGTCGTCCTTGGTTCTCTTGACCGGAGCATCTTTCTTCTCCTCATCAGCCAGATACTTATTGATCTTCTCCTTAGCTGCATCCACCTTCTTCATTGGATCCTCTTCCTCTCGGCTGTAACTGCGTCGGTCGTCGCTGTCTCTGGAGCGCTGGCGGTCGTAGCGCCGGTCTCGGTTGTGGTAATCTTTGTTGTTGTAATTGCCTCGCTTCTGGTAAAAGCGCTGGTTGTTTCCCCCTCGGCCGCGACCTCGGTGTTGGAACGGCCGACCACGGTTGTGCATGAACCGTGGGTGGAAGTTACGCCCACCGCGGGGAACGAACCCGCGCGGGTTCTTGTAGTTCTGGAAACGCGGCCGGTAGTATGTACCTCTGTTGCGAGGGTAGCGACCTTGATACTTGTTCATGTGATAGTCGCGACGCCGACGGTCGTCCGAGTGGCTGCGACTGCGGCGGCGGTAATGGCCGTCCTCGGACCGAGAGCGGCTGCGGGAGTTGAACGAGCGCGACCGGCTGCGGTACGAACGTGAGCGTGACCGGGAGTTGGAGCTGCGGTAGCGAGCGTATGAGCGAGAACGCGACCGCGAGGCTGCACCTCGAACGTACGACCCCGAGCGAGAGCGGCGGCGCTCGAATGAACCGGACTTACGCGAATGAGAAGAGCTCGAACGTCGGCTAAACTTGCCCCGTGATGGTGACCGACTCTGAGAAGAACGACTGCCACGACGTTTCTTATCATCTTTCTTCTTATCTCCATCGGCGTTGTCATTGTCTCCTCGCAAGCCCTTCAGATCGGCTGAATTGCCAGGCTTTGAGCGCAGAGGGAATTGTATCTTGTTGGGTGGCATGCCAGGAGGAAGAGGAGGCAATTCATCCTTCTTCTCGGCAACTTTAGCGCTGATGCTACGGAATCCACCCTGGAACTTGTTCATGAAACCGCTCGGCTTGTTATTTGACTCTTCACGCTTCGCCTCTTCTTTCTTCTGTTTCTCAATATTCCTCTTCTCCGATGCCTCCAACAAAGCTCGGCGAGCTTGCACCTTCTCCTCCAGGACTTTCTTTCTCTTTTTCTGGAGTTCTTCATCGCTATCCACAACGTTTTCCTCATCCCTGGACGATGCAAATCTCTTCTCATCGACTTCTTCCCACGGCTCAAATTTGCTCCGCTTCTTGATCTTGGAACCGACGGGTCCGATTTGCATCTTCCACTTGGAGTTCATCAGAGCTACCGTCTCAGCGCCTCCGAACTTGTTCTTTGCGTCCTGCGACATGTTGCCAGATTCAGCGAACATGTCGAGATTCTTCTTTTTATCTGTCAAAAATTCACAGATATTCAGTGACAGCATACGAAAGTAAAAACGTAGCAAAGGCAATACTGATTAGTGATTTGAAGCAAGAATGTATCAAAAGCATTTCCCTCTCCATTCCATTCATCGAGAAAGTCACAACAAAAATTTTAATCCGATTAAAGGTGGGTTTCCATGCTCCTTCACTGTCCGACGAAAACCACAGAATGAGATCACATGACCCATCTCGACCAATCAGAGCCGCCCTCAAAAATCTCGGACGCCGACGGATTGGTCGAGACGGGTCACGTGAATGCATTGTCGTTTTCGTCGGACGGTGACGGAGCATGGAAATCCACCTTTACTCTATGGGAGAGGCTTGACCTTAGGACGCTTTGTTTTTCTCATGGCCACAACTTTTTGAATATTTTTTGAATTTGAACTTGAAGCCGTAAAAAAAATCTTTGATAGGTTCATTTTACTGATTATGATTCCTTTGAAATATTATACCTCCTGAAGTTCATTTAGGTTTGTCTGAGAGTGTAAAAAATACTTTTAAACTTATAAAATACTTATGCTGGTCCCAATGACCATTCAAAATTTAGTGATGATCGGTCAAACGATTGCAGTTATATTGACACACAGAGTTTCTTTCATCCCCATTGCCAAACTAAGTATAAACTACACATCAAGTTTCCGATCAAACCAATGGACCGAACGTGCTGAAAATCATTTTGACCACAACCACAACCAGAATAGTCTAATATGTTTTGTGAAAAAATTGGCCTGATCCGTTACTTCATTCGGCAGAAGATGCCAGATGCACAGACAGACCTATTAAAAAATACAAAAAAACAGAGATTCGAGCCATAAGTGTCAAGTAGAGATGCTCGCTCCGCTCGCTTGAAAAGCAATTGACATTGTATTTGACTAAAAATAATACTCAGGAATTATTCAGAATACACATTTGAATTGAACTTGATTTCCCTTCAGTTCTTGCCGACAAACTTCCCCGGTTTACATAGAATATAACAATTAATTATTAATTAAAATTATTTCGTGCACCTACATCAAGATTAGACAAATATTATTAGTAGGTAGGTATAATATCCACATATCCTGCACAAAGTTTTGTAAAGTACACTGCAGTGTAGGTACTGCAAGGTACATATTTTAAAATATGAATGTTTTGTTATCATCATCAAATAAACAATAGACTTAACTACAATATGGTGATAACAAATTGTGTACCTTGAACAGTAGGACACTTAATAGTTTCCAAGAACATGCAAGTACTAGTCAGTTTGCAACTTAGTGCTACTGCTGAATCATATCCAGTTTTTAATACCAAGCAGAAACCATTTTAGGTATATCTACTCAGGACTCTGAATACAGAGACTTCTTGTGATACAGGTTGGGCAATCACAGGACCAAGGCAGTTGTGAAGATGGTTTGTTCCATTGGGTGTGCAGGTGGCCCTGAAAAGGACGGTGGGCAACGTTTCGAAGAACTTACTTCCTTCATCTTCGGGAAGTAAGTCCTCGAAATTTCGCCCACTTTCAGGGCCACCAGCACACTCAACGGAACAAACCGTCTTTACAACTGCCTTGCATCAAACGGTTCCGAAAACATCCATGACCTAATCATAGGCCTTATAAAATTTACCCCAGTATGTCCCAAAATGTCAATGTCACAAGACACTTGCTGCCCGAAGGTAGTTACAAGTCTCTTCCTTAATTCAATCATAACATAAAATATTTACAAGATTATAAATTTACAAGAATTCCAAAGTCAAAATTAGAAAATTAAAAAAGTAATAAGTAATAACATCATCCACTTGTTCTATTCAAGTCTAGTAAAGTCTTTGAAGTAAGTACATAATTGAAGTTATTCCCTACCATTGATCTAATTTAGAGGTCGGATTCGGGTAATGTTTTGTACCCGGGTACCCGCTTTAATTACCCGGGTATTTACCCGGGTAATAAATAACTTAAAAAAAAAATTAAAAATTAAAATAATTTTTTTTGAAAATGTTTTGAAATTTGTTGCATTGAGCCCGCCGCTCTATCCGTGTCCTTGGGGAGAGATACACAACGTCCATACAATGGAAGGTTGAACACAATTTATATCTTGCCTGCATCCCCTCCATAATAATCCATCCTCAACTCACCAGCATCAGGGGCGGATCTAGCCTCTTGTCATGGAGGGGGCGATTTTGTAAAATAAGAAGGGGGTCTAGTGGTATCCCCACCCACGGGCGTCCGCAGAATTTTTGCCAGGGGGAGGAGGTAATGCAAGGAAAACAATTGTCCCACGGGCTAAGGGGGGTGTGGGGGGCGAGCCCCCCACCCTGCCCTGCAGGGCGTTTTTTGGTTTTTGGACACTTTGAATCAAATTTTGAGACGTTATTAGGTGTATTTTGTTGAACAATTCATTATTTTTTAAGCTTGGACACTTTGGGGTAGTGCCCCCACCTTACCCCGCAGAGTATTTTTTGGTTTGTTGACACTTCGAAATAATTTTCTGAGTTTTTTGTTTAGAAATTGAAACTATACGTAAATAACACCACCAAATTTGAAATTTGTATGCTATCCTGACATCCTTGCCCCCCCCCCCCCCCCCCCCCCCCAGTCACCCATGTAGAAGACCATGCTTTCATCCGCCAAAGGCATATCGACGAAGGCAATTTTTTTCGAAATATTGAAAAAACATTTAGTTTTAAGGCACTTTAGAGCAAAAATTAAACCTTGCCAAAAAACAAGCCATGATTACGATATTTTTGTAAATTTGACGAAATGAAAAATCAACCTGCTGATCTTATAATAGAAGGTGGAGGAGGAATCATGGGGGGGGGGCGATCGCCCCTTCCGCCCCTCCTTGGATCCGCCCCTGACCAGCATTCTCATGAAATTACTAACAATGAATTTACAAACCAATTATTGGTTGGGATTGTTGAGATTTAGGAAATATGAATAAATATTAAATTCAGTTTATATAGCTATAAACAATGCAGCTGGTGATTAAGTGGCAGCTGTCGCAAATAATGCAAACAAACTTAATGTAACTAATTTTTTTTTTTTTTTTTTTTTTTGATACCCGAGTACCCGCCATTGTACCCGGGTACCCGGTTTGTACCCGGGTACCCTAACTGACCTCTAATCTAATTAGATATATTTAAAAACATTTCCATCCCATAGCCCTAATGCACTCACCTCTGCTGCTATGAGGACCTTTACCATCAGCATCGTCTGGAACATACATGGCCTTGGGCGAGAGGTATCGCTTCTTGTCCGGCCGATCTTCATTCCTGCCAGGGCTGTGGGAAGATCGAGTGCATGAGTATAGTATACTACACACCACACAATATTTCCATGATAAACACAGTATCCAATCCACTCACCCCTTGGTCAAACTGTTGCCCTTCTCCACCTTGGCGTAGTATGCACTCAGCTTAGTCTCCAAGTCGTCCAGATCAGGCAGATTCTCAAGGCCGAGCATACTTCTGGAATACATAACATTTGTTTCGATTAGTACCCTGTATTAAATATCATAATTTACAAATTTTTACCAACTCTTTTCTTTCCTTTACCTGCTTTCAGCACTGCCAATTTGATTATTGATCTCATACTATAGGTATTTTAGTATTTTATCATTGGCAATGCTGTACAGGGTTGTGTTGTCTCCACCTGATTGGAGGACAATTAGCAACAGCATTGTTGAAAGAGCATGAACAAGATTTACCTAGTAGCAAAAACTGATTGGTAATGTAAAGTTATTTGTTAATTAAACCTTTAATTAATCGTTAATACTTTGTCATAGGTAATTGACAATATAATAACATGACAATTCTTCAAAATTAATCAATCAAGAATTTCAGAAGAAAATACCAATTAGAAATAAACTAAGGGGCTTACCGGAAATCCTTCTTTTCACCACCGTGCCCGTACAGGAATTCTTCATCTTCATCAATCCCCTTGCGCTTGCGGAATTCTTCCTTGGCACTGAGCTCTTTCCTCAAAGCATCTCTAAACTTCTTCGAATCCATAGGATCGTCAAAATCTTTCTCGCCTTTTTTCCCCTTGTGCTTTTTCTTCTTATCATGATCCTTCTTCTTTTTATTCTTCTCCTTGTCACGTGATTTCTTCTCTTTCCTCTTTTTCTTCTTGCTAGTCTTCTCTTCAATGGCTTTCTTCTCCTTCTTCCACCTCGCAGTTTCCTCGAGGAACTTGCGAACTTTCTCCTCGTACTCTGAATCTCCCTTGGTCTGCTCCAGGAAACGACACACGCGTTGTTCGTAATCGTTGTCCTTCTCCAAAGCCTTGCTCTCGGGCTCGGGATAAGCAGCAGCCGACCGTGTGAAAGCGAAGGGCAAAGCCGGTGGATTGTAGTGCGATAGTCTCTGAGCCAACAGTCCGGTCAACCCTTCCTCCACGTTGCTGGGATCCATGAGCGCCATGCGCTTGCTCAGTGGCGAGAGCGACTTGTCTTTCTTCTCCTTCTTGTCCTTCTTCTTGTGTTTCTTGCTCTTGCGCGATCGGGATGGAGATGCAGAGCCGGAGTGAGATGATCCGGAGCTGGAGTCGGACGACGAAGACGAACTGGATGAAGAGCTGTGCGAGCTTCCAGAGCTGGAGCTGCTGCTGGACGTGCTTGACCGCCGACGCCGCTTGCGGGACTTCCGATCTTTCTTCTTCTTCGAACGTGATCGATCTTTGTCCTTGTCCTTCTTGTCGTCTCCATCGTCAACCTTGAGCAGCTGCTTCAGCGTCTCCTTCACTTCCAAGGTCTTGGAATTGGACAAGCCGGGAAGACCGGCATCCACGTCACTCAGCTTGCTGTTGATCTTCGCCTTGAGGAACTCAATCGAGTTCTGCGCCTCCTCATGGAACGGAATCAGAGCCAGGCAGCTCTCGTACGACTTCAGAGCATCGTCGAACTTATTCTCGTCCTCGAAACTCCTCCCCAGAGCCACGAGTGTCTCCCCCATGTACTTGCGGGCGTTCTGGTGGTTCTGATTCAGTTTGAGGGCCGTCTCAAAGTCGGAGATGGCCTTGTGAAAGCTGCCACTGTTGGCGTAGAGTGCGCCGCGTGCCACGAGGCCTTCCACGTTGCGAGGGTCGATGCGCAACGCCTTGTTCAGACAGCCGAACGCCTCGCTGCACTTCCCAGCCTTGAAGTGCTCGATCCCCTCGGCAACGCTCTTGAATGCCCACTTGCTGGCCTGCACTTGTCGCAACTCGGTGGCGTATTCTTGCTCGGAGAATCTCCCCCTACGAGCACAATGAATGCCGAGTGTGAATACAATGAAATATTTACCAACTTCCATGGACTATCTACAGCACTTAAGGTGGGCATTCACATCGCATTTTGGTGGACCTTTTTTAATGCTTCTGTGCCGGGAGAACGGTTGACAGGAGCACTCCAATTTTTTTTTCTCATGCTTATAACAGATTTGAGTTGTTGCTGGACATTTTGTTTTTTAAATTTTTGAACTGGAAAAGCGCATGAAAATTTTTGAAACTTTTCATTTTTTTGTCAACTTTAGGCTATCACAACTCACGTAATTATTGTTATATCGTAAAAGTAAAATGTCCAGCAACAATGTGCATATATTGGTAACACATGCTGAAAATTTGAAATTAATCGGTCAATCGGCTTGCTGCTCAAACGGGAATTAAAAATGTACTAAAACCTTCAAATGATAATTTTCCAGCTCATTTTCTAGTCCACATTTGCAGCGAATATTTCCCCTCCTTCTTGTCACGTACAAGACATTAATTTAACTGTCAACGCAGCGATAACACGACTCGAGAGTCGAGAGCGGATCAGTTTCACCCTGTGGGTAGAATGACGTCATTCATTGTGTTGATAAACACATGTGCTCTGCATCTTTCACTAACTCAAGGGAATAAATTTACTCGATGTGTCAATGCGAAGTCAATGCCCAATTAGAATTGCATTAAATATATTCAATAATTATCAAAAATGAAATAAAATGAAATACAAATTATGGAATACCTACCCAAAAATATTTGAACAGTAATTAGCTTGCGCAACATGATTTGGAAATGTATTATTATATTCAGTTAGCTGGAGACACTTTATTGTTTCTATTGTGCCGATTGCAATGAATGTGGATGCTGTATACATTGATGAAATGCACTGAATTTGCACCGATTGTTACATCTAAGGAGATGATTGCTAAAGAGCTCGACCGAACATCTCAATTTCTATAGTTTCTTTTTGTTAGAAGTGTAGGTACACTCCCCCAAATAATAAACGGTACTTGGTACAAAACGTATTGGCTGCTGGGCCGGTTCCTTGGCAATCAATCCTTGTTGTTATCAATGAAATCAGAGCTCACCTAAAAGAGTTAGATAATGCGTTAGCACTGACTTCATGAGATGATGCCATCAAACATTAATCAGTCAATTCATTTTCTTTCGAGTACCGTTTATTATTTGGGGGAGTGTACCTACTTCCTATTATACAAAGTGTACATGGGCGTCCGCAGCATTTATGCCAGGTGGGGGAAGGGCAAGGAAATAATATTTTACGGGTTAAGGGGGGTGTGGGGGACGCGCCCCCCACCCTGCCCCGCAAGGCGTGTTTTGGATTTTGGACACTTTGAAATCAATTTTGAGACGTTATGATGTGTATTTTGTTGAAATATTCAATATTTTAAAATATTGCACTTTGGGGGGGGGGGGGGGGGGGAATGTTCAAACCTGCCCGCAGGGCAATTTTTGGTTTCTTGACACTTTGAAATCAATTTTCTTTAGTTTTTTTGGTTACAAAATGAGACTATACGTAAAACCCCAGAACATTTTAATGTTTTCCTGACATCCAGGGGGGGGGGGGGGGGCACCCTGTGGACGCCCATGAAAGTGTATTTTCTTGCCTTTTTTGATATTAGTAACATTTTCATATCTCTGAACATGAACAATATTATTCAATTATTCAATTATTCATAACAAAATGAAGATTGCAACTACATTTTTAGGCTTCGTTCGATTATTGTGAAAAAGCTTACGAATATTAAGTTCATAAGCAACAGTTTGCCTTCCTTCCAATGATCTGTAAGTTATCCCGTTTGTAGTAATTCAATCGCTTGTAATTTAGAAGAGTCAATATCCTACAATAGCGCGGAAAGATATAAATCAGTATTTTCCATAGATATTTTGGGAAATATTTTATATTTACCCTGAATACTCGGTCTATTTGTCTTCAAATAATGATGTAAACATCATCATAGTTGGGAATGGGATCAATTATTTACCTACTTATTTTTTGGTCCATGATTTGTAGCGAGATCTTCCAACCTACTCGATTAGTTTGAAGAAAAATGATGGATGGATTTTACAAATTTTACTCCGATTGAGTTCAGAACAGTCAAAACTAACAATTATTGAAAGTATACATGTTTAGGATGTAGACAAACAAAAATTATTATTGTGGGATGGTAGGATGACTAGTTTTGAAGTAATTGATATAGAAAAGAGGTTGCCATGACAACAAAGTCTTCACCATGGTAACACATTGTTGTGGTCTTAGAAAATGACATCACCAGGCAGTCCAAAATGTCATATTATATTTCAATGTGATATTACTTTTGATAATGCTTATATTGTTATTAGGTTGATACTATTCTAGCCAGTGGCGCCGACTACGTGGGCGCTCCGAGGTTCGATGACCCATAAAAATAATTTTAAGAAATCAAATAATCAAATTAAATTATTTATTTCCCACTTAAAATATGAATCGATTTATTAGTAATCTTTAGAATTCAGAGAGAATATAGTTTTTTCTATAATTGATACATAATTAATTTATAATTATGTTAATATTCCCTCTTTTTGATATATTTTTAATTTGGGTATTGTTATTAAATGTTGAAGTATTGACTACTGTTGTAATTTGAAAATGATAACTATTGATAACATTGTTGAAACTGCACTCAAAACGCATAAAAAAATACTAAAATTAGGGATGATATACAAAAAACAGGGCTGTGCGCCCCGGACCTGCCTGCATGTCATCTTCCTCCCTTCAACCACACACAATTAATTGTAATACATTATTTTTCGGGCACTAAGTTCGTAGGAAGGTCACTCAAACAGTATGAACGCATAAAAAAAAAGTTTATAGCGTCCCAGAATCACGTATAATTTGTTTAAATTCTAAGTAACGCTCTTCGGGGCCTAGAACTGGGGTCTCTATGACCATCATCCGGATATAGCAGTCCCCCCCCCCCCCCCCCCCCCATGATCATGATGGAAAACCGTTCCTCTGTCGGGCACCCATTGGATTTTGCAAAAGTCGGCGCCCCTGATTCTAGCATTCATCTCAGACTATAGGTAGATTCAAATTGTGTAAAATGTCTCAGGATAGAATGCCATGGCAGGAATCGAGCCCTGGCCCCCCAGGTGGCTGTTTGAGTGGACTACAAGTATACATTAACTGTCCAGGTGGGGTGACCACTCATTGACCTTACTTTGCGAGAAAATAATACATTTGAACTATGTTTTACTTTAAAATTAGGTACCGATCCTTTTATATTCTGATCTGATCACAAAATATTTCTGTCAAAACAGTAGTACCATAGATTGAAGAGCTTTCGGCTTGGAGGCTATACAATGTCTATGGTAGCACCTAGTTCAAAAGAACAAAGCATCAGTTCGCTCGCTGCTGTCTGTAAATCTTTTTCAAACTTGATTTATTTGATTTATAAAGTTTCGTAGAAAAAAGTGGAAAAAAGGTAGATTCTTGTTAGTCTTTATAGGTTAGTGATGTTTGCGTAAAATTACATGCTACGCATTCTCTTTGTGAATTCAAATTGGGGAGATTAATATTTATTTAAATACTAATTGCTTTAAATACCCTTATAAAGTTCAAGAATTATTAAATAAAAGTATAAAATAATTACAATATTGTGAAATAAATGGTTATAATTGCATTGAAAATCAATAACCAAATAAATAAACACATTCTCTAAGTATAAATAATAAATTATAGTCCAATAATAATGAACTATAATTATTACGTCCATAATTATTAATGAAATGTGCAAACGCTCATATCCACCAAATGTTATCGCATTCATTTTCTAGGAAGTAAACACGTCTGGAATGAATGAAATCTAATCTGGCTAGCCGTTAAAATTTATGACCTCCTCCAGCGTTTCACATGTCGCACTTGGGAGTGGGGGGTGATTTCGCACGCCAGCTATTTCAGCGAGCCTTTTAAGAAATAGGCCAAAGTCAAACGTGAATTCCCACCTTAATGCGAACACAAACTTGACGTCCAATCAATGGACAATGCAAATTATACTAAGAGATGAAAATAATCTCTCTGAACTGATTATGCTGTCAATAAGTATCCTGTAACTGGGTTTCCCAATAGATCTCTAGCTAATTTTGATATACTATTCTTTAGTAATCAGAATTTCTGTTACTCTGGAGATCAATTATCAAGTTCTTTCTATATGTCTTTACTATTTACAAACTTAAATAAATATTCATATATAGTTTCACATTCACATCACAAAGAATGAATAAAATTACTTGACTAAAGTTGAGCTAGATGCTTTACCTCATTCCTTGCATATTAGTGAAGAACGTTTGTCCAATTCCAAGAGCGCCGGACAAATAGACGGTGTTGTTTGGATTCGTGAAACCGAGACTTCTTTCCAAATGCGTCTCATAGCTTTCACCTTTCATCTCTTGAGCTTTCCTACACAGAGTAAAGCGCAGCTGGATTAGTGCAAAGCTCATTACGATCACAGAAACATTGTAATACAAGTTACAACACACTGCCAAGAACTTGTATTGTTCAATTTAATAAAATGGCATACAAATTATAAATCCAACCTCGAGTAAATAATTAGATACAGAACAGACACAACATACTCGAGGGTTATACATTTCAAGTTAAAATCTGACAGCAGTCAGTTCACTGATATGTGGGGACACGCAATAAAACGAGGGAAATCTGAACATTTACAATTTAGGGTGAGGAACTAAGGAGCTCGTCATAATGTTCACGTATGCCCTACTCCACACATTACAGAGACATTGCATATTTTAAAAGATACATATTATTAAGAGATTATTTAGACAATAAGATGCCATATGAACCACAAACAACCTTAATAGTACGTACCTTTATTAAAGAAAAAGCACACTTTAGGTAGAACAAAAGTGGCCTTACTATTGAGTGTGCTTAACTCTAGCTCTACATATAAGTGCCATATTTGACGCTGCGCATCCAAGCTTGCATTCGACTTCCGACTTGGTGCCCAAGTGTTAGGCACATTTGCTTTTCTCGTCATTTTAGCCTTCAAGTGCATTTCAAGAAAGGATTGTTCTCATTGTTGATCTCTCTCCTCATCTCTTGGACACATAATGCACAATATAATCAAACTGACAATGCACGAAACAAAACGTCACGGATATAGCTACAGCCACTGTAGGGAAGATTATTGTCATTATTAAACGTCATTACTTTCTTTTACAATGCCTTTGTTACACTTTGTAACAAGGCAATGTTACTTAAAAGTGCCTCTACCACTATTAGTGCTATGAAATTGACCTCAATAGATAGTACTGCATTCATCCACAGAATTGACAATTGACGGTTAGTAGATGTCAACTATTAGCAACCACTGAACGAAGGTAATTTGTTACCGTCTCTCACCTGCCTTTATCACGGTCTTTAGTTCTCAGTTTACTGTACTGGGTTCGATAAGCACATAAATCATCATTTCCTCGGTTCAATATTACACTCTCCCTATTGCCTTGGCCAGGTCAAGTATGACAGTATCAGTATGACGGACTGATAGTTGAGTAGCAGGTACAGCAGATGGCAATGCTGAAAAGGAAACCCTGACTAGGCTGCCAACGGGCCATTTGCAGCCATGTGCAGCACACAAGCACAGCTTTGCCACAATTTATGCATTTTTCCAACTCAAAATGCTACATGGGCATCGGAACACCACTTTCATATTGCATTGTGTAGTTTATCGTAAGATTTTGTATTGGTTTACTTTGCATCTGACATGCAAGCTGCAATGTTAAAATAGAGTACAACATTAGACGCAACATTGATTTCATGTACATTACCTGCTTGAAGAGGGTGTTTGGTACGTCATACTAAGGAATTTACTTTGTCTAGTCTTCCTTCCAAAATGTAATATTTTTTAAGTCAGCAGAAACTTGAAATCTGACACAGT
The DNA here is from genome assembly GCA_934045905.1 of Leuctra nigra. NCBI lineage: Eukaryota > Metazoa > Arthropoda > Insecta > Plecoptera > Leuctridae > Leuctra > Leuctra nigra. The sequence continues at coordinate 21,829,046 of OW203761.1, read as the reverse complement.
ACAAAAACAAAAAAATTAATCCAAAACAAAAATTAACTTGAATCAAAACAGTGTTTTCATGAAATTGTGTAGGTGGGTATGTAAACAGTTGCAAATTTTAATATTTACAAAGTTTAAAAACATTATTATTTGGGTCATTCTCCACTAAACGGAATATTCTTGTCCTGTCCATTTTTAATATAGATATTAAAGAAAATATCTATGCTTTTATTTTTTTTATTTTTATATAGATGCTACTTGACAATTACAGCCATAGAGTAAGGTTATTATCATGCACATCTAAGAGCTACAGCCCAAAATACCCCCCAAAAGTCATTCCCCTAGCTTGTCCCTCACCCTGTTTTCCAGCATTGATTTTGCCATATATCTTAAAGTACATTAATTAAATGTACCAAAAATAAATGTTAAGCTTATTAATAGTGTATCTTGACATATGTAACAAATTCACATTCATATATTTATAAAATGTTATGTTTTAACTGTAATTAAAACGTGTCCCGAGTTTTGGCATCTTTCTGAAGCCATTTTAATATATTTTTTTATTATTATTTGCAGTTGGTATTTAACATGTGTCAAGGTGTAGCAACTAGCTTGATGGTGCTGACAAGCCAGGAACACTCGAAATATGTGATTTGAATGATAATTGTGGCTATAATAGCAAAAATGCTAAAATTTTCAGGGGCGTATGTTTTCTCTCCATCATTCCCCTATTCGATTATAATTATGTACTTATGTTGAAATCATACTTTTTGGCAATTAAAACGTGATAATAATAGTGACCCAAACATAACCTCAAAATTTCAACTCATAAAATGTATTACTAGAGATTTGGCAGCATATTTAAACTCAGTACGTCATTCCCCTAGCTCTAAAATTTCGTCATTCCCCTATGTTTCACTAATCTAATTAACACAGTAAATTATATTATTTCATTTTGATCTCAGATGAGCAATTAATAATACTTCAACAAGTATTTTCAAAGACCCCATGAAATAAAAAGCAGAAAAAATCATTATATTTAAAAAATTATTTAGCTTCTTCAATATTCCATTTAGTGGAGAATGACCCATTTATTAATTCTTGAAAGCAATAGGTAACCAATACCAACTTCTCTCAGTCGAGTATCCTCCAATATTGTTATACCTAAGAGGGTCAAAATCACTCGAGTGCAGAAGAGTAGGTAAATCAGTCACCTACTCTAACTGAGAGACCGGTGCCAAATTCTTCAGTCTTTTAAATAAAAAGATTTGATACCGTCTTAAATACAAGATAACATATCTTATTTTGCATGTCAGAAACAACAGTGACTAAAACAAATACAATTCACCACAACTCACTTGTAGATGAGAGGGAAGTCATCCGACTGAATTAGTCCGAGCCGGCTGGCATGGTAGGACCCCGGCTCTAATGTGACACCCTTCATTCCGACCACGAGTTTGTCGGTGTCCGCAATCACCTCCAGCACCTCACAGCACACCGTGTCATTGATCAAGTAGTTGCGGGGAACCGAGTTCTTGTCCACAGCGGGGATTATGTTCGCCACGGGACACAGTGCCTGGCAACAAGAAGCAGCACGATGAGATGGTATTCATGTTCCACGCCACTCAGCAACACAGTAATATCCTAACGCAAGTTTACATCAAGCGACTGGCTTGAGAATAGTCACCTCACTAAGTGTTAAAAAGTAGCCATCCCCTACATAACATCAATTCCAAATTAGTAATGTGCAGACATCATGAGAGAATGGGATTCCAAATTTAAAACAAATTGCCAAGTCCCTATTTTTTTGTCGGAAATTAACATATGTAAAAAAAAATGTGAGCAAAAGCAGTGTCTGTGTCATACAGTTAAATTATGAAAATAAGTGGTATTTCCAATTTCCATAGATATGTAATCTCATTGGGCCGACTAAGGGAAATAATTAACTTTCAGCCAAACTATGTACTAGATGCACCCAGCACCACACCATAGCTGTGTGTGTTGAAGAAAACTAGACTTACTTTCACATTGAGGTCGCCCAAGTTCCGAGGCACCTCTCCATCGGCGCACAGAACTTTCAACATCATGCCCGACACGGACTTGGACTGGATGGAACAGATGACGATGTCTCCTTGCTTCACCAACTAGAAAATACATAGTCTAATCTCAGCAACTTCATACAACAAAGCTGTCACTATAAAACATTTCAGTAGAACATTGAACATTTCATTTCATTTCAGTTTAATATTCAGTAGAATATATAAACTACTAACTTAAAACTAGGTAGGCTGTATCGACTAGAGAGCCTATATACTGGGGAAGAGAGTGGCCAACTGGGTGACTGTTTTCTATTGGTTGAAGAATTAACCAATGGGGGGGGCCGCTTTAATGGGATCCGCCATCTTGCACTCAAACAGTGGGCAAGTTATAGAGCCTAGGGCAAGTAGCTGGCTGTGGCAGTTGACGACCTTGACAAGCCTCCATGACTTGAGTGCAAGATGGCGCCCACGAGTTACGAGCGGGTCCAGGCCACCCCGAATCATTGCTTTCACATTGCGCGCGCACAAGTTTACTGGGCAGATGAAGGAAAAAACTCTCTATGGGCAGACAAATTTCAATGAGCAAAAATTAAAGCTGGGCAGCTTAAAAAAATAACTCTATGGTGAGGCAAAATTTAAACTTGTGAAAACTTCAAAATAAAAAAGTAGTACCCGTGATCGGATTTGAACCGGCGCCCCCTTGCACCGCAGCCAAACGCCTTACCGCCTGAGCTACGAAGCTGCTGATGCCGGTATGAGTTGAAAACTACTACATAAAAATACACACAGGCGTAATGGAGGGGGCGTGGTGATTCGGGGTAGCGTAGACCCGCTTCTCACGAGTTGGCCACTCTCTTCCCCAGTATATAGGCTCTCTAGTATCTACTGCTACATTACATGTTAAGTTTTAATGAATCATAATTGAACTAGGTAATTGGTGCACTTGTGTGGGAATGGTTTACCTACCTCAAAGAATCGTCTTGTCTTGCTCTGCTTGTCAACATCCAAGAAGTTTTCATACGGAGGCATTACAGCGTAATAATCTGAAAACATAGAGCAGCGCCGTTTAATAAACACACCGACAGAAACATCAGTCAGTGGCTTGATGTTATTTTGCAGTTCACAATCACAATACAAGTTTCAGTCATGACCTCGATTATTTTTACAGAATACAATCATAGACAGGAAACACTTGTCAATGCAAAGCATGGGGTGGCGTCTAATTATAATAGACATGAGGTCAACTTTATCGCTGCAACGGCCGAAATCATCTTAAATTTTAACAAATTGCATGGTACAACAATATGCTTCTTATATTGTCTAATTTTAAATGTAGAGGTACCTAGACACAATCCGATTGCACAAACAGAATGAATAATGTGTAAATTGTCTTCACAAAGCAAGAATATGGTACACTACATATAAATGCAGTCTTCAATATCGATGATCAAGCACTCAGCTCTGCAGTTATAGCAGTAGGCTTACAGCAAAGGGCAAATTCAACCTTTCAAAGTTCATATTCACAGAAAATAGCAATAGCTTCATATTGATTGTTTTGGCAGTTGGCACATTTATATAAAATATCCAGCCAATTTAGGTCAAAATAAAATAAAATTTGCTTAAAAACTGCTAAGAAATGAAATAATGTTAAATTTTGTAGGTATCTCGGTGATGCCATCTTGCATATAAAATGCGATGAACCAGGATAAGATAATAATTAAATGTACTAAAACCAAGTAGTAAGTTAAAAGATGAAAACATCCTACCATCTTCGTTAGCTGATCGCTCGTGCGGCGCGTTTTGTCCTTCCATCAGAGTTGTGTCGAAGAGAGCAGAAGCTTTCTTCACAATGAACTGTTGAAGTTTTAGTCTCTTACCACGGTCTTGAAAACTGGAGGAAAAAACAATGATTTATTTATGACCTACAAAACTAAATAACCTAGGACCTAGGTGCTTAGGCCTAGGTGTCTTATTAGCCTACATGCAACAGAGAAGAGGTAGTACCTACAACAATTAAATAAACCCTGATAAACTACAGGGACTGTTCTACGTAAACTATTAGTGCTTTTTGTCTATGTTCACCACTTGCTGTCACTTGTTTATTTACTGCCTTCTCACAAAGTTCTGCCTGCTGCTCTCTATCACTCTGCACTTTGTTAAAGAGGGGGCATTATTATCACCCTACACTCATCGTCCTGCTTTGGCAGGAAAATTACAATTGGTCAAAACTTAAGGTACCTAGTACAAGTCTACAAGTTAGCACACATAGGTAATTCATAATCAGTAGTGCCCAACAAACTCACAACATTTATGGCATTGTACTTTGTGAAGTCACAAACTCACAACACAAACAAAACAAAGATCAATGTACCTATAGTATATTTTGAATGTAGGCTACATAAATTCCGATTTGAACTCAACTCCAGTCAAATGTGTAATTCTGCTGTGTACAGCAATCTATTAGGGAGTACTAATCAGGATCTAGTGAAGGTGTGGTCACTCGTTAATGGTTGGCAGGTAGCCTACTATGTATGTAGTACTTATTAATACTTAATAGTAAGGTAGATTACAATATGCTCACCTCAGATGCTTTTGCCTTTGCTGGTAAACTGCAAAATTGAGTCCTTTAACGTCGACGTTTAGTTTCGCTAGATCTGTTTCTCCTCGCTCAGCCTCCCAGACCTTTTGCAGTTGCTGGCCGTGAAAATTCAACGTTTGAATCAGCAACTCTGGCCTTATTGAAGGCTCCATCGCGGAAACCTACAGTTGGGTGACGCGTCCAGAGTAGGTGTTCTGAAAATTTAAAGCTCAATATTACTGAGAGACATTTACATCTGATCAGACAAGATCACAGCATCTAGAATACACAGAACTCCCTGAAATCAAATTTGATGATTCCATCAAATTTCCTGGTCATTTACATACAATATAAAAACATTGAGATTTTGATTAGGTCTTGTAAGTGACAGGATGATACTACAATACTCTCCTGCTCCTCCTTTGCCTGAAATGGGTGAGATTGAGATAGAATGAATAGTATTACAAGAAGAAGTTGAATCCACAATGGGGTTGGCTTGGCAGCATTTTCAACCAGGTACATAATAAAACACATTTGTGTAGAAACAGTGGCACTTCCTCTTCTACACATTGAGCTCTGGTAACGGAGTGATGAAGAGGAGACACAATTAGGTTCAAAAAATATTTTTAAAATGTAGGTAGGTGTTGCATTGAGTGTGTGACTGTGATGTAGGGCTGGGAAAAACTGAGTAGTTTAGTAAACGTTTAAATGCTCTCAAAATATCTGTTTAAACGTTAAGTGAGCATAAAAATTATATACCTGGAAGCAGATCCACAAAGAAAGATTCTACAGAATCCTAGAGATTTTGATTGAGATTTTGTTTAATTATCCCGTGATGTACATGGCGTTTTTGGATTTAGAAAAAGCGTACGATAGGCTCCCACGAAAGGTGGTGTGGGAGAGTTTGAGGAAGAAGGAAGTGAGCAATGGTCTTATTGAAAGGATTAAATGTACATATGAGAGAAGTGTCAGCAGTGTACAGACAGACATAGGGAGATCAGAGTGGTTTGGGGTACAGGAAGGTCTACGTCAAGGTAGCATTTTGTCCCCATCTCTCTTTGTAATAGTGATGGATGATCTGCTGAAAATGGTTGAAGAAAAGGAGGGCAGAGATTCGAGAACTTTAGTCTATGCTGATGATGTGCTCATTTGGGGTGAAAGTGGAGAAGAACTACAAGAGAAGATAAATCGTTGGAGTGAAGTAACGGAGGAAGTGGGACTGAAGATTAGCCAAGATAAGAGCGAAATATTGAAAATGGAGAGAAGGAAAACATTGAGAAAGAGGATAAGAATTAGGTTACGTGGGAAGGAGCTGAGAGAGGTGGATGCATTCAAATACTTGGGAAGTATACTAACTAAGGAGGCGAAGGTGGATGCAGAGGTGAAGGCGAGAATTCAAAAAGCCGAGTCCTTCTACCAAGCTGTTCGCAAGCTGCTGTGGAACGAAGATTTCCCTCGCCAGTGTAAACTGCTCATGTATAAAATGTATTTCTTACCAATACTAACATACGGAGCAGTTACATGGGGGATTGGAAATAAGGAACGCAGCCAGCTGGAGGCAGCGGAGATGAAATTCCTAAGAAGTGTGAAGGGAGTAACAAAGATGGACAGGTTGAGAAGCCGTTGTATTAGGAAGGAGCTGGGAGTGGAAAGTTTGAGCTACAAGATGGGTAGAGAGAGATTGCGTTGGTTTGGACACATGAAAAGAATGGATCTCAAGAGAATACCAAGACAGGAGTTTGAAGAAACAGTGGTGGGAAGAAGAAGAGTGGGGAGACCAAGAGAGAAGTGGAGTGGTCTTATCAGAGAAGACGTGGAGGACAGGCAGCAAAGGTGGCAGAAAGTGGAAGCAGATAAGTGGTGGGAGGACAGGAGGATCTGGAGGGCGCTGGTGGAGAAGTTGGAGGAAGGTGACGAGGATGAAGAAGAGGAGGAGGAGGATGAAACGTCAGGCCTGGCCAGCCGGCTTGGAAGAGATCCGAGGCCCTAGACCCAGTGGGAGCTCCCACTGTCTGACCTGACAACATTGTCGGAACCAGAAGAAGATTATTATTTATCCCAGAATTTAAACAAAATCTCAATCAAAATCTCTGGGATTCTGTAGAATCTCTCTTTGTGGATCCGCTTCCTGGATATTTATTGCCTAGCCCCTTATGCGACCACTTTCAAGACCATGTGTCATTCAGATTCTTGAGAGCTAATCAACACATGTGTTGAAATTTACACTGCCCAAAACTTTCCTTCAACTGATCAAAATAAAATACTTTTCTATTTAATTGCAATATTTTTCAACATAACTTGCACTTTGTTGTTTATTGAAACAAGCACTCCCACATCTCGCCTGATATATAAATATGCAATTAGCCAATTACGCATGACGCGTGATTTTCAGTCTTTCCATTCTACTACCTACTCAGTGTGAGGTTATGAACTTTCTTCATATTCCAAGAGGCTATGTCGCCAGCAAATATATAAGGTTCAATATGTTGAACAGCACATAGCTTCTTGATCTTGAAGTAACTTAGGGATGGGTGTGAGTAGTGATGGCACCATTGAAAATTTTCATTTGAAAATTTTCAGAAAATTTTCAGAGACCCTTGAAAATTTGAAATTTTCTTAAAAATGCTTAAATTCAATTATATTTTATTAAATACATTTATTTGTAATTATGTGCCTAGTTGGGATGCATACTGATCTCTTGTATGAAGTGTGATTGATGCGTGTTGTTGTCCGAGTGGTAAATGTGCAAAATGATCATTAATACAGCATTCAAATTTCCCGCCTATGTAGAAATTACAGTCTGGCCAAAATTACAATGAAGAAGAACTGAGATTTGGGCTTATATTTGGCTTTCATTTTGATTTTGATTTTACGCTTTTTTCAGATATATTATTAACAATTGTGTGCAATAAAGCAATAAAAAAAGTAAATAAATAATAATCTTCTTCTAAAAAAAGTAATTTAAAAAATTTTCAACGCATTGAAAATTTTCATGAAAATTTTCAAAAAAAAATTTTTTCAGAAAATTGCCATCACTAGGTGTGAGATAGGGCTTAAGGGGGAGAGGGAGAGCATTCAGCTGATTGCAGCATTCTGACGAACTGACATGAATAGACAAAACAACTGGTGTTTGGAATTCTCAAGCTTGACCATTTTAAACATTTAAACACCCCACCCCTACTGTGATGTAACAGAATGAAGTTTAAACGGGGGTCATAATTTTCTCTAAAGACTCGGGTTTATTACCATTAGCTATTATCCTGGATTAGAATTAGATACAACTGACATTTGAGAAATCTACCAATTCTTGGAACTGAGAGAAGGATGATTATTATTATTATTAATATAGGCACAACATTTGACTTCCATTAACTGTAAACGATTAAGTAAGGTCACCATGAAGAGATCTGTAGCATCATCAATCACTGTGTACCTAGGTAAAGTTTACAACCTCACGAGTCATGTTCCAAAGAAATTTCCAGATTTATTGACATTATAGGTAGGTAGGTACACCCACTTCCACTAGTTCCTATACCGGTTTCCCATAAACCAACATGGGGATTTGACCGGCTTCTTTTGACGGTGACCCTACCTACGCAGTCTACTGGGCCCATATTTTCGAGATCGTTTGACATCCAGACTGAACGAAATAGCATTCAGTCAGCCAAATCAGTTAAATATGATTTTCTTCGGTCTGACTTCAGGAGGTCATGATCATGATCTGTATGGCAAAACGAATCGAACGATCTTGAAAATTGCACTGTAGGTAAGTTACACGATTCCGTCCATAAGATTATTTAGCACACCGTCATGTGGTGTTGTGGCCCGAGGGACGCAATGTTTTTTTGAGCATGAGGCATTGTAGTATTTAGTACCCATTTAGTTTGTATAAGTTCTAAAATTTATTTTAGAATTTCAATTGTAGGTACCTAGTTCCCATCTAAAAATCAAGAAAGTAGCGAGATAGGTAAGTTAACAATGGTTAGCAAGGATGAAAGGGAATCTATTTATTGTTGTGTGCAATACTTATAATGGTCGATTGTTGGCTGTAGAAGGCTGTTAGTAGGTTGGATCTCCTAACCTTGAGAAATAATGTTCAATGTTCATTATTCATCTGAGCCCCAGTTCTAAGGTAAAGCAATACCAGTCAGATTTTCAAGAAATTCTAAATATTGTGCCAAGAAACGACCTACATAGGTATGAGGAGAATGATGGCATCTCCTACCTACTAAAAGCCAAAAGATTATGGAAAATTATGCCGGCTGAAAGCAGTGCAACTTGCAAGTGCAATGTTGCAAGCAAATGGCCGACCGAAGGTGACGGTGTTGTCTTTCAAAGGAAGCATTGACACCTTCGATTTATGAAGGAAGGTTATCCTTATTAATAAATGTGTACAAAAATGGTTTAACTACATTATTAATGTTTGTTCTAACTTACGATAATCACTGTAAGGCGCAGATTCAGAACATTACCAAAACACAAACAACAGATTCTTGCTTTGCTTTGGTGCCTCGCCTGGAATTTATTAATCTCGTAATCGTTCCACTGCGGTCCGCACCCGTGCCAAGCGCTGCCAAGCAAAGACGGCAAAGACCAGCGACCAGCCAATGAAATTCAAGGGCAGCTGGATATGCGCGCGCGCAGTGCACACACTCTTTCTTCTTTCTGAAATCTCATTCTCAATATTGGATATTGTGAGACTTTCGAGGTGACATTGCTTCGAAAATAACATATTACAACACAAATTAATACTTTATTAAAAGTTAATTTAAATTTTACGCTGGCATTAAATGAAATGGGAGCCACGGGCTTGCGATTGTGTCGCACTCTCCATAAAATGGTGTGAAAAGACGGAACCAGACTTTCTTATCCGGCAAAAGAGCTTCCTGGCCATCGAGAATTGGGAACTTCGGAAGCAAATAATTCCTATAAATAATACAATTGCCTTCATTAAAAATAATATGATGCTGTCCAAGCTGTTTCCAGCGTATTTCGCGCACAGTTAATCAATTTATATAGCTAGGTACAAGAACTTTGACGGGTAGCCCTTCTGCTGTATAAGCAAGCTATACACAGGTTTTTGGAAAATAAATAAATAGGCTAGGCTGCGCTGCGCTAGGCTCGTATAAATAAGCTCTTTGGCTAGGCTGGCATCGCGACGCGACGGCGAAATGAAATAAATAAAAAGCAAATGGTGGCGAGTGGCAACAGGATTCAGGAGCAATTTTAAATATACCTACTTTGGTAACATTAATTACTAATCAGCAAAGCGTAGTGTTGCTATGGGTAGATCCAGGTCGAGGAGTAAATCTCCCAAGAGACGTCACAAAAATAAGCATTCGCACAAAAGGTCAAAATCTCGTGAACGTAATTCCAGTCATGGCAGTAAACACAGCGAAAAGCCTCGAGAGCGTACTGCAAAGTCTAGGTGAGTATAATAATGCTGAGGGTGCAAAGTTTCATTGACTCTCCGAACCGTCAAAGATTTCGGCCCTACCTAGTAAATGGAGCCTATTATGATTTCCCTGTAGGTTCTACGCTTCATAAATAATAACGCTCTGATCTTGTATTCCGGAGGCCCGGGTTCGATTCCCGCGGCCGTCCTTCCTGACTAGGGTTTTTTCGTGGTATTTCCTCAGTCGACAGGCAAATGCTGGGAAGGTACCCTACTAATAGGCCACGACTGCCTTCTTCCCACATTCCATCCTTACCTAATCTTCACCATCATCTCCCAATCATCCTCATAATCATTCATCCGTCGCCATTAGCCTCGCTGCAGAACAGTGCGACGTTAAGCTCCAGACAAAAAAAGTAAGCAATTGTTGCTTGTCTTTGCTCATCAGAACCTCCGACCTACCTACAGTAGGTTCTACAAACCTGTACTGTCAACAAAGACTAGGTATAGGTAAAATTATCTACGATAGCCGATGCCACCTCACTCTAGATTCTAGAATAGGTATATAATTCCTCTTCGTAAAAAGGGATGAAGGAATATCAAAATTTGGGTTGACTACACGGACACTTAGCTACCAAAAGCTACATTTACAGTTCGCCGTTGACGCGTTCAACTCTCGCCGTTGGCAATCAGGAGGGTAACGGAGAGCGCTCGAGCGCTGGCGTTCAATGTCAAAAGATAACCCATTCATCTTTCAGCGCCGAACATCGAACGTCGGCGTGTCAACGGCGAGCTTAAACGTAGCTTAGTCTATTGGCATCGATCGGCTTATAAATCGTAATTTTACCCTAAAAAAATACATGATTACTGCTCATGAGCTATAAGAAACAACCTCTCCACACAATTCTCTTCCCTACCTAGACCTAGACCTAGGCAGTGGCGTAGGAACGTTTAAGGAGGTAACGCCAGGAAATAAATTCTCGTCAACAATAAGGGGTCTGGGGCGAGAGCCTCAGCCGCCGGAGGCGAAAAGTTTTGAAAATTTGCGGTTGAGATGGCGTAGAAATGCTATTTTAAATCGTTTTAATTATAGGTAGGTACTTCTAAGTAATGGTAGTGAAAATTTGTTTTATTTACTAACTAAAGTACCTAGTACCTACTTAATTAATGATGACTCCAATTCCTAAAAAGTATGAAAAGTAATACTAACATGTCTATGTTAGTATTATTGTACACATGCCCAGTGAGCATGGAGCCAGTTCAATGCTATGTAAAATTCAACAATGGGTAATCCGAGTGTTTTGACGCGTGTCAGGTTGTAAATACTGCTGGTGTTCGGGAAAGGGTTGTTTTGTTGGGGTGCCAAATATCTTTCAATGCAGTCGGCTTTTAAAATTCACGGAAAGATGTATAAAATGGCAACAGTGCAGGTGGAAGGGGGTGGCAGGTCATTACTCGGGTTGTATCTTGTCAGAGCTTAACTGTCGAACAAGGGTCGAACAATACTGCTCGTCTTATGAAAGGAAAGGCTACACACTCGCTGTGCACACAATACCTACTAGTATTAACTACCTACTACTATCTTTACGAGAAAAATCCACAGCTTACTACGCAATTGGATTTACAATAACTTTAGGTATAATGTGTCATAAAATAAAAATATTTTAATTTTTTTTTAAACATTTCTGACACTTTTAGTATTTTTTTTTACCTACCTACTATTTTTGTGTCATAATGGTAGGTAATAGTAGAAGGTAAAATATTATAACCTAAGGCCAATTTAAGTCTGGGGAAGGGCATTAAAATAATACGCGGGTGTGGGTCGCGCTGGCCCGTTTTTTTTTTTAATTTCAATACCTATTGAATTGCATTTTTAACGCGATTTAAACACAAATGTTGGTCGATTTGACAATTTAAATTCTTAAATTAGGTAGTAGGTACTACTACTGTTTAAAAATGATACTACAACGCATTTTTTGCCCCCCTTTGCCCCCCTTTATACAATCTTAAATATGCCTACCTACATTGACTTACAACTTCTTGTAAGTTTTCCGAAAGCCAGTCCTCATCTAGTCCAGACTAAGATATATGTTTGTCAGAAAAAGGTCACATTCCGAGTCATCTTATAGTTCTTCTGACGGCTCGGATGACGCACTCCGAGTTCCTGGCAGGAAGCGAACTTACCACGATAGAAAAATGGATGAAGTCGAGAGATTAGCAGAAATGGAACGACAAAGGTAATGATCAGCAACTCAAATTACATCAATCTAAACTCATGTTTCAAATTGATATGAAATTAATACCTTTGAACTTCTTTCATCTAAAACCTTTACCTGGATCTATTATCAATGTAGCAGGGGTGCAGTCCTGGGAAAATAACTGCCAGAGGCTGCTGAATACAAAATATAACACGTCAACATTGGGGACCCCTGAGTGGGTTTGGGGGCAATGCCCCCATCCCCCACAATTAGGCCCCAGAGGGAATGTTTTGAAAATTTAACTATTTTAATGGTGATTTTATGCAAATTTTAGACAAAGTTATCTAGTTGATTTAAAATTAATATAATGGAACCATAGAATTTTTCGATTTTACCAATTCAATGATCATCTGCAAGAGCAAATATAAAGCAGTCAGGCAATTTATTTGCAATTTTGACTAGGTAAATTATTTTTCCACTAAAATTTGTTTTTATAAAATCGTGAACCAAATGTATTAGTAATGGTTTTTGTAAATTGATGGCAGGGCGTGGCCATCCTGCCCTAGCCCCACTGCATCCCTGTACCTACCTATATTATAGGTATACCTAGGTTGAGGATGCAAACGTTTACAGTGTTTCACTAATCACATCAAATGGATGAAACGCAATTTTTGTCTTAGTCTGTAAATTAAGGCCCCTCGAGGGTAGTAGGTACCTGAGAGTAGTAGGTAGACTACTTTCCTTTGCATTAAAATTTCACTATTCATAGTTTGCACGAGCGTCTCTTGTTTTACATCAACAATGTAAAAAAGTATATTTTCGCCTTTCGGCCATATTGGTGATAGTTGTCAAGTCGATTTAAAATCGGTTATAGTCAAAGATAGTTTGTAAATGAGTGGTTTTATACCTATAAGAACTTCTTCTGCAGCCTACAATTGCACAGGTAAACCATAAATAATATCAAAAAATACTGAAAAACAGATTGACAGCCATTCTGACATGTATCACCAAGATGGCCACGCAACAATGAGATGATGTCACGTGCAAACTATGAATTTTGCTACACAGAAACAAGTTCTAAAACCAAAATTACCTAGTGACAGAAAAACTCGTAACTTTTATTTTCAAATAGGTAGGTATTATTTTTATTTATTTTTATTGTTATTCATCTAATAAATTGTAATTTGTCAGACGGCAAAGAGAACTGGAGCAGAAGACGGTGGAAGAGGAGACAGCCAAGAGGATCGAAGAGTTAGTCAAAAAGAGAGTCGAGGAGGAGCTGGAGAAACGAAAAGATGAAATCGAGGAGGAGGTGTTGAGAAGAGTCGAAGAGGCCAAAAAGATCATGGAGAAGCAAATGATGGAAGAAATGGAAAGGAGACGAGAGCTCCAAATACAAGAGGAGAAACAGCGAGAGGTAAGACAGAGGCTGATAGGTAGGGGGGTTACTTAACTTGTTGCAAGTTCATAAACTACCCTCTTGCATGGGGGTAGGTTAAGACCAGTTTCTTTGTCTGGGCTTCAATGCCTATTGTTCACACTCATAATGCCTTCCTACTACCTAACCTATCTTCATATCCAGAATGTCAATCTGGTCATTAAGGGTATTTGTACATTTCATTTAGATTCTGCAAACAAAGGAGTCAAACTCCTGAGTATCTTCAGTCTGCATATAAGAAGTTGTTTCGTATTACGTATTACACTAAGTCATTGTTTGTTCTAGTCAAGTTGTAAATAAATTATATTTGTTTTAATGTTAATCCCAGTTTTCTCAAGCCTTGCCTACAACCATTTTATGTTGGTCAGACTAGCCATTAACCGACGAGCGTAAGAGAACATTTCTCCAGCCCAAACTTGCTCACAGATTTTATAACTAGGTGCCTAACTTGTGCTAGTTCACATCTGACTTGTAGATATCATAACAATCTTGCTGTTCCCCAAAATGACTTTACTTAAGTCCATATTGCACTATAAATTTCAAATTGGACAATTTCAATTTCTTACCAATGAAATGCCGTTTTGAGTGAAACTCGGAAATCCGATTGGCTTATGATTGAAACTGTCCAATTTGAATTGTGTAGGTAGTGTAATGGTCTTGAGCAAAATTCAATCGCAGCTTCTATCTCTATTCCTAAAATCCAGCACGGACAATACACAACACCTTGCAACTATGATGAATGTCAACAATACAAACAGTAGATGTCACACTTTCCCAACAACTAAGTGCATCATTACGTTCAAACATAATTCGGAAAGATACGACAGTGTAGTGATAACCATTTTTAGATTTTTTTCCCTCTGGGGGTGAGGTCAAAGGCTGGTAAAATTTACCTACAGCTAAACAAAACAAATTGTCTAGAACTTCATAATGATGGATTGCTTGGCTTGCGTAATGCATTAGGTACCTGTATCTGTGGGTCCACTTTCTATAATAATCAAAAACTTCGATAGATACCTATCTGTAATATATTTTACTGTCCTTTGATTTCATTTTTTCCTTTTGAGCAATTGTTCCCTACAATTCATGTATTCATGTCTTCTTTCCAAAGATAAATGTTAAAATCAAATATAGCTTGTACCATTTTGCAGAGCATTTTGCAATATTAAATATTTGTATGTAGGTACCTACTAATTTGTGAGGGAATCGTGAATTGAGCAAGCCATACATTTCACCATTTCTTTGGTTCAATTTGACAATCAGTTAAAAACTTAAAATATAGAAAATTAAAATAATCATTAAAAATAAACTAGGTACCTAATGCTTGGTGGTTACCTACCTACCTACTATTTTTTTTTTTTATTATTCAGCACATTACCTACTAGGATCCATCTCTAAAGTTGTGTTAGGTAAAACAAATGCCGCCAACCCTGTATGTTGCTTGACCTAGTCTCATCGCCTTGGTAATTGCATTGAGTACCTAACAAAACTTGGTTCTCATTGCAAAATCTGTGCTTACAAGATTCCAAATAAGATTGTCTACACTTCACTTCAGTCACCAAGACAAATTAGGCTGCAAGATCATTTAGCTTGTGATCAAACTATTTCGGCTATTGTGTACGTGAACATTAACATTTCTTCAGTCTTGCTCAAGATTTTTGTGTAAACTCTTTGAATCTCAAATAAATCACTTTGCAAGAAGGGCTGTGGGGAGGTATATACGCACTAACAGACGTAATTCGGGTTGCCCGAACGAAACTGAATATCGCCAGTTTCCGAATAAGATCCTCGTTGGGTCGGTCGTCTGTAGAGCAAAGGGAGAAGACAGAGACTGCATCAGTAGTACTAAAGAATGCATTTGAGGCTGAGTTTACAGTTTGCGGAGGAAGAGGTCCCAGGCTCCGCCACGACAAGGTATTATCCACCATTTTTATACTTTCTATGTCAAATCTATATTATCTCTGTTTTTTGTTGTTATCAACGAGTTATTTGCAGGGTTGCCACTTACTTGTATTGCACAAGCTTTCTTGTGCATTGTGTAAAAAAAGCATTCATTTGCCATCAAGGGCCAGTTTTGTGTTTTCTAATCTGATTTGATTGGTTATTCTTGTATGTAGGGAGCATCATCTTGTGTTACCTACAGCTAAATTTGTGTACTTTTTAGAGGACTGGCCACAAGTGGCAACCAGGCAGCAGCCTTATATTCATGTAGTGTGAGAGCCGATGATCATACGACCATCATCAGAAAGCTTTATCATAATAATTGAGTTGACACCACTTTGGATGACTGCACATTTTTAATATTTTCAGGAGATGTACCTAGCTAAAATTCAAACCGGGTAGTTAAGAGTAAAAAACCACTGTTCGATTCAATGGTTTTATATTAATTTCTTTTAATTGGTGGGACCGATTAGTTATCATTACGAGAGTCCACCTTTGCATTGCTAATTTAACTTCACTTATTTTGTGACCACTTTTAATTCATAGTTCATAATCAACTATCTTCAAACGAACTAGGTATATCATTGTGTTCCTTCGTTGTATCTGTACTTTAGATCATTGCAATGTAACGTGTACCAACATGAAGAAGGCTCATTCAGATGATGCATGTAAATAAAATCGCATGACCTGTCATTTTATTCACATGGCAATACTTGTTTTTAAAGGAAGAAGAAATGAAGAAGCGAGAACAGCTGGAGCTGATCATGGCCGAAAACACCCGTAAAATTGAAGAAGCTCACAAGAAACTGGTAAGTTGATGATAATTTAGAGTTGATGCAGGAAATGTGGGGAGAAATTTGTATGTAGGTATACCTAAAACTGTTCTTCGGTTGCTTCTCCATGGTTGTTTTGTGGTGAAATGCGCCGTTTACATAAGTGCAGAGAGTGGATTTTTCTATTTAGCAAATGACAAGTCCAGAAACCACTTATAGCAGACTTGTGGTTGGTTAATATAATAATCATCTATCCGCTGGTTCCAATTTAATGGGTCAGGGGGTCGGTGTTCCCACCAACACTAATGCCGCAGGACTACTGGAGACCGGCTGGCCACGCCTGGCGTCTCCTCCTCGTCGTCCTCTTCTTCCTCCACTTCCAATTGTTCCACAAATTGCCTCCACCTTGTTCTGTCCTCCAGTGGCGTAGGAACGTTTCCAAAGTTGGGGGGGGCAAGGAATCACGGCAGAAAAGAAATTTTCGTCAACAAGAAGGGGTCTGGGGCGACAGCCCCAGCCGCCGGCGGCGAAAATTTTTGGAAATTGGAGGTTGAAATGGCGTAGAAATGCTATTTTAAATCGTTTAAATATGACTAAAATGGTAGTGAATATTTGTTTTATTTACTAATTGAAGTACTACTTGACCAATTGCTAATTAGGTAAGCACCACTAATACTTACCTTTAAGACCACAAAAACCAACAGCAAACGCAATCTAGTGGAGCGGTCGCTCCACCCAGCCAAGTCGTACTATACACTCACAGTCACTCAACATACCGTAAATGCCTAATAAACTGAGGAGCAGACCAAACACTTTTACTGTAAGCAACAACATGGCATTTTCGGCCTACTGGATCTCAAAATTGGTAAATCTCACATTGTTGCGAAATATCTTAATTTCGAGCTATGGCCCACCCCACTACATATACCAAATTTGGGAACAATAGGTTATGCCATTTGCGCGCTAGAGGACCGAGAAAACAGTGAAATTACACCACTTTCTGATTCTGAAGATGATGATGATTCTGATGATATCACGAAACGTCGCTATCACCGCCACAGCCTAAACGGCTGAACCGATCGACCTGAAATTTTTACCACATGTGCACTTTTGGCGTCTGAGGTGCCTTTTTATAAAACCAACCGGAAGCCGCCATTTTGAAACCGGAAGTGACGTCATAACTCAAAAACGTCTGGACCGATTAGAACGAAATTAGCGCCATTCGATTTAGATGGTCATCTATATGAAGTATCAATAAAAAAAATATTATTTTCTTATTTTCTAAACCGGAAGTGACGTCATAAATACGCAATATTTAACTTATTTCAACAAATTATACTTAAAATACGTACATAATTAACTTACATTGTAACATAGACAATACAATTTATATATTCAAGGTAGCAGTGTTCTCGGCCGCCATTCCTGAAACCGGAAGTGACGTCATATATCTTAAACGCCTGTACCGATTGCAACTGAACTAGCTCCTGCGTATTCATTCTGCTATTTATTTGAAAAATCAATTGTGAAAAATGAATAAATAAATTAATGGTACCGGAAATGGCGGCAGGAACCACTAAATGAAACCGGAAGTGACGTCATATATTACAAACGGCATGACCGATTTTACGGAAATATAGGGATTAGGAATTCAGATGGTCGTTCATGAAGGTATCAACTAGATAAAACTAGATTGTTTTCTTATTACCTATACCGGAATTCGGCCGCTATTTCAAAACCGGAAGTGACGTCATGTATCGAAAACGGCTGGATCGATTATAACGAAACTTAAGCTATTCTTCTTGGATAATCATTTTCATCTTATACCAAACGCAACTTTTCATAGTAACCAAATCGGTTGAGGCGTATTTTTTTAAAGAAATTAGTCCCTGCTCGGACATGTGCTACAAGCTGTATGAATAAACTAACAAAAGAAGTGATATCCCAGAAAAACACTCCGTGTAAAAATACCAGCCAAGTCTCTTTAACTATAAAAAAAAATAGAAGAAATCTAAAAATTCAGCACTGAAAAGGAGTGATATCAAAAAAGGAGCCAAGTCAACGAATTTTCCAAATTTGAATCGTACCATTGAAATAAAAATATCAACCCCCGAGAAATACTTAAAAAAAGGACTTGGCGCATCGTTTTTTTAAAGACATTTTTCTATTCTTAAGCTTATGCCACTCACATACTACGTAGTTCAGAAATGCCTAGAAAAATTGGGACAAAACTTTCAAATTAAATATTGAACATTCTGTAAAATATTTTAAATTTAAATATAAGTACGCAAAGAAACATAGCATTGTCTTACAAGCAATAAATACAGAACAGTTGTGTTTGTGATTGGTAGGTACCTATAGTTTTGTGGGTACATCAACATACCTACTACAGCATTATACTTTGAACCTTCTCGCCGTGTAATTAATTGCTATTAATTAACATTTTATACCAAAAAAATTCATAAATTACATAACGTATTACTTTAGATAAAAATCTAGTCAGTAATTATTTGAGCAGCATGGCTCAGTGCACTAGTCACTTATACAAATCTCATTGACGGCCTTCTTGTAATGAGCGCTTTCGCTATTTCCCTCAGTCACGATATTGAGAAGTATGATTGATTAATATGACCCTAGAAATAGTGGCAATAACGAATAGACTAGGCCGCTTCCGTTTATTCGTTATTCGTTTATCCGTTTATTTCCTCTGAATATTGACAAAATACCAAAACTGCCAGTAGGTAAGAGTACTAGTTATATTAAAACGTAGTATGATTCGTCGATAATGAATGTGATATACTCAGGAAAATATACTTGTAGAGTTCTTCCTATACTTTTAGGATAGAAAAGTGTCTTTAAAAAAACGATGCGCCAAGTCCTTTTTTTAAGTATTTCTCGGGGGTTGATATTTTTATTTCAATGGTACGATTAAAATTTGGAAAATTCGTTGACTTGGCTCCTTTTTTGATATCACTCCTTTTCAGTGCTGAATTTTTAGATTTCTTCTATTTTTTTTTATAGTTAAAGAGACTTGGCTGGTATTTTTACACGGAGTGTTTTTTCTGGGTTGTATTTACAATAACTGAAGAAGTGTCATAAAGCAATTTAAAATAAAAATATTTTTTAAATGTTTTTAAACATTTTTGACACTTTTTTTAGCTGTAAATCTAGTTTCGTATGCTGGGGAATTTTGTAGTAAGGTAGGTAATAGTAGAAGGTAAAATATTACAACCTCAGGTCCAATTTGAGTCTGGGGGAGGGCATTAGAATAATACACGGATCTGGGCCCTGCAGGCTCGGAAAATTTTTGAATTTCAATATGAATATAATGCGTTTTTAACGCGATTTAAACACAAATGTTAGTCGATTTGATCATTATAAATTCTCAAATTACTACTAGTATGTAAAAAAAAAAAAAATTGCCCCCCTTTGCCCCTTTTGCCTGAAAGTTGGGGGGGGGGGGGCATTGCCCCCCTTGCCCCCCCCGGTTCCTACGCCACTGCTGTCCTCCCACTGTCTCTCAGCCTCCAACTCACTCCAACTTCCTCCTCTCTCCAAAACATCCCCCTTAATAACTCCAATCCACCTCTCTCTTGGTCGCCCCACCCTCCGTGTTCCCACTGTAGCCGCTTCAAACACCCGCCGTGGCACTCGCCCTGTTCCCATCCTCTTCATGTGTCCATATATAAAAAAAAATATCTGCACTTTATGTGAATACAGTCCCCCAAAAAAGGCTGTTGTCCTCAATATTACAGCAATGATAGCCTCGCCATCTTCATTCAGTGAAGAAGGAACATTGCTGAAACATCATGGAATTCGGTCCCTTGAGGACAAAGCTACAAAATGACCATGGCGAAGCAACTGAAGAAATCATGATCATGCTATGGCTCCCCAGACTAGCAGTTACTAAAACAATAGCATGAATGAAATGCAATATGTAAAAAATGTACTGTTAACCTATTTCATTGATGATATTTGAAACCCCTGACTTTCAGTAATTAGGTATTTTGAATTGAACCTGAATATTTGTGGTAGGTATGTATTGTAATATAATTGGTTTCGGTCAAATTGGATATCTTGCTTTTGCTATCAATTTATATTACATATTATTTTAAATGAGTTCTCCAAGTCTGCCCTAACAACCTAAAATTATGTTTTTTGCCATCACAATTATTCCATTGCCCTTATTATACGAGGGCTGATCAAAAAGTTCCAGGACTTTATGAATTGCGCGGCAATGGAGTGTAGGAGAACGGTGCGGTTGGCAGCATTGTTTAGCATGACTCTTCCTGAGCACAACTGTTTTTTCAGATTCTCGATGACCTTCTTTATTGTGACGTTACAGCTGTTATGGTAAAACAAGATTTTTGTGTTTGGCGATTCCGATTTTGCGATAATTTGTGAAATTGATCAAAAAGAAGGTCCCTTCAGAGGGTCTCTTCTGTTTTGGGTGTTTTAGGTACGTCTCTTCTCCGGTAATGACACGTTCAAAATGTTTTCATCGTCATTTGCCATTTCAAGAAGTTCCTGACTAACCATGTCAACAAATTTTACCTGATAAGTTGCAGATGGGACGAGTGGCAGCCCAGTTTGTTCCGAGACTTTTTTACCGAGAAAAAAAACACCGAGCTTTTGTTTGTCAGCAACTTCTTGAAATGGCAAAATGACTATGAAAACGTTTTGAAATGTGTCATTACCGGAGACGAGGTAACAGCTATAACTTCACAATAAAGAAGGTTATCGGGAATCTGAAAAAACAGCTGTGCTCAGGAAGAGTCATGCTAAACAATGCTGCCAACCGCACCATTCTCCTGCTCTCCATTGCCGCGCAATTCATTAAGTCCTGGAACTTTTTGATCACCCCATGTATAAGGATATTTAAATCATTTCAGTATGACATAATTTCAAATCTATGTATGGCCGTGAACTGATTTCAGACAGAAATTATTTCATAGTTATCTTATAGATAGCGACCTGATGATGAGGAGGAGGAGACTATGTTGAAGTTTTAAGGAATTAAGGTGTGTCGGGCTTGATGTTGCCGACATTTGAGTATTAATTTGTATTTTATTTGGCTGGCTATATATTTTAATGGGGAGTTTTCCTCCATGCCAACACCTGCTAGTACACTGTACTAAGTGTAGAAGATGTTATTTGTTTGTTTCAGTTTTATCCATTTTATAAGATTGTAAAGTTATTTTCTTGTTTAATTTAGGCTGAAGAACGATTGGCGATGGTTGAAGAGCAGCGCAAAATGGAGGAAGAACGACAGAAGCTGAAAAAAGAACACGAGAAAAGAGTCAAAGAAGAACAAAAGAAAATCTTAGGGAAAAACAATTCGCGGCCGAAACTGTCATTCTCGTTAAAACCTACCGTGTAGCACCCCCGAACACTTCTTTGTTTATAATTCTGTATATCCTTCCCCGCTGGTCTTGTGATGGTCTGATACAAAATATTACAGTCAGTCTTGATCTTATTATCCTCGATTTTTCTTCTATTCATTCGTGTTTTTTTCTTCTAACGGATTGGTATCGTCAGTGTCAGTCCGGTGTATATAGCCTTGTTTGTGATTTTGTACAGTTATTTCAGATTTCATATTATTTTCTAAAAAAATTCATTGTAAAAACTTGAAAAACACCTCATTCACTTTTTAAATTGTAGTTATTTAAATTAATATTTTGATGCAAAGCAATTGATTTTTAATATAATATGAAATTCCATGTTATTACATTTGCATCTGCATCAATTCCATTTTTTATGTTTGTATATCATGAAAGTTTAGAGATATTGTAGGTAGATAGATAGGTAGGTAAATAAAATGACAGTATTGTACTTCAGTTATTTGTCACATGCATTTTATTTGATATTCTGGGGCTAGATTCACAAAGAGTATTATCTTCTAATGGTATTCTAATATAATCTCTTCTTTCATTTCACATAGTGTTTTTGGTATTATGCATCAAATTCAGAGGTGATAATACTTTTAGTGAATCCAGCGCCAACAGTATAACCTTGACTTCTTTACTCGCCCAATGAAATTACGCTTTAGGCTGACACAAAAGAAATGCTCAATGGGGAGACACTGACACTATTGCGAACAGTACCTTACGTTAGTAGTATAGTACTGTCTGCAAACTACCACACTTAATCTGCCAGGAAATATCACATATTAGGAAGGGTGTGTTGTACGAAAGTTTAAAGACCTTTATATTGTAGGAAAGAAATTGCAGCAGTAGGCATGAATTTGTCAATAAAAAATCAATTTTATGTACACAAATCTTCAAATTGTGAGGACTAGAAGCAAAAGCACTTTGTGCGGAATCTTTGCAAAAGTGTGTATTGCAAATTGCAGTCAAATATATATGAGCGTACACAATTATCGTACACAAAAATTGTAAAATTCCGTATAGTTGTGTGGAAGTCTATTGTACCCATACATAGTATACTACCAGTACCACATAAGTATAGCAAGCAATTAATATTGCAATTTTTTAATTATAACTTAAACATCATTAGAAGTTGTTTTTAAAGCTCAATTTTAGACCACAACTTTCATTATAATATTTGAAATACTTATTTTGAAATTGAACATAATCGGTAGTTTTGTTTTAAAATGTAAAATTTAGCAACTTGATTATTTTTTTTTTAAAAATTGAAAGAAGTGCGCGTTTATATTGAGCACTATTTAAAAATAATTATTTGTATTCTTGAGAACTTTTTGTCTCTCAGGAAAATGAATTTAAACAGATATTTCTTAATTAACCTATCATTGAAATTAACGGTTGATACCAAGATAATTTTTTATGATAAATATTTGATTACCCACAAGCCACAAAAGAAGTTAACAAGTAAGACGCAAGGTTTATTAGGGAACCTGCCATATGTGTACCTATAATACGTAATCTTTGACTGACATATTCATATGCGGCTAAATTTAATTTGTATAAGCTTTGCTAATGTTAATATTCACTAATGGATCTCTATGTTCAGACTAAATAGACTCGGACAAGAAGTCGCAGTAAGTTAAGTGATGTTGGTTTTATTTTTTTATTTTATGGTAAGAGATGTTGATAATGAGGCAATTCAAAAGTTATTTCACCTATTGCAGGGGTCGGCAACCCGCGGCTCCTTGATGGCTCTTGAATGGCTCTTGATAATTAAAAACAAAAGACCTGGAATCGAACATTTTTAAAATTCGACAAAAAACGCCCTGCGGGGCAACAATTAGAAGGTTATTTGATTGTGTTTGTTCATTTTAGAGTTCTAGAATCACTTTTAAGTGTTTAAAATCCTAAAAAACGCCGTTCGGGGCAACAATTGGAAAGGTATTTTGATTCAGTTTGTTATTTTAGTCCCAGAATCACTTTTAAATTTTGAAATTCTGAAAAACGCCCTGCGGGGCAATAACTGGGGGACAACGACTGGGGGGCTTCGTCAAAATATCAAAATAAACTGGTAATAAATTTTTTTATTTTCGGTGTATTATATTTGATTGTTTCTACTGCGGCTCCCATTATTATCTAATTTATAAATTTTCGGGAAACTGGCTCCTTCACCAAAAAAGGTTGCCGACCCCTGACCTATTGTATGAGAATTCTGAACGGCCAGGAAAGATAGTTCACAATCTAACATAAAAGTACTTTATGATAAAAGTGATTCAAAAGTCTGCAATTGCAATTGATTGGAACTCCGTGTGATTTCAGACATTTTCCTTTTCTCTTGCATTAGTGTTTTATGAATTTTCGGCATGCAATTTAATTTAAAATTCATCAGCCGCTCTAAATTTTGTTCAGAATCTTGAAGTACAAATATTGATTAATAGTTTTCCTCACATTTTGAAATAAATTTGGGGAATTGGAAAGCTTAATTTGTATTACTAGGAAAACGCTCAGTGTACCGCGTTGATGAGCGAGCACGGGTAGGTGTGCAAATTCTCGAACCGGAAATGCGTACACAACGCATAGGAAACATATACATCCATATTGAATTGAAATATGATCAACTCAACCAACATAAAAATATAAGATATTATGCTTTTCATCGAAACTTGAAAATAGCATCTAAGCACCCTGGTACATATAGCAAATCAGATTCAATTCAATTGGCACTGGAAAACATTAATTTCGATAGGTACTGCAGTTCTAACAGCTATTAAATATGTCAATATGTTCATTCGTTCTTGACTGATTGGGATGAAAATTTGTAAAATAAGAGACAATGTTGGTCTTAATGACCATGCAAAATATAAGTTTGATCACATTTATTGAAGACCATTTTCATTTTTTAACCTATCAGGATATGTTTACCAATGAATGAATTTTAACCAATGAACGGATTTCAAAAAAAATTTGAGTCTGCAAACAGAAAAGGTTGTTTCTTACATGTGTGCAAAATTTCAGATCGATCGGTGAAACGGTGCGACTTCTATTGCTCCAGTTAACAGACAAAAACAAAACAAAAAGAAAACAGGTACATGCCAAAGGGCCAAAAGGAGACGCTCGCTCAATTATTTATAAGTCGTGTATAATTTGGTCGATTTTACACTAATTTCTCCTTTCATGTAGGAATTTGTTTGTTGAGCATTGATTGTTGATTCCATGCTTGGGGGGGGGGGGGGGGGGGGGGGTGAGACATGTCTCTGAAATCACCCCTGTTTGAACTATCAGATTTAGGAGTACCTTCTGCCATTAGCTTGAATGGTTTATTTATACATTCATTTTTTTAATTTTACGAGTCCACCAGCCCAAGTTATTGTATTGTGCCAAATGGTCAGTTTCTGGCTGGCCTCACTATCAAGATGAAATCTCCGCCAGGTCTTGGTCCAGGGAATTAGCGGAGCGCGATGGCCACTTGTACAACTTGTAATTCCTGCTCTCCAAGTCTCTTCACCCGTGCGTCGTGGACCAACTCCGAGCTGCACTGCGAAATATTCTCTAATAATATGAAGAGACCAACACAGAGAATGGCTCCTAATGAGCGCTGGGAATAAATAAAAGAGTGGAAATACGTCATCCATAGAATAATTCAAGTACAATAGCTGAAAGGAAAATCCATTGGTAGTGACGAAACAATGGCTTGCTAAGGGTGAAATGAAATGGCATGGCGTCTATAGCAGCATAGAAATCAAGAAGAATGGAGGTTTTTCGATCAGACTTCGATCGGTTCTTGGGTGATATTTTAAGGGTTTTGTGAATTAAGTATGCAGTACGCGGGTGGTTCCCTCAATGGGTGAGCAGACCACTAATTTCCATATCAAACGAACCACTATATCGTTCCGTTACACACGACTAGCTCGACTCTCTAATGCCAGTTATTTTCATTACCTCGCGTCGCACAAGTATTGGGATCCCGACGCTCTGAATGCGGAAAGACATTTTATTTTCAGTGAATAGAATTCTAAAAATTATATTTACTGCGGAAACCATTCCTTTTTTCTTCTTCGAAGCCACCCATCCAGCGCCCGTCATCCCCCAGCCCTGGCTGATACGGGGGAGACTTGACAATGCGGCCTGCGCGGAGAATGGGTGCTGTTGCGTGTCATTTAACGCAAGAGTTGGCAGAGATCAGCGGGAAATCGTGTCCCTGCTGGCAGATTGACGTGGAGGACAACCTGTCCGTACGAGATGGATTCACATGAGTTTGAGTGAAGATTCCAGAGTATTTTGGAATACCCATTTTATTGTTTCAGACATAACAGTTAACAATTTGTTTCGATATTTTGCTTAGGAACAATCTTATCACAGTAATTGAGCGAGCGAAGCGAGCGTCTCCTTTTGGCTCTTTTGGCACGGACCTCTGTTTTTTTTTTTTTTTTTTTTCTGTTACTGACGATATACAAGTCACAGTTTTTCTTCGATCAAGCTGAAAATTTGCACACATGTACTGACCATTTCCGGGGGTTGCAGACCCTAATTTTTTTTAAATCCCCTGATTGGTTCAAATTTTAAAAAAAATATCTTTCGATTGGTTGGTTCGATCAATTTGAAATTTAGCAAAGTCATTGCAACTAACATTGTACCCAATCATAATAAATTTCAGCCAAATCCTCCCATTGGTTCAAATTTGAAACCATTTTTCCTGTGATTTTTGAAATTTAAACTAGAACCGATTGACCGACCAACTAAAAACTTTGCATGGTCATTACTACCAACATTTAAGGTATTTTTGCTAATTTTCAGTCAAATCTGTCGTTATTTTCAAAAGTTTTTGTAATTTTAGGGACATTTTGCGTGTTGGCTGTCAAATTCACGGCGACTTCGAATCTTCAGTTCAAGGCAAGGTAGTTAGAGCAGAAAGTTTCAAACGAAATTATACTAATAATGACCGTTCAACAGATTGATCTGATATTGTGTACACACTAATATCATATGATTTGAGTGGTCCCAGGTATATTTTTTTTAAAGAGGTCCTGTGATTTTTGAATATTAACAAGGAACAGTTCAATCATAAAGGTTGATAATAAAATTTTAGGAATATTTAGAGATTTTTATTAAAGTCTGACGAAATTCCAGAATTATTGGCTTTTAATGATATTTTCGATAGACAGAATTTCGGTTCGAGGTGTTCCGCGTATCCGTGCTCGCTCATCAACGCGTTACTCAGAGCGTTTTCCTAGTAGTACCTATGCACATGCAATAGATAGATTAAAGTGTCGACTATCGGTACGACGGTACTAATTATTATAACCTGAAATGACTTTCCTATTTTGTAGTCTTGATGCCATATTTTGTTTTGTGCATCAGACTAATTTACTACGCCATATTTTTGTATCATGAAAGGGTAAGTATACCTTTGGATATGTATGGGAAGGAGGCGGTCTCTCTCGACTGACAAACACCACGAAAATGTTTCTCAGTCCCATAGTCGACCACGGGAATCGAACCCAGGGCTCCGGAGAGCACGTCTAGTCCCTTTGCCAACTTCCTCATGTTCTCTCCTCGTCCTCTCGGTATTCTAATAACCCGATTCGTTGATATTTACCCATGAATCGCAATAAACCTAGAGCAAAGCACTGTTTTAATAACTCTGTCTTAATCGGCAGTTATCACCCTCCCCGAGTGCTCGCCCCTGCATGATACTGCTAATCAACATTTTATACCCGAGCATCGCCGGCGTCTTCTGATTTCATTAGACCACCGCCCCTAATCCTTCCATTCTTCCCTCAGTCTCACGGCCAGGCGTCTTGAATGTTTAATAGCAATAACAACCATCTCGGCAAAGCATTCAAGAGCAAAACGTCTAATGAAGGTATTTCATGATCTAATGTTCCTCCCGTTATGACAATTATTATGAAAGTGTAGCTTTTACGGCTACTTTAGAGTGTGACGTCATTGTTTTAGAGGCGTCGGTTTTGTCGAGATGTTTCGACGCTATGATCGGCGTCGTTTGCAAGATCACGAGTCTTGTCGAGCGGCGTCGTTTATTGTGACGGCGTCTTCTGTTTGCAAGAACTTTTTTGTTGCGGCGTCGTTAACTGAGGCGTCGCTTTCTTATTCCAAGTAATAACACACAGTGCACTACTGGCAAGTTGGCTCAGGCGGCAACGCTCTGGACTTGCACTTCGGTTTCGATTTCTACGGCCGTTCGTCCCGACTGAGACTTTTTTCTCAGTCAAGAGGCAATTTCTGAAAAGCCTATAGGCTTCACTAACAGACCACGACAGCATCCTTCCCTACCTATTTATTCTATTCATCATAATCATTCATCCGTCGCCATTAGTTAGTTGTCAGAACAGTTCAACGTTAACCACCACTAAAAAGTATTACGCGTTAATATTGGTTTATAATTACGGCTAGTCCAATTGATAACTGTCAGAGTACGGTGGCGGAAATACCTAAGCTCGGTGAATATCTAAAATCCTAACACATGCGATTTATAAAACTTTTCTCCGAGAGTACAGATAATGAGATAAAGTGAGATAAATATGCTAAATAATGAGATAAATATCTCAGTACAATGTTACAATGCATACACGTTATTCAATGTATGCACCATATATAACTTGTACCTAACACAAGTTACCGACGCATTGATTTATGTGACTCAGTATGTCAAAAGTCACCATGAACTTTGACACAATAAGTAACTCAATTCCTCATTTGGCATTGGCGGTGAACTCGGGAACTCTCTATAGTAAACTCCATCAGTTCTCTAGAACAGAGATGATGTGATTCCATTCAGCAGTCACTTCCGGTCTTATATGTAGCTACTAGCTAGGTACAGCAGGCTTAGGCTTTCTTGCCAATGCTATTGAACACGATATAATTACAAATTGGTCTCCTTTCAAATGGGTTGAAATGGAAGCAACGTTACGTAATGAACTTATAGATGACTGCTAACCCACATCTAGTCCACATTTTGATTCAATCTCTGCTGGACATTCGCTCTATGGACACGTAAAGATAGTTATCAGTCGTTGAAAAGCAGGGTAGAGGTATAGTGCATGCGACCACCTCTCTAACTGGACACAGTTATCGATGTTATGTAATGGGGAGGAAATTGGTGGTTACTTTCCTTTTTTGTATGAAGGGGTTCTGATGCTATGAATGTATAAATAAATATTTAGACGGTTTATTAAGCGAGCGGAGCGAGCGTCTCCACTTGACTCTTGTGGCACTTTCTCTGTGTGTGTGTTTGTTTGTTTTTTTGTCGCGTCAACCCAGGTCGCACCGGACAACGGATCGATCTGAAATTTGGCACACACCTTCATCTCATACTAACTTGGACCTGTATAGTTTTTGAGAAAGATCCGTCAATAAATAATCAAATTACATGTATTTTCATATAATATGCTCCCCAATTCAAACGAAACGCGGAGGCGGCAGCTGCCTATTACCTTAGACTAAATTACTTATTACTTATCAACGTATTATTTTTAGAAACGTAACAAGCATTACCTACATGACTGTTAGTTTTATAGTTAGTTAACATGCGTGGCATCTATATATACCTATATAGTTTTTTTTCTTTGCTTGATTGAAGAAGAGTGTGTAGGTAGTTATTGTTTATTGGAGTGTTCATATTATGAAGCATTTTTCATTCCTTGCAAAGGGTAAGAAAACTCTTTGTCGAATTGCGAAAGTTACGATTGATTGCAGAAATAGATTGGTGTGTTTCATATAAATTGTGTTTACGAAATTTGATTTGAAATCGATAAGTTTCTTAGTTCATAAAACGTTTTCGGTGAGAAGTAATGAATGTTTAGATAATTATAATTTTTAAAACATATTTTTGCTCATACATTTAGCTAATTGCCTATTTTGTATGATACCTAGAATTTCTTTATTTTTATTTTTTTAAATCACTTTATTATATATAAAGCACCTTTCCAAACATTTTATGGAGTAGGATAAATTGCTAAAACAATATTATAGGCCACACAATTAAATATACCACAATGCCGGCTGGCCAAGCTTGTCACATTTCATTTCTTATAAACCTAACATTAAATTCATTATTTCAAAACACTTCTTTCTTCTTCTTGAATTTTTAAATTATTTTTTGAACTTTAAAATATATTTTATTTTGTTTAATATTTTTGAGTGTGGCTTTACTAAGTTGAATTGAAAAGCAGGTGTTGCAGTAATTTTGTATTATTTGACTGGATTATTGGAGTGTTTTAGGTTATTTTGATTCGAAGTGTTGCACGTACCGGTACTCGCTTATCAACGCGTTACACCGAGCGTTTTGGTGTAAGTATAAGGAGTATAGTATATCGAGTATAGTATAAGGATATACGGTGAGAAGGAGGCGGCCGTGGCATATTAGTACAGAACCTTCCCATCATTTGCCTCTCGAAACAACGAAATAATTCAGTAGACTATGGAGCCAACATTCTGATCGTTATTGAAATAGGGACGTGTAGCGTACTGGACTCGCTCAATAACTCTTCTATTTAAACATTATTATAACTTCTTATTTAAGCTACACGTCCCTTTTTTTAATAACGATCAGATGGTTGTCTCAGTACTGAATTATTTCGTTATTTCGAGAGGCAAATGATGGTAAGGTTCCTTAAGCGGGCAGCCATTTAAATGAATTTCAAATGTTAAGGGTCTCAATGTATACGTACTCTCAATATTGCATTTGCATTTTTACCAAAATCTCTATACGTGTTTAAAATAAAAACAGTATTAAAGTATTAGTTAAGTTTACTGAGGTAACAGGATTTTACCATGGATGATTGTACACATTGTTGCTTTTTATAAAACAAGTTATATTGATTTGTATTAGATTTGACAAGTTCGTCAGTTTTTGAAGATTGTTCCACATTTCAAAATTGCCGCTCGAAAACCGATATTTTCGGAAAGAGAAGTATTTCCGATCTTCCGATCGTTAATGATAAATTCTTCAAGACGTCTTCGTCCGGGTGTTCGCGGGTATGCCGACCGTCTCATCCACTCATTGGCGCTCGGTGGTCCAATTTCACTGCCTCCTACATGACTGGTCGCTGACTGCATGTTCAGCTTGGTTCCGCGGACCGACATCCACCAGGCCGGATGTCCAAGATGGCCGAAGTAAACAAACGAAGAACTGTCAGAAAGTGTTTTAAATGATATTTCACGCGAATTTTCACTATTATACATATCTGTATGTATTTGAAACGTAATAAAAGTGTTGTTAGTGTTTTATTTAATATAAAATCAGTGTAAAAATGATATTATCGTGTTGATAATAACAAAACAATTGAGAAAGTGAGAGAAGCTGTGGCCGTCCATGCATTTTCAAGGCTCGCTTTTGCCAGCAGTGTCCAGGGAAAACCGTTCAACAAATCGGCCTGCAACTTTGCACACATACTAGGTATTGTAATCCAAGTGGCCTAATGATAAGTTGTTGAACATAATCCTTTTTTTTAGTTTAAACTGGACGCTTGAAATAATAATTTCAAATTTTACATGGCCATAGACAAACATTTTAGTTGTTTTTTTAAACTTTAAGAGTAATCCGCCGTTAAAAGTCTGTGTCGTCTGTGTTTTAAATTGTATTCGTTCTTGAATATATTTGTCAATTTTCGTGATAGAAATGTCAGGTTTTTATAACTGCTCCTTTGTTGATGCATTTCTCGGCTCTTTCCAAGATTTGTAGAGCAGAAACTTTCGAATTCGCGCAATGGGAAGGCTCGCTTATCAACGCGTTACACAGAGCGTTTTCCTGCGTTGTAATAGGGAGAAAATTGGATGGTCACTTTACTTTTTTTGTAGGAAGGGGTTCTGATGCTATGAGTATAAATAAATATGTAGACGGTTTACATAAAATTCTGTCATTAAATGATAGGAAGTAGAAGGCCCGAAGACCATTTTCTCGATTTTGCGTTGCACACTTTCGGATTCATGTAATCAAGCTTGATTATGTTTATGACACTGACATTGAAAGCATAATGGTCGACATTAAATTTGATTGAATGCCGGACTGTGACTATATAAGGTTTGTATTTTTTTTCATATTGTTGTAGAAATGTGCCTTATTCTCTATGATAATTTTCATAATTATTTCACATATTTTTGGGTGCAGCGATTATTTTGAAACTCAGTGAGACTTCGATCAGCTCGTCCCTGTATCTTCTCCATCACATCACGAGGAAGGGGAAGAACAATCTGGATCGCCGAAAGAGCTACACGGAGTTGAAAGAATTGGCGCGCATTTCGGTGCGGAAATGAGCATTAAAAACTAATGAAAAGTAGCATCTCAGCAGGTCCCTTGGCGCAGTGTTATCTCGTCACCATCAGAGGAGAGGAAATGGACCAACTCCCAATGTCTCCGCCTATAAATCTGCAAGCTGAGGAGCTAAAGAGTGTCCGATTAGAGGGTGAGATAACACCCCAGTAACTCTTGATTAAAAAGAACACTTTTATTTTCACACTCATTTCTTTGAACTTTTTATACTTTTAATCTCTTCAAGAGGACAATCTAAATCAACCAATTGTCTTCGGACCCCTTTTTCTCTGGTATATTGATATCAACTCTTTTGTTAGATGGGGGAATAAACGAGCAATCTATATGGAACGCAAATAAAAGAGCAGTCGTCAACCCTTTTAAATTTCAATCTCGGTATGACATTGGAGGTGTTTGACAGTCTCATGAAACACGGGGTGGAAAATAAAATTATGTACATTTGATTCATGAAAAACAACAAGGACTTCGGTTCTTTTTAACAGAAAAGAATTATTATTATTATTATTTATTTTAAAATGTACATACATACAGAGGTACACTTACCGGTAGCGAGTATAGGGCAAGCCCCGTAACACATGTGCCTCGCTAAATGTATACTGTTGAAAAACACAAATGCAGCAGCAACTGACTTAAATTACCTGTTATTATTGCTTGTTGAATATCAAAACTACAATTAAAAGGAAGAAATGAGTATTATTCTTTCTTACATACCTACTGGAAAACTGCCACAAAAATGTAAATAAATACGAATGAATATACGAATAGCTACGAATATTTAACATAAAAATCAACAATTATTTAGGTATTTTATAATAATGTCAACAACAATGGAAACACGAATAAGTGAACTTCTTTGATTTAGGTGTATGAACTTTATCAATCCAAATCCAATCCAGATACGACATTCTGAATTTAACTCTATAATCCTTCGAGACAGAATAGTATAAATTCAAAATTGGCTGTCATTTTCAAATCCATTCTCGCAAATCACCAAGACTTTTTATCCTACTACAATTTCCAACATAAATCAAAATTCATTATCCATTCTTATCGCTTGATTTGATTCAATAATTGCGAATTTCATCGCGAAATCCCGTGGAACATTAACGGAAACCACCTCCCCCCCTAGCCGGTGGTGGATGAGCTTCGGAAGCGTCGCTAGGAAGTCGTCGCAGCATGGCGAGAGCGCCGCGACGCGATACCATCTTTCCGACGCCAGTAATGAGGGAGAAGAATTATTCCCGGCGCGGACTGGGAAGCCATCAGCCCGCTGGGAATGGGTGCGAGGAGATTAGCGAACGGGAAATGAATCCATGTGCACCGACAAACCAACGTATCATATCGGACAAACTTCGCTCGTAAATTCTGGGGCCAACTCTCTGCAGCGTTATCTTGTTTGTTAATTGTCGGCCTCTGGATCGAGAAAATTGATTTGGACGAAATTGATTCGTAGGTCGAGAGAAAGATTGTAGGACATTGGCATGGCTTTCAATAATTTTAGACTATCATTTTCCTGGATTGATATAAAAAATATGATCTTCCTCTATACTTATTATTGGTAGTCATGGGAACGGCAACATTGCTTCAACTATAGGCAGCGTGTTTAGACAACAGATGGCACTGTAAAAAGTACAGACAGAGCCACCTAATCTGTGGGAAGGAAGCTTACCTTTTGGCAAGGCGTCCAAGTCGCTGCAGTTATATGTTATGTTGCTGCACATATTACGCATTATCAATTCTTAAAATTTACACATGTTTATCTAATGTTTATTCGCCTACAAAATATTAATAATAAAGTGTTCACAATTTCACTGAATCTGATCACAATATTAATTTGCGCGACTTAGTTTGATTCCGAAATATTTTGAGTACATTTGTTGACATCTGATCGGTTGCTAGGTCACGGCCAATGAGAAATAAAACAGTTGACGATCTTCCCACAAAAGTTGCTAATTTCTCTCACTCGTGGCGAACTCTCGGTGCCTATATAGACTGTTGAATAACTGCCACTAACAATCTGTGGGATACGTGGAACCATAAAGTATAGTAGAACCATCCAAATGTACGGCACTCTTGCCACTTTCTCTGCTATTTTCTGTGTGTTTTGTAGGCAATGCCCCAATCATGGTTTCATATCTCAATGGTTCAATGATATCCTTCTCGTCTACCGAAATGATCATGCCACACTGTTCAACCATCGATATGAAATTTTGCTCACACACATTGTCATAAGCAGTTTTTGAATGTGTTCTTGTGATTGGTTGAAAATAAAAAATTACAACTGTTTGACCGATCAACTTGTTATTTTGATGGTATTGGGACCAACATTTTCATAATTTTGAAAATTTTGATTTTGAACTGTTTTTGATAATTTTCAGTTGGGGTCATGAACTTGCCGAGTAGGTATCATTTTACGAAAATTTAATGCATATTTTGAAATATTTATATACCAAAATTTAATTCAAAGAAATTGCACTGCTCCTTTGACGCATTTGATTGTATTATCTTTGCTAGGTATAATAGAGCAGTATCTTCCACACAAATATTATTCGCATACAATACAAAGGCTCGCTTATGAATGCTTTCCACAGAGCGTTTTCCTGGTTACAACTGGTAAGGAAGCGTCAAAAGGAAGCGTACATCTGTAATGATAAATGTATGTGAATGTTTACGACTGGTTGTGTGTTAGAAAGCGTCGGATTCTAAGCGGCGTCGCCTCGCACGACGCTCGCGACGCCGTCGCATGATTGACAGACCCTTCCTTCTAAAGAAAGAGCTATAATATTCGATACAATCTCACCATCAATGGAAAGAAAAACGTGCAATTTCGTATAGATATTTTATTACATTTATTCTGTATGCAAGACATTTCGAGTGTCGTTCTCTCACAATGCACAGTTACACAATTCGTTCGCTAGTGTATAGAACCAAACCATATTCAATAAATAAGATTTATTTCTATACGTCACAAATCATTTTTAACGAGAATATGTTTACACCTTGTGTTCCCACCTGTTATGCTCTTGTGGAACAAGTTTTCGTGATGCAAGTTCTCCGGGTCTTTCAGCGACCCAGGAGCAGACATTGTGCGATTAAAAGAGAATGAATAGCTATTGTGACGCGATGGTTTAGTTTTGGTTGTGTCTTGAATATGATGCGACGTGTTTTAACAATGGCAGGAGCGATAGAGTCAAAACCCGTCGTGCATTGTTGGAACCCGGGGGCCGAAGATCATTCACCCCCACCCTTCTTCTCATATTATAACCACCTCACACAAACTATACAAATAATATGCTATTGTCTCCTATTCTCTATTCACAGGTCCTCCAGTCTCGCTATAGGACGCGATGCCTTCCAGACTTGGAATGTGCGTTTTTCTTATCTCATAATCTTCATTCAATAGGTAATGGATTGTACAATAGAAGTCATTTCTGGCTCATTGATCGCATAGAGGCAGAAAAGTATGAGGCTGTGTGTGTGTGGATGAAAGGGTGTGAACCAAGGACTTTGGCTCGAAGGCGGCTTGATTATTTTCTGGTATTTCTGAGAGAGGTATGCGGGTTGGATCCGGGGTTCTTATATAATAATTTGTGATATGAAAGATGATGCACAATCCTGCAATCAACAACAAATATTTTGGGATTTGTTTTTAGATGAAAGCGAAATGTTTGCCAAACGTTTGCGGACAAAGTTTATTTCATAAATATTTTTTAGTATTTACAAAACTTACTTATAATTTTGAATTTTATGAACATTTCATTTATTTCAACGCTGCACAGCCTAAATCTCATTTCGTCTCTTTATTGGTGATAATTTAACGCATTATTACAATTTACAAATATTTAACGCCATGAGAAATAATGCGTTAATGCCCAAAAGGCGCAAATTCGACCTAGGAGGGAGAATGACACGGGTTGTTTTTTAATGCTTTCACATCGACGTCCTCATCTTTTCTTATTCAAGACACGAAAATGACAAATTATCTTGTACTAAATGTCGTAATAACAGTATTAAACTGAACATTATGTAACAATAGTGTTGAGCTATCGCCATTATTGTAAACCAGTGCCACTATTGTGCATCGAGCTCGGACGGATAACTTACGTACAGAAATTGTCCAAATTTCGCTAGATTGCCATAGACAAAACACAATAGAATCGCGCGTTTTCAAAGTCCATTGAGTAAAAGGCAATTATGAGCGCTATTGTTGTGATGTACACGGTGTTGTACTGGCGGTGGAACTGTCATGACGTCCAGGAGGCGGTGAGCGCGCGCGAGAGCGAGGGCGGAAGATCGCACTGGCAGTGGCAGTTCTCCGGTGAACGCCGTCGTGACAGGACGCATGGCGCGGACGCTGGGAGGTGTGACGTAGAGCCCACGCGCTCGGTGTCAGTCCTCGCGAGTGGAGTCTCTCATCTCGTGTGGAAGTTGTGTTTGTGTCACTTTGATTTAGTGCTAAAATTAAATATAATTGTGATTGATGTATGTAATGCTCCTGTCAATCAATGTGAGGAGGTGTGTGTGATAGTGATGAGCCACGTGGTTGACGTGTTGACAGCGGTGTTAGTGTCAAGTGATGTTCTCGTGGTAGGGCACCTGGGATTACGTCAGGTAAGCATGGTACTTGGAATAAGCGATGGGACCTTGGCGAATTTCTTCCCAGCCCCAAGGAGGGAGACGAAAAGAGAAAGAGGAAACATTAAATATTTGTGTGTACAATTTGTCGTAAAATGAAAATATCGATGGATCTAGCTTTTTCAGTTAGTTAATCTTTTTCAATCGATGCATCATCAATAATTAATACTATTGCTTTTGGCAAAATGACCGGTTATAAAATAGTATTTTACATTTCAAGTCAAAGTCGTAATACATGTCATTTGTATGTTTAATATTTGTTATTTTTATATAAACCAATTGGTATCAATTGGCTTAGGATTTATACATATTTAAGATTGATTTTATTTATTTATCTCAAAATAAAGGGTTTGATGTATTAAATAATAAACTCGACAGGGTATCAATATCGAATATTGTTTGAATAATATCATGTTGGTGACCAAGGTGAGAGGTCAAAGTGTGACGCAATGTCGCGGAGGCGATGATGGACCGGGGCTGTAACGGTGATGAGGAAAAGGCGGAGCGTCGCACATTTGTACGCCGGGTTCCTCGGCGTCGGCGTCGGCGTCGACGTCGACGTCGCATTGTTGCTCTTAATCGCCGTCCTTCCAGTGCAGGCGCCTCGGATCCATTCGGACATTGCCGAGGCGATTAATTAACAACCATTTGTTACATCCTGATGATCATGCAAGATGTAGGTATTTTACATCATCCAGGCAGCGGAGAAATATAGCAACGTAAAGTAAAATTCTTGGATACGAATTTATGAAGACTTCGTAATTATTTTGATTAATATACTACTTCTGTGATTGTGAAGTATACGTATAATTGAATCAAAAATGAAAACCAAAGTACGTACGTTTTTTTTATTTTTCTTTCTTTTTTCGTCATATTGTTTTATTTGGGCTAATTGAAGTCTCCTCAGGAAATAACAGAAAATAAAAACTGCTGACTGACTACTTACTTAAAAACAATAAATGTGTCGGAAATGATAAAAAAAAAATGCGGAAAATTCCGTTCAATATTTTATGAAAATGTAAATTTATTGATGAAACAACTAGTTAGATGGTAAAATATAATTTCGAGACCCTGATAAATCTTCCGTAAAAAGGTCATTTTGGGTATTCAGCTTTTCGAACACAATAGATAATAATCTAGAGTCTATAAAGAGAGAGAAAGAGGGAAAACAATGCTCTGAATGGGTTGCAAAAAGTCAAGGACATTCCCGAGCTCTTTATGAGGCGTATAGTGAGCCTTCAAAGTGAGGCTCCGAACCAGTATGATAGTGATTAAAGATTCGAACAGAACAACAGTATTGACTCTTCATTAGTCACTCGTTTTCAAAACAGCCTCATAATAATAAAAAATAGTTACAGTACTATTTTATGTTTTAAATATTGACGCTCCAACATTTTGTAATTTATTACATTAGCAAATTGTAGGTGCAAATACATTTCTCCAACCCTGAGCATATCAAGAAAGAAGGACATGATTACCATAGCCTGTAGCATAGATGGTACCTATAGATATAGACGATATTTTTCTTCTTGCGTTTATTTGTTTTTTCTATTAAATGTAAAAAATATGTACACTGCAACTTGAAGTTTTGTGTCTAAGTGTTTATATTTCACTACCTATTCATATTTGAATGTTTATATTCAGACGATCGTCTGAATCCATTGGCACCAATTGGCACTAGGTTGGTTCCAATCCGTACAGCAGTTTTCAAGATGTCGCGTCACTCCCTGTCTTAAAATTGTGGGTAAAAATTATAATTTGTCATTACACGGGTAATGAAACCGTCCAGCCATTTGGTTTAAATCAGAGCCACTCAAGATTTTGGAATTATTAGATGAAGAACAAAACGGAAGTAATTTCATTATACGTAATTTGATATAATCTGAAAAATCTGCAATATATCTGCAAAATGTGAGATGAGATTTTCCAAATTTGAGATCTAGTAGGTTGATGGTTTCTTGTAAAACTTAGTACCTATTGAAACAAATACGCCAATTTGAAAGTCAACCCTCACGATCAGTAAATGATTTGTCTCTCTTCCTTTCACGATGCTGTTAATGAACTCCTCCGCCAAAGTAAGACTTAGATAAGAGTTTCTCTTCACGAAATGTCCCCATCTTCTCGATAAATCGTCTCAATGGACATTGCTTATATTCGACTTCTTCTTCGTGGTTTTTCGCGGGGGGGCAATTTCTTGAGCCAATATTTCCAGCTGACATTCCTCGACTCCCGAACCGAACCGTCATCCAACTCGGATGAGCATTCGCCCAGGCTCTTCTTATCAATAGAAGATTACAATAGCTTATGAAAATGGTCCAGCTATTCCTTTGTTAACGCCTATTGTTATCGGGCGTCCATTACCGAACTATTGCAGCAGTAGACGACGTCGTTTTGTTGACGGGTGGTGGGGGAGGGGAGGCTATTGAAAAGATGGTCCTGTACTAGTGAAATGGTGAAGGGGTGAACTACATACACTACTCGATGGCTGCCCTATGAGAAGAATACTCCTCTTTTATTTTTTTTTGTAAACGAATAAAAGACGTTTGTATTGTGAGGCCGTGAAGGATGAAAAATATTGCGATGATCGTCGTGGCTTTTGGTCACGTGTTGTGGATTCATAAGCGTGTCTGGCGATGGGCGTCGCGACGTCGACGTCGGTGTCGTCATGTGCACACGGCGTCGGATGCTGACAAAACTTGTGGGTACATGTGACATTGTTAGCGTAATTCTCATTCTTCATTTTAGCAATCTCCTTGAATTGTAGTAATAGAGCAATGATAACGTTGATCATATTGAAAATCTTTTTAACTTTTTACATCTTTCAAAATAATTTCCAAATCTGGTTGCACATTAAACGTTTTATGGTATATGATAGAAGAGAGGCTAACTTAAATCACGCTAATTTAGCTTCATAATTCAAAGATTGCAATGACGAAGTACATTGTTTACAATAAGTAAACAATTAGGTATTATAGGTATTGAAAAACATAAACATCAATTATTTGAGTCAGTTCAGTTAAATACTTTAGGTAAGTACATATTTTAGTGTTTCTGTCAATGGAAATGGCAATTTAGATTTTGCAATTTTTAGATTGGAGAAACCACCGTTAGCGAGGTATTGTCAAATCTTTCAATTTTTAATCACATCATCACTACTCTGGGATTCTGTGGCCCGGAAAGTATTTTCACCTCACCATCGACATGTCGCTTTCAGGATTTGTCATGGGATCTTAGAATCAACCAAAAAGTGACCGAAACTTCAGTTTTGTTCCAAATAATTGGGCAGTTGAATGATGTCGATGCTGACGATTAGTCAAATTCCTGATGCGTCACAGATCTCCGCTGAATGGTACAAGTTTGATTGGTCAAAACAGTCGCTTCAACAATAGACTGCGAGTTTGTGATACAATAGAGTCTTGTGATACAATGCTGGGTTGCACTTAACTGAGGCAGAGCAGCGTTTAGGATAATTTCAGGCTAGCGAAGTGTAAACATCTTTGTCACGAACTCTAGTCCATATCGTCAGGACTTGGGAACAATACATTCGGAGTCTCCAGGAACAAACGTGCTTTCCTTATTAACGACGGAGTTGCTTGGAAGGTGTGGTTGACTCCCGTTTGAAAGGCTGGGTTCGATTCCCGCGGCCGATCTTCCTGACAGATGGATTTCCTCAGTCCACACGCAGATGCTGAAGACAACAGCGAAATTACGTAGATGTCGAGAAGTCCGAAAGTAATTTTAGAATGTAAGTAAATTGCAATTGCCACATTTAGATGCTTCCACAATTTTAGCATTTTTTGGGATAATGTCGGTAGCTTACACGGTTATAAAGTTTGTGACATCAAGTTTCTTCATTTTTAGTACTAATTTTGAGGACGTACTCGGGAGGTGCCTTTTATGGGCCGATATAAAATCTACAGCAATCATAAAAATATATAAACAAAATCATTCCTAATCATTAAAAATTATTCGATAATCAAATTATATTGCCATTAACGGCGCACACCATTTAGCCAGTGTATTTGTTACATCATCTCGTTATCTCATTGGACCTATCACATCGCTAATAACGAAGTGGAATCACTCTCGGCTCTTCCTGGATCCCGCCTGGAACGAATCCATCAAGCGTCTGGATCTAACGGACCGTGACGCGGCTCCCGCTGCTCCATGTCCGCTCTCCAGAAGAATGTTTCGACATCTTACATGATATTATTCGCATTCAAGTTCAGCGCGCAGAATATATTTTCTACAACATTTACCAAATGGCCAGCCATTTCTTTTCACGTACTTATACGCATCTTCCACAGTCAGTTCCCAATTCTTTCGTTTACTTACAGACCGGAGCCACAACTGACCGGAAATGGAAGAGTTACATAATCTAAGCTCGGAACTTCATTAAACCGACATACATTCTATGACGCCCATCATAAATGTCATGTGATCAAAACTGTCTGCCAGAATCTGTAGAAAAACTAATGAAGAGTCGACAGATGGAGTCATGAACAATAACTCGAAACATTAATTACAGCAGATGATACCGCCCGATTGTCCCGAGCTGCAATAATCATTCATTTCAATGACTCGTTATGTCTGGGCCAGCTGCAATCATCATAAGATCATTGTCTGTGTGGGGGGATTGATATGATGACGTGTGTGTGGCAAAGGGATTGTATACCTATGTGTTGGACATCAGATGCGAGCGCCGATAACTTATTATTGTGATCATCAATAGCACATAATTCCTATTGAAAATAACTTTCAAAGCCATGTCAATGAAAAGTTACTATTATACTTTTCTAACGATAACGATCGTTTGGAATGAAAACTGCGATGGCCTTGGATAACGCCAGTAATGAGATCCAGTTGAATTACCGTCGGTAAAAATATCTCAATAAAATAATAATAGTTCTAGTAAAAATCAAGGATTTATGAAATTGCAAAAAATGTGATTGTGAAGTATTGAATAATGACATTTCATTGCACAAGTGTTTGAGTTTAGTGCGAATACGGTTATTATAAATGATTTAAATCATGCTTAGTTTGAGGTGGAGGTGCCGGGATTTTTCAATTAACCCGGCACCTCCATAAAAGTCACACTAAATTAAGAGCTAGCAGACTGCAATGTTATGCATTTTAATTTCCAGCAATGATATGATGGCTAGATTTCCGCGCCCCCCTCCGAGTCAGGCTTCAGGAATGATAAAGAGCGTCCTGCATTGAGTGACTTTGCCTGACGCTCGGCTCAGCTCTTTTACTCTGAAA
The DNA here is from genome assembly GCA_934045905.1 of Leuctra nigra. Taxonomy (NCBI): domain Eukaryota; kingdom Metazoa; phylum Arthropoda; class Insecta; order Plecoptera; family Leuctridae; genus Leuctra; species Leuctra nigra. The sequence goes on along the minus strand of OW203761.1, from coordinate 21,787,136 downwards.
TCCACCAGATTTATCATCTTCCTGCTTAATTCGTGGTCAACAATGAATGTGACAGAACATCGCCGTGCAGTGCACAAAAAATAGCGCACGTTTAGACGCCATTTGCATCACAATGTATGACAAAACATTGCATGGTAGATAGACTATCTATTTCTACACATGACGTCCTTTGATTACTGTTTCCATCGGTGATTTTTTACAATCTGGTCAATGGCTGGTTTTATTACATCTGTCCTTATTATTAATAATTTTCGGAATTTTTTAGAAGTCACCCCCTAAGTCAACACCCCTCGATGAATTGGAGGCAATAACCACCCGCATATTATAACGTCAATTGAAAGGTTTTATGGTTAAATCCATCAGTAGATCAGTCCGGATTTACATTGTCCCTTTTGACATGTATGCAGGCAAAATTGCAATATACATTTTTAACATTAATAATATCAAAGTTGGGAATAAAAAGATCGTATTTATTACACTGGGAATTCTATGAGAAAAATGACCCGTGCTTTTAGGATAGTGATTATTGTCATAGAAAAGATATTGCTGAATTATATTGTGGGGCAACGTAATAGAATATTTGACTCGTAGAATGTAATGGCGCATTTAATGAATGCATAGAAGATTTGGCGAATGCTGTGGGGACAAATCATGTTTGCAGAATGCGTTGGCGCAATGAATTTCAAACGTAAATAACGTGGCCACATTACAGCAGAATTATTCTCACCATGGATAAATGATGTCACTGTTTATATTTTACGCTCAGCAATCCAAGTTGTATTTTACATTAAAACAATTTATTTATTTACGAGTACTTTTACTGCCAAAACTGAGACATTTACTTTTGAAGATTTTGTACCTATTCGTTAATACAATGTTTTACAAAAGTCCATCTTCCGGCACCTGAATAACTTACGTCAAAGATACGCTATTTATTTGTGATGATTCGTCTTATTCGGAACTTCAGATGAATAAAACTTAAGTTCGACATCAACATGGAATCTAAATGTGTATCAACTTCGCACCTACAGTTGATCAATGACCACTCTTCTCTAAGAGAGTGCATTATGATGTCCCCAACATTTCAACGTCCTCCGCAACATAAGTAGCTGGAGACTCCATTTGAATGCAATACCGTCTGCCGAGACACCACGCTGGGTCCCAAGAATGGAGCGAACATTATTCTAACACCCTCTTCTCGAGTTGCTCATTTTCATAACCATTGGACAACTCCGCAGCGAACTCTTAATGGACGCTCCGCCATAGGCTTATACTTAGTTATATCGTTCCACCCATTCTCACTTATACTCTTTCTCTTGCATTTTTATAGTCCCAGTTTTCTACCCTTTACGTAGATCTGAGAACGCTGGTAGATTTATGAAGGATATAACTCTGGAAGGCGACGCTGGAAGTGGATACATTGTCTCTAAGACGGGAAAATACTAAGAGGACTTTTCTTTCCAAGAGGCGAAATGGATGATCACAGTTGGAAAGTATGAGCGAATATAATACATTCGAAAAAAGGAGGAGCGATCATAGAATATATATTCAGAGTATATGAAAATGGGTTCAATAAGAAAGTTAGATTATTCAAAGTTTTCTCATGGGGAAAGTTGGAATAGTATTTTTGTAATATTATCAGTCTATTGTACTCCATTGTCAAAGGTATTTGTGTTTTCTGCTGAATGATCTCATCAATACATTTCAAATTACAGATCAAAAGTTTCTTCCTGTAAAAGAATGAAAGGCAATCGCTTGACAATATCTGAATGAAACCATAATAGTTTAAATCACGCATGTGAATAAAAAGTAATCTATTGTTAGATTTCTGAGTAGTATGTTTTCACCAAATATACCCACATGTTCTTATTCTTTTTGGTTTTTAGTATATCACACATTGGGATAAATTCTTTAAATATTCTTGCTAATCTATCCGCCAATTTGTATGCTATATTGGAAAAGTAAATCAAAGAAAATGTATTGATGGCAGAGCCAGAGCTCATTGGCTATTGCCTTGGTTGCATGATTCGTCATGAAAACTAATATCATGAAATTTTATCTCTGAAAAATAAAATATTTTCCCGCGCTTTACAAACGATCGTTGACTTCTTATCTGCATCAATGTGTCTGATAACGTTCCTTCTATTGCAGGTGAGTCCAGCATGTTCTCTCAAACAGGCCACGGCCACATTGAATCTCTTGGTAAGTGCGACTTTCAATGCTATCACCGCCATCTAGATCGCGGATGCGTGTAGTGCTCGGTTCACAGCGCGCTTGTGACGTATAGAAACTCGATGAATGGATGCGAGAGGATCTATTGAGAGTGACGAAGTCTTGTCTGACGCATTGGATCTTCTTTCATGTCGTGACGGCTGCGTGTTAACGTGATGTCACGGATATGTTGTACATGATCATCGTTTGATATAGTTATGTCGAGATCGATTGTCATTTGATTCTTTTGTGACTGATCGTATCTAGTGCAATGTTATCATCAGGGCAAATTGATAAGAAAGCTTCACATAAGGGGGTTGGAGAAGTTATAGATTGGGCATAAAGAAATTGCAATTACAATTTCTGGCATCTTATGGTTCCGCTACATACTGTTCATACGGTATTTTTCTAATAGTATGCAAACTTTATTCAAGTAAAAGCCGTAAAATTGAAAGATGATGTTGCAAAAATCTGTGGCTTCACTACAAGCCGTCTAAGAGAGGAAAAGGAACAGATGTAAAAGGTAAAGGGAAATTATGAAAAAATATATAATGAAGTTTAATCCCATCACATCAATGTATTGCTTCAATTAGTAATAACATTGATAGTATCATTGATGAATGTTGAAAATAAGCCAGCAATGAGGCGTATGTTTCCTCTGCATCAAGCAGAATATTTCGATTTCTCTCTCGCCCGCTCTCTCGTTCTCTCTCCATCATATCTCTGTCTCGTACGCCTTTTGAAAATCTTCTGAATACGGGTAAATTGTAGCCACAATACTGTCTTTTGAAACTGTCACTGAATAGCGTTAATTCCAGGAGCACAGAATAGGGAAATGTCATAAAAAATATGTCGCCTCTCCCGTCAGATGAATTGTCCCTGTCGACATGACGGGACTGGGGGGGGGGGGGGGGGAGGGGGGGGGTCTGCTGGGACCGGGACTCTTCAATATACTAGTTTATTTCTTTGCATTCATGTAAACAAACTTTATACTGCTGTATGAAAGGATATTATGCAAAACTTGATGAAGTCAAGAAAGCTATTTTGTACTCTATAAGATAGGCGCCATCTTGCCTCTCGATTGGGCATAGAATCACGTGACCCGTAGGAGCTGTGAAATACAGTCAATAGCAAGGATACGACGAATTGATTATAAGTAATGTTCAATGAATTGACTCGTCAATGAAAGCAACTTCTTGAACCAGAAACTCAATGGATATTTCATTAAAAATGTTAACCAAGATAAATAACTGTACGGACGGTTTTGGGACATTTTTCAATCAGTTGGATAATTAAGCGAGCGTAGTGATCGTTACTTCTGTACTCTTATGCCATTTTCTCGTTTGATTTTTTGTTTTTGTAGGCAATGCCCAGGTTACACCATTCAGCCAATCGATCTGAAATTTTCCACACACACTAATGTCATAAGAGAGGTCACAGACATAGTTTTTGAACGAGATCCTGTTAATGGTTGAAACTTGAAAAAAAATAGTTTGACCGATCAACTTAAAATTTTGCATGGTCAAGCAGGACCACATTTGAGGTGTTTTTGAAAATTTTTAGACAAATCTGTGGAGAACTTCAATAGTTCTTGACAATTTACGAAAATTGAATGCTTGTTTTGAAATATTCTTCAAATTATTCAAAGAAATAAAAATAAAACAGATTGATCATTGCTCCTTTGACGCATTTCGTCTTCCTTTATCGTCTTTTGGATTTTCCAAGGTCTATTATAAAGCATAAACTTTCTAACGGATATTCAATACGAAGCCTCGCTTATCAACGAGTTAAACGGAGATGTTATAGAATGTTAGAACTGCTTTCCTAAAAAAAAGCTCTATGCGGTCCAAAATTCTTACTCGCGTATTCTACAATTTCAAACCAGTTGATACACCTATCGAGGTGTAAAAGATTAATGAGATACATACAGAACATGCTTGGAGGTACTCAATCTCGATCCTTAATGAAGTTATTAGTCGACCATTGTATTAGCGCATTCCCACCATATGCGTAGGCCGTTACAACAGCCCAGTGACAGGTTATTGAAAAGCATCGGGCAAGATAAATGCAACTCTGCAGTTTCCGGCACAGTTTCATTGTCGAGTGACGTGTTGCAAGGGTGGGCCATATGGCCCATTGTGTGCCCCGCCACCTTTCATCTAGGTGTGAAACATTAACCCCTGCCGTGGGGGGTGCGCGGTGGGGTGGTGGTAATTGAGGGCTCGGACGCAACTCTTTGCCCCGCTAAGTAAACAGGCAGAGTGTGAAACAACTCGATTTGTTGACATTAGACCCAGAGGAGAATCAATCTAAGAGACAGACAAGGTAGACATTTTACTTACTTTGTCAGACATCTAAAAGAAAAATCATTTTTAGTTATAGACATGTAATTCTAAGATTTTATTTTCTGTTGTAAATGCAACAAAGTATAGCAATTGCAAATTTGTAGAACTCATTCGCCCAACTATCAGTACAGGAATTGTAAATATTTTCTGTGTATCTCAGAAATATGTGAAGTGAAGATGGATGATTTTGAATGTAGGTGTGAGCAAAGAAGTTCTAGTAGGCTTCGGAAGCCTGATATAACCTCTTTGGTGACAAGTAGATGCATTTTCATTACCTATAGGTACGTATAACAGTTTTAAACACTTGGGAGTGGGAACCTAGTGAAGCGGTCGCTCCACCCAGCCAAGTCGTACTGTACACTCACACTCACTCAACATACCGTTAATGCATAATAAACTGAGGAGCAGACCAAACACTTTTACTGTAGCAACAACATAGCATTTTCAGCCTACAGGATCTCAACAATGGAAAATCTCACATTGTTGCGAAATGCCTTTGCTCAACAAAAAGTAATTCAAATACTTGCGATGTCAATAACTAGATTTTTATTTCGCAATTAAACCCACCCCTCTAGTGTCACTGACATGATGTATTTAATTGCTCCTTGTTGTGACGAGATGGGGTCGAAGAAGTGCACCATCCCATCGTTAGTCCGCACAAAAGAGGTGCAGAAGCATTCAATGAATTCTCTCATTCTTCTAGTTCTCGATTCTCTTTTTATATTATAATCCATATAACAATTCCTTTCACGATGTTGATGATGATGTCTTTGTATTTCGCTTCCGTTGTTTTTGGCAGGAAGGCCCTCCCATCTTGTTTCAGTTTTACCCCCGCGTCTTGTTTTCCAGGCGCTTCTCGCGAGGCGCCATTGCGCAGATTTACGGTTTCCTTTTCTCATCGCGTTATCTCAGGCGAAAAGTGGCCGCACAATTAGCAATGAACACAATCGCAATAAAGAATTTGTAAAGAGAAGACGATTGTTTCGTACGACATAACTTCTTGACTGATCCAAGAAAGGATGTTTTGTTCAAGACTCGTTAAAATAAGAATGAAGTTTGTTGCCAATAATTTGTGTATTATTCTTTAAAAGCTATACAATTACAACACATTGGAAACAAAAGATTTTCGAGCGAATGTCAGAATGAACGTATTCGTTGAAACAGCTCTAAATAAATCTAATTCAGTCAATAGAAGTGCTAGAAGTTGAGAAGGGTGACGGATTTTTATCAGTTCTCATTAAACAAGCTCAAAAACATCGTTATGCAATGACAAGAGAGTAAAAAGTAATTTCAGTGGAACTGGTGGAATGGAATAAAATAAAATCTGGTATAATATTATATTACAAATTAGCAATCACTATTACCGATGACTTCTACTTCTACATTAATCTTGCTAAAATATTGTCCTGATGAGACGAATGCCCATTTTGTTTGCAGCCTGTTCTGGAAAAGTAATTCGGGTAATTACATATTTTTTTTATTTAGTTACAGTACTGCTCCATTCACTGTTTTATTTCCTTTTTGGACAGACACTTTAAAGAATATCACATTTTTATACTTTATATAAAAGTAACCTTGAAGGACAATAAGACAGATGTGTACAAAGAAAACTAACTTAAGATTAGCATTATTGTCTACAATGAAAAGAGGAGGTCCACGCAGAGTTCTGTTCCTCAGAATTCTCTACCGACTACAGGATATGATTCGATTATTCCTAACAATGTTGTCGTCATCTGAATTAGACTACAATTGACTATATTTGAAATGCATTGTATTACGTCCCAGCAAGGCAGAAGCAGCCAGCGGTCTTTTGTTGTGAGCACCACCTCACTCACTCCTCTGCACATCTCTTGTACAACAGAACACAAAACGCCGGCGAGAACAATGAGCGACTTTACTTGACCAGAAGTCAGTCAGTCACTTGCAAGACAAACAAACTCCGAACCGCACACACACACACACACATACACACGCAGTGTGCCATCTTGTAGGACCATTGTTACACGCTTTTGTTGGAATGAGACAATCAGAAGATAAATGGAAAAGTGATGTGTCATTCGATGTTCTTCAAGAAATCGTTCTTTTGTAACAGTTTAGTATAAAAGCGAGATATTGAAAAGATGGCTGGTGCATTAACTATTATTTTTCTTGGCATTTTGTTCGTAGTTAAGTATTATCATTTTCATTTTGTAAGCTTTATACAGCAATGAGAATGTAATTTTCTTTTACTAAAATATTTCTGTGAACTGCGGGCTGGTTCGCATATAGTGTCTTCATGTTTTAGTGGTTTCGAAACTATTGTAATTTATTTCTTTAGAGTTTTGAGTCTCATCGCTCTTGTTAAGATGTGTGAAATATGATTTCACATAATCTAAAACCTATTCCAAAGCTATCCACGTTTATGTTTTTATATGAACTCGATTCAAAATCTGCCAATACTGTATTTTCTTGAGAGTCACAAAGAAATGTCGTCTCGGTTACATTACCAAAAACCAACGTATTTTACTTTGAGTTTATCCACCTTTATACTTTGTTATAGAGCAAAATACACACAGTCGCTAGACGTGAAAGAACATTTATTCATTGAAGTATGTACGAACACAAATTTATAGTTGCAACGGAAATCCATTGAAAACACTTTTAGGATTTCAGTATTATTGTGTCCTGGGATTACATTAAAGCTCTGTACGTATTGTAGAATAATATTACATTATGCAGAGAGGATGTAGTATTGTACGATATTACATTATGTCTAGGAACTATTGTACTTGAAATTCAATTAAGAGTGACTATGAACCTACGAACACTGGCTCATAATGCACACAAGTGCATGGCAATGGCTGAAGTTGAATGGCGGGAAGAAGGTAGCGTCGCGGCGCTATAGACGACGTCGCCGACGCCGACGCCGATGACGAGGAAGCGAGAGAATACATCGCGAAATTAGAAAAGCTGGTGAAATTCGTCGGCATTGAATTCATCTCTGAATGCGGTTTTCTGACAAGTCGAATGGTGGTGTGGCATAAAACCATACAAAGAGTGACTTTAGAAATCGAATTGAAAAGGAGAGTCTTGGTTGGAAGACGATCTTCGGGGAGTAAAATAGTTGAATAGAGGAGCCACAAGTATACAGACTGCGTACTGCTGAGGATGACGCGTCGAGTCGTGAGGAGCGGAGAATCGACGAGATGCCAAGAACAATGCACATATCGCGTCTTGGAAGATATCAATGAATGGATCTAGGAAGCGGTGGATCCTTTCACACGCATGCGCAGTGCGTTTGTCCAACCGCGACTGAAATCAAGCGTTTTCAAATTGTCTCTTTGTTTACCGCCAAGTCCGAATCTAATTATTTATCAAAAATCTCACGCACATCTAAGAGATAATTTTGTGCAGAGTTTGTTTTGATATTTTTGAATCTCCGCTCTTGTTTGTTCTGATACGCAGTTGGCGCTAATCTTTGGTTCTCAATCATGTAGTATTTGTTGTTCTTTAGTCTCACATCACAAATCTCACATCCTGATTTCCTTCTAGAGCAGTTTTATTTTATTATCTCGAATTTCACAGTTTCTCAAGCTCGTATAAGTATTGTAAGAGACTAAGCTCATGAGCTCTAACCAATCAGTTCAGATACATGCTGTCTATCAGTCTGTCCCAAGAGAAAACGAAACAATGTCGTTATTTTTTTATCTTATTAATGAACAGTTAACTGGACGAATTAGCATGCACTTCATAAGTGTAACTGTATCAGAAATATCACACACAGAGTTCATAAAAGGTTACAAATATTCACAGATGAGTTATTAGACAGTTATTCCATCTAATTTGGCACTTCAAATCAAAATATTTTTCAAGAAATAAACAACATTTTGTGGTGAACTTTCCAGCACTGTCAGATTTTTAAAACAGTTTTCTATATAATACATTTTGCACAAGGAAGATGTTTCATGTAATGTTAAAATCTCTCTGTGAGAATTTGTGAAAAAAAATCATAGTCAAAGATTCAAAGATTCAAAGATTTATTTTTCGAAGTGGTACATTGTGTTTACAATCGATATGTGTACATACCCCAATAAGCATAGCTTGTGGCGGGGCATGTTATTAAAATAAGGTTAGATTAAAATTACATAATGTTATTACATAATGTTATTAGATACTTGAAAAATGGGAAAATTAAGAATATACCTACTACTATCTAAATTATAATTATGATTATAAGTATAAGTGATTATAATTAATTAATTAATACAAGTAGTTCACATAATTAAGATTATCAGAGTAACAGAGGTTAATGTGCTACACATAGTAAAATGTAATTTGGCTAGAAGTAGACAAAAATTATAGACTATATGAAAGTAAATGAGAATAGATGAACGTTCCTAACTTACTTATAACGATTTACTCATTCAACCTAAGTAGGTTATATGTCTACGGTTTTACAATATCAAAAATAGAGCTTAACATTATAATAAATAATGTTACTAATAATAATAATAAAGCGGCACATGACATATACGTATGATAAGATAAGAATTAATTTGTAACTTATTGCAATGGTGAGTTTGAAAACTACTGTAAGATACGTAATAGATAACAGGTATGTGGAACCCCAATATCATGTCTTGCTGATGTTGAAGATAAAGATTAGGATAAATCCTAATCCTTACTGCAAATTTGCAGTTTATGACGTTATTAAGAAGATCTATGGGATATGTCGTCAACCATTTCTTAACCTCATAGTTAAATATTTTCTTAGATGGAATGTTGCGGACAGCCGTTGGTATTAAATTATACAGTTTGGGTCCAAGAAAGACGACATGCCTCTGGGTAATACCTTTGGCCACGCGATTCTGGAATATTTTCCTATTAGCAGATGCTCGTGTTACTCTATTTAAACATGTGTATGGATAAATATTGCGTATTATTATTAGCTTGTACTTACTTAAATATCTTTCTTTCACAAGTAATCACTCTAAATATGGGATTTTGATTGCCGCTGTCAGATTTGTTTTTTCCCTATACTTTTGTATAGGTTACTATGGCAACCTTTTCTCACGCAAGATGCCTATAGACAGAGCATAGAGCTTGCGCATCTGCAACACACCTTCATATACCTTCATATACCTGTAGAGTTGAGTATCTCATAATATGTCCCCATGTCTCATAATAAACCTCACCAATAGATGTCTCTGATTCATATATGTCTGTCTCTCTCCCACTTATGTTATTGGACTTCAAAACCCTCAAATACAATGTTGCAATGTCTATCTAATACAATTCACAGTTTACCTTGAAAAGTCCAAGCTGGTTCTGAAGTTGCTTCAAGTTCCATGGCTCTGGTAATCGGCATTTACTTATTAAATGTAACTTTTAATGTACACAATTTCGAGCTGAATAAAGTGCAATTGATCTCATGTCATTTCGTTATGTATTGAGAGAGAAATTAAATAAAACCTAAGTTTTCATGGCAAAGAAACTTTTGTTTGCTATTTTTAATTTTAGCTGGCCATGGAATATTTCATAAGAAAATGCTGGTAGAGATAGTTAAAAACAGTCTATGCACCTTGAAATCTTGTAATGCAGTGCTGCCAGAATGATCCCCAAACACAGAGACATCTATTGGTGAGGTTTATTATGAGACATGGGACTCTGTTTTTTTCGCAAATTCTCACAGACAGATTGTAACATTACATGAAACATCTTCTTGCTTTAATTATCTTTGATAATATGTACAGAATAACTTTGTTAATTTTTCGTGGATAATCAGAATATTGAGGAAATTACTCGAGAATGTGTATATTCAAACTGTGGTCTGTTTTAATTTTATACTAACGCAGTTCATGGCACGTTCTGTATGGAAATAAAAGATACGTCTGCACCAGACGAGTACCTACACATCTCAATGCAATGATCCATAATTACAATAGGTAGCCTCATTATCAAGCAAGTAAAAACTTAATTACCTCCAGTTGCAACTCATCTGCTTCCTGCCTTCTATTGCAATCTATCGAACTGGACCGATCTTCATCATTGACGATGGCAATAAAGCGCCGGAAGCTCCAGTGTGCGCATGCGCCGTCATTCTGGTGTCTTTGTTAAGTCCCGAATAATAGACATCACATCGTCGTCTCCACTCTTGTCCGCATTATTAACAAAGTTACCATTCACTCGCCATTGCGACGCCCCCCAGTTATGATCGGCGTGGATAGAATCTAGGGGTAGGTGAGGACCAGACTAGGCTATTAACTTATTTCGAAAAGACGTGTTAGTGATAACATGCTTGTTGATACCCAAACTGAAGCATGAAGTATAGAGTCAATTACTTAGAGTTTGGATCATTTTCGTGTGGTCATGGCCTCATGATCACACGATGAATGTAGTAACTAGTAAGAAGTAAGGCCGATGCACAATTGACGCGAACGCAACGACGCAAACGCGAATAGTTCAAGAATGCCGATTCAATTATGTTCAGGATTGACGCGAACGCGAGACGCAAAGAGTTGAACCATCTCTATGGTTGAACATGGTTCTAGTTTTGCGTTCGCGTTCGCGTCGTCGCGTTGGCGTATCGCGTCTTGCGTTCGCGTCAATTGTGCATCGGCCTTAATGAGTATGCTAACAGCTATGTAGTAAGCCAAAATTGAGATGTATTATTCTATAACTGAACTGCCCACCAACATGGATTAAAGTTAATTAAAATGTATTAATTGGGGGCAATATATTAAAAATGTATTTCGATGCATACCCTCCTGGGTGTGCAATGTCTTCAAAGTATAATTATTTCCTCTTTAGTGTCCCACTTCTGTCGCCATTTGTATTATTGCTCAATGGCCGAAATACTTTTGAATTAAAATGTTTAGGTTTACATAAAAAAAATTATCTAGTTAGCTCTGCTACAAATGGCAAATGTAGTTCAACGACCCTGATATCTATTTGCGTTATTCAACAATGTAATAACATAAATAGATACATGGAAATTTCGTACTGTATTTGACATATTTGGAAATGCAGAGCATGACTAGATAATATTTAATTTAGTAATACTTAGCGAAGATAAAGTTATTTACAACAATGAAGATTTTATTAGAGTGAAAGCGCTTTTTCCCAACAATCGAAGGCATTTTTTAATAAAAATAAACACTTAGTTGTTGTTGGTGTTTCCATTGTTGAGAAAAATTTGAAATTAGTAGTATTTTGTCCAGATGTCTGTTTCTTGCCGCCTCACAGTCTTCCAACAATGTTTCACTGCGTCGACATTCTTGCGCCGTTTGTCTGCACAAAGTATTAAATACTTGACTCATTGTTCTCTACTGTTAATCCTGACTGCATTGAATGCGCGGACGCAAAGAAAAGACTTCATCATCCTATAGTTATCGACACAATGGCAAGCTTCACTTTTATTTCTTCTCAACTATTTTACTCGGGTATGGAGGTTTTTGTTCCAAGTTTTTTTTATATCAACGTGTTTGTTTCCATCTTTTATGTGTTAAGCATATAGCAGAGACAATGTTTTTTTCTCATTGCAAGGTATTGCTCGATGGCGTCGCAGGAACAAGGGTGACTATTCGAACTCTTCCATCACCAAAACGAACCTTTGTTGCCAATTGTGTGTCTTCTTTTTCATTTTTTGATTCGGAACGGTGTGCGGGGGAGAAGGATGCACGTTATCCAAAGTCTTTTGTTCCAATTCTTGATGCCCGTGCGTCAAAATCCAGAGCTTCTTTCTCTCTCTCTCTCTCTTGCCATAGACGTGGTACGAGTCTATTGTTTACTTACAAATGGATGGCTTTGTGTAAAGCTGACCATGTATACGAAGCAGTTGCCGTAGTTTTGTACACTTTTTTAACAATTGAAGACCCGACTTCTGTAATCGTGTCCATAGTCCACGTGTGACTGAGCGGCCATGCTTAAGGGGGTGGGGCACGCTTAAACATTTTTAATGGACCCCGTCAGAAAAGAGCAAACCACGATTTACTTTGTAAATTCAGTAACACGATGTTGTCTCGATTCAAAGAAATTCAATTTGAAATTTCGCTTCTATTCTTTCACCGCATAATTCTTGCTTAATTAATCAAAATGGTCCAAACACAAACTTTGTAAAAATACAATGAGGGAGTTGAGAAAGCCCATCCCACTGCCATCTCGTAATTTTGAAAAGAACTAGAAAGGAAACGGCGGTGACAAGAAGAGAATAAAAGAAAGTACGTGTGTATAGTGAATAGGTAAAAAGAGAAGAATAAAATGTGAACAGAATAAAACACAATACATGGTAGAGAATGCTGGGAGATAGTATAAAAGAAACTCTAGTATAATTGTGTAAATAAAGAAGGGGTGTGGGATGGGGGAATGAGGAGGTGAGGAATGGGGATGGGGAAGACATTCTGGTAGAGATTGAAGATGGAAGGAAAAGATGGCGTCAAGAAATGGTAAGATTCTTGCTGGCATGACTTATACCATCACTTTCAAATTCTGTTGCAAATTATTTGATTTCGTTCCAAATGAGTCACATGGTACTGGAGGCTGTAATTACTTGAGATTGATGAATTTCTGTGCCGAAATGATTCTCGTTTCTTATGATTGTGCTAATGTGAAACGTCCCAGTCACTTTGTTACATAAACGATTTATTAATAGTAAAATTGCAATAGTTGATTTCGATGACCTTTACCACCACCCGTACCACACGTCGAACATATTATCAGTTTACAATTAAAGCTCTACTAGTGGAACAGGTTACATTACATCAGTTACTCACAAATGTCAAAATCGCGATATTTAGGAACAACAGCTGTTATGTATTTTATTGTGTACAAACTCATTATTTTCAGAAAAATCTTATCTTCTCATCTTCAAATCTTGAAATCAAAAATTTGATAATGAGAATGTCCTTATATTTCCATTCGTTTCACCTACTTGAAAAAACCTGAATATTTCTATGTGCTCAATGAATGAATTTACAATAAAGATTTAGCCTTGAAATATAAGGTGTAAAATGGACCCAACACGATGATGAATGTATCTTTTGAACAGGAGGAGGGCCAAGTGTTAAAACGACTTCACCCCTCAGTCAAAATACCTGTAAAGAATCCACTTGTGAGCGGTGAAAAGCGTTGCTTGATGATTAGAGCGGTATTGTTGTCATCTGTCGAGTGAGTAAACAACGCCGCGCACAAACGATGCTGCTTTTCAACCGGCGATGGCTGAGACGTGTCTGGCATCGATGAGGTGTGGTCGAGTCTTGCCAACTTGCCTGATCTTGTGGGCTACTTCCATGTCTGCGTCACTCAGATACCTGATATATAAGTCAATTAATCCAGTAACAAAACATAGGTACATTTATTTTCTACAACAGCTCACTCTGACTTATATCGTCTAAAGCTGCAAAAAAACGCAAAATGCAAATAGGTAGGTACTAGTGCGTTTTGTACTAGTGAGAATGTAATGTAGGAGAGGAAACTCGGTTACCGACATGTAGTACTCCTTAAGTACTTCGTCAGGAGTATAGGCTACATGCCGGTACCGGGTTTCCTCTCCTCCCTTCTCTATATTACATTCTCACTAGTGGAGCCTGGCTCTGTGAGAATATAGACTTAATAATAATAATAAAAAAGTATACCAAGCGGCTTAGCGTCTTATCCGAAGGTCGGTGTGACATTACAGCACGAGCCTCCACAACCCGCGCCGTCGAGAGACTGATAACAGATGGAGGGAGGTCGTGCACCCCAGTCTCTCTGGCCCAATGGCAGCAATAGCAGGCCAGAAGTTGAATGTGGTCAGTTTGGTAACCCATCCAACCACTGATTGCGCTCAATGTTACGAGAAACGTGGTATCCAATACACCAGCCGTTGGGTTCAACTTTTAAATATGGAAACATTTTTTTTCAATTGCTCTTTTCCTGGCATAGGCGATACTTGGAGAACATTTGGCGACATTGACACTGATGGAATGGACACCTATTTGTCTTTCCTCCTGCTGAAGAAAGCTACGAATCTTTAGTCAAAGAGGACGATGTCGGGAATTTAATCCGAAATGAACAATCACATCAGGTGTACTTCACAAATGTATATGTATAGTTATGTTCCAATGATTGGTTACGTTAACCTGTCAAAATATAAAGCTACTGTACTAAACCATTCAGCAACATTGCGTCGGTTCTTCTTGACCATGAAAGTGGGTATTTTTACTATTGTATGGACGTCAAATGACGCCTATGTTAGATGACACAAGTGCACAGTATACTCGTAAAAAAATTTAAAACTCTTTCAGTATAACCACAACGAATGCAATCTTTTTTCTTTACCAAAGTACTTACATTTCAAATTCAATAGACACAAAGTCAAAATTCGTGTTCGTTTTGAATGTTAGTTTTTATCAGCTTTGAAAAAAGTTTGTCGAGTGTTGTCATCTACGTTTATTACTTACTCCTTGCATTGTCACTTGAGTTATCAATGTATTGAAAAGAAGCGAGGGAGAGCTTGAAGCTTGTCATCTAGCAGCACAATAAGAAACTCAACAGTAATCACTAGACGACTCGGCGACAACAGAGTGCTAGGAAAATAGTGCGTCGAGACAGAAAAAAGAGGGAGGTCGATGGAACCGTGGGAGGGAACAAGTTTAGAACAAATTAGTTTGACGGTATTGGCGAGAACATATATCTTATGTGGGCAGTTGTTTCAAACTTTGAGTGAAGATTTCATGAAATCAAGAGAATATTTTTTTTGCAAGATTGAATAAAATAATTAGAATGCCTAAAGCCCAATTTACACGGAGCAATTTCTTGTACAACTTCTGTGCCACACTTCTGTGTCACACTTCTTGATGGAAATTAGAACATGTTCTAAATGTTATAAAAGTTGAGTTCAAGTTCAGTGACAAGAAGTTGCGTCGTGTAAATACAAAATTGTATGAAAACTGGATGTAATGTGACACACATTTTGTGACACAAAATTGTATGAATGTGACACAGAAGTTGTTCAAGAAATTGTACCGTGTAAATTAGGTAGACACTCCAATAAAACACTCTAATGTACTGTATTATCTTTGGTATAGTCACAGACTTGTTACATCCTTAGCCGAAGGCTATAACTAGTCTGTGGTTTAGTTCTGAAGAATGCATTTTTTTTTATAGATTCATTATTTGTGAAAGAAGGTTTACAAATTTGCAGATAAATAAAAATATCATAATCTTGGGCCAACTCAAATAAATAAAATTGCAGTACTATTATAAACATTATAAACACGAAATTCTTTAAAAACAAACGTTGAAGACTAAAATATTTCAAATCTCTCCAGATATTCTCTCTAGCGTCACCTCGTATCTTCATTTCACCGCCCTCTTGCCCCGGACCCTCAGCTAACAACAATGGCGTCTCTCCATTCTTCACCAGTGTTGCGTGGCATTTCAACAATAAGAACGACTTCTTTTATCTGTATTGTCGTTGCCTACCATTCAACAATACACAGTAGACTTTGTATCGTGTGATTGTGTCGTTCCACTTTGACTCCTCAAATGACACTCTATTCTCTCTCACTCTCCGTCTCTCTCTTACTCTCCTTCTGATTCTTATACTCAATCATTCGGTATCTCCCTCGCTGCACCTCTATCTCTATCTTCTTGTCCTCCAGAGAAGGAAGTCTGCACAATGACGTCGCGGAAGTTGCGATATTTTCAATGCAAGCCTCTGTCTTCAAATGATTCCTTTCATCCCGTCGTTTTCGCGATTTTTAAAGATTTTTGGGAAAGTGTTGGTGTTATTCCTATTCTTAGAATGTGTATTAACGCTCAATATTTTCAAAGTAGACAAAATGGAGTTCACTTACAACTATCCCTAATTTTAAATTCTATTTAGTAGAAAATCGATACCAATTTAACATTAAATTGACGTAATACACGGATACGTAAATATTTTTTACGTGGAATTCCAAAATACAAACGGCCGAAAAGAATTGAAATAGACAACAAAAGCCCCAACCACAATAGAGCTGAAACTCACCACTTCACTTACAATATTATAAGTAGTTTATTACGAATTTCAATACTTTTCAATACTACATAAAATAATACCACACTTTCCCCCTCGCCACCCGCACAAAACCCTTATTCAACTATTGCATTACATTCACCTCCACGTAATAAGTGAAGACTGAATACCGTGGGCGTGGACGTTGAGGCGCAGTGTTATGGTAAAACGCTTTGTGCTTGCTGACAATGAAGGTATATATGGGAGCTCCGAGCCCTGTGTATTGGTCTCAAGTGGTCATTGTGATACCGGACTAGTTGACAAAGGATGCTCGGGCGTGGATCCTTTTATTGAATCTAAAGTACGTGTTTTGGTCGGTCTTACTACGACGACGTCCAGCCAGATTCCCTCTTCTTCGAGCTGATATCAATACCTTGGTAGGTATTAATCACCCTTCTGTTGGGATCGTGTGAGAGCGGTTATATGAGGCGGCGTCGGCGTCGGCGTCGGCGTCGGCGTCTTCGTCGACGACCACCTCGAGATGGCGCCACCAGGGATAGACAAACCGTCGAAGACGTCGTTGAAGAGACGTTGGTTTCGATTACAGATGTTGATCAAGTTGGGAATTCTCTCCAATTGTACAATTTCGATGGAATAAATTATTTGTTGTCTGAATTGTTAATTGATATTTACTGGAGGTTATTTCAGACCCATGGCTAACATTGTTGGCGCAAGTACACAATCGGTTCAAGTACTTATTCATAATTTCAACAATTCAATTTTCCATTTACGTCAATCCCGTTTTAGTATGAACTCGATCGTAATGGCCAGTCATTGAAATTCATAACATATTTTACGGTAATACCAGAAATAGTTCAAATCTAATCCCATTTCTGCCACCATTTGTAATTTTCACAAAGAGATTTGAAAATATGGTCTGCGGATTCTTTTTTATTATTATTATTATTATTATTAAGTCTATATTCTCAACAGAGCCAGGCTCCACTAGTGAGAATGTAATATATAGAAGGGAGGAGAGGAAACCCGGTACCGGCATGTAGCCTACTCCTGACGAAAGATACCAAGGGGACCAACGGCTTAACGTCCCTTCCGAAGGACGGTAAATCTCGATTTTTGTCGATGTTGTTTTTCGATTGGTAAAATATTAATTATAAGTCATGATGTTGACATATATTATAAATAAATTATTTGTTTTTGGAAATACATTTAATAATTGAATTGAAATGTAATGAATGAAACACACACGATGTGATGAGCGAAATGAACTTTCCGCGCTTTGATTGACGAGTTGTATATCCCTGGGCATTCTCGAGCCGGAACGATAAAAATGTCATCGCATAGAATCCATTGTTGGTGCATATAAAGGAGGGATGATGGCGCATAGTGGCGAGAGAGAGGGAGACAGAGAGAGAGAGAGAGCAGGTTGGTTCCACCGCCAAGAAAATATCATCATTGTTTCCCAAACAATGGAGTAAAACCCCTCTCGTTCCACATCCCTTCAAAATCCAGCGCGCCTTTGATGTACCCCTCCTCCCCCCCACAGACCAACCCATAACCGATATGACATGCAAAGAAGTAATTTCGTTCGTTTGGCATCGATGAGGATCCACACATGTCCGATCTTCTGTCACCTTTTATTCCAACAGAAGCCCTACTGGGGTTATTTTGACATCACACCTGCGCTCGTCAATTGTTCGTGGATTAAAGTCAGCTCCTCTGAGGGCAGTTTCGCTCGCTCAGCGGGTGCTTTGATGACGTCATGCTAGTGGCATTATGAGGTGATGAAAAGAGTGACCAGCGGATTTCCTTCGATGCTAGAGAAGGGAGCAGCTAACTGATACCTTCCCATATGGTTTTAACCAATCAACAAAAATATTGTATCAATTATTTTGTAACTAATTTTGCATTATGGAAAAATTTGCAAGCCAGACTGTTTTATTGCTAAAAATTTTCAATAATATACCCTATAGGTACTTGTTCTCGTTGCAAAGAACTGGGCTCCCAAGTCTTAGCCCCCCCCCCTCCTCCCTCCCCCCCCATGACACAAGAACACTAATCACATCCGATTGATTCGTTCCGACTCTCTCTTGACTCGCGTTGTCCAAGATCGTCGCGCATGCGTCCCACTGTCACTTGGAGACATGCGACAGACAAGCCCCCCCCCCACCCCAAACCGCATCCCCACCCCCAACACACACTAGTCAATGCGAAATTCGGTCAGACAGTAACTTAATCCCCTTCATAGCTACCGTAACCATTATACCAGTCACCCCCTTACAACACACTAGATAATGTTGAATCAACTTTTAGAAAAGTTTTCTCTATTCACAACCTCCACCCTCTCTATCCCTCCTTTCACGTCATTGCATCGCGCCGCCGTTCTATTATTTCTTTTATCAATTTAGACTGAGCTCTTTTCTATGCTTTGAAGACCTTTTTAAGCGTGCACTTTTGCCCATAAATCACGAAAAGTAAGAACCAATAGCATAATATATAAAGTGAAACGCTTCAGACGGGGCCGCTCTTTTGAAAACTATTTTCCAATGGCTATGGGCTATAGTCGCGGCATAATAGGCGGGTGCCGACATTAGGAGCCCACCTGATAACGTGCGGCGCATGCGTCGACTCCCAGAGATAAGGGCTGCTTTGTCTTCGTCTATTTATGCAATGCCGAGAGGTTGTCTGCGGAGGCCCTTGTTCTTTTGTGACGATTATCTACATAAATCCGATGGTGAGAGCTTTTCAACTCTCTCTCGCTCTCTCTCTCCCTCTATATTCCTCCTACCGACTATATTACTGAATTATCAGCGAGTCTTTGAACATGGCGCCACTAGTGAGTGCGCCGGCGCAGACTCGTGGTAAAACAAGAGCGTCGAGCTCGGCGATGGGTTTTCATTTGATTATGAACAATGAGAATCTCGGGAACAATAGACAACAGTAAGTATTGTTATACCAGAAGCTTCCAAAAAACTTGAAAAGTGAGTGCGCTGCGCGCAGCAACAAAGCAGCCATAGATTGCGTTCATTGTAGGGCACGCTCCAGGGCAGGCTGCCTCGGAGACAATGTCCTTCGTCTAGCCTCTGTCTGTATACATATTGTCAGGAAGTCCTATTGATTGTCTCCTTAATGAGTTTTATTTCATCAACTCGGTACTTTTTAGGCATGGCAAGGTCTCTCTTAATTGAACTTGTAAAACAATTGGGTTAACATTGCGAGCAGCCATCCATAAGAATGTTTTCATCTCTGCTCTGGGGTGGAAGGGGTTGGAAGTGAAGGGGTGAAGATTAGACGAATCAACTGGCGTGTCAACACAGATGATGACGTCATGGGGGTGGGGGTGGGGGGCAATCAGATTGCGGTTCGGGGTGGAGTTGTGTCTAATGGTCGAGGGGAGTCAATACGCTATTAATATGATCTACTTGATAATGGGTTTGTATTCAAGTCTTTCATAGATTGAAGCAGAGATGGAGCTATCAAAAAGCAGACGGTTTATAATTAACATACTAATACGTGGATTGGAGATGAAATATCTCGTTATCTCAACCAGAAAGAACCCTCGGATCATTCGAAATCGAATTTCTTTGAATCCTACTAATTGGAAGTCCCCGACAAGTGCGGTCAGGCGAGGTGGGATCCAATATGGCCGCCACGCGACAAACAGGTGTTACAACAATGTCCGTCGCGCCATTGTCCGCGCCGATAGCGGCCGATAGGAATGATATCAGCAGTCACATGTCCGTCAGTCACTGAATATCAACACTGTCTGAGGTAAGAGAGGTTGTGAACAATGCTTTCAGCCATAACAATTCAGATCTTCCGAGCTACAAAACAACTCATAGAAGCACATGCTGCTGGTGTATAGAACTCTATCTTACACTATCTTAGAGGACAATGCAAGGTTCTGGTGTAATGAGCGGCTCGAGTTAGCATATGAATAAAATGGACAAAAGGAAAGGAAAATGAGTGGTGGCAGTGGATAATAGAACAGCCTGGATGGTGAACAATTTCCCATCTCTCTTCCATACACACTGAGAGAGGGACTTTATACTGTGTATCAGAACTAACTTTTCTTTTGAAGGATAGAGAAAGGGGCGGATTATTGTTCTCAAATGTATAGCGCCAGCTCCTTTGTGCGACTTTCCTATTCATGACGTGGTCCAGGAGTCATGTGCGCGGCGGCGAGGTTGTTGTAGATGAGCAGGTTGATGTCAAGTGGACGGCTGCAATCGCTGGAGCAGACAGGTGAATTGCGACTTGAGAGGTTTTAATTCGTCGAACAATACAGTTCGGATGATCAAGTTGGACTTTAGATGTAGGTATGCTGATTTATTCCAATTATTAACGCTTTTATTCAATGGCGGAATCAGGAAATGCATCGATGTACTGGAGAACTTTTGTAAGAGTTCACACCGAGTTGTGACACCGAATGTATATGTAGACGGACTTCTTTTAGAATTTGTGTTCAGAGCAGAGCACAACGTAATTCTGAGCTTTTAAGTTCATACTATTGCCTCATCAAGAGATTATAGTACAGGAACCAATCTTCTTTCATCTCATTAGTAGTAAATACCTATGGTAAATGAATAAATGATGAAAATGTTGTAAAGTAATTGATGTAGTAAATGATAAGCATGATATTAGAAAAAAGGCATAAATACACTTTTGGCTACAAATCGATCATTACGGACACTGCGGAAGAGTTGAATTACTGTAATGTTTAGATGACATCGGAAAGAATTCACTGAACATCAAGAGTTTCCTGTTAAATTTATTGCAAAAACGCCAAATTATTTCATCTATATACACTGACATCAAGTATAAAAACACACATTAGGGTTTATTTTGGTTTGAACCCGTTCTTGTGAGCTGTCAAGTCAGTGTTTTGACACTAGAATCAAGGTGTTTAGATGGCTTCACGGCCTCCTCTTCAGCGCGAGGTGCGACACAAAGCACGGCCTCCATGAATGCCTGTCAATGTGTCGCGTAGCCGATCACTGCCACATGGATCCATTGTCACAATACACTTTTCACGAGCGGCTAGACACACCTGTTTCAACACTAGAGGGCCTAGGCGATGATACGCGAGTTACCGACCATGGAGATGTGACAACAAGAAAACACCAAGATGTCTTTATTTCTTTATACATTACCTGTCATTACGTTCCTTTGCTCGATATTTTTAAAAATAAAGCTCGAGATAACTTCGAGACGCAATATAAATGTAGAGAATGCGAACAGTAGAACAGTATATTTCTTACAAACAAATTGATCAAATTATTAAAATTGAGTGACTAATACAAAATGATCAAGTTAACAATGATCAAGTGATGTATAGGTAGGTATACTTGTTTGAAGGGTATTCATGCTTTGCACGTGACGTCATCTCATTGTTGCGCGGCCATCTTGGTGATACATGTCAGAACGGCTGTCAATCTGTTTTCAGTATTTTTTGATATTATTTATGGTTTACCTTGCAATTGTAGGCAGCAGAAGAAGTTCATATAGGTATAAAACCACTTTTACGAACCATTCTTTGACTATAACCGATAATTATTAGTTTAAATCGACTTGACAACTATCACCAATATGGCCGAAAATATACTTTTTTACATTGTTGATGTAAAACAAAAGAAGCTCGTGCAAAGCATGAATAGTATTTGTTTTCAAGATCAAAATCATTAAGTTTTTTAAAGTTTGGATTTTGTATCTGAACGACTAGATTTTTCATTTTTGGTTTTTTATCTTTATCGGAAACCCAATCAATGTTAGTAATTTGATAACCAAGTCTGGCAGTCTCTACCCAGATATTGACGACTAAATTACAACATCTTTAATACAGATAAATGTGATTTTCAAAAAGTTTCACCGAGATCACCAATTTGGATTTAAAAAAAAATCGTCTCTGAATGGCGTAGCGTATACGACTCATTATATTCGGAATATGAAGTTTTCTACGGATATTACGTCAAGTTACTAAACACAATAGAATAATTTTCATAATAGGCTTTGGATTCAACAATGAACGCGAAAACACCGACTTATTTCCATACATTTTTATACTTTTTCACTTGTCACCATGTAGCGTACGCCATTTGAATGCCTATGTGGTGCTCATGTGTGCATTCAGCAACCATTTTGAGTGAGTCTTGCTGGAATTTCTATAGCTTTATATGCGAAACTTTTGGTTTGCATAATGTAAAACAGTTAGCACTTTTCTCTATTGTGTGGAGAATTGTGGTCGCGTTGGGGGGAGGGGGGGGGGGGGTCCCTCATTCAATGCATGGCCAAAGATGGTGTTAGGTCGGGACAATGATGATGCTGATGATGGTGATGATGGAGAGGAATGATGGTTGGTGATGACGACATCGTTCTTTCAGCAGAGAGATATGAGTGGGGGGGGGGGAGGTGACAGTTCTATATTAGCATTATAATGTCCTTGATAAATCAGGGATTACTCCAAAGTATGTTATCGTGTAGTGTATTTTAAAACAATCTTCGTGGTGACTTGTCAAAGTTATGTTGGTGGAGGAGCCAAGAAGCATGGCACCTCCACCAAATTGAGGATATTACTTTTTCAGAATGCTTCATTAAATTAAGTGGTGTCACGGCCAATGAAATGAAATATTACACACTTTACATTTTAAATTGTGAAGGTTGTTCTTAAAGACAGAAAAAGCGATGACTTTCAATCCCGGCACCTCCACCACTTCGATTTCTTCTTTACTTGTCAATGTAATACAATCATGAAGCACATTTGCTATAGTTTTCTTCAAAAAAAGAAAAATGAACTTCGTTACGAAGATTGTTTAGTATTTTTGTTTCTTGATGCATCACTACTCGAAATGCATTTTTTTCAAATACTGCCGTTCCTTGACAATTCACGCCACTACGAACCCATTCACTAGCATTCAATGACATAATGTCATCTTTTGAACAATATAATGTCATGATGACTTATCAAGTATTTAAAGTATCTGACAATTCCTATTGAATTCGACGTCTGAATGCAATGCAACGTTGCCAGCTCTATTCTAAACAATGGCGTCGCCTCAGAGCCATGTGCTGATTTCCTATCAGCCATCACACACAAAAGAGTTCTCTCGTCGGCGCTATGCAGTGTGTGCACCATTATTGGGGTCGAGTGGGTGCACCGGCATTGCATTGTTGTACCGGGTGGCAGCGTTGCAAGAGAACAAGTGACGCAAATCGAGCTGTACGCATGCGTGCGAAAGCTTTGCGTCATGGATGTCACGTGGTTGCTTGCAACCAATAATCACGCTGCTTTTACAGATCTTTGAACTTTTTAAAGTTAAAGAATGCATTTCAAATAAAATAAAATTGTATTTAAAAAAATGTACTGTTAATTCTAAAATTATCGTAGTAAAAAGCTTTGAAAATTCGAATGTTCCTATGAATCGTTACTCATACTTAAATGAAAATTGACTTATTTAAAGTTATGTTAAAACCCATTACCTTTAGTGACTATCATTTTAAAATACATGTTCTTTAAAAACTAATACCCTGTTCTCACTGAGAATTCGATCATGATCCAGTTCAATTACAATCGAAATCAAAATGGAGGCAAGATTCAAGTTAAAATTTATAATGCTTGTTACATGCAATTATAGAGCATGCATTTGTAAGTTTTCGTTTTTAAAAATCATGATTTCTTTTGTTTGACCTTGAGTTCGATCATGATTTAGATTTTGATTGCGTTCTTACAACTCAATCGAGATTTGGATCATGATCGAGTTCGATTGAGTTCAGTTCACACACATTTTCGATTGCAATCGAGATTTTGGATCATGATCGAATCCTCAGTGTGAACAGGGTATAAGCATACTAAAAACTTGATATTATAAAACCCTCTGCAAAATGGCCTGGGACCTTATTGAAGAGTAGCAAGTGCAGATTATCTTATTGATGAAACTATTATAACAATGAAGATTGGATTGTAACAATGGCATGGCATGGTATTGTACACAAATTCTAGTGACGCAACTGTGCAACATTATTACTTTCCGTCGACGAAGAATAGACAACCTTAAGCATGCAAAGTCCCCCGCGAATACAAACTCATTTTATTACTATATGAATGAATAGGACGACTTCTTTTCAAGTATACAACAATACGAACAATGAAATTAAATTGTTCAGACATTTTTTTCGCTCCCTTTCATTGACGACCAAATTAATGCATTGTGCTGGGTGCTTATAGTGTATGGTTATTTTCTATGCTGATTTCAGAGGCGCTACCATTTTGAGTCGGTCTTTTGATTGTTCGAATGAGAAATTCGGTTCTTTGTCCACAGGAGATTAATTGACTCGTACAGCAAACTAGATCAGAGAATGTGACCTCTTCCTATTTCACAAAAGCCTGGCTAGGTGTTATATCTTGGCGTCCTTTCACAAGATCGAAAGCAAAGATCTCGATAAGAAGTGTACCCAGAGTCGCTCAGACAATGGCGCAAAAGTCTTCTTTTACTCACACTTTAATAACCATAATAGCTGACAAAACCTTGCTGATTTCAGAAGGACGAATCTAGACATAATACGTAAGACACAAAAGCTCGATTCTGAATAGACAGTTTCTCATTGTGTGATGAACAAGAACGTTTGTATGAAGATCCACCCTTCCACCCACCCACCATCAATGGAGAGTAGGTATGTGTCTTTCTCTTTCTGCATTGTCACAAGTTTTGGATTTGTGAAAGATTTCCTCCTCGTGGACTCCAGCTTCAGTAAGTGCGACAGAGAGGGGAATAGTTCGCGATTCTATCACCGCCAGCTAGATTCATAGTCATACTGAAATACAATGGCGGCTTTTATGTAATTTTTTTCGCGTTTTCTTTCCATAGAAACCGACTTTCATTTTTCTGGCGTTTGTCAAACTTTCAAGGAAGACGAAGGGAAAAAAACTCGAGGGATTGAATCTAACTATAGAAAGAGACACTGGGATAAGTTGGGAAGAGTCTTTTGTGTCTAGATAAAGCGGCAAGGTGTTATTGTGCTGTGAATGGAATCACTTGGATTACACAAGGCGCCTCCTCGACGATATCCTCACACAATCGACACGAACTTGCCAAATCAATACATCACATCGCATGCATTTCCTTCCTGCACTAGAATCAAATTACAAGACCAGCCATATTGAAATATTAATTTGATGAGTCGTTGATGCAGGATCTTTGAATAGATGATGATGATGATTTTCGTTTGAAGACGCCATTCCTTTCATGCCACATTCCATGAATCGAGATGGCTAAAACTCGACGTAACAGAGTTCCGATTTTGTATTATTTGTGCTCGTGTGTGATATTTATAAAATATGATCCCGATGTGCTTGAAATGTGAAAAGCATGCGAGGGGCTTGAGTGAGCGGAGTTTGGGACAGTGATTGTCAGATGTTTAATAACAGTCATCTGTCACTGACACGTATTTGTGCCGTCTACATTAGCGGGCGAGCGGTATTGTCGCAAGCGGCCATTGTCGGTCTCGGCAAAGATGGCGTCGAGGAATTGTATTCTTTTCATTGAATTTAGCGCGCGCGAGCATGCAGAGCGAACGGCAATCTTTTCTTACCCTGAATTTGAAAAATATAGAAAGAAGAAAGAGGTTACTTTGCACGAATCTTATATATGAATAGAAGTTGCGCGGCTTTCTTTACAGTGAAAAAAATTGCTGAAAAAAATCCGCGCTGGGTTGTATTCAGACTGTTTGTCAGTAGTCTATCTATTCTCCTCGTCTTCTTTAGAAATGTAATTCATTTGATGCTGACAAGTGTATTATTGGCAGTGGAGGGGTGTGAGATGACGATGTGTGAGTGGTAGGAAGGAGTTTTGGTTACGCGAAGGGGTGCGGTGGGGGAGGGGGAGCACGTGGTTGCGAGTGTCAGTAGTCGGGCGGCCACCGTGGCAGTAGCACGCGTGTGCGGACGCGCGCCAACCGCGTGGCAGCAGTCGAGAGCACGTGCGCGCGAGGATTGTGACGTAATCATAGTGATGCAACCAAGTCGGCGCATTGGAAATGTCAATTTTTTAATTGTACGTGTGTGTTTTAGCTGTTTTTTTATTTCATGGATCAATTTAGGTTGATGGAACCTCATTGACCATGTACTCGCTGATTTCTTGGGAATTTTTCCAAGATGCGAACGTGACTTCATTGTGAGTTAGTGAAGATATGTGATCATTTGTAATAAGTGTTTTGCCTGAAGACATATGACGTGTGATTGAAGTAATTAAAGGATGTGGCTCATTGGATACGTGCACTCGTGATTTTCATCATTCTGCAGACATGGTTGACATGTGACGTCACCTGTAACCGGTAAGTCTTCAAGGACTGGATGTGCAAGTGTCGTGCGGTACAGATGTCATGTGCGAAAGACCTCAGTGAAACTGGTCCTGTTTTGGTCCCGCATTCAATTATACCGTCGCTTCTCCATACTGTACCGACAGAACCATGTTTTCTTATTAAAAAGAGAGACATTTTTATTTCTGAATTGTTCTGATTGAATAGGATGTTGATTTACAAAAGAATTACTTTTATTCAACTTTCTTCTTTCATACGACATTGTCCCCTCTCACTCACTCTATCTCTCCATCTCTCTCCTCATTGAATTGAGACACAGTTTTGCTTATTGCGAGATATTTAGCCCTCATTCATTGCGTGGTCAATGTTATTAAAGGTTCGCTTGTGACGAGCTCTAAATAAAAGTACCCTTTTATCGAAATATTATATCAGTTCGATTCATCTTTCTTTGGATCAAACCCGGACTATTCATCTATAGAACCGTCTGCTCGGTTCTCTCTCTCTCTCTCCCTCCCACGCATTGAATGCGCGGAGGGTAGTTTCTATACAGACTCGGATTTTCAATGAACTAAATACTAACTCATTTCGAGATATTCTCATGTTCTATAGACTGCCAGACTGCTGGTAAATAATTGTACTTCCAGCATGTTTAAGACGAATGTGGAAGAAACAAAACGGAATGTGTAATCAAAATAATTACTCTTTGAAAGCAGCATAAAGATAAAGATTTTTGTGTCTTGTTTTAAGAAGCTAAAGACATTTTGAAACATTTTTCTCATACATTTATGAGGGCCTTGAAAGAGTTTTTTTTCGATGTCTAGCATGAATGTAGGGTATATTGAAGTTCACTTACAATTTAGATCAAGTTCAGACGGTTTTACTATAACTTTTGGAATATAATATGGCGGCACAGCCCATCAAATACTCCAAAATTATTGAAACAGTTAAATTTAATCCAAAAGTTAGTTAAAAACCACTTAAACTTAATCTTGGTACCGGCCTTAAGTTCATAATTTAATCCAGTTACTTTCTTGTTAATAATCTGGGGGTTGATTCCTGTACGCATTTTCACTCTCTTATCGTAAATTTCAAGAGAGTAGCATTGTTATGGACGTTAACATTAGAATAAACAGAATTTACGATACGATAGCTTACTTAAGAGACTAAAAACGTACAGGAATGACACCCCTGTACTATACCTACATGTATTTTAAAAATATTCTATAAGTTTCTAAGAAATTGGAAGAGATACATAAAAACATAAATTAGGCAATATTTTGCTTGATTTCGATATTATTAACACATGTGAATATAATCTGAAAATACAAGTTAATATCTGTATAAGTATTGGTTCGCTGACTTTTACGATAACTAAATATTCAAATTGCAATTCTCTCCAACAATCAGAATGTATTGAATGTCAAGGAAACCCATATCGTACACATAAACAAAAAACAACATCCCAACTATCTGTGGACCGCTGTGTTTACAAATATCTGGTACAATTAGTTTCCTGCATATTGTGCGGACCACGTGATCGCTGCAGAGTTTGCATACCGGGACGGTTAGGGCTAAAATCCCATTGTCAATATTATTAATATGAGCGGTCGTTCTTTCAGTGACGGCCCATCCATATAGTTGATCATTTACTGTACAACTCGTGAATGCCAGGACAATAATGCAAAGTGCATCTATTGAGTTACACAATGCGGGGGTACAGTAGGTGTTCATTCAGCATCCCTTCCTGTCATCATTCGTGTTCAATTATAGTCATTATGGCGACGAAAGTGGCTGATGACTGATGATGCATGCTTCGTTTTACATGTCCCATATCATTGTTTTATCAGTCCTTCAAATTTGTGGTGGCTTTCAGTCATGACAATAATAATTGTATTAAAATATGAAAAGACATGGAAGGCAAAAGCCTGCTTCAGCCAAATTTATAGCTTATGCACATAATTTTTTTATTTCTTCAGAAAATGCGTGAAATGCACAGACAATTTTGGACCTCCAATGAATTAATGGGATAATTTAGTTAGATCAAGATGCTAATTTGTATTTTATTATTATAAAGTATGACAAAGTTCTGATTAAAATGTGGATATTATTGTTTGCACTACTTATTAAACTATAATATAACAATTAGGTATACAATATGGGTGTATTTTTGAGCGAGCGAAGCGAGCGTCTCCTTTTGGCTCTTTTGGCACGGACCTCTGTTTTTTTTTCTTTTTTTTCTGTTACCTGACTGTATACAGGTCAGAGTTTTTCTTCGATCGAGCTGAAATTTTGCACACATGTGGAGACAACCTTTTCTGTTTGCTGACCCCAATATTTTTTTGAAATCCACTCATTGGCTAAAATTTAAATACACATCTCCTGATGGAAGGTTGAAAAATGAAACTGGTCTTCGATAAATCTGATCAAACTCATATTTTGGCTATACAGGTCAGAGTTTTTCTTTGATCCTGCTGAAATTTTGCACACATGTAAAATTAACCTTCTCTGTTTGCAAACCTGTTTGCATAATTTAAATAAATATCTCCTGATAGGCTGAAAAATGAAAACGGTCTTCGATAATTCTGATCAAACTCATATTTTGCATGATCATTAAGACCAATATTGTCTCTTATTTTACAAAATTTAATCCCAATCAGTTCTGTGCGTTGTGTACGCATTTCCGGTTCGTGAATTTGCACGTACCCGTGCTCGCTCATCAACGCGTTACACTGAGCGTTTTCCTAGTTATATTATATTGAAGATACAAAGAACTTCAATCAAGATACAATAAATATCTATTCCTAGAACTATTTTTTATAAATTCTCCGAAGAAGTACAGAATCAATAAAAAAATAAAAAAATTCAAATATTTCCTCGAAACCATTTGGTAAAAGTCCTCACGAATGCTGAAAGCCATCTAATTTTGACCATATTCAAAGTCAACAATAGCCCATGTTTTGCCATCAACCATGTCGCATAGGGCCTTCCTCTCGCCATACATATGTATAGATAGCACTCTACAATAGCCTGCATATCATTCACGGCTATTTCCTTATTATTGGATTGGATGATTCAACAATACGTCATAGAGACTACCTACTATACATCGCCAGCCATGTGGAAAGCTTATCTGTTTAGTGTTAGCGAGAACAGATTACCATAACTGAGGTTCTTTAGCCTCGCTAGGGGAGGTGGGGGGTGGAATTCAACAATCGAGCTTTGCCAAAATTACTCAATCATCAGTTATGGGCGAATCAGTCTCTATAGAAATGTCAATGTCCACATAAAGTCCGGCCGAATAATGTACATCGAGCATTGTTTATAAACTATTCAATAGCGTGGCAAGGATTATGCAAATAGTCACTGTTCTATTTCAGTGCTGTCATTTGATCAGTGGAACGAGCTATTGTTGTAGCACGTGTCTTTTCCTTTCTGTCTTCAAGCTTTGGCTTATCGGAAGTTTTGTATCGAAACTTCATAATTGAAGTTTCCGCTGTTCTTAATACGCAATGACGCAACATTCGAGAGCGGCAAATATAATTGATAATTTCAACTATGTATTTACTACCTTGTCGAAATATCTTCACCACCCTGTTGTGCTGCAGTCTCGAAGATAAGTTGCATATGTCAGCTACTTTATGCTTAGTTTATGGGGAAACTATTAAAGTCAAATATTTTCAATGTCAACCATAATTATCAATGTGAACACCAATGTGTTCAATAATTTCACCTCTACAGGCTTTACCAAAATAAGAATCAGGTCATAAGTTTTAACACAAATTTCAACAATATTTTTAGTATGAGTACTGTTTTACTGTTGCTGATTATTTTAGTACCTACTTGTTTTTAGTATTTTTTTAGTACTTACATGGACTCTCTTTGAAGAAAGTCAACCACTTCAGAAAATCACAAGTTACCATATAATGTATAGGCAATCTATAGATATCTTAAAGTATGCTCATGATTTTTTAAACAACACACTATATAAAATGCATGCAATGCTATGGTTCTGACCAAGGAAGGAAGGGGTTCTGACCACTTTAGTTGCACCCACTATTTGTAGATCGCATTCTAACTGAAGTAGACGCTGGAGCTTGACGTATCTGTACAACAATATACTGCTAATCATTGAAGGCACAATGGATATTTTTGTGAATAGAAACACACAAGCAATGAGCAGAGCAGGCGGTGGGTTTGAATAGAAACAAACGTAATATGCGGGGGACTGGGACCATAGAAAACCATTCGCCAAGCGTAGGAATTAAATCTGCATTGCGCTTGTTTGTGTTGTCTTCATGGCGAACAATTAAAAAAAAGAGTCCGTTGTTCTTTTTCATCCAGTTGAAATTTTATTTTCAATTCTTTTCCTGTTTTTGTCTGATGGCGGATGAGGGAGACAATACCGTTGGCGTGGGCTTTTAGCGCCCCCTTCCGTCTAGCGCCGCGACGGCGACGCCGACGCCGCTGCTTACATTTACACGGTGACGAAGATCGATCAAAACGACGCTTACAAATATTGTTTTGTTATTGTAAGTACGCTATGCGATGGCTATTCAGTTGGTGGAAATCGAATCGGCTTTCAGGAGAAAAAGAAAACACGATGTTTCAATAATTTCAAGATAAAACCTTGAGCTGGTTTTGTTAGAAGCGGATTTTAGAAGGAGGAAAATGTTCGATAACATTATCAGTCTGCGTACCGAAAGTGACATATTATTAAAAACAACAAGAAATAGATTGGATTATTGTTATCAATATGTTTAATAATGTCATCTCTACACATTAATCACAATGTTGTATAGTTTTTCACAACCCTTACAAAGTTTTGTACATCCACAAGACTTCAGTTTTGGCATATTCAAGAATAACAATGGTACTGGTAAATTGATACATTTTTGCTTTAGTTATGGACATAATATTTAAAAAAAAATCCATTGGAACAAATATTTCTGTTACTTTTTGTTTCATTTACACCTACATGTTGTTGTTGCCTCAATTATGAGCAATTTATTAAATCATCTTTAAGTGGCTTAAGTTAGTTTTGCATTTTTAAGTAATGGGACGGTCGCATAATCGACGTCCTTTTGTCAATGAAAGTTGCTGACATTTTACAACCTTGAGATCTTTGTAGAATAGTTTCTCTATTAAAAATACCTACTAGTGTTTTGTACGGTAAGTGATTTAAAAATGTTGGCCCAACACAGTTACATATTGATCATGGCCATCCTAAAATATAAACATTTAAAACAATTCTTCTTAAATTACAATCAAACTACGCTATAGTCAAAGGATCTAGATCCGAGTTATCGTAAATACCATAATTATGAAATATTGTACGTCACATTAATTCACGTCATGTTCTATTAAAAAATTTAGATTCAGTACAATTTCGTTCAAACAATTTTAAGTACATGTTTATTTTTAAAACATTTAAAGAGATATAAAATTTCTGATACGAATCACACTGATCTTGTAAAAAAACATAAATGCTCGAGTACAAATTGTCCCTTCAAATAACCTGAGCGTATAATAATTATTTTAGCTGCTATAATGATGCCTACTCAATTTCCATACTGCTTATGCATAATACTGCAAACTACGATTAAAACTAATACATTTCATTGAGTAGTTGTCAATAGAGATAGAGAATACCTTAGTCGGTTCCACCTAATAATATATAAAATCATCACAGACCCTTATCTGAAATTAATATCACAATATTTAACATTTTAAGTTTAGGTACGACATTTTCCCGTCAGATATCAAATGAGAAGTCAACTCAGTTTGGTATTGGATACTGGAACTCGCATTCGATGCAACATAACTGAAAGAAAACGAACATAGAAAAATATGTAAATCTTTAATTGTTGATAATTGTACATGTGTGTTGGTTTTTAAGAGGTTTTTCATGAGGCATTCTTGGTAAATGTGTGGTTAATGTGTGGTTAACAAAAAATTAATATGCAGTCCAAAATGTCTCCAACCTGTCTGCATTAGAAATAACAACTATTAAATACCATATAAGGCAGGAAGATTTTATCTCAGTTTGACTGTTATCAGTGCATAACTTCGATTATTGTTATCTGCCTTCTGTCCCAGTCACCAGGAACTATGACCGGGCAATAAATATAAAATACGACCAAACACTCATTTTACAGCTCATGTGTCATACATGATAACATAAATGTACGCAAACATTATTAAGATAAGCATAATGACAACAAAACTACGTATTTGTTGATTAAATAGATCGTGCAAACTGGAACACATAGAAACACACTGATACTTTTTCAAATAGTTTGACCTCAGGTTTGACCAAACATTTTCAAATGAAACACTCAATTTCTTTTAGAGATTTCAAAATAATTATGTATGATCTTTTTTGCAAATAACCGTAAAATGCATGTGGTGTATCAGATGTTCATGAACATTTAAACCGTGATGAACTTTGATGAAGTTTTGTCGAATTTGAGCACCATATTGTATTTATAAGTTGGTGTAAGGCAAACTAAAAGATTATCTAGGTTAATTATTTTCCACATTTTTCATAGTTTGAATGGTTCAAAAGTTATAATATTTAGGAACCAATGGTTACCTCATTGGCCCCAAATACCAATTCCATCTTTGAATCGTTTTCTGGATAGAATCACATGTAGGTACTTTGATTGTACATAGCATCCAAATTTGATTTAGTTGTTGCTCTATTTTTATTTTTGCTTTTCTATTGTATAAAAAAGAAATAGTTCTGGAAAATGAAACTGCATGTGGAATCTTTTAGAAACTTGAGTAAACCCGAGCTTCGGAAATGTTGGTATCCTAAACAAGTAGGTATCCTAAACAAGTAGGTATCCTGAACAAGTTGGTATCCTGAACAAGTTGGTATCCTGAACAAGTTGGTATCCTGAACAAGTTGGTATCCTGAACAAGTTGGTATCCTGAACAAGTTGGTATGCTGAACAAGTTGGTTACCTGTTTGTATTCCTCTCTGCCGAAGTTGCCGAGGCGATGATATTGAGATCGATTCTGCCAGAACATGGCGAGATTCATGGGCGGAAGCTGAGTGAACTGAAGGTCCCAGGGTCGAGTCTTCAGCGTCCCTGACAAGTCCAAGATGTCGTGTCCGCCGTAAACCACTTTCTACAACACAGGACACAATTACCTACATATAGAGCAAAACA
This sequence comes from Leuctra nigra, assembly GCA_934045905.1. NCBI lineage: Eukaryota > Metazoa > Arthropoda > Insecta > Plecoptera > Leuctridae > Leuctra > Leuctra nigra. Next base: position 21,753,120 of record OW203761.1, on the reverse strand, counting down.
ATGTAAACAAATACAGTTAAAGAAATTAAAGTTTGAATGTTATAATTTTAATCAATAAATAATTATTTACAATCTAGGATATCGGTTCAATTGTCTATAATAAATAATAATGACTCTGTTTATTTTCCTCAACATTTTGAATCAGTTGTCTATGGCATTGAACTCTCCCACCATAAGGTTGTGTATTCAAACACAACAATTCATTTTGGGATCCTAGTCGAACTCCATTGAATATTGCAGTGACTATCAAAACACAGTTATCTAAAATAAGCCTATAAGATAATGTAGGAAGTAAAGGTCAATATTATTGATTAACTACGTAGAAATTATATAATTCTTATTATCTTCTATAACATACTAGATTTGCTATCATCAAAATGTAGTAGAATTGGAAATCTATGTTAAATATATTTTGCTATCATATCTAACTAGGCGTGGTTAAATATTTAAATAAGATTATTAAATATATTTGCCATTAACGATAAAAGAATTTGATTTGTGCCCACGTCAAACTGCATGTGTCTGTAAACTTTAAACTACTAAGTGTAAACATCAATATTTTCTTCGGCAACGGAGTTTTCGATACATAAATAATCGGCAGATCATCGGGGTGCATAGCAAGGCACAATATTTGGCGATTTAACCACGCCTATAACTATAGTAAACAGCAGTTATTGGTCATATCTCCAAACATTGGCACAAAACACAAGAGGACATACCACAGCCATGACGTCCATCTCCTCATTGGCCGGCGAGACGCAACTCGACGCCGTCGACTCGGCGTCGTCGCTGAACACCGGCAACGCGCACGACGATATCGTGCTCACGCCGGAGTCGCTGTCGAACCCGTCCAGCGTCCCGACGCCTCCTTGACTCGACGTCGTCGTGTCGCCTCCACTGCCACTAAGTCTCGTCGACGTCCTCATTTCGGCGGCGTCTTTGAATACGGGACGCGAACCGACGCCTGACGACGACGCCTCTGCGATGAACTCGATGACGCTTTTCTTGACTAAGGGCTCTTCGGGGATATTGCTGGACAGTTTCTGTTGCTTCGCGGATGTGACGTCATCTGAAGAATCTGTGTCTTCTGGTTTAGGCGATTCGTGAGAATTTACTTCAGATTTGTCCGAATCTTCATCTTTTTCCGCTTCTTTATCGTCGTCGTCTGTCTCGTTGTCTGCTTCATCTGCTGAAGATTCAAGGTCGACGTTTGTACTTGCTTCTTCTGACACAACGACGTCTGATTGCGACGTCGCGACGTCTGTAATCAGATCGACGCCTGTCGTTGACGACGTTGATGATTCGCTGTCGTCGACGTCGATGTGTTGCTGCTCCTTGGCCTCGTGAGGCGTCGCGACGTCTTCAGTCGTCGTGACGTCATCAATAATACATGAAGTCCCTATCGACAACTCATCCAACAGCATATCTGAAAATTACAAAAATTGTAAGTAGGTAGGTCATAGCAATAACAATATTTCAATTTTAAATATATTCCAGTGGCATTTTCTCATAATTATAATTATTTATTTTTATCGAGTAAAAATATATTTATCTACTTGTTTTTATTGGCAAAATGTTTATATGACGTAGGCAGGGACAGCATTATGTTCTCACAGTTACTTGACCTCTGGCTATGTAGGGTGGCTATACCTATCAACTTAGTAGGTATTATATAATAATTACGACTTTAGTGGCGAATAGCAAGATGGTCGAATTATTTTTAATTACAATTATAATGATTACAACGTAGACACCATCTAGCAAAGCGGGACATTACCAGGGAAAACCACTGAACTTGGGAAAACAGACGTTATAGGCAAATAAGTCATTACCTAGCTAGCAACTGTGGCAAGCATTTCGGAAATAACTATGGGTTTGCCGTTCAAAATAATACCATGAGGAAGGGATGTGCGAAGCGAAAATTATATCGGTTAACATTGTTACGAGTTAAAATTACAACGATTCAACAGGTATCTCTATAGAGGATTTATAACATTTGTAGGTAGGTTCTAAATAAAAATGCGCCAACTAAAAACAACTGCAGGATCCTAAGCCGGTAAATTAAAACGCAATTGGTTGTTATCTCTCGAGTACTCTCACCTGATATTTGCGCCGAGCAATGGAGAGTCTGAAGACAGGAACAGAGCGACGTCGACTGGTTCGTCTCGAGCTTGATCGCTGACTAACAGTGCAACTCAACTCTTATCAGATAGTAAACACAAGGTTTATCGAACCTGATTGGCTTAATCGAATGTCACGTGATAATCGCAAATATACCAACCCAGTTAGATAAGAGATGCCCAAGTTGGGACTACGCGCAGAAATTATAGATTTTTTGATGACAATGTCAGCAAGATAGCTTCACTTCACATACTTGTCTGTTAGTGTTTGCTTCTCAAATTATTAAGAAAATATATGATTTATTTTGTAAATATACCTACTGTTTTTTTGTCTGGGGCTTAACGACCAGTTTTTCAATACTCTGCTAAAACAAGTAATTAACTTAACACAGTCATTCTAGGAATGTCATTGGTTGTTGCCAACCATTTAAAAGTTAGCAGAGTATTGAAAGACTGACCCTTAATCGAAATTATTTATTATTGGTATCACAGTCGCAACGCAATTTCAATTCTACTAATGGATAAGACCCAAGTTAAATGCCAGTTAATCCTCGCTATTGTCTATTCATTTATTCAGAAGATAACATCTAATTCATGGAATCAAGTAAAATTCATTCAATCTGAGAAGTACGAATTGTACATCTCAGATTGTATAAGTTAATTTGCTATCATGAAATTAACAGATAACAATTTGTCCAATTTAGACTTCCCACACACAATGACGAGTTCCATTAAATTTGCATCTAAAATGACTCCGGCAAGTGATGTAGGTGTTTGATATAATCTTTTAGGTCGGCGGAAGATTCGCCTGCGGAAGATTCGCCTGACCCTCGATTATACCTGTCGAATGAGAGGTTGGAAGATTCGCCTGCATGAGTTCAGGTAATCAGAAGGGTACACGGAAGATTCGCCTTACAGGAAGGGTCAGGCGAATCTTCCAACACAACTTGGAAGATTCGCCTGACCCTCTAATATACCTGTCTAATGATAGGTTGGAAGATTCGCCTGCTAGGGGATGTGAATCGGAAATGAAAATTAAGGGTCAGTCAGGGTGCACAAAATGGTCTGAAACGTGTCAGTTACGCGCATTGTTGGCGGGATATTTCAAACATGATGAGATCGTTTGATTTTGGTACTTCTAAAATTTTAGTCGAACAAATTTAATGCATTCTAGGAGTTAGAAAATAACTTTTATGGAATAAAAGTAAAGTATTAATTTGGTCGATAAACATAGTATTCCTTTCAAAGTCCTTTACCAATGTTGTTCATTAATAATTACTACACAACTGTACAATTAATTCTATAAATATGAGGCAGAATGGCCTAAGTCCATTTTCTCTTATACTTTTGTCGAGGTCTATCTGACTGATGTCAACAAATATGGTTAGGTTATTGAAGTAAAGACTCTGGCACATAACTAAGTTATGATTGAATGAAGGCATAATTACTGGTTTTGTAAAAATCCAATCAAGAATAATTATTGAAATAGACTTCGGACCTTCTACCACTGATGTACAGATTAATAATTATATATTATCAAAACATATTTTACAATGATCGGAAATGTTGATATTTAAATAGTCTATCTATAATTTTAAAACTGATGAATCCAGAATTCTGATGTAATTCGAAAACCATGATCTTTTCAAGATAATTGTGAAATAAACCTGAAATTATCTGATATTTTGTATGAAGTTGAAGATTGATAAATGATTGACAGGAAATATGTTGAAATGTATGGATCCACTGAAGTATAGTAGGTAGTGAAGTCCGAACATTATATTTTAATCTTCAATATTATTTGATGTTCAGTGTTAAGACGGCTGGGTAGTGAGTTTGACCTTGAAGAGTTTTTTAATCGATTTTTATCAATATCTTTTTCCAGTGCAATTGTTAACAAAATAGGGCTATGGACGTGAATTCAGAACAGTTCAATGAAAATAATTTCATAGCTTGAAATGGTTTATTAGATTTACTTTGTCCTACTGACGTTTAGTACCCGAAAATTAGTAAATTATGGTACTTAACATCTGTTGGACAAAAGAAAACTAATAACTTATTCCAAGCTATGAAATTATTTTAATTGAACAGTTCTGAAGACGAGTACAAAGCCTTATTTTGTTAACAATTATATAGGTAAAAGATATTGATAAAAATCGATTAAAAAACTCTTCAAGGCCACGCTCACTACTCAGCCCTTTAGACAAATATCTGGTCTGGAGTCCAGACACTACTATAGTTTTGTCATCACCATTTCCAATATTTTAAAAATTTTGCTGATAATATATTGCAACTTATTCAGATCTTAGTTCACGATAAATTATTAAATTTATGACAATTCTTTGAACTTCTACGTTAACTTCTTTTTTATTTATACACATATTTTTATTATGTGTATGTACAATATTTTGTCCTGTTTCACAGGACTTCTTCAGGGCGTTTGTTTTAAAAATTATATGAAAGAAAACAAATTATAAATTGACTAACCCAGGTATTGCATTGTATTGTATTTGCATCACTATCGAATAATAAAGATGTTAACGTAAAAGTTCAAAGAATTGTCATAAATTTAATGATTATATATAATTATAATTTATTGAGCAGTTTGGTATGTGTTTATTAAAAATAATTGATAAATGTTTTCTGTATTGTATTATTAACCCCATAAAAAACACTCCGTGTAAAAATACCAGCCAAGTCTCTTTAACTATAAAAAAAAATAGAAGAAATCTAAAAATTCAGCACTGAAAAGTAGTGATATCAAAAAATTGGCCAAGTCAAACTTAATTTGAAAAACCAAAATATACTTGGCGCATCGGGTATTAATCTAGTATAGAAGTATATGCCAAAAATCATATGTACCTAAATATATAAAATATACCTATATTGCCCTTAAAAACGATGCGCCAAGTATATTTTGGTTTTTCAAATTAAGTTTGACTTGGCCAATTTTTTGATATCACTACTTTTCAGTGCTGAATTTTTAGATTTCTTCTATTTTTTTTATAGTTAAAGAGACTTGGCTGGTATTTTTACACGGAGTGTTTTTTATGGGGATATCACAATTTTTTTAAGTTTATTTAAACAATTTGTAACACATATCGAAACAACAATGACTAATTCCTTTAAAAAAATAAGCCAGTTCCAATTTGGTTACTAAGAAAAGTTGCGTTTGGTACCAAAATATGCTTATATGGAAAGTGATATTCCATGAAGAAAAGCGAAAGATTTGTTCCAATCGGTCCAGCCGTTTTCGAGATATGGCATCACTTCCGGTTATCAAAATGGCGGCTGAAAACACTCCACGTAGAATTTGTTTATATAAATGTTTTGTATCATTATAAACCTTGTGAATAAGTAGTTATTGTAGTAAGAGGTGATTAAAGTCTGATTTTTCATTTTTATGACGTCATTTCCGGTTTCAGTAATAGTACATTTCTGTTTAGACTATTGTATTTTCATATATATGACCGTCCGAATAGTTTGACGCTAGTTTCGTTCCGATCGGTTCAGCCGGTTTCGAGATATGACGTCATTTCCGGTTTCAAAATGGCGACTTCCGGTTGGTTTTATAAAAAGGCACCTCAGACGCCAAAAGTGCACATGTGGTAAAAATTTCAGATCGATTGGTTCAGCCGCTTAGGCTGTGGCGGTGATAGCGGTGTTTCCTGATATCTGAATCATCATCATCATCTAAAGAAGAAGAAGAAGAAGAAGAAGAAGAAGAAGAAGAAGAAGAAGAAGAAGAAGAAGAAGATGAAAGTGATGTAATTTCACTGTTTTCACGGCCCTCTAGCTCGCAAATGGCATAACCTATTGTTCCCAAATTTGGTATATGTGGTGGGGTGGGCCATAGCTCGAAATTAAGATATTTCACAACAATGTGAGATTTTCCAATTTTATGATCCAGTAGACCGAAAATGCCATATTGTTGCTTACAGTAAAAGTGTTTGGTCTGCTCCTCGGTTTATTAGGCATTTACGGTACGTTGAGTGACTGTGAGTGTACAGTACGACTTGGCTGGGTGGAGCGACCGCTCCACTAGATACTTCAATACAGTAGTTTACCCACTTTTATTCCATAAAGATATTTTCTAAATTCTAGGATGCATGAAATATGTTCCATTAAAATTTGTCTATAATAAAGTACCAAAATCAAACGATCTCATCATGTTTGAAATATCCCGCCAACAATTCGCGTAACTGACACGTTTCAGACCATTTTGTGCACCCTGACTGACCCCTAATTTTCATTTCCGATTCACATCCCCTAGCAGGCGAATCTTCCAACCTATCATTAGACAGGTATATTAGAGGGTCAGGCGAATCTTCCAAGTTGTGTTGGAAGATTCGCCTGACCCTTCCTGTAAGGCGAATCTTCCGTGTACCCTCCTGTTTACCTGAACCTGAACCCATGCAGGCGAATCTTCCAACCTCTCATTCGACAGGTATAATCGAGGGTCAGGCGAATCTTCCGCAGGCGAATCATCCGGCAATCAAACTTTTATTCCAACTTCTAGCTCTTCTCCTAACCCCTCACCCAGGAAAACCATTGTCATATTTACCATCTGACAGTACAATGCATAGGACTTAATTGTTCGAAATTAAAATCCAACACTAAATTGGCTGCCCTTCTTCGTCGAGCAGTTTGCAAGATCCGCTTGACCCTCTCAGCTCTTGCTAACAGAGAATGTGACACGTGTTATTTGATGAAATAAAATATTTATGAATGCAGGGTGTTTTACAGAATTCCAACAAATTTTACAGAATAGTAGAAAAAAAGTAGCGCGATATTAATATTTTATTAAACTTTTGATTTAACTGAAACAGTACCGGATGAAAGGAAACGAGGGAAAAGTAATTGCGTGTATGAAATAAGTAGTTTCTCCAGATTAATTTTTCATGTCTGTTTACGTTGTAATCACATCAATTCTAAGTTCTAATAAGTGACAGGACAAAATCAAACAACTATATGATATCGAATGACATATTATCAGCCCAACAAATGTGATAAGAGAAACAAACATACGCGAATATTTATGTCATTTGTATCAATATCAAAATATTTACACTATACCACCAACAATTATGTGCACAGTTTCTTTACATAGTGCGAAAAAGCTCTCAATGCTTTTGATCGAAAGAATCCGACCGACTTTTTAGAACATGTTTAATTGATTGAAACCTCTGCATCTGTGGGAACACGGATCACGTTAGTGTGGATCAGTGGGTGTGCCATGTTCTCTCTTCATACAAAATCTGCAGACCATTGTGTTGCAACGCGTGAATATGAGTGTATGTTAGGTTACAGCCGTCAAGGGTGGGTGGCCTATTCTTTTCATACTCTTTATTGCACTAGTAGCACCTAGGTGGATGTAACAATAGAGTGCAGGTGCTTTTATGCTCAAAACACAATAGACAATTATTTCATGTTGGGACTCTTCAATGGCTTTTGATAGGTTATGTTGGATAATACTCTTTTGTATGGAGAGTCGCGCGGACTACTTTGTTTAGGTTGGCTGAATATCATTTTTATAGAATGGATGGTGTATAGACAGTATCTCAAAATATGAGCTGCATGTTTAACATTTCGATGTGAAAGGATTGGGTTGTTTCAGTAAAGCATTGTTACAGATGGTCGAGGTGCCGTGTTTCTGCTGTTTTGTGACAGAGAATATTCTAAAATATTAGTTTAGTGATCACTCAGGGATGCAGGAATGGTAATTTTTACAGTGCACTCACATAACATTACAAGATGTAGAATAAGAATGTGCGCAAAACATTTAGAATTGTCAAATAAATTTGTGATTTCAATACAAAACTCAAGGTATTATTAAGTTTGAATCTTTTACGGCAATTCTATCAATCTCTGCTAACTTTTAAACGGTTGATTAGGACTGTATTTTCAGGGCAACAACCAATGAAATTCATTCCTAGAATGGCTCTGATAATTTAATTACTTGTTTTAGCAGAGTTTTGAAAAACTGGACCTAATATTTTAAAGGTGGGGGCATCCGTACTACATAATTAGGTATATACTGATAATTAACAGATATGCAGTGAATGTAATTTTGAAGTTAGTTAACAATTTTATTTTTAACATAAAAATGTAGTACAGGTACACTACCATATAGTGTAGTTACGCTTACCTTAGCGTAAATTACTTAGAGACGAGCCAAGCTCAATGATAAAAATATGATTGTAGTTCGTTAATTTTAGCCGACTTGATTTCCTGAGGACTCAAAAAAGCAGCCACTGATTTCGAGTTGTCCGTTTGTCTGAGCTGAATTTTCTTCTTGCCGAAGCGTCTCGACGCTACTTCGGCCGTGAACATGACGACGCCGACACCGAACCCCGACGCCATGACAGTCAGGATGGGCACCACCTGTTGGAACGTGACCTCCGTCAGAGTGCTCTGCGCCTCCAGCAGGATCTTCGGCCAGGCGTGGAGGATCAAGCGAGTTATCACTCCAGACTCCTTCAGGATAGACAAACTGAAAGACGGGATCGTCACACATAGTTTACTTTGATCAGTATCTCAAATTAAAAGAAATTGTATCGTTTCAACAAACAACAATTTTACGGATTCACGTAATTTTCCATGAATCGTGTTAATGACAATGAAGATTTCACATTATAAAATCGACAGAATGAATGTCATATTTTCTAGCGAGTTTTACTCAATACAATGAACGTAAATATTATTTTCGTGTCAATAAAAGAGGAGGAAATTGGGATACGGTTTGTAAAGAAAGGGACTGATCGAGAGAGATGGAAAGAGTTATCGGGAAGACCGGAGGTGAAAGAAGAGGAAGAAGAATCGTAATAGAGAACTGAACATGATTGACTTTGCCAATCGGGTGCGGAGAAGAAGGCATTATCTCCTAGTCCTGACAGAATATTTAAAATATGTAAACAGGATTAAATGCAGATAACATTTCATTTTCGATGAAAACAAAATACTTACTAATAATTGAGAACGCCTCGCAGAGGGCTCTCCTTATTGACAATAATGGTCAGAGTGGACGGGTAGAGCCTCTCCGATGACCACAATATCTTGCAGGGCAACTTGGTAATCAGTTCCTCGGAGGTTTGTCTGGTGGACATGAAGGCGAACTTCTCATCACAAACGCGACCGATAGATGTCGCGTCGTAGAGTGGCTCGTATTCGCCGTTGACGAGATGAAAATACTTAGTAAATAGCATTTGTAGCAACGGATCGCTTGAGTTCTGCAGTGAAATTGGAGTTTTGTTTAAACTAGCGTCTACAGCTAAGAATCCATATTTATTGAAATGATTTATTTAGAAAAATTTATATTCCAATACAGACAAAAAAGCATACAGTATATACTCGCATACACACAATATTACTAATTTTAAATATTTCCTTTTACATGGTTCATATGCTAACCGTAATAAATTAAAAATAAATAAAACATTCAAATTTAAATAAAGAATAGCAATTGCATTGGTCTCCCTCAAAGTAATACCAATTCACGGTTGTCAAAACTTACCAAAAATAAAGGTGTGGCTGCGTCAATGTCCAATATTCCCAGTTTGTAAGTTCCGTCGTCAACAAACTCCTGTAGCGTCTGGAACGGCATCTGCGTCTTCTGGTTGGCGAGGAACGATATGAGAGCAGCCGAGTAGGCGGCAAAGAACACGATAGACGTGAGTCCTGCCATCAGGTACACGATGCGAGCCGACATTGACTTCGGCGTCTCGTCCTGACCTGAGGATCATTGGCATGAGCAAAGACACTCAACAAGTGTTGAAGAGTTAGTCACAGCTTACCTTGCTGACAGAACAAGCCCAACACTTGCAGCCAGCAGTCAGTCACGTGGTACATCTCGTGTCCCTCGGCCTCCTCGTTGCCAAGGCGACGTCCAAGGCGGTGCACGACGCTCAGCACGACGCCGATCAGGAGGATGGACGCCAAGATGGACGACCATAAAAAGGGTTGAAAAGGAGACAGAAAGTCGTACCAATCCCAAGCACCGCCTTGTGGTTCGCTTATGAACAAGCTCACACTGAAAAGAAGCGAGAGTTGTGTCGTATTCTTGAACATCGGTAAGCAATGATTTGATGATTGAATTACAGATATTAACCTCCTCAGCATGATCGGATGCAGGAAGTTGACGGCGTCCATGCGGCGCGTGTTCATCGTAAAGTCCGCGACCGCGAACTCAACCTCTCCTCGTTGCGTCTTGCCGATCATTCCCACCCAAGTCTTATTGTCCGTCAGATACCCATATCGATCCTTCATAAGGTCTTCTGTAGCTTGAAGAAACTCAGTTCTGCGGAATAACGAAACTTAGTTTTTTAATATGTCGTTAGCAGAAACAACAGATTGAGGGATGAAACTCAAGAAACGTACTTAAAGTTTAATCGTCGTGCCAACGAATTCCAAATTTCTCCGAAGAAGCCTCCTGCTACCAGATTGTTGTCGTCATCTCGTGATACTTGAATTGTCGGTACACTCTAAAGAGAAACATTAAACAAACGAAGACACTTGAATAATTTCTCAAGATTGAATCTACGATAAAATGTTTGTAACTTCATGTGTCCTTATATAAAGTCTAACTTGATCTTACATCGGCAATTGTTGCTCTGATGGTCGCCCCCTGCAAGTCCCTGCGTCGCTCGTACAGATGTAGCCGCGTGACGTTCAGTCCTCCAGACCGCCAATGTCCGTAGCGGTTCTTGATCAGAGATCCCCCCTCAGTGATCCTGTAAACCTCGGTGAGTTCGACCTGATCGTCCCGACGTTCAGCCAATAGGAACTCACAGTCCAGAGGCACGTACACGTTGTCCAGGATCACGTCCAGTGGCGTGCTGGACTCCAGGAAGACCAGCCAGCGTGGATACGAGGAGAGCTTCGTATTTGAAAAAGAGATTCCAGTTTCTATTTGTTTTAAAATCTTGTTCAACATGATAAAAGTGTTTCTCATTGTATATTCTAACTCTTTTTAATACAGTTTAGTTTTTTTAAACTTACCTTTTTCATTCCGAGATCGCTAAATATGTTTTGCCGATTTAAATCAAGAACAATCAATGGCCGATTTTTCTTACAATGCAACATTTCTCTTGAACTCTTATTGCCCTCGCCGAACAGAGCAACTGTCGATGTCATCGTTCCAAGCTCGGATAAAGCTTTATTAGTGTCTTTTATTTTATTAATGGTTTCGATTGTTTCAGAATGTGAATCGTGAAAAACGCATCCAGTTTGTAGCGACGATGTCAGAGATTTTACCACATTTGAATATTCTTCATTTGTAAAATTTATTTCATCACATTGAATAAACGACAAAATAAACAATACACTTGGAAGCCTCTTCATCTCGAATTTAATCCTGAATATTGCAGATGCTAATTATATTTAAACTAAGTACACCATCACAGTTTAACCTGCTGCTTACAACTTGGTCATCTTACTGATAATAATCAAGAAACTCACCCACCAACGACGACATGCAACTTGTACAAACAATCACCATAAAGGAAAATTCTAATCAACTTACGATAGAGAAAGTGTATGAGAGTTTTTGTGAAAGAAAATCGTTAAATCAATTGTTTCAAGAAATTGTAGGGTAGAGTCGAATATTCATGCTTCGACACAGTATACATTGTCTATTTATTATTCATAAGAGCCTACCAACGCGTGAGGTTTACTTATAATTAAAGTACAGTTTTAATTAAATTAGTTTGACCAAGAAGTATGATAGTGTTTTAAAATATTTTAATATAGGAGATATCTTACTTAAGAACTCAATAGCGTCAGAGCGTCAAACAATGTGAGCCTTTTTCTTTCAAGAAAATATCAATGGATTATTAATCTAGTGGAGCGGTCGCTCCACGTATCTCCACAAAGATACGTAAACTGTGATCGAAATTAAATTTTACATAAGTTTATTTCGACAGTTTACTTTTTGTACATTGTACACCATTTGTAAACGTTAGTATTGTAATTTTAAATCTTAGGTTCATTGAAAAGTCATATTTTGGTGAAATTTCATTTTTGAGCAAGAATTATCTTTGTACGTTACATAATATTAAGATACTATCATACTATCGTCGCCCCCTGCAAGTCCCTGCGTCGCTCGTACAGATGTAGCCGCGTGACGTTCAGTCCTCCAGGCCGCCAATGTCCGTAGCGGTTCTTGATCAGAGATCCCCCCTCAGTGATCCTGTAAACCTCGGTGAGTTCGACCTGATCGTCCCGACGTTCAGCCAATAGGAACTCACAGTCCAGAGGCACGTACACGTTGTCCAGGATCACGTCCAGTGGCGTGCTGGACTCCAGGAAGACCAGCCAGCGTGGATACGAGGAGAGCTATTATGTTGACAATCTAAATAAGTCTTAACTCTGAAATAAACTCACAGCTAATACATCATTCAAGATTATTATTATTAAATATTTACTCTTTTTCTCGTTGTTGATGTCGAACATGTATTATTGGTATTTTTTTCTACCACTTGAAATTCGCTGACTTCCCACAGCAGAGCCAAAGGACGATTTCTTCTACATGAATAGGACTTCTCTTGCCAAAAGTCATCACCACTGAAAGCAACTGCTGCTATTCCCAGTTTTGACAATTTCTCGTCAATTTTCTTTATAATCGTACTACTTTTCAACGTTGCATCGTGTGAATTAATGTGAAATACACATCCAGTGTGAAAAAGTTTAGTTATGGCAATGACAATGTCTGGGATTTCATGGACCGAAAAAGTTCTCACCCCGAAATGACAAAACGAGAGTAGAAGAATATAAACATATGTTTTCATCGCATAGAATAAATATTTTACCCAATTTAATATAAATATATTTAGATTATTTGTAGATAGTTAATATTTCCACGAAATCCACAATAATTTTTCACAGTTCCCTCCGGTGTTTTATCTTGTTTGATCTATTCACAATTCGTAACGAAAATAGGGGGAAGAAACGTGAACAATACTCATGATTACAATTAAATATACGCTCTATTTTTAATCCACATCAATCACATAATATGTCTAAAACACTGAAATTAATTAAAAGAATACTATTGTACCATTCGTACAAATATTTAATGCGTAGCGCAGACATTGTAGTAAGCAAATGTAAATTTCTAATGAATGAAATGCAAATAATAGCTTCTTTTGATGTATCCAATACAATGCTTTAACAAAGAGAAACACACGAATATTTACATTGTCACGCATCCTTAGCAACCAATACTTCATTAACAACTACATATTTTTTGACAATCAATTTACAGACTATAAAATGTTTGAGAATGTAGGTTTCTGTGGAAAACTTCCATGGAGTCAGGATGATATGACACACATCCCTTCATATTATAAAATGTTTACTAGTTATTGACAACGTCACGAATAATTCCGTATTACACTTTGTAAATTACTCTAGGCTTTCTGAAATATTGGACTTTTGACAATGCCGGACGTGAGGCCGTGCAATAGAAGTAATTTGTTCCATTGCCACCAAATCTTTTCTCATCAAATATAGAGAATGACTCACAATACATTGGACCTCTCAGAAGGCAAACAAGCTAACTCACTTTAGAGAGATTAATTAATCAATGGTTTTAATAGTTTTGGAATAGTACATTCCTGGATATACTTTGTGTACTTACGAGTATAATGAAACACTAAGAAAACATACCCTAAATAAATAAAAGAGTTTTCAAATCCCAGTCTAATATACCACTGACTACCTCAATTACGGCTGAAGATTTGCTTGTTTGTCTTCTGATATGTGGTAATTATTTGATTACCCTTACTTTAAATACATTCAAAGCATTACCATTATCTTTCACTCTCAAGCAATGCTTGTGACTTTGTGAACTATATAAGCCACTTGTTTTAGAAAAAAGGTTCTTATGAGTCAACACTATACCGCTATTTCCTACTCTACATTGAATATCTTCTTCTTTCAATGACAACTTTCCACTGTTTGACCGCCATCTCGATGAGAAGCGTTATGACGCCGATTAAGACACCCGCTGTCATGCCAACGAGAATCGCTGCGATTCTTAGAGTCACTCTCGGAAGAATGCTTTTCTCGACAAATGTATTTTCTTTAAAAATGTTTTGCTTCAAGCGATTTTTAACACCAGACTCTTCAATTTTTCTTATTCTGAAACAAAATCGATTTTTAAAAAAGGAATTAAATAGATATTAAACATCATTCGGGGGTGTGTACCTATTCTTACACGTAATTGAATATCCGCCGATATGGGCTGCCTTTCCTTGTTATAATACTGGTAAGTCCTGGAAGCAAATCTTCCGATGTCCAAACCACTTTACAACGTTCTTCAAGATCCCGCATGTAATAATCTGCACTTCCTTTCACGCCGAAAAATGCAAACTTTTCTTTGCACACTTTTCCGAGCACAGACTCATTATAAAGCGGTTCATACTTGTCTGCTTGGAAATACTTTGTAAACATCTCTTGACGAAAATAGTCCCCATAATTCTAAAATGAGACACAAAATTAGTATTAAAACATTATTTTTGAATTCGTCTTTATAAAAAAGCGCTTTTTTGCGTTCGTGAACAAAGTACTTTCCCGTTTTGACAATTCATTTACGCTGTAGATATACTTACGTTTAATGTCAATGCCATGCCATCTTTATTCAACACACCCAGTTTGTAAGTTCCGTCATCAACAAACTCCTGTAGAGTCTGGAACGGCATCTGCGTCTTCTGGTTGGCGAGGAACGATATGAGAGCAGCCGAGTAGGCGGCAAAGAACACGATAGACGTGAGTCCTGCCATCAGGTACACGATGCGAGCCGACATTGACTTCGGCGTCTCGTCCTGACCTGAGGATCATTGGCATGAGCAAAGACACTCAACAAGTGTTGAAGAGTTAGTACAGCTTACCTTGCTGACAGAACAAGCCCAACACTTGCAGCCAGCAGTCAGTCACGTGGTACATCTCGTGTCCCTCGGCCTCCTCGTTGCCAAGGCGACGTCCAAGGCGGTGCACGACGCTCAGCACGACGCCGATCAGGAGGATGGACGCCAAGATGGCCGACCATAAGAAGGGTTGAGGAGACAGAAAGTTGGTCCACTGGAATGCGAGTGTTTCTGGTTCTCGGATAAACAAACTGAATCTAAAACGTAACGTTATTGGTTCACTAATATGGAATAAAGTACTCACAAATATTACTTCTTATTATAGTATCGCAAAGCAATTTATAGTATCGCAAAGCAAAGTTATGTTTAAATCGAATATTAGAGAGAGTATTCCATATTTTAGATTAAAAAAAATATATTTTTATTTCTTACACTATACGTTCGTTAACTATGAACATTAATCTAGTGGAGCGGTCGCTCCACCCAGCCAAGTCGTACCGCACACTCACAGTCACTCAACATACCTACCGTAAATGCCTATATAAACTGAGGAGCAGACCAACCACTTTTACTATAAGCAACATGGCATTTTCGGCCTACTGGATATCAAAATTGAAAACACATTGTTGCGAAATATCTTAATTTCGAGCTATGGCCCACCCCACCCCATATACCAAATTTGGGAACAGTAGGTTATGCCATTTGTGGGCTAGAGGGCCGTGAAAACAGTTAAATTACACCCTTTTTAAAAGGTATCTGATGACTGATGAAGATGAGATGATGATGATGATATCAGGAAACACCGCTATCACCCCACAGCCTAAACGGCTGAACTGATCGACCTGAGATTTTTACCACCTGTGCATTTTTGGCGTTTGAGGTGCCTTTTTATAAAACCAATTGGAAGCCGCCATTTTGAAACTGGAATTGACGTCATATCTCAAAAACGGCTTGACCAATCGGAATGAATCTATAGCGCCAAATGATTCAGCCGGTCATCTATATAAAATATCAAAAGTTAAAGTAGAAATATACTTTCGAAACCGGAAATGACGTCATAAAAATAAAGAATTAGACTTTAATCATCTCTTACTACAATAACTACATTATTCAGAAGGCTTATACATTTATAGAAATAAATTCTAGGTGGCAGTAATTTCAGCCGCCATTTTGAAAACGGGTAGTGACGCCATAACTCGAAAACGGCTGGTCCGATTGGAACGATGCTTTCGCAATTTTTCATGGTATGTCACTTTAAACTTATATTTAGCATCAAACACAATTTTTCTTAGTAACCAATTCGGAAATGGCGTATATTTTTTAAAGGAATTAGTCATTGTTGCTCCGATATGTGTTACGAGTTGTGTAAAGAAACAAACAAATTAGTGATATCCACATAAAAAAACACTCCGTGTAAAAATACCAACCGAGTCTCTTCAACTATAAAAAAATAATAGAGATCTAAAAATTCAGCACTGAAAAGTAGTAATATCAAAAAATGGGCCAAATAAAGATTTAATTTTAAAAACCAATATATACTTGGCGCATGGTGTTTAAGGGCATTTTAGGTATATTACATATACATTATAAAGTACATTTAAATTTGGCATGCTTCTTACTATTATATTACGATGGCCAAGTATATTTTGGTTTTTAAAATTAAGTTTTGACTTGGCCCATTTTTTGATATCACTACTTTTCAGTGCTGAATTTTTAGATTTCTTTATTTTTTTTTATAGTTGAAGAGACTTGGCTGGTATTTTTACACAGAGTGTTTTTTATGGGGATACGGTATATTAAAGTTGAAAGAAATTATAGTAATTTGCATTCAAATGATGTAAATACCCCAAGTGAAAGATTGGAGTGAGAAAGTCAACGACGTCCATTCTAGACGTCGTGATTGCGAAGCCTGCTACAGCAACGTCAATTTTCTTCAAATGAGCCTTGCCTACTAAGCCGCTCCAAGAGCCATTGCCAAGTGAAACTGTACGCGTCCGTAGACGTTGAATACTCAGATCTGAAATAAGGAAATTTTGCAAATTCAACAACAATACACATGATAACTACGAAACTACAACAATTAAAATCTATGCCATCTTCTCTTGCTCCTACTAATTTTTCTTTGTTATTCAGTTGGAATTGTTTATATGAGTCTTAACTGTCAACATGATTATTTTGAAGATCTCAAACTCATCATAGATTTTGCAATTAATTTTCTACCTGATGTTTAAGCGTTGTGTAATACAATTCCAAATAGTTCCATAGAAGCCACCGATCATAAATTCTTTGGTTATATTGTCTTTTTTCATTTCGATTCCGGGTCTATTCTGAAATATTAAAATCATCCAAAATTTACAACAAGATAAATATGAAATAATTTGTTACAGTGTGCTATCTTATAAGTCAATTAAAAGACAATTAATTAATATCAATATCAATTAATATCTAACGTCAACAGCTCCAACTCGGATTGTCGCCCCCTGCAAGTCCCTGCGTCGCTCGTACAGATGTAGCCGCGTGACGTTCAGTCCTCCAGGCCGCCAATGTCCGTAGCGGTTCTTGATCAGAGATCCCCCCTCAGTGATCCTGTAAACCTCGGTGAGTTCGACCTGATCGTCCCGACGTTCAGCCAATAGGAACTCACAGTCCAGAGGCACGTACACGTTGTCCAGGATCACGTCCAGTGGCGTGCTGGACTCCAGGAAGACCAGCCAGCGAGGATACGAGGAGAGCTTTATTGATATATTTTTCATTAAGTTTTCCGTTCTCCAACTCTTAATTAAAATGATCTTATAAAAGATGTAGTGTGTGAACTTTTACAATTATATTTAAAATTAAAGTATCATATCTTGTCTTCGAGAATGATTGATTCTTCTGTATAGAGTCAATTGATCCTTTATTATGCCGTCATTTATCCAATCACAATGTATGGTATATCTTGCTTACCTTTAAAATGCCGAGGTCACTCAAATGTAAGTCATTCTGCTTCAAATGAATTACAGCAAGTGGTCTATTTTTCCTACAATGAAACACCTCACTGGAAAACATGTTTTCTTTCTCTGACAAGGTAGATGTCATTATTCCGAGCCTGGATAAGTCTTTATTTGCGAAATTAATTATTTTTCTCATGCCAATGGTCAAATCGGGTAAATTGACTTGGAAAACGCATCCACTATTAAACGATTTTAACACAGAAATTGTAATTTCGGTAAACTCTTCTTGCGAAAAACGATTTTCATCGCAATAGCAATAATGCATCAGCATCAATGCACAGTAAATTTCTCTCTTCATCATGGCTAAAAATTTGTGCAATACTCATAACATACAATAATTTTAAATATGAAGCGAAAAAATTCGACCTAAACCTTTTGTGACGAATAATTTATATATTTTCTTGTGATAACAACGCAGCGTTAATGTGGAACCGAAGATATTCTCGAACATCCACTGACTCTAAGTTTGTAATGAGGAATATTATAATGATCGTGTGCTGTTGCAAAGCATATGTTCAATCCATTTGAGCAAATTGGTGTTACACATTTAATACTCTCAATTGTTGATGATGTTGAAATAGTAAATATTATCATGTCATAGACAATGTTTTTATCTTCAAATTGGTCTAACGAAAATTATTGATGAAATTAATTGTAGTTATTACATATTGGCATCCTTCTTTCTACAGCAAACAAAGATGAAACAAATGTCAGTAACAACAAACAAGATATCGACCAAACACATTCGTTTATAGATAATCATGGGCTATTATTTCTTTTTAGTTAATTTACTTAGCATAATTGCCAGTGTATCTTTCTGTTGGGGGTTTCTGTTAGTATATCGCCCACATAAAAACACTCTGTGTAAAAGTACCAACCAAGTCTTTTCAAATATAAAAAATACCGAGGCAATCTAAAAATTCGGCGTTGAAATGTAGTGATATAATAAGTAGGCGAACTCAACACGTTATTTTCAAATCAAAAAATTACTGGGCTCATCTTGTATTATATATAGCTTAGAAGTATTGGCCAGAAATGAAATATACCTATATACATCTGTACATATAATTCACTAAAAAAGCTAAGCGCTAAGTTTCAATTTTGTGATTTAATAATAATTGTGTTGATTGACCCAGTTTTTGATACTACTCTTCAATGCTGAATTTAAGATTTCTTCTGTTTTTTATTTGATGAGACTTGGCTAGTATTTTTACAAGGAGTGTTTTTTTATGGGAATATAACTCCTTTTTGATATCGTTTATGTATAGGCACATATACCTACAACTCACACTATCGGAGCAACATTGACAAATTCCATTTAAAGTCATGCCGTTTCCGATGTATTAAGAAAAGTGGTGAAAGTACTAATATGCTTTAAATAATATTCAGGGGAGAGTATAATTTGTGTGTGTGTGTATTGTTTTAGTGAGTTTATTGTTAATAGGTATAAGGATAGAGATTGTATAGCCTTCGGCTTGAAGCCGAAGGCTATACAATGTCATGGTATAAGGTTTATCTTCACCCATTTTATGGAATTGAAAGAAACCAGTTATAGATAATAGGTTCTTATACGAATCAACACTACTATTTCCTACTCAATCGAATACGTATTTTTTTCTTTAAATGATAACTTTTCCCCATTATAGATTTGTTTGAATTCCACTTCTTGACCTGCAGCTCTATAAAAAGCGTTATGACGCCGATTAAGACACTCGCTGCCATGCCAACAAGAATCGCTGCTATTCTTAGAGTCACTCTCGGAAGGATGCTTTTCTCAACAAATGCATTTTCTTTAAAAATGTTTTGCATCAAGCGAATTTTAACACCAGATTCTTCAATTTTTCTTAATCTGAAACAAGAACGATATTTTTAAACAGTATTCAATTGATAGTTTAAAAAACATTCGGGGGTGTGTATTCTTACACGAAATTGAATATCCGTCGATATGGGCTGCTTTTCATTGTTATAAAACTTGTCAGTCCAGGAAGCATATCTTCCGATGTCCAAACCACTTTACAACGTTCATCAAGATCTCGCATGTAATAATCTGCAGCTCCTTTCAAGCCATAAAATGCAAATTTTTCTTTGCAAACTTTTCCCAGCGCAGACTCATTATAAAGCGGTTCATACTTGTCTGCTTGGAAATACTTTGTAAACATCACTTGACGAATATAGTCACCATAATTCTAAAATGTGGCACAAAATAAGAATTAAAACGATATTTTTGTATTTGTCTTTATAAAAAGCGCTTGTTTACGTTCGTGAACAAGGTACTTTCCTGTTTGACAATTCATTTACGTCATACTTACGTTTAATGTTAATGCCATGCCATCTTTATTCAACACACCCAGTTTGTAAGTTCCGTCATCAACAAACTCCTGTAGAGTCTGAAACGGCATCTGCGTCTTCTGGTTGGCGAGGAACGATATGAGAGCAGCCGAGTAGGCGGCAAAGAACACGATAGACGTGAGTCCTGCCATCAGGTACACGATGCGAGCCGACATTGACTTCGGCGTCTCGTCCTGACCTGAGGATCATTGGCATGAGCAAAGACACTCAACAAGTGTTGAAGAGTTAGTCACAGCTTACCTTGCTGACAGAACAAGCCCAACACTTGCAGCCAGCAGTCAGTCACGTGGTACATCTCGTGTCCCTCGGTCTCCTCGTTGCCAAGGCGACGTAAAAGGCGGTGCACGACGCTCAGCACGACGCCGATCAGGAGGATGGACGCCAAGATGGCCGACCATAAGATCGGTTGAAAAGGCGACAGAATATCGGTCCATTGGAATGTCAGTGTATCTGGTTCTCGGATAAACAAACTGTATCTAAAACGTTAATGAAACGTCTAAAACTGTTATGAAATAAAGTACTCACTAATATTACTATTTCTAATAGTATCGCCAAGAAATGTTGAGTATGTTCAAATCGAAAACTAGAGAGAGAGTATTCCATATTCTATATAAAAACAAAATTATACGTTCATTACTTACTCTACGATCGTTAACTACGAACATTAATACGATACATTAAATTTAAAGGAATTTAGAGTCATTTGCATTCAAATAATTAAAATACCCCATGTGACTGATTGGAGTGAGAAAATCAACGACGTCCATTCTAGACGTCGTAATTGCAAAGCCTGCTACTGCAACGTCAATTTTCTTCAAATGCGCCTTGCCTACTAAGCCGCTCCAAGAGCCATTGCCAAGTAAAACTCCATATCTGTACGCGTCCATAGTCGTTGAGTACTCAGATCTGAAATTAAAATATTTTGCAACATGAAAATTACGAAACTTCAATATATATATATATCTTTATTGCCTTTTCTCCACTATAACAGCAGATAAAAAAATGTGCAAATGATTTTAAGGCAACAACAATATTACGTTGGCCGCCACACTCAACGCATTTACTAAAACTAAACATTGTATACAGTAACTAATTTAACATTTCAATAAAAACTTCAATAAAAATAATAATTAATAATAAACTATGCCATCTTCTCTTATTCCTACTCATTCTTCGTTGATATTTTAGTGGAATTGTTAATACGATTCTTAACTTCTGAAATCATAATTATTATGGATATCTCACATTTTTCATAGTTGTGTGCAATTATTTCTACCTGATGTTCATGTGTAGTGTTATAAAATTCCACAGAGTTCCATAGAAGCCACCGATCATGAATTCTTTGGTTATATTGTCTCTTTTCATTTCGGTTCCGGGTCTATTCTGAAATATTAAAATCAACCAAGATTTACAAAAGATATGAAATAAATTTTTTGGGGTGCTATCTTATAAGTCAATTTAAAGACAAGATTATTAATATACGTCAACAGCTCCAACTTTGAACGTCGCCCCCTGCAAGTCCCTGCGTCGCTCGTACAGATGTAGCCGCGTGACGTTCAGTCCTCCAGGCCGCCAATGTCCGTAGCGGTTCTTGATCAGAGATCCCCCCTCAGTGATCCTGTAAACCTCGGTGAGTTCGACCTGATCGTCCCGACGTTCAGCCAATAGGAACTCACAGTCCAGAGGCACGTACACGTTGTCCAGGATCACGTCCAGTGGCGTGCTGGACTCCAGAAAGGCCAGCCAGCGAGGATACGAGGAGAGCTATTATGTTAACAATTTAAATTAGTCTTAACTCTGAAATAAACAGCCTATACATCATTTGAGATTATTATCGTTAAATATTTACTCTTTTTCTCGTTGTTGATGTCGAGCATGTATTATTGGTATCTTTTTCTACCACTTTCAATTCACTTACTTCCCACAGCAGAGCCAAAGGACGATTTCTTCTACATGAATAGAACTTCTCTCGCCAAATGTCAACACCGCTTAGAGCAACTGAAGCTATTCCCAATTTTGATAATTTCTCGTTAATTTTCTTTATAATCGTACTACTTTGTAACGTTGTATCGTGTGAATTAATGTGAAATACACATCCAGTGTGAAAAAGTTTAGTTATGGCATTGACAATGTCCGGGATTTCATGGATCGAAAAAGTTCTCACCCCGAAATGACAAAACGAGAGTAGAAGAATATGCACATATGTTTTCATCGTATAGAATAAATATTTTACCGGAATTTAATATAATATGATTTAGGTTTTTTGTAGAGGTCAACGAAATTCAACGAAATCCTTTATGATTTTCACAGTTCCCTCCGGTGTTTTATCTTGTTCAATCTATTCACATTTCGTAACGAAAATAGGAGGAAGAAACCTAAATGAAATATTCTCATGATTACAATTAAGTATAGGCACGCTCAATTTTTAATCCACATCAATCACATAATATGTCAAAAACTTTGAAATTAATTTAAAAAATACTTTTGTACCATTCATACAAATATTTAATGCATGGTAGCGCAGACATTGTAGTAAACAAATGTACATTTCTATCCAATACAATACTTTAACAAAGTGAAACACATGAATATTTACATTGTCACGCATCCTTTGCAACCAATAATACATTAACAACTATTTATTTTTTGACAATCAATTTACAGACTATAAAATGTTTACTAGTGATTGACAACGTCACGAATAATTTCGTTTTACACTTTGTAAATTACTCTAGGCTTTCTGAAATATTGGACTTTTGACAATGCCGGTCGTCAGGCCGTTCAAAAGAAGTAATTTGTTTCATTGCGACCAAATCTTTTCTCATCAAATATAGAGAATGACTCACAATGCATTGGGCCTCTCAGAAGGCAAACAAGCTAACTCAATTCAGAGAGTTTGATTAATCATTATTAAAATCGTTTTGGAATATTACATTCCTGGATCTTCTTTTTGTACTTACGAGTATAATGAAACACTAAGAAAACAAACCAACAGTTTTCAAACCCCAGTGCTGAAGTTTTGCTTGTTTGTCTTCTGATATGTGATTATTATTTGATTACCCTCACTTTAAATACATTCAAAACATTATGAGTATCTTTCACTCTCAAGCAATGCATGTGATTTTATGAACCATCGCTTTAGATAATAGGTTCTGATACGAGTCAACACTACCACTATTTCCTACTCTATATCAAATTCATATCATCTTCTTTCAATGACAACATTTCCGCTGTTTGACCGCCATCTCTATGAAAAGCGTTATGACGCCGATTAAGACACCCGTTGCCATGCCAACGAGAATCGCTGCGATTTTACTAAGAGTCACTCTCGGAACAATGCTTTTCTCAACAAAATTATTTTCTTTAAAGATGTTTTGCTCCAAGCGATTTTTAACACCAGATTCTTCCATTTTTCTTATTCTGAAACAAGAACAATATTTTAAACAGTATTCGATAGATAGTTTAAACATCATTCTGGTTTGTGTATTCTTACACGAAATTGAATATCCGCCGATATGGGCTGCCTTTCCTTGTTATAATACTGGTAAGTCCTGGAAGCATATCTTCCGATGTCCAGACCACTTTACAACGTTCTTCAAGATCCCGCATGTAATAATCTGCACAGCCTATCGAGCCGTAAAATGCAAACTTTTCTTTGCAAACTTTTCCCAGCACAGACTCATTATAAAGCGGTTCAAAATTGTCTGCTTGGAAATACTTTTTAAACATCTCTTGACGAAAAAAGTCACCGTAATTCTAAAATGTGACACAAAATAAGAATTATTTAAACATAATTTGTGATACTGTCTCTATAAAAAGCGCTGGTACATTCGTGAAAAAAGATTTTTCCAGTTTGAAAATACATTTACGCTGTAGATATACTTACGTTTAATGTCAGTGCAATGCCATCTTTATCCAACACCTCCAGTTTGTAAGTCCCGTCGTCAACAAACTCCTGTAGCGTCTGGAACGGCATCTGCGTCTTCTGGTTGGCGAGGAACGATATGAGAGCAGCCGAGTAGGCGGCAAAGAACACGATAGACGTGAGTCCTGCCATCAGGTACACGATGCGAGCCGACATTGACTTCGGCGTCTCGTCCTGACCTGAGGATCATTGGCATGAGCAAAGACACTCAACAAGTGTTGAAGAGTTAGTCACAGCTTACCTTGCTGACAGAACAAGCCCAACACTTGCAGCCAGCAGTCAGTCACGTGGTACATCTCGTGTCCCTCGGTCTCCTCGTTGCCAAGGCGACGTCCAAGGCGGTGCACGACGCTCAGCACGACGCCGATCAGGAGGATTGACGCCAAGATGGACGACCACAAGTATTGTTCAAACGGCGAAAGGAAAATGTTCCACTGGAGAATGCTCGTTTCCGGTTCTCGGATGAACAGACTAAGTCTGAAATAGTCGCACGTTTTTGTTGACTTTGATAGTTTTACGTTCATTACCTACTCAATTTCAAACCCTACTTCTTGCAAATACTCACTTATGGCACAGTTACGTGGACGATTAGATGAAAGGAGGAGAGCCAGTTGCAGTCAGTGGATATGAAATTCTTGCGAAGCATACAAGGAGTTACAATGATGGTCAAGATCAGGAGAGAAAACATTCGAATAGCCTTGAAAGTGGAGAGGTTGACGTAAGAGCTGGGGAGAGCGCGGCTAGTATGGTTTGACTTCATGAAGAGAATGTCGAGGGTCGAATACCACGCCGGGAGTTTGAAGTTGCAAGTAGTGATAGAAGGAGAGTGGGAAGACCGAGGTAGAATGGGTCAGGGTTGGTAGCAGTGGATGTACAAGAGAGACTGGAGAAGTGGGAAGAAGTGGAGGTTGAAAGGTGTTGGGAAGACAGGGAGAAGTGGAAGAAGCTGGTGGCAGAAAGTAGCAGAGGAAGGGCCAAGATTGGCCAGCTAGCTCAGGAGTCCGAGGCTCTAGCACATGGTGACCCTCGCCACCCCCGACCCAATTTTTGGAACCGGTAGAAGGGTTATATCAACGTGACGTCTATCTTTAATAGATATCATGTTTCTTAGTAAATTGTCTAGTTAGTAGAGCTGAACAATATGTGTCCTGTAACTTTTGGAAGTATATTCCGCATCTAAACTTTAGATTAGTAGTTGTATTCTTGCGTAATTACCTCGGTTTAAGCATAGGCGTAACGTAATCGACGACGTCCATTCTGTCCGGCCTCAGATCAAAGGAAGCAACTGAGAGCGCTACTTGGTTTGTCAGTGTCATACCGATCATGCCGCTCCATGAGCCGTTGCCAAGTGGGACTCCGTAGCGGTATACGTCGTTTGTGGTTACAACCTCAGACCTAAGATTGTTTAATGTTAGAATTGGAGCAGGATTAACTGCTGTAGATTGGGGAGCACTGAAGGAAATGAACTTGAAACCTTGTTAAAATTATGTACCTAGTCTAAAATAGTATCAAAATATACTGAGTGGAGTAAGTATACAGTATTAGAAATGTATTTTCCATACTTGATATTCAGATGTTGTGTAATGTATTTCCAAAGTATTCCAAAGAAACCTCCAACTATTAATTTATTTGTTTCATTGCTTTTTTCCATGCTGATGGCTGGCCCAC
The DNA here is from genome assembly GCA_934045905.1 of Leuctra nigra. Lineage (NCBI taxonomy): Eukaryota > Metazoa > Arthropoda > Insecta > Plecoptera > Leuctridae > Leuctra > Leuctra nigra. The sequence continues at coordinate 21,727,202 of OW203761.1, read as the reverse complement.
CCTGAAACGGGAATAGAGCATTATTGCATTACAGTCGTTATTACAGAAAGATATATTACCATCTTTCTAGACTTCTTATAAAAAAAATCTTACATCTACTGACGCTACTTTCAATGTAACCCCCTGCAAGTCCCTGCGTCGCTCGTACAGATGTAGCCGCGTGACGTTCAGTCCTCCAGGCCGCCAATGTCCGTAGCGGTTCTTGATCAGAGATCCCCCCTCAGTGATCCTGTAAACCTCGGTGAGTTCGACCTGATCGTCCCGACGTTCAGCCAATAGGAACTCACAGTCCAGAGGCACGTACACGTTGTCCAGGATCACGTCCAGTGGCGTGCTGGACTCCAGGAAGACCAGCCAGCGAGGATACGAGGAGAGCTTTATTGATATATTTTTCATTAAGTTTTCTTTTCTCCAACTCTTAATTAAAATTATCTTATAAAAGATGTAGTGTGTGAACTCTTACAATTATATTTAAAATTAAAGTATCATAATATCTTGTCTTCGAGAATGATTGATTCTGTATAGAGTCAATTGATCCTTTATTATGCCGTCATTTATCCAATCACAATGTATGGTATATCTTGCTTACCTTTAAAATGCTGAGGTCACTCAAATGTAAGTCATTCTGCTTCAAATGAATTACAGCAAGTGGTCTATTTTTCCTACAATGAAACACCTCTCTGGAAAACATGTTTTCTTTCTCTGACAAGGTAGATGTCATTATTCCGAGCCTGGATAAGTCTTTATTTGCGAAATTAATTATTTTTCTCATGCCAATGGTCAAATCGGGTAAATTGACTTGGAAAACGCATCCACTATTAAACGATTTTAACACAGAAATTGTAATTTCGGTAAATTCTTCTTGCGAAAAACGATTTTCATCGCAATAGCAATAATGCATCAGCATCAATGTACAATAAATTTCCCTCTTCATAATGGCGAATAATTTGTGCAATACTCATCACATACAATAATTTTAAATTAGAACCAAAAAAATTCGACCTAAACCTTTTGTGACGAATAATTTATATATTTTCTTGTGATAACAACGCAGCGTTAATGTGGAACCGAAGCTAGTCTCTAACATCCACTGACTCTAAGTTTGTCAATGAGGAATATTATAATGATCGTGTGCTGTTGCAAAGCATATGTTCAATCCATTTGAGCAAATTAGTGTTACACATTTCTTACTCTCAATTGTTGATGATTTTGAAATAGTAAATATTATCTTGTTAAAGACAATGTTTTGAACACTTCAGATAATTGCAATAGCTTCAAATTGGTCGAACAAAAATTATTGATGAAATTAATTGTAGTTATTACATATTGGCATCCTTCTTTCTACAGCAAACAAAGATAAAACAAATGTCAGAAACAAGATATCGACCAAAGTTCGACCAATTGTTTCACCATGAAGAAGATTTAAGTCGAACTATGCGAACATTCGTTTATCTATAAGGCGAAATAATAGCCGTCAAGGGCTGTTATTTCTTCTAGGGTGATGTACTTAATTGAATTGCAGTGTATCTTTCTGTTGGGGGTTTCTGTTAGTATATCGCCCACATAAAAACACTCTGTGTAAAAGTACTAACCAAGTCTTTTCAAATATAAAAAATACCGAGGCAATCTAAAAATTCGGCGTTGAAAAGTAGTGATATAAAAAGTAGGTGAACTCAACACATTATTTTCAAACACAAAAATTACTTGGCCCTTCTTGTATTCAATATAGGTAGCTTAGAAGTATAGGCCAGAAATAAAATATACCTATTACTCTATAATGTGCACCCATCGGTCACATAAATTGCTTGCAAAATTCTAGGTCGTTTTTTAATACTTGATATCCAGACGAAAACACAGAGGAATATATTAAGATTTCGTGCGCATATGGGGTTGTATGGTTTGATTTTAAGAACCAATCAATCAACCACCTCATACATAATAATTATTCCTCCATTCAACAGATATTGTAGGTAATTTGAGCTTCAAATTAGCAGTTTACCGTCAATTTTTCTGACTGCGGGTGTACATATAATTCACTAAAAAATCTATGCGCTACAGTAGGTACCTATTCTTTACTTAAAGATATGTGCTGATTGTCCCATTTTTTGATATTTTTAGATTTCCTCCGTTTTTTATTTGAAGGACTTGTCTAGTTTTTTACACAGAGGGTTTTTATGGGGATATCACTTTGAATTTTTAGCTTTTGTATAGGTAATTATATATCTGCAACTATGGTCACACTATGCAGCAACAATGACAAATTCCTTTCAAAATTACGCTATTTCCTATGTGCTTTTATTTGAAGAGACTTGTCTAGTATTTTTACACCGAATGTATTTATGGGGATATCACTCCTTTATTAGTTTTTGTATAGGTAATTATATATCTGCAACTGGTCACACTATGGGAGCAACAATGACAAATTCCTTTAAAAAATACGCTAGTTCCTATGTGCATTTATATGAAGAGAATTGTCTAGTATTTTTACACAGAAGGTTTTTATAGGTTTTTATGACTACTTTTTTAGTTTTTGTATTGGTAATTATATATCTGCAACTGGTCACACTATGGCAATATATACTTTTTTAAGAGTGTATTGTTGGTAGGTAGGTACAAGCATAAAGGTATAAGGTTTATCTACTTCACCCATTTTATGAAATTAGAAGAAACCGGTTTTAGATAATAGGTTCTTATACGAATCAACACCACTATTTCCTACTCAATCGAATACGTATTCTTTTCTTTAATTGATAACTTTTCCTCATTACGGATTTGTTTGAATTTGACTTCTTGACCGCCATCTCGATGAAAAGCGTTATGACGCCGATTAAGACTCCCGCTGCCATGCCAACGAGAATCGCTGCGATTTTACTTAGAGTCACTCTCGGAAGAATGCTTTTCTCAACAAATGCATTTTCTTTAAATATGTTTTGCTCCAAGCGATTTTGAATCCCAGATTCTTCAATTTTTCTTATTCTGAAACAAAAACAATATTTTTAAACAGTATTCAATATATAGTTTTAAAAAACATTCGGGGGTGTGTATTCTTACACAGAATTGAATATCCGTCGATATGGGCTGCCTTTCATTGTTATAATACTGGTAAGTCCTGGAAGCATATCTTCCGATGTCCAGACCACTTTACAACGTTCTTCAAGATCCCGCATGTAATATTCTGCAGCTCCTTTCAAGCCGTAAAATGCAAATTTTTCTTTGCACACTTTTCCCAGCGCTGACTCATTATAAAGCGGTTCATACTTGTCGGCTTGGAAATACTTTGTAAACATCACTTGACGAAAATAGTCCCCATAATTCTAAAATGTGGCACAACATAAGAATGATTAAATCATAATGTGTGATACTGCCTTTATAAAAAGCGCTGGTATACATTCGTAAAAAAGATTTTTCCAGTTTGAAAATACATTTACGCTGTAGATATACTTACGCTTAAAGTCAGTGCAATGCCATCTTTATCCAACACCCCCAGTTTATAAGTCCCGTCGTCAACAAACTCCTGTAGCGTCTGGAACGGCATCTGCGTCTTCTGGTTGGCGAGGAACGATATGAGAGCAGCCGAGTAGGCGGCAAAGAACACGATAGACGTGAGTCCTGCCATCAGGTACACGATGCGAGCCGACATTGACTTCGGCGTCTCGTCCTGACCTGAGGATCATTGGCATGAGCAAAGACACTCAACAAGTGTTGAAGAGTTAGTCACAGCTTACCTTGCTGACAGAACAAGCCCAACACTTGCAGCCAGCAGTCAGTCACGTGGTACATCTCGTGTCCCTCGGTCTCCTCGTTGCCAAGGCGACGTCCAAGGCGGTGCACGACGCTCAGCACGACGCCGATCAGTAGGATGGAGGCCAAGATGGCCGACCACAAAAATGGTTGAAAAGGCGACAGAATATCGGTCCATTGGAATGCCAGTGTTTCTGGTTCTCGGATAAACAAACTGTAACTACGAAAAACGTTAATGGTTTACTGATTTCTTATCAAATAGGTACTCGAAAATATTCCTATTTATTGTTGGTATCGCCTGTAAATTTTATGTTATATGTTCAAATCTAAATCTATAGAGGTTTTAAGTTCATTAGTGTTAAAGGATTTTAGAACAATTTGCAATTCAATTCTATTCAATTCAATTCAATTCAATTTAAATCAAATTATTTAAATACCCCATGTGTAAGATTGGAGTGAGAAAGTCAACGACGTCCATTCTAGACGTCGTGATTGCGAAGTCCGCTACTGCAATGTCAATTTTCTTCAAATGCGCCTTGCCTACTAAGCCGCTCCAAGAGCCATTGTCAAGTAAAACTCCATATCTGTACGCATCCGTAGACGTTGAGTACTCAGATCTGAAATAAGGAAATTTGGAAAATTCATCAATAGGTCATCAAAATTACTAAACTACAATAACAATAAACTACGCCTTCTTCTTTTGGATCCTACTTATTTTTCTTTGTTACATCTTTGTGAGATGAAAATCTCAAACTCATCATAGGTGTTTGCAATTATTTTGACCTGATGTTCATGTGTTGTGTAATACAATTCCAGAGAGTTCCATAGAAGCCACCGATCATAAATTCTTTGGTTATATTGTCTCTCTTCATTTCGATTCCGGGTCTATTCTGAAATATTAAAATCATCCAAAATGTACAACAAGATAAATATGAAATAATTTGTTACAGTGTGCTATCTTATAAGTCAATTAAAAGACAATTAATTAATATCAATATCAATTAATATCTAACGTCAACAGCTCCAACTCGGATTGTCGCTCCCTGCAAGTCCCTGCGTCGCTCGTACAGATGTAGCCGCGTGACGTTCAGTCCTCCAGGCCGCCAATGTCCGTAGCGGTTCTTGATCAGAGATCCCACCTCAGTGATCCTGTAAACCTCGTTGAGTTCGACCTTGTCGTCCCGACGTTCAGCCAATAGGAACTCACAGTCCAGAGGCACGTACACGTTGTCCAGGATCACGTCCAGTGGCGTGCTGGACTCCAGGAAGACCAGCCAGCGTGGATACGAGGATAACTATTATGTAACATTATGTTCAACAGAATTAATTAAACTGCCCTTCTTGCCTTATTAAGGAAAAATTATATTATTGATTATCCTGTTTTAAGCTAAGTAGGTAGGTACCTAATAGTAAAGCATTTAACACTCATCTAAGTATTAGTGCAAGCGTGAGCCATTTTGCCGCTTTTTGCAGGCAATTTTTTGTATACGATTTGAGACAAAATTGTTTGACGAAATGTTTTGAAATTTTAATCATGATTAGATAAAAGAGAAACTTATGGTTATCACTTGGTATATTTTTAATTTTTTGCTTTGTTAATTAGTAATAATTAGTTGATTTTTGGTGAAAAATTATCTATATTCTCGTCTCGCTGGGTTTCGTTAGAAATTAATTTTAAAAATGTGCCAAGTGATAGCCATGGTCCATATGTTTTTCTTTGATCTACTCATAATTAAATTTGATATCAATTGGTTCACAGGTATGGTCTCCAATCGTATCAAAACTTTCATAGTTTTGACTGGTTTCGTTGAATAGCGGGCGCATAATTAACAAGGCACGAAGCAAAATTAAAAAAGGGCTACAAATATACAATCCAGACAATCCTATAAAAGTTTCACCTACTTCTGAAACTATTTTTTTCTCTCAATTTGCTAAATTGGCCGAGCGCTTGCACCACCTTAAAATTGGAGTAACTGTTATTTTACTGTGTCTTGTCACATTCGGTGCAAGAATATCTAATGAGAGCAAAAGCGTTTCTAGTAACATTCTTACCGTCATTATTCTTGTGTTAATCCATTCTTCGTTCTCCTCCAGAAGTAGAACTACCAGTGGTCGGTTTCTCTGACAGTGAAACTCATATTTGGACTCCATTTCGTTGTCAATGTCAATGATGGTTAATGCCATTATTCCAAGTTTTGATAAAACCTTATTTGTGGCCATAATTTTTGTACTGATATTAAATGTTGGTTCACGAAAATGATAATAAATAACACACCCTGTTTCAAACGATTTACATAATGACAGAACAATGCCAGAATATTCTTGAACCGAAAATGTCCCCCTTTTCTCTGCACAGACAGACAATATAAACAGGAAAAGTATACGAATTGTTCTCGTCTTTATCATTTTTATCTCAAGATCTACAAGATTTGATCGCAAAATCTACTAAAAGCAAAATAAATTGATTTTTGTGTGAATGTTGTCTAAATCTATGCATGTAAAACATTGAATCATTCAACATAGGAAGAAATGAAACACCATTAAAATTCATAATCCAATCACCTAGACACTTTCATTTTAATTTCTCGAACTGTTCATTATTCCTAGTTTGTATATGACATTTCGAATAATGAATAAAGAGAAATGTAATCTTCACCAACACATATTGATTTTGCGATATAATTATTGTTTTCACATTGAGTTCTAAATTGTATAAAAATTCCCTTTTCATGTAGTGCCATGTCCAGACAATTGATAATGAAAAAGGAAGTAACTGTAATTTTTTCCAATGGAACATACTTTAATTATTTTCTTTCTCATCGCAAAATTATAAAAGGAGCAACATAATTGGATGTACTATTGTATCTTGCCGAATTGTGCATGATCTCTTGAGAGTAGAGTAACGCATCCACTGATTTCACTTTGTATAGGATAATTTCATAATTTTATTTTGAAAATAACACAGTTACAAATAAATAAACACTAAATCGATGAACGTTTCACAAACTTTATTTATTGAATTTCTCAATATTTCGCCTGCCTTCTGTTGGCTTCTTCAGGAGTTTGACATTATACAATATTTACAATATTTTATACCATTTTGTTTGATATAAAATGTATGTAAGTATAGGTAATCCAAATTTGACATAAAGAATAATGAAGAAATTTAAATATTCAACTCGTAATGCCCGAAACATAATGCAGTTGTTTAAATCAATAACTTATTTACTTATCGTCTCAATCGTCTAAATGCTATTCTATTTAACATGTATGTTATTAATGCAATGGAAAATAGTTCCGGACTCCATTGAAATTCTGCTGGATAAAATTATCGCGTTTACTCTATGTTGTACAAAAACAAAAACTTGTAAAAAAAACTGCCAATCACCTTCCCACTTAAAACAATTGAGATCTAAAAGAAGGGCCAAGCAATAATATATTGTTTAAACATTTTCGCACTTAAAATTCGTGAAATCATTTCGCCCAGTTACTGCCGCCAAGCACAACACTAAAAACCTAATGTTGTGTCCAAATTTGAAGAATACAATCTAAGTGAACCATCATTGTAAACTTTAACAAAATTATAAAAAATAAAAATGACTTAAAGTAAATTTAAAATCGAAATTAAAAAAATTAAAAATAAAGCTAGGCGCATTGTGTCAAGAAGAAGGCAACATAAGAAAGAAGATGACGATAAAGGAGCCGAAGAAAGACAGAAAGTAGGAAGAAGATAGAGGAAGTCTACAATATGGTCGGTGCAAATTCAATGCGCCAAGCTTTATTTTTAATTTTTTTAATTTCGATTTTAAATTTACTTTAAGTCATTTTTATTTTTTATAATTTTGTTAAAGTTTACAATGATGGTTCACTTAGATTGTATTCTTCAAATTTGGACACAACATTAGGTTTTTAGTGTTGTGCTTGGCGGCAGTAACTGGGCGAAATGATTTCACGAATTTTAAGTGCGAAAATGTTTAAACAATATATTATTGCTTGGCCCTTCTTTTAGATCTCAATTGTTTTAAGTGGGAAGGTGCTTGGCAGTTTTTTTTACAAGTTTTTGTTTTTGTACAACATGTCATATGGGGTATAAGTTTATAGCTGCTTTCACTGATCATTAAGTGTTACCTATCATTACAGTTAACGCCAACAACGTCACTTCTTGTCTAAAGTTTTCTGTTTTTATTTCAATAGTTCCGAAGTTAGTATAACGAAAGGGTCCATTTCTTTTGGTTGAATTTGAGTTATATCAAATTATAATTTGTTAAAAGTTCACAGCTTTGAGTCATGTGAATAACGTAAATTGTAGGTGTATTGTTCCGGTGTAAACCGGAATTTGTGCGTTCATCTCGTAAAACGCGTATTTGTCGCCACTAGGTAAACTGAAAGGTACACGAAAGATGATTGCAAATGCGTTTCCTCATTTTTAAATTCTCCCATGTTCACTCTTTTATGTCAAAGTTCCGAAGTATAAACTCAATTGGTAAAGCGTGCAGGCTTACAGATGTTTACAACACATTTTAAATAAAATCCGGATGGTTTTTGGAAGGCAATGTAAATTAAAAGGAACTTAGTTAAGATTAACTAGCTGAGCCACCTGGTGTTTATAGTGCTGGTGGGAAGGAGTATGACGGGTGATGAAATTTACGCTACCCGCCTTACTCGCCTATGTATGTACACGGATAGCATGGGCCGGCCTATACCTGGCATCTCCACCTCTCTGCCTCTCCCTGTCAGGTCAACTTAATGTTTACATTTGTTTGTTCATGGCAAATACGATCGATGTCCATTTAGTATTGTTGTCTTCTTCTATAGGTACTTGTAAACAGTTATCGAGCTTGCATTTTAATTAGTCCACTGATCTTATTTAGTGATTATTATATTGTTTTGTGATGTTGCTGTGGAAGATAATATTTTCATATTTTCAAACCAGGAAACAACTTCGTGCTATTGCCTAGATACTTGAAGAATATTATTGTATTGCCGATGTAAACAAGCCAGATCACTTTCGTATATAACGTTCGCATCAAAACCAATGTTTATTTTATTAGTGTCAGATTAGGAGGAACATCAGTTTCAGTTTCATTTATTTCCATTAAACAATGTCACTTGATGAGACTTTGACTCACAGTTTGGAAATAAATCATGACAATTTAAAAGCGTTTTATTATTCTAACTTTTTAACGTAAGCATTGTTGGATGATGAAATGAAATTTAAATCTCTCATACCCACAGATTTCCATTAATTTACACACCTATAAATACACCTTGCATGGACCCTTTAGTGTAGTTTCTTGTTTATTGTAACCGAGCTTCTAAGATTGACAGATTACAACATCTGAAATAATGAAATAATTTTGACTAAGTTGTAAACACCTAATATACCTAGTAATGGAGCCATTTTGTGTGGTTTCTTGTTTCGTAACTGAACCATCAAGATTGACAAATTAGCATAATTAAAATATTAAATTTATTTTAGAAACTTAAAGTTGTGATCACGTAATGGATGCACGTAATGGAGCCTTTTTGTGTGGTTTCTTGTTTCGTGTTGTTCTTGTTTCTTGTTGAGCCACCAATATTGACAAATTAACTCTATTTTAAATAATTAAATAAGTGTGACAAATGAAAAGTTGTATATACTGAATATTGGTAATGGAGCCTTTACTGTATTTTACTATTTACTTAATTAACTGAATTTTACATAATTAAATTATTCGAATAAATTAAAAGCTGGGACAACCTTGTGCACCCAGTAATGGAGCCTTTTTTGTGTGGTTTCTAGTTTAGTAACTGAGCCACCAAGATTCTGTTGATTAGCATGACCACGAATTGTTTTATTGCACAACTTTACGTACAACGTGTACATTGACAATCATTACTAGAGTCCAATGAGTATAATATTAAAAAGAGTAGCTATGTAATCGTTGAATGTATTCGGATTAACATTTTGAATATATACACAAGAAGGTTAAACATTTTTTAAGTAAATAAAAAGATAAAAAATAAAACGTTTGTTACGGGGATCGAACCCGGCAACGCCGTGATCGAAGTCACTTGCCTCATGTGACCGAGCCAATTCGCCACACTGAAATATAAACCTGTGTAGTATATCAAAGAAGAAAGGTGGAGCGTAAAACGACGTGCGCAATTCCTGATTCCCTGATATCTTCAGTGTTCACGATGGCAACTGGTCTATTGATGATCTTCACAGCATCCCTGGACCTCTCATTTGAATATATATCCATGAAGGTATCATCGCTTATACAAATTAAAAAATAATATATGAAAAAAAAAGTTTTCCGGGATCGGGAATCGAACGTGTTATGCAGATGTCGAAGCCAGCTGCCTTCCTAACATGAGCTATCAGTCCGATGGGAATTAGAGCCGCTGTTTAGTGTATCAAAGAAGAAGGGCGGAACGTAAATATTGATAATTTTCCCACTTCCGGGTTAAATTTATAGATTTTTCTTGAAGTGGAGTGTCTAGCAATACATTGTCTTTATTGTTGCCAAATGTCAAAACTCTTGATGGACCCGTTTGACTTTTAAAATATTTAAAATTTAAAATTGTAATAACTTCACTTCCGGTCAAAATGTTTCAGATTTTCTTTCAAAGGGCACTGCTATAAATATGACTCTATGTCTCTGCCAAATTTCAACTCTCTAGGACAAACCGTTCAACCTGTGGAGAGGGGCAAACAAATTGACCGTGCCTAACTAACTAACTAACTAACTAACTAACATGAAAGTCAATCCTTGCATGTTTGAGGCCCAAAATTCACCCCGAAGGGATGATCGCAGCACTTTGATATTTGGTTAGGTGTTGTCAGGTGGCTAAATATACCCGATAACCATGGTTTTCAACTTTCATTTCTAAATGCTTGCATGCGTACTGACACCCCGAAATCGGGCCCGAAGCGCTTGCAGTATAAGTCTGGTAGTAGCTCGCACGTTGTATTAGAGCGGTGCTTGGCAGCGTCGAGCTAGCGCCCGACTAGATAAAGAGATGTTTGTCAATTCTGTTTTTCCTAGATGACTAGACAATACTAGCTAATTTTCTATCCTTTAAATTTGATGTTTCTCATTCTCCTAAAAACAAATCGACGCAGACCGCTTTCCCGGATATCTTCTGCAGATAAATAATTGCCACGAAAAGCGTCGTCACGCCGATAAAAACGCCCGTCGACAGACCAATTAATATCAGGGAAATCTGGTTCATAGAAAAAAGTATCGTGTTCCAATTGACGCAATATACCAGAATGATGCTGAACATATGAAAATGTTTGGTATAATTATTCAAACCAATGGCATACTACTTAATTGGAATTGTAAATGTCTTGTGGACTAACAAATAATTGAAACATGGACTGCCCTTCTCTGTAACTATAAGTACTTGATGTACCGGCAGAATATTGCTTGGTATCCACACTATACAGTGCACGAATTTGCCAATTGTTTGATAAAATAATCAACGTTTTTTCCCACGGCGAATAAAGCGATGTTATCATCGCAAAGTTCACTAGCAGACTCGTTATAGAGATGTTCCATTTTGTTATTTGATTGAAAATACCTTTCTTCAAACATAAAAAAAGATATCGTCGGCATGAAATACGTATACCATCTTCAAGGTTTTGACTTAACATTACGATTGGTATGAACTCACTGTAACAAAAATAATATTAATATAATATTAAATAATATTAATAATATTGTTGCTATAATGCAACTGAATCTTTTTCCAATATTCCAAGCTTGTAAGTTTCCTGTTCCGCGAACTCTTGCATTGTCTGGAACGGCATCTGCGTCTTCTGGTTGGCGAGGAACGATATGAGAGCAGCCGAGTAGGCGGCAAAGAACACGATAGACGTGAGTCCTGCCATCAGGTACACGATGCGAGCCGACATTGACTTCGGCGTCTCGTCCTGACCTGAGGATCATTGGCATGAGCAAAGACACTCAACAAGTGTTGAAGAGTTAGTCACAGCTTACCTTGCTGACAGAACAAGCCCAACACTTGCAGCCAGCAGTCAGTCACGTGGTACATCTCGTGTCCCTCGGCCTCCTCGTTGCCAAAGCGACGTCCAAGGCGGTGCACGACGCTCAGCACGACGCCGATCAGGAGGATGGAGGCCAAGATGGACGACCATAAGTACACTCTAACCAAGCATCTTGAAATGAAGCATCCTTATTTGAGTTGCTAAATCGCGTCTAAGCCCCAAATAAAGACAATTTTTTTAACAAACTTGTACGGCACTTAAAACCATTACTAATTGATGTTTTAGACGTAGTTTAGTCTAGAGTTAGAGTGAACGTAGTTAATGGAGCCAGAAAGTGATACCAAATCAGTATATTGAGTAATTCAGTAAATGGGACTCACCAACGATTACACCAAAACCAAACACGTGAAAATACCAAGATGTACCAAATCTGCCGTGCGTACCAAGTGGTACCAAGATGCGCTCTACTGTTTTATCACACTTACACACTCGAGTCCAAATGATCGCCAAAGTTTACTACGTCTATTCTTGTCGAGATTACAATTAAGTAAGCTACTACCCCATCTCTAAATCTTCTCCAGGTTGTGCTATTCTGATGAAACCGCTCCATGATCCTTTACACTATACACTACACAGTCCAAATGATCGCCAAAGTCTACTATCCCCACGATCCTTTACATAATTCAGATCCAAGCCGATAGGTGTCGTTGGTTGTTACGATGTCTGAGCTGAAATATTTATGACCTGATCAATAATCTTCAGGCCCAATACATTTGTTAATTTGTTGATATTTTGTTCGCACACATTTACTTTGTCTAATGGGAGTACAGAAACGTTAATATATTCAGCACATTATTTGTTTACATTTATAAACCGGCACTTAGGTAGCAGTTTTCAATTGTTTCAAAATGTATAGATAACTAATGGTATACACTTGAGAGGTGTACATACACGATTCTTGGCTCTTCATAAAAATATAACTACTTTAAAAAAACTCTGACTTTAATTAATATATCATCAGTTTATTCAGAACAAGATTGATTTTTAATTTCTGATTTTTGGCCGCTTAATATTCTGGATACATTTGGAATGAGTTGGGAAGGATCTGCTCTATGGGAGAAAATTATAAATAAACTTAGAACTGTGAGAATTTTATTAAATTCAAGTGATAAGTAATTGGTCATTATCAGAGTTCCTTATTTCTAGATGTGGGTTGGTAACCATGATTTCATTAATATTAATCACTGTTAATATTAATCGATTAATTTAAATCGTTACATTTCATATTTGATACATATTTTCATGCAATTTAATGTAATTATGTAGGTCACGTACAAATGAACATCAATATTCAATAAACTATATCACTAACGCCTAGCTTTCTTCATGGCTTCCTGTTATAAGCAGCTATCTCAATCACAAACGTCATGACGGCTATGCAGACACCCATCAACATTGCAATCAGAATCGGTACAATTTGTTTCAAAGTCACTCTTGAAAGAATCAGTTTTTCTTCAAAATCATTTTCAGTAGAAGATTTCTTTTCCAACTGCCGCAGAATTCCAGATTCTCGTAATCGATTGATTCTGCAACAATTGCGTATAATTACATCAAACCAGTAGTACTGTAATTAGTACTGAGTTCTTAGTAATTAGAACTGTAAAAACAATAATTTCTCAGTCGCATTGTGAATGTGGAATTATCGTAGTATAAATTTGATCTTGTTAGTCATCAAAGGTCGATTTTCACATACTTAAACCATGCAGTTTTACTACAGTAACTGGTTTGAAAAGTATATTAGAAAACTAATGTATGAAGTTTATTTAGTTAGTAACATAAACTTTGTGCACCATTATAATGCGATACAGACGGACGACGCGGACGGACGACGACTTTAACATTGTATCCGTCTCCGTCGTCCGTATCCGCGTCGTCCGTCCGCGTCAATTGTGCATCGGCCTTTAATTATTATTGATTATCATTTATTCATGAATAATATGTATCCAAGGCCACGTATTGACCTTCCATATCCCTGTAGGTACGTACACTTATTACTCTGGATAGCTCAACAGCTATATATTTAACCATACATCGATACAAAACTGTTATCCAAAAAACAAGACTTAAAAACTTACAAGTTATTGAATAAACGCCGATAGCTGCTTCCTCTTGTTGCAATAATGGTTGTTTGTAACGATAAAATATTTTCAGATATCTCCACAATTTTGCAAGGATTTTCCAATCTATTCATCAAATGGTTTGTGTCCCTGTTCGCGGCAAAAACTGCGACATTCTCGATGCAAATAGTGCTTAAGTCTTCGTTATATGCTGCTGTTTGTGTAGTACTGCTTGTTTGATGATACTTTTCCAAAATCTAAAATAATTATGTTGATATTATTTATGAATCAATGCAGCAACAATATTGACATAGTACTTTTACAGAATTTGAGCTTACGAATTCTATCACAGGGAGTGAGTCTTTATCGAAAGTGAATAGTTTGTAAGTTTCCTGTTCCGCGAACTCTTGCATTGTCTGGAACGGCATCTGCGTCTTCTGGTTGGCGAGGAACGATATGAGAGCAGCCGAGTAGGCGGCAAAGAACACGATAGACGTGAGTCCTGCCATCAGGTACACGATGCGAGCCGACATTGACTTCGGCGTCTCGTCCTGACCTGAGGATCATTGGCATGAGCAAAGACACTCAACAAGTGTTGAAGAGTTAGTCACAGCTTACCTTGCTGACAGAACAAGCCCAACACTTGCAGCCAGCAGTCAGTCACGTGGTACATCTCGTGTCCCTCGGCCTCCTCGTTGCCAAGGCGACGTCCAAGGCGGTGCACGACGCTCAGCACGACGCCGATCAGGAGGATGGACGCCAAGATGGCCGACCATAATAATGCCTCAAAAGGAGAGAGAAAGTCGCTCCATTCTAAAATTCTCGATTGTGGTTCGTTGATGAACAAACTAAATCTAAAAGGTATAGACCGTTTAAGTGCAGAATTTTTACACTTTGTTATAATCGATGCACCTTGCATGAATAATTTATTGTCAATGTTCTGGATTACCTGGTTGACACGACCGGTGTGAGAAAGTCCACGAAACCCATTCTATCTGATCTAATATCAACATCGGCAACAGCAAACTCAACTTCGTTCCGCTGAGCCATTCCTACTAAACCAGTCCAAGATCCGTTGCCAAGAGAAAGACCGTATTTAAAAGCGTCGTTGGTGGTTACAATTTCACATCTGAAATATGCACGTGCATCAATAACAATGTTTTTATCAATTTTATTATGCAATATTTAACTTAATGATGACGAAAATAATTATAAGACTATTATGTAATTACCTACACTCTTAATTTCTTAAAGCTATAAAGGTGTATTTGTGCCTTTTAATTGAAAACATTACTGTACGTACTTCATATTTAAATACTTTGAAAGATCATTCCATATTGTTCCCATGAAGCCTCCCATAATTACTAAATCGTTTGTTACGCTGTCTCTTTCCAAGGCAATCCCTGGTCTGTTCTGCAAAGAAAATATTATTTACTTTACTCAATAAAAGTTTCCTTAACAATGTAGTTCAATGTTGTATAGAAAAACAAAGTCTTTCATATCTTACGTCAACAGCTCCAACTTTGAACGTCGCCCCCTGCAAGTACCTGCGTCGCTCGTACAGATGTAGCCGCGTGACGTTCAGTCCTCCAGGCCGCCAATGTCCGTAGCGGTTCTTGATCAGAGATCCCCCCTCAGTGATCCTGTAAACCTCGGTGAGTTCGACCTGATCGTCCCGACGTTCAGCCAATAGGAACTCACAGTCCAGAGGCACGTACACGTTGTCCAGGATCACGTCCAGTGGCGTGCTGGACTCCAGGAAGACCAGCCAGCGAGGATACGAGGAGAGCTTATGGGCATGACTTAGTTATTTAAACATTTCTATTTTTTCCAAAACTCAAGAATACAAAGATGTCAAACGAATTGTGTAAATTGATTGTTCTATTATTGTTTGAGGAATTTTAATAGAGAAATGTATCTTACCTTTTTAATGTTTAAATATTGATATAATGTTTCGTATTTGGTAGGAATGAAAATGACCATAAGCGGCCTGTTTTTCAGACAATGAAATCTTCTTATTGACACAGCGTTATGATCGATGATTAAAGTTGATACTGACGTTTCAATTTGGGAGAGGGCTTTATTTGTTTTTACTATATTAACGCCAGAATCTAGTCCACAATTTCGTGAAATATAATGAACCACACATCCACTTCGATATAACTTTGACAAGGAGATCACAGTTTGCGTGTATTGATCGTCAGAAATTTGTCTGTCGTTCCCCTGGCAAATTTGTATGAGTAACAACAAATTAGTGATTGATATAAAATTATTTGACAAGCCTCGGAGCAACATATTCTTCTTCAGAACAGGGTTGATTTCTAATTGTAATCACTTTGCCTACTCAATATTATGGAGTCATTTTCGGACTGATTTGAAAGATAGATTTGCTATGTCGGGTAGCAAAATATAATTATTTCTGTAATGTCAGATATTATTTATTCAATTCGTGTAGTTGGTAGTTTATATAAGATATAAGTAATTGATCAATATTGGAGTTCAATATTGGTTGTATTTTGGGAGCCATAATTTCATTGATCAGGGACTCTGACCGTTCTTGAGGGATAAATATTTTCATGCAATTTAATGTGATTATGTAAGTCATAAAAATTTACACAAAAATCAATATACCTCCTGCAACATTTGTCTCTCTTCATTGCCTCCTGTTATAAACAGCTATCTCAACTACTAGCGTCATGACGCCTATACAGACGCCCGTCGCCATTCCAATTAGAATAGGAGCAACTTGTTTAAAAGTTACTCTAGACAGAATTACTTTTTCGTTAAAATCATTTTCTGTTTAAAATGTATTTTCCAGCCGACGCAAAATTCCCGATTCTCGCATTCGATTGATTCTGCAACAAAGTTAATTTTCAGTAAATTCAGTACATATTTTTAAAAACATGCAGATTCACAACAGTTACTGAGTTTGCAAGATATCAACTCTGTTATTAGGTATATTGAATGCCTAGCTCGAGTTCTTTAGTTCGTGCATCATTGAGCAAAATGCGAAATCAATTTGTTTAATGTTAAAAATAAGTCCAAACGCTGAGTAGTGTCATTCTCCATTATTGTGAACTTTCAATTTTTAGCTCAACAACTATTTTAATCCATGCATTTGACAAAATTTGATATATAGAGAGAGAAAGATGCAAAAACTTACAAGTTATTGAATAAACGTCGATAGCTGCTTTCTTTTGTTGCAATAATGGATGACTGTAATACTAAAATATTTTCAGATATATCAACCATATTGCATTGCCTTTCTAATTGATTCATCAAATAATCTGCGTCTCTTTTCACGCCAAAAAATGCAACTGTCTCATTGCAAATAATTCCCAAGTCTTCGTCATGAATTTCTCTTAGTATATTACTCGATTGATGATACTTTCCTAATATCTAAAATAAATAGTGTTAATTTTATATCAACACAGCAATGTTTATATATGTTTTAAAGATTTGAACTTACAAATTGTAACACAGGGATTGAGTCGTTATCGAAAGTGAAAAGTTTGTAAGTCCCGTCGTCAACAAACTCCTGTAGCGTCTGGAACGGCATCTGCGTCTTCTGGTTGGCGAGGAACGATATGAGAGCAGCCGAGTAGGCGGCAAAGAACACGATAGACGTGAGTCCTGCCATCAGGTACACGATGCGAGCCGACATTGACTTCGGCGTCTCGTCCTGACCTGAGGATCATTGGCATGAGCAAAGACACTCAACAAGTGTTGAAGAGTTAGTCACAGCTTACCTTGCTGACAGAACAAGCCCAACACTTGCAGCCAGCAGTCAGTCACGTGGTACATCTCGTGTCCCTCGGCCTCCTCGTTGCCAAGGCGACGTCCAAGGCGGTGCACAACGCTCAGCACGACGCCGATTAGGAATATGGAGGCCAAGATGGACGACCACAAGAATGGATCAAATGGCAATAGAAAGTCGCTCCAAACCAAAATTGTTGATAGTGGTTCGCGGATCATTAAACTAAATCTAAAAGTAAAAAGTGCATTTTAGGGCCGAATTTTCAATCTCTGTTATGGTGACCAACTTGGGTCAATATCCATCAATTTAACTAAATACTGATCATTTCTCGACAATGTTCTAGAGTACCTTGTTGACAAGACTGGTGTTAGAAAGTCTACGAAAACCATTCTATCCAGCTTAATATCAATATCGGCAACAGCAAACTCAATTTCGTTTCGCTGAACCATCCCTACTAAACCAGTCCAAGATCCGTTTATAAGAAAAGCGCCGTATTTAAGGGTGTCGTTGGTCGTTACAATTTCACATCTGAAATATTTAATAATGCTACATGTATTTATACTCTTAATTTTTAAACGCAATGTTAAAAGTAGGTATCTGTCCAAACTATACTCTACATACTTCAGATTTAAAAAATTAGTTAGATCATTCCATAATATTCCCATGAAGCCTCCAATTACTAAATCGCTCATTACGTTTTCTCTCTCCAGAGTAATCGATGGTCTACTCTGCAAAGATAAGAAATATTTGCCAAAGATTAATGAAATCTTGTAACTCATAAACAAAGTTCTTATATCCTACGTCAACAGCTCCAACTTTGAACGTCGCCCCCTGCAAGTCCCTGCGTCGCTCGTACAGATGTAGCCGCGTGACGTTCAGTCCTCCAGGCCGCCAATGTCCGTAGCTGTTCTTGATCAGAGATCCCCCCTCAGTGATCCTGTAAACCTCGGTGAGTTCGACCTGATCGTCCCGACGTTCAGCCAATAGGAACTCACAGTCCAGAGGCACGTACACGTTGTCCAGGATCACGTCCAGTGGCGTGCTGGACTCCAGGAAGACCAGCCAGCGTGGATACGAGGAGAGCTTAGGGGCATAACTAAGTTAAACCTAAATACTTAAATGTTTCCACAAACTTAAGAATATAAATGTATCTTACCTTTTTAAAACTTAACAATTGATATATTGTTTCGTATTCCTTAGATAAAAACATAACCATAAGTGGTCTGTTTTTCCAACAATGAAATGTTCTCATTGACACTGCGTTTTCAGCAACGATATAATTTGATACTGAGGTTTCAATATCGGAGAGGGCTTTATTTGTTTTTACTATCTTGACGCCAGAATCTAGTCCACTATTTCGTGAAATATAATGAATCACACATCCACTTCGATATAACTTTGACAATTGGAGATCACAGTTTGTGTGTATTGATCGTCAGAAAATTGTCTATCGTTCCCCTGGCAAACTTGTATGAGTAACAACAAATTAGTGATTGATATCAAATTAATTGACAAGCCTTGGAGTAACATACCTAGTGTCTGTTTCTTCAGAACAGTGCTGGTTGCTAATTTTAATCGCTAGAGCTACTTAATATTATTGAGGAATTTTCGGACAGAATTGAGGATGTTCCTGCTCTATTGGGTAGCAAAATATTATAATCAATTCTGTAACGTGAAATATTATTTATTCAATTCGTGTAGTTGGTAGTTGATTTAAGTAATTGGTCAATGTTAGTGTTCAATATGGATAATGGTTGTATGTTGGGATTTATAATTTTATTAGTATAATTCAGGGACCATTCACTTTCTTGTTTGATAAATAGTTTCATAGAATTTAATGTTATTATGTAATTCGTAAAACACCAAAATTGAATAAACTGTTTCAACCTCTTCATTGCCTCCTGTTATAAGCAGCTATCTCAACTACTAAAGCCATGAAGCCCATGCAGACGCCCGTCGCCATTCCAATCAAAATCGGTGCAATTTGTTGAAAGGTCACTCGAGACAGAACGATTGTTTCTTCAAAATAATTTTCTCTGAAGAATTTCTTATTCAGGTGACGCAAAATTCCCGATTCTAGTAATCGATTGATTCTGAAACATGTATCATAATGTGTGTTAAAAACATAACTGAATGACATTGGGAAACAAATTTCTCCGTCGTATGCTAACATGGAATGATTATTTATAATATAAGTTGGATATCGTTACTTATCCCAATATGTTATAGTTTTCTCTCATTTTAATGGTCACCAGTAGTATCAATGAACATTAAATATTTCATATTCAGTGCCAGTGTGCATGTTTATACTTAAAATCATTAGTTTTTATACATACTGGTTTTGAAAGGTATCAGAGCATCCTTCCTATAGGTCATGAAGAGCATAGAGCATGAAGCGATATTCCAACTTAATCCATTCTATAAATGATTAAAATAAATCCCAAAGTGAAAATGGATAGAGACAATGATCTCTATCATAGTATAATTATCACTCTAAAGTTTACAACTATTTTTAATCCATTTATTGGGTTAACGAATATAGTCTTACACGTTACTGAATAAACGTTGATAGCTGCTTCCTTTTGTTGCAATAATGGTTGCCTGTACTGGTAAAATATTTTCAGATATCTCCACAATCTTGCATTTCATTTCTAATTGTTTCATTAAATAATTTGCATCTCTCTTCACGCCGAAAAATGCGACTTTCTCGTTGCAAATAATTCTCAAGTCTTCGTTACAAACTGCCGTGAGCTTATTATTTGTTTGAAGATACTTATCCAATACCTACAATAGATAAATGTTATTATTGGAGAATATCATCAAATTTTCATATTCTAACGACTTAAACTTACGAATTGTAACACAGGCACTGTATCTTCATCGAAAGTGAATAGTTTGTAAGTGTCCTGTTCCGAGAACTCCTGTAGAGTCTGGAACGGCATCTGCGTCTTCTGGTTGGCGAGGAACGATATGAGAGCAGCCGAGTAGGCGGCAAAGAACACGATAGACGTGAGTCCTGCCATCAGGTACACGATGCGAGCCGACATTGACTTCGGCGTCTCGTCCTGACCTGAGGATCATTGGCATGAGCAAAGACACTCAACAAGTGTTGAAGAGTTAGTCACAGCTTACCTTGCTGACAGAACAAGCCCAACACTTGCAGCCAGCAGTCAGTCACGTGGTACATCTCGTGTCCCTCGGTCTCCTCGTTGCCAAGGCGACGTCCAAGGCGGTGCACGACGCTCAGCACGACGCCGATCAGGATGATGGACGCCAAGATGGCCGACCACAAGAATGGCTCGAAAGGAGAAAGAAAGTCACTCCATTCTAAAATTCTTGATTGTGGTTCGCTGATAAATAAAGTGAATCTGAAAGTAATTGATACAATTAATTGCTGGTTTGGTCGAGTTAACTAAGCAATATTTTTTTATCTCATTAATTTCCATTAAAATATACCTCGTTACAACTGCCGGCGACATGAAGTCAATGAACCTCAGTCTTTCCTCCCTTATGTCGAAATCAGCAACTGCAACATCAAGCTCCTTCCGTTGAGTCATGCCGACCATACCGCTCCAAGAATCGTTTCCAAGGGAAACTCCATACTTATAATTCTCGCTCGTCGTTTGGAACTCAGATCTGGAATTCATTGCATTGCATGGTATTAGGTTGAGGGAAGTTTATTGATAATATTTATGTATTATAATCAGCATTTAGCATCCTAATATACTAGGGATTAATTAACTGCACGTAATTAAAACATCAATTATTCGGAATAAACTGTTTGCAATAACTTTTCGTGTCTTATAATTTTACTTCCAAAATTATATAAGCGTTAGGAACCACAAAAAATTCAGTCAATAACAAATAATTTCTTGACAATGAAAATGATCGGAGAAGTTTTATCGACAAATATGTGATTAAAATGCCAATAGATTAGATAGATTGTTTAATGGCGCGTCGACAGCGAGGTCATTTTTCGCACATTAAGATTTGTTTTTAACTCTGTTCAAAATTAAGGGCGGTCTTCGGGAGAGGTCGACCTAAGGGGCCCGGCCCGGGGGAGTCCAGCACTGGAGGGATGGCCAGGAGGGATATTCTAAATTCCCTTGTCGTCTCGTATCAATTTATACGGCGTCACTACCATGTTAAATAGATAGCAGTGAGCGTATCACGTGAAACGAGGCGACAAGGAAATTTAGAATAGCCCTCCAGGCCAGAATTGGGACGGACCTAGGGGCGGAAGGGTTCGAGCTGGTGACCCCCGATTCGGGGGGAAGTCCGTGTCGAGGGGGGAGGCCGGCTCGAGGGGACCGCAAATTTAGGGGAAGGCATGGGTAGGTCGACCCTGGCTGCTCTTTGTCTGAGGTCCCCACTGACCTGTCCGGCATGGGCACATGAGCCCTTAAGCTGGGTTCCCATACTTCGCATCGAATTCGCTTCCGGTTCGCTTCGCTTTCGGTTCGCTTTCGCAAAATGGCTACCTTTTAACAAAGGAAATCGTCCATGTTTACATTCGCATGTTCGCGTGTTTCGGTTTCGTTAAAGTTGAGCCAATTTTAACTTTGACGAAACCGAAACGAAACCGAAACACGCGAACATGCGAATGTAAACATGGACGATTTCCTATGTTAAAAGGTAGCCATTTTGAGAAAGCGAAGCGAACCGGAAGCGAATTCGATGCGAAGTATGGGAACCCAGCTTTACTCATGAGCATATGCTCGCCGGCCTATCTGCAGTGGATCATTGGCCAACGCAAACCCCACCACCGCGCTAAGGTGTAGATGTTATGTTTAGGTCATTAGGTGGATGTTAGATCTGGATGTACAATAATATTGTCTTGTCTTGATATTTTGTCTTTCAATGTGATGTTTTGTTAATAAAGTATTTAATTCGCATTTAAAAATGTAAATGGTTAGATAAATAACGTTTGATTTCTCACTTGATGTTTAAATGATCGGAGAGATAGTTCCAAATCGTGCCCATGTACCCTCCAATTTTTAAATTGTGGTCTTCTCCTTCAAGAAAAACCACAGGAGGGTGCTGAAAGGGAATGAGAAAATTATCAAATATTGTTCCTTAAATATAATCTCAAAATATAAAGTGGTAGTGAATTGCATTAATATCATACGTCAACAGCTCCAACTCTGAGCGTCGCCCCCTGCAAGTCCCTGCGTCGCTCGTACAGATGTAGCCGCGTGACGTTCAGTCCTCCAGGCCGCCAATGTCCGTAGCGGTTCTTGATCAGAGATCCCCCCTCAGTGATCCTGTAAACCTCGGTGAGTTCGACCTGATCGTCCCGACGTTCAGCCAATAGGAACTCACAGTCCAGAGGCACGTACACGTTGTCCAGGATCACGTCCAGTGGCGTACTGGACTCCAGGAAGACCAGCCAGCGTGGATACGAGGAGAGCTAAAGACAAAAATAATTTCAATGAAGAACATAATATCACAATGATTATAACCGAATTTAATTTGTCGAAATTATATTTCTCTCATAAACTACCTACTTTTTAACTTATTTCTGGACTTTGTATGCATAAGATATTAGTTTTCCATTTGCATGCGTCTATGTAATGTAATTTTCTTACCTTTAACAGAGTGTCACTTAAGCTTCGATATTCATTAGACAAGTAAATTATAATTAACGGTCGGTTTTTGCGACACTGATAGTCTTGGTGAGATCCCAAATCACTGGTTAAAACAGATTGCAATGTCCAAGTCTCGGACATTGCGCGCCGAACTTGTACAATTCTCTCACTAGACTTCAGTGTGAAGTTCAGATGATGAATGTGAAACACACAACCAACATGAAACAGTTTTGACACAGATTTCACAACATGGGCGATTTGATTGGCAGGGAAATGCTGATCATCTCCAAGCCCAACGGCAAACAATAGGAATAAACTGAAGATAACTATCATTATGATGTTTTATGAAGTTTGGAATCCGTAAAATTCACTATCTCTACTTGCTACGCGTAAACCTTTATCCATTATCGCCAAGTAGAAAAGTGGTTCTTGTAGACTTCTTCTTGAACCTCTATGCAAGTAGCCAATGTTTGTAGCTCAATATAATATGATTAATGTTTGCCTAACTCCTCCTCCAAAGTAAATAATGTGTGTAGCTGCTTGTGGAAATGACAATTATGCTCTGTTGACTTAATAATTATATACTTTCTTCTCCTTTATAATCATATTAGTTTTGAGAAATTTTTTACTTACTTTATTTACTCAGTAAAATTGGTTTGTATAACCAGAATTTACCAAAAGAAAAATATAATATTTAAATTCTTGTTTAATACTTGCGTAACTAAAGATGGGTATTAAAGTGAAAGGCATTATAATTTTATTTTTAATTGTGATACATTTAAAACATTAACTCACACCAAAATAAGATATATCAATGTAGTCCTACATCTGTCACCATTTGTAATATTTATAAATCAAGAAAACATTTCTTATGCATGATTAGTTTTTTCCTCTTTATATGTGTATATATGTGTAGTATATATATGCATTATTGCTTATTACTAAATTACGGTGTAGATTGGCAGTTAACTCCGTGGTATAGTGGCATAAATAGCGGTACGAACTTTGCATCATGCCAATCCGGATATTAGTTTTACTTTCTGTTATTATCAATTTGTCACTAAACTCCTATCTTAAGTCGTGCTTTATCCACTTTTACTCAACCTTATCCGGAAACCTAAACTTGTCAATATTATAATAACACACATAATGAAGTTAATCAGAAAACTGACTTTCGCATTTTCTATAAATAGTAGTTAGTATTTATATGCACTTGATAAGTGTAAAAGATCAAAAGTGAGTGTGCGCCATACTTTAAGTAATTGTTATAATGAAGAGTTATTACTTATGCATTATGTGATCGTTCAATGTTCGCAAGTACAATTAAAGATTGATAATTACTGAACACGTGAAAATTGTTATAAACATCTACTAATCCGTCAAAAATCGGTGGACTTGCAAACTTTCGAATCAACTTTTGATCTATTCAGATATCCTCCATATACTCAGAAGAAAACAGACATAATAATTACTACGACGTCAATCCTGAATTCGGTGTCCGGACTAAATGGACCGTTACATCAATCACTGAAGTGAGCGACAAAAGTGCTTTTGTCTTCGTTTCATATCACAGGATACTAGGAAATTAAGTGAATTGTGTTCCTATCAAAAAATGCGCTTAAACACATATGGAAGGTATGTTTGATTGACGAATTGTTGACTGGTTTCTGTTATGAACCAGTGATTCCATGAGAAGAACCACGCCGCCCATGCAGACTCCCGTTGCCATGCCAATAAGAATTGGTATGATTTGCTTAAATGTCACTCTGGATAGAAAGCTTTTCTCTTCAAACGCGTTTTTTGTAAATATTTTCTTTTCCAAGCGCCGCATTACGCCTGATTCTCGCAATCGATTTATTCTAAAAGCATAAACACAACGTTTATTAATAAATCCGTAAATTGGTAAATCTTTATCTTGGATTCCTAACATTTCAGTACTCACAAGAAATTGAATAATGGTCGATATGAACTTCCCTTTGTTGTGATTATACTTGATATTAACGGTAAAATATCCTCTGAAATCCAAGCAATCTTGCATGGCTTTTCCAATATTTGATGCATTAGGTAATCAGCATTTCTTTTGAGAGAGAAAAATGCAAATGTTTCATTGCAAACTCTTGGCAGTGACTCAAAATAAACCGGCTCAACATTGTTGTTTGGTTGAAATGATTTTCCTAAAATCTACAATCAGTTATATTAGAAAAAAGGCTGACTAAAAGTTGAGAATGTCATAATATTTCATACAAACTCACAGCCAATGCCATAGCCATTCCGTCCTTATCCAACACTCCGAGATTGTAAGTTTCCTGCTCCGAGAATTCCTGTAGCGTCTGGAACGGCATCTGCGTCTTCTGGTTGGCGAGGAACGATATGAGAGCAGCCGAGTAGGCGGCAAAGAACACGATAGACGTGAGTCCTGCCATCAGGTACACGATGCGAGCCGACATTGACTTCGGCGTCTCGTCCTGACCTGAGTATCATTGGCATGAGCAAAGACACTCAACAAGTGTTGAAGAGTTAGTCACAGCTTACCTTGCTGACAGAACAAGCCCAACACTTGCAGCCAGCAGTCAGTCACGTGGTACATCTCGTGTCCCTCGGCCTCCTCGTTGCCAAAGCGACGTCCAAGGCGGTGCACGACGCTCAGCACGACGCCGATCAGGAGGATGGACGCCAAGATGGCCGACCACAATAATGGCTCGAAAGGAGAGAGAAAGTCGCTCCATTCCAAAATTCTTGATAGAGGTTCGCTGATAAACAAACTAAATCTAAAACAAAGTATTAAGGTTTGAAATTAAATACAATATTATTTTGATTTTATCAAAACTTCGATTGCTTGCTGCAATATTCATGAATTATCAAAGCAAAGAGATGTATTTCTCTTCAAAGTTCTGGATCACCTTGTTGACACGACCGGTGTTAGAAAGTCGACGCAAACCATTCTATCCGTTCTAATATCGATATCGGCAACAGCAAATTCAACTTCGTTCCGCTGAACCATTCCAACTAAACCGCTCCAAGATCCGTTTCCAAGAGAAACGCCATATTTAAAAGTGTCGTTGGTCGTTACAATTTTACATCTGAAATATAAATATAAATATCTGAATATAATGTAAATAATACATTAATATAATATCGGAATCTCAAATCTTGACAACTATGTAAATTATACTTTCATATTTAATTAATGCTGCCTAATTTCACAATTTACACACATTACTGACGTACTTCATATTTAAATACTTAGAAAGATCATTCCATATTATTCCCATGAAGCCTCCAATTACTAAATCGTTTGTTACGCTGTCTCTTTCCAAAGCAATCCCTGGTCTGTTCTGCAAAGAAAATATATATTGACATAAAGCAATTAAAGCTTTCTTAACGATAAAGGTAGTTAAACGTCATGTAGAAAAACAAAGTATTTTATGTCTTACGTCCACAGCCGCAATTCGGATAGTCGCCCCCTGCAAGTCCCTGCGTCGCTCGTACAGATGTAGCCGCGTGACGTTCAGTCCTCCAGGCCGCCAATGTCCGTAGCGGTTCTTGATCAGAGATCCCCCCTCAGTGATCCTGTAAACCTCGGTGAGTTCGACCTGATCGTCCCGACGTTCAGCCAATAGGAACTCACAGTCCAGAGGCACGTACACGTTGTCCAGGATCACGTCCAGTGGCGTGCTGGACTCCAGGAAGACCAGCCAGCGAGGATACGAGGAGAGCTTAGAAAATATAGGAATGTAGTTTTGGTTGCAGAAACTATATTGTTTGAAACAAATAAGTGTATGATTTTAAACTGTTCTATTGTTGTGAATCATTCTAAAACAATGGATTTTTTTAAAACAAAAACAGGTATAAAGGCCTATGTTTCCTTTATACTTATGCTATAAAGCCTTATACTATACTTATGCCTTTATGCTTATACCTATGCTTGACACTTATGTTTTTCACTTATGCTAAATATGCAATGCAAGTTTATTTATGTCCAAATTTAAATATTAACAACCTTTCCATATTGTACGTGCAAGCTGGAGCACGGATAACCAAGCCTGTACTTTTGCAAGTCAACAAAATATTATTTACAATAAGAATGATTAATGTTTGCTTATACACATTTCATCTTACCTTAGCAAACTCCTTCAATATTCTAATATGGCATTCGTTCGACAAGTAAAGTATTATTAACGGTCTATTTCTTTGACAAACATAACTTTGATTGTAAATGAAATCGCTTGTTAAAGTAGTTGCCAAAATGTCAATATTTGACAAATAGTGATGAGCTTTTGCAATTCTTTCATTTGAATCGAATGGGCATGTCTTATGATTTATCTGAAATACACATCCGATTTGAAACAATTTTGTCACAGACGCTATAACTTGGATATATTGATGAACAGAAAATGTGGTTTCGTCCCCACGACAAAGCGTGACCAGCAGAAGAAGACCTGCGGTGATCTTCATTATTGTGAGTTATGAAACTGACTGATCAATTTTCATTTGAAACATCAATGTCTAAAACATACTAGCAATTAGTCGTAATTGTGTAACAGTTCATTTGAATACACTTCATTGTTCTCCACTCAATATTTAGGCGAGACTCACATCTCACTTCGATGAATGGAATTTACGTTGATTGAAAATGTTGAACATGTATTCCTGAATATTCTACGTAAACGTGTTCTGTGTGTTAGTTTTCCAAGTATGTATTATTTATTAGCACCTTTCTTATTATACCCTTTAAAGAAATTAATCAATACCTACTTGTAATATTGCAATATTTCTAACAAATTAATAATTTAAACAGGAAATGTGTACTTATCCATTGATGTGTAACATTGTCTATGTAATCAGATTAACTGCATTTTATGTCGGAAAAAAAATCAATATTACAAAAGTTAAAATCATGTGGCTAGTGACAAAATAATCAGTTCCTTATAGTAACAATATTTTATTACCTATGATTATAAAGAAAGGATGAAGTGAAAAGTATGTAGAAGTAAAAAATATGAGTTTAAACAGTATTTGCTTTGCACAGCAAACATGGCGTATGAAATGTAGAAATAATCTGACAATCTCAGATGGGATGATGTTTAGTATATGAACTGCAAATTTAAAAGATTTTAAATTTGCAGTTCATATACTAAACATGGCGTAGTTGGATAATTGCTGTAAGAAGAGCTCTGAAGATGCGTTTGAGAAAAATGCATTTTGAGTTGCAGACCGTTGTGGCCATGCCTCGTTTTAATGTAGCTTTTATTTTAAAATAAATAAAATGTGAAGGAAATATCATCAAATTGGTACAGTTTGTAATTAAAAATCTCTGTAAAGCTCGTGATTTATAGATTGAGAGTCAGGGTACTCGGTGTTACACTATGTCGTTTAAAAATAACAAATCCTCTTAAAGATTGCGGGCAAATTAAATAACACGTTTAGTTTAGTTGAACATTTTCAATTTTTAGTTGAATGTTACAATTTTTCAAATGACAAAACCACGCTAATGAATGCTTCAAACAAAATACAGTGAAATCAAAATATACTGTATCGCATTTACAAAAAAAAACAATGATCCGGATGAATAAAAGTTTCTTTCTGTTGATACATTCAGATACTTTTTCTAATTAATGTGGACAAATATTCGTGCTAGATCCAGTCATTATTCAACGGTGCGGAGCGTATGTTGACGTCCCCAGGAATAGCAAGTGTTTGATGGAGTCTTTCGAGTCATAAATCGATGAACTATAATCTCAAAACCGAACACGACGACGCCGACGCCGAGGCCCGTCGCGAGGACGCTTAGGAACGGAACCACTTGTTGAAAAGAGACTTCAGCTAACGTGCTTTTAGCGTCCAAGATCGTGTCTGGCCATTCAGCGACGCGGAGATGCTGCTGTATCCCGCCTTCGCGCATACGACTGATGCTGAAACAGATCCAAAATGACAGAACAAATGTACTTTCTATAGTATGTTAATAACATGAGATAGGGCTGTGCGAGATAAGAATCTATTCAATAAAGAGAGTTGAGATTTTTAAATAATTTATTCGATATCGTCATTGAGAGATTTGTTGTCATTGAGATAGAGATTAAGCGGGAAACTTTACCTACGATTGTATTTGAGTACCCAGTTAATATGAGATCACGTAGAAGTTTTATTTGGGACCCAATACAATAGGTAGGGTTTCTATTAATTCTTTCGAGAAAAGTGAAAGGTAAATCAGAATCTATAGGTAGTATTTGATCAATCGGTCATTAAAATTTTACCAAAAGAATGATCGAAACTGGTGATTAAACTTAAACAAACTCCACCTCATTCTAATATTTTGAGACGTGCACAGCCAATGTGTTTTGAATGAAATATAATTACAGTATGTTGAGCAGTCGATGATATGGATTTCCTTTAGATGCAATCATACTTAATGGCATTGGGGTACTTCTTTCAGAAATCCAAATAATATTGCACTGTAATTCCGGAGCCAATTCTTTCGCAAATTGCCTTGAAGTCATGAACGCGAAGTTTTCACTGCAGACTCGCCCCAGTGTAGATTCATTAAACAAAGGCTCGTACGACGTGTTGTCGACATTTCGTTGAAAGAACTTCTGAAATATTTGCTGTAGCGCAGGGATACTCGAATTCTGAAAATGTACTGATTAGTGATTATTAAGTTCAGAAGATTATGATTTATTATTATGATTAATTAAACATATATTTTGTTACAATTTACTTACAGTGAGGTACATCAACGCCTCACCCCGATTAATTACACCAAGTTTGTAAGTCCCGTCTTCTGTAAACTCTTGCATTGTCTGGAACGGCATCTGCGTCTTCTGGTTGGCGAGGAACGATATGAGAGCAGCCGAGTAGGCGGCAAAGAACACGATAGACGTGAGTCCTGCCATCAGGTACACGATGCGAGCCGACATTGACTTCGGCGTCTCGTCCTGACCTGAGGATCATTGGCATGAGCAAAGACACTCAACAAGTTGTTTATATTTTATTTCTTATTTACCTTGTTGACATAAAAGGCTCAATACTTGTTGTATGAAAACATTTATTTCAAGTCCCTCGGCCTCCTCGTTGCCAAGGCGACGTCCAAGACGATGAACGACGCTCAGCACGACGCCGATCAGGAGGGTGGACGCCAAGATGGCTGACCATAAGAATTGATTGAAGGGTGATAGAAAGTCGGTCCATTGGTAAATACCTTGGAGAGGCTCTCTAATAAAAAGACTCATCCTATAATTTGTGCGAGAAACGCAAAATTAGTGGAGTTCATAGCTGTGTCAATAAATAAATAAGTAATCTCCTTCTTCATTTTATGTCTGAACATAATGTAGTACATCGAGATATTCATAAGCGAGGAATTACAAGATGAAAACAATATCTGACAGCTTTATAATGTACGACTTACCTATGTTGCAATACGGGATGGAGAAAATCAACAGCTTCCATTCAAGTTGTAGTTTTTAAGATTCCTGCTACCGAAAAATCAACTTCATTCCTGGACGTCATGCCGATAATTCCTGTCCACGACCCGTTCTCCAGACTGGATCCGTAACTCCCGTACTTGTCTGCCATGTAAAGCCCTGAGGCGTTTTTGTACTCGGACCTGAAACATCATTCATACTTGGTTCATACTTCATACGAGATAGTTTTTCGTTTTATGCGCACTGAATTAATATCAATTTATTTATTTACCGTATATTGACACATTGGGAAAGAATATTCCAGATATTTCCATAATATCCATCGATAAACAGTTGTCGTGTCACGTTATTCATTGAAAAACGAATTGATGGTATTTTCTGGATAAAAAAAACAATGTGACTCACAATGGAAGTACATAAAATCAACTTTCTGTTCAATAAAAGTAAGAATGCATTTCTAACTTCAGACACAGCCACTTTGAACGTCGCCCCCTGCAAGTCCCTGCGTCGCTCGTACAGATGTAGCCGCGTGACGTTCAGTCCTCCAGGCCGCCAATGTCCGTAGCGGTTCTTGATCAGAGATCCCCCCTCAGTGATCCTGTAAACCTCGGTGAGTTCGACCTGATCGTCCCGACGTTCAGCCAATAGGAACTCACAGTCCAGAGGCACGTACACGTTGTCCAGGATCACGTCCAGTAGCGTGCTGGACTCCAGGAAGACCAGCCAGCGGGGATACGAGGATAGCTTTAAATAATATCATGAGTTATTTCAAGAGACTATATATGTGTGTACGCAATTAGTTTTTTGTTATAGTTACCGTTTTTCTACACGTTACTGTTGCACATGGCTCGTATGGAAATTTAAGTTTCTTTTCCAACTGCAGTTCATCCCATAGCACAACGAACGGTCGATTATGTTCACAAACAAATATATTTCGCTCCCAAATGGCTTCAGTGCTGAATGTAACTGATAGTATTCCTAATTTTGACAACTCCTGATTTATTACTTGTATAATCATACTAGCATGCAGCGATGATACTTTGGAACTAATGTGAAACACACAGCCAGTATGAAACAATTGCGTCAGTGCCACGACAATATCTGTGTATTGTTCAGGAGAAAGTGATTCACAACAAAGAGTGCAGATCGTAAGGAGTAGAACTACAATTGGTGACTTCCTCATCATAAAGTCTTTTCAGAACAGTGCCACGACAATATCTGTGTATTGTTCAGGAGAAAGTGATTCACAACAAAGAGTGCAGATCGTAAGGAGTAGAACTACAATTGGTGACTTCCTCATCATAAAGTCTTTTCAGAACAGTCCCACAGGTTTGCGACTGATTTGTATTTATATGTACCTTACATGCGTTTCCATTTATACATGTGAAAAGTCATGTTTTACATTACTTTACATCACAACATGACTTCATATCAAATTTTCTAAATACTTTCAGCACCATAATGTGCCACCAACACAAGATAATATCGTTCGTATCTTATCTTATCTTGAAGGAAAACACCGTTCAAAGCGATCAAGAACTGATCAGTTTTCTAGCATTTAGTTTATATTGCAAAAGAAATCATTTTATGGAGCACTCTAGTATATTAAAAAGCAGATTTTGGGAAATCGTACCGAGTCATCATAATCAAAATTTTCTGATTACTACTACAAAAATCTCATATAACACATTTTATATACTTATAATGATGCCTACGATACTATATATGGAACTAAAGCACCTAAACGTTGTTGAAATGACAATCAAATACAATCCTTTTCTATTTCTATGTGGCTAAGTATTAATTCTTAGAGAAAACATATAATTGCGTGGCAATCTCGGCGAAGAATACAAGAACTGAAAGGGCAACGCCAGCAGCCAAGACGATGAGCAAGGGAACAACTTGTTCAAAACTGACTTCAGTCATCGTGCTACGTCGTTCTAAGATGGATTCTGGCCAATCAATCTTGCGAAAATACTGCTGTATTCCTCCTTCTCGAAGACGAAATAGCCTACGAAAGTTATAAAAAACGAATTATTTTCTGAATAAATAATATTAGCTCAATTATTCATACTAATATAATTTAGTAATATTTACAGTCGGTTAAGTAGGGCTAGGTATGGGCTTCCCTTCGTTGCAATTATACTCAATAGCAATGGTGAGCTATTTTCAGCTATCCATATGATCTTGCAAGGGACAGAGTTTGTGTACGCTGGTGCAGATTGCCGTGAAATCAGGAATGCAAACTTTTCGTCACAAACTCTTCCTAGTGATGTTTCGTTGTACACCGGTTCAATCGTGTTGCCCTCGTACCTGAAGAACTTCCGAGCGATTCTTTGGAGAGTAGGGTCGTTCATGTTCTGTGAAGTTTTATGAACAGTTTCTTAAATTAAACTCATCAGAAAGTGTAACTCAGGCATTTTTAATCGATAATTAAGAAACTAACTTCAAGAAAGAGAACAGCTTCACCTCTGTCCAACACCCCCAGTTCGTAAGTCCCGTCATCAACAAACTCCTGTAGCGTCTGGAACGGCATTTGCGTCTTCTGGTTGGCGAGGAACGATATGAGAGCAGCCGAGTAGGCGGCAAAGAACACGATAGACGTGAGTCCTGCCATCAGGTACACGATGCGAGCCGACATTGACTTCGGCGTCCCGTCCTGACCTGAGGATCATTGGCATGAGCAAAGACACTCAACAAGTGTTGAAGAGTTAGTCACAGCTTACCTTGCTGACAGAACAAGCCCAACACTTGCAGCCAGCAGTCAGTCACGTGGTACATCTCGTGTCCCTCGGCCTCCTCGTTGCCAAGGCGACGTAAAAGGCGGTGCACGACGCTCAGCACGACGCCGATCAGGAGGATAGACGCCAAGATGGACGACCACAAGATTGGTTGAAAAGGTGAAAGGAAGTCGAACCACTCAACATTTCCGCCCTGTGGCTCACTTATAAACAAACTCATCCTGGAATTATTAACTATTTATCAAATATCCACTTTTATAATTAGCTTTCGATCATGATTATTGATTACATTCTCATTTATGCTTCATTTCTAGTATTGATACCAATTCACGGAAATGCAATATTAATAATAAAAATTCTGATTTCTTAAACTCACCTTCTGGGGAGAATTGAATCCAGGAAGTCTACTGCTTCCATTCTGACGGAAGTCCGTCTAAAGTCCGAAACAGAGAAGTCCATTTCTCCCCTCTGTGTCATGCCAATCATGCCAGTCCAAGAACCGTTGTCCAATGGAGATCCGAATCCACCGAACTTGTCCGTTTTGACCAGATCAGAAGCGTCCGTGAAATTGGATCTGATGAAAGTACAAACATTACCAAGATGAATGCAAGTGAATAAACTCCAGTTGACAGAAAGATACATACATATTATGTAAAGATATAAAAAAGGTCAATGCTTGGAACAACATGTATTTTGAACTTACTTCAAGTTCACGTAGCTAGAGATAATTCTCCAAATAGTCCCAAAGTAACCACCGACTTCAAGCTCGTCAGTCGAAAGCATTTTTGTGACTCGTATGGTTGGAATTTTCTTTATAAAAAAAATCGTATTCTTTAGTGTTACAAAACTTAAAACATGACATAATTTCTTTGTAATACTTATCTCATTGTTTATTTGCATACTTCGGCAACGGCTACATTAAACGTCAGCCCCTGCAAGTCCCTGCGTCGCTCGTACAGATGTAGCCGCGTGACGTTCAGTCCTCCAGGCCGCCAATGTCCGTAGCGGTTCTTGATCAGAGATCCCCCCTCAGTGATCCTGTAAACCTCGGTGAGTTCGACCTGATCGTCCCGACGTTCAGCCAATAGGAACTCACAGTCCAGAGGCACGTACACGTTGTCCAGGATCACGTCCAGTGGCGTGCTGGACTCCAGGAAGACCAGCCAGCGTGGATACGAGGAGAGCTTATAGGATGAATGAATGGAAAATTATCTTTGATATTCGATTGTATACTGTGGTAATGACTCGTCTGACATTCTTACCTTCTTCGTGCCAAGAATTTGATTGAATTGATATACCTCATTGGTCAGAAAAGCAACAATTATGGGTTTATTTTTTCGACAGTGCAAATCTTGAGGTGACAGCAAATTTAAATTGTCGGTGTTGTTTACAGTAGCTACCCAAGTCGACATATTAGACAGTGCTTTATTTACTCTAATAAGCCTATCACTGGGTAACATTATGCTATCACTTTCTGGAATAAGATGAAACACACACCCACTATGGAACAATTTTGACAGAGATTCTACAATTTGTGAATACTGATCTGCGGAAAATCGTCTTTCAACGGCACAGCAAGTTGCTAGCAGAATCAAACCTACAGCCGCCCGACTGAACATACTGTTCATTTATGAGCATTGAAACAATACTTATCTTTTAGAAATAAAGCGACAATAATGTCAATAAAGAATTACAAAATTGGAGATAATAATTTGGGGAATGACGTCTTCTTCATCCAACCGGGAAAACGTTAATATTCCTATAATTTATGTTGTATTGACTATTGATATAATATCGTATCTTTTCAAAACCTTAAATAAATCGCTTAAAGGAATTAGTATATACTTGACAGGTTTTTGGATGACGATAATACATAATTGGCGTGTTTGGTAAAATTGATTAAGTGATTATACGAACAAATATCAACCGTCTTCGATTTATCTGAATCGATAGACAATTGTCTCCGTAATAATCAAGATGAATCGACGATTTACGGCAAATGGCAGAAAGTATATGTGATAGGAAGTAGAACAAATGTTTGGAAAGAAATCAAAATTCAGTACACCAAAATAAACTCTACTGAACTTTAATATCCACTCATTTTCAATACTTTTTTCTCTTTACATGTCGCATATTGTTTATTTTTCATAATACTGAGAATGTAGGTTTCTTTGGAAAACTTCCATGGAGTCAGGATGAAATGAAGGGATGTGTGTTGTGAAAAATATCCGACCGAACCGGGGCTCGAACCCGGGACCTCTCACTTGCCGGGCGAGAGCTCTACCAACTGAGCTACCCGATCGGACGGACGGACATTAGACACAGCACACTGATGAGGGTTAGAGATCTCCGAGGAGAATGGAATGAAGGTAGAGAATGCTTCTACGAACTGTCATACCACCGGTGACGATGCTGTCACCATGTCTCATTGCACTTGCGTGCGCAACCCTCTTTTACTCGACTGAACGAGTTGCTTTTTCAGCTCGAATGATGAGAATGTAGGTTTCTTTGGAAAACTTCCATGGAGTCAGGATGAAATGAAGGGATGTGTGTTGTGAAAAATATCCGACCGAACCGGGGCTCGAACCCGGGACCTCTCACTTGCCGGGCGAGAGCTCTACCAACTGAGCTACCCGATCGGACGGACGGACATTAGACACAGCACACTGATGAGGGTTAGAGATCTCCGAGGAGAATGGAATGAAGGTAGAGAATGCTTCTACGAACTGTCAGTGAGTTGCTGAAAAAGCAACTCGTTCAGTCGAGTAAAAGAGGGTTGCGCACGCAAGTGCAATGAGACATGGTGACAGCATCGTCACCGGTGGTATGACAGTTCGTAGAAGCATTCTCTACCTTCATTCCATTCTCCTCGGAGATCTCTAACCCTCATCAGTGTGCTGTGTCTAATGTCCGTCCGTCCGATCGGGTAGCTCAGTTGGTAGAGCTCTCGCCCGGCAAGTGAGAGGTCCCGGGTTCGAGCCCCGGTTCGGTCGGATATTTTTCACAACACACATCCCTTCATTTCATAATACTGTTGACTCCAATTTATAATTAAGTACTAGATCAAAAATCGAACTAGAAATCGTGATATATTTATTTAAATTGATAACTTCTCTGGTGTACCGATAGTTTATTTTTATTGTATCTCCTACGAGGAAAATGTCTATGATCATCGTGCACATAGCTGCGGACACGATATATCTGACAGATAATCTCAGCCAGAAACACAACACCAGCTATGAAGAAGCCCGTGGCGAGTACAATAAGAAAAGGAACGATTTGTTTGAAGGTAACTTCAGACAGCGTTAGCTTAGCTTTCAAAACTGTGTCTGGCCAATATTCGAGGCGAAGCCGCTGCAGAATGCCGCCATCTCGAAGGCGAAAGAGGCTGAAATATCAAAACTATTTTAATATAGTTGACTATATGTATAAAGAAACAATGTGTAAGAAACAGTATTACTCTCGATTCAGGAGACGCACGTATGGACTGCCCTTCGTTGCAATCAAACTCAACAAAATTGGTGAACGCTTTTCCGCAATCCAAACAATCTTGCAAGTCAGTGATGTTGTGTGAGCTGGGGCGGATTGACTCGACGCCATGAAGGTAAACTTTTCCTCACAAACTCTTGATACAGATGATTGATTATACAGTGGCTCAAGCTCATTACCGTTGTGCATGATGAAATTCTCAAAGATGGTTCGAAGAGCGGGATCGCTTTGGTTCTGTTGGAAACAAAATAGTTGTTGGACATAGTAATTCATGTAATGGTTGTGACAACTACAAATTATCGTCACATTATACAATTTTAATCAATACAAATAGAGATTCCTACATCGAGATAAATCACTGACTCGCCCCTGTCCAATACTCCTAGATTGTACGTTCCGTCATCAACGAACTCTTGGAAAGTCTGGAACGGCATCTGCGTCTTCTGGTTGGCGAGGAACGATATGAGAGCAGCCGAGTAGGCGGCAAAGAACACGATAGACGTGAGTCCTGCCATCAGGTACACGATGCGAGCCGACATTGACTTCGGCGTCTCGTCCTGACCTGAGGATCATTGGCATGAGCAAAGACACTCAACAATCAACAAGTGTTGAAGAGTTAGTCACAGCTTACCTTGCTGACAAAACAAACCCAACACTTTTTGTAAAGTAGATGCAAAATGATTCATTTCCGGTCGCTCGTCCTCCACTTTGCCTAGGTGACGTTCAAGGCGGTTCACGACGCTCATCACGATGCCGATCAGGAGGATGGACGCCAAGATAGACAACCACAATTTTTTTTGAAACGGGGACAGAAAATCGGTCCACTGGTAAATCCCGGTGTTTGGTTCTCGAATAAACAAACTCGTTCTGCAAAACCAAAGAAAACCTCCAAAATATGAACGAAATGATGTAATCGCCCCGTATTTAATTCATGTAAATGTTCAAATCATCGCCATACGTCCTAGGAAGAATTGGTTCTAGAAAATCAGCAGCTTCCATTCTGCTGGGCAACTTTCTGAAATCAGCCACTGAGAAGTCGACTTCACCTCTTCCAGTCATGCCAACCATGCCAGTGAAGGTTCCGTTGTCCATCTTGTAGCCATAACCTCCAAACTTGTCTGTCTTGACGAGTTCAGATGCATCTGTGAACTCAGATCTGTGCAATTCTTTAGAAGCTAATTTCTTTTAAACATCTTAGAAATTGGTGATTACTTAACTAACTTACTTTAGGTTGACGTGTAACGAGAGAATTTTCCAAATAGTTCCAAAATAGCCACCGACAGTAAGGTCTCTTGATATTTCCTTGTTAGATAATTGAACTGAAGGTATTTTCTGTAACCATTAAAGACAGTCAGTTTTAAGCACTTTCCGCTGGAAAGGAATTTTTCACTTAATGCAAATCTAGTAAACTGTAGTACAAGGGCAAGAAATATAAAAAATATATTATTATTTTATTTAATATTTATAATCTAATGCCGAATGACACTAGCAATATTTGGTTGATCAAATTGGTTCAGTACATGTGCCGAGTACCATTATCATCACGGAAGTAAGTGACTCTGCGCACGAACAGAACTATATAATTGTTCTTAAACCAAAAGTGGGACGTACTTCGGAAACCGCCACTTTGAACGTCGCCCCCTGCAAGTCCCTGCGTCGCTCGTACAGATGTAGCCGCGTGACTTTCAGTCCTCCAGGCCGCCAATGTCCGTAGCGGTTCTTGATCAGAGATCCCCCCTCAGTGATCCTGTAAACCTCGATGAGTTCGACCTGATCGTCCCAACGTTCAGCCAATAGGAACTCACAGTCCAGAGGCACGTACACGTTGTCCAGGATCACGTCCAGTGGCGTGCTGGACTCCAGGAAGACCAGCCAGCGAGGATACGAGGAGAGCTATTATAGAACATGATTTTAAAATTTTAAGCTAGTGTACTCTCGGTTTTACCCGCACAATTTTGAGTGAATTTGAATTTAGTTTTGCAATTTATAGTAACTAACCTTTAAAAATTCAAGAGTGAAGAAAATGCTCTCAAGTATAACAACTAGCGGACGATTTTTCTTGCAGTAAAAAGATGTCCCTTCGGGAACTATTGAACCAATGTCAACTGTTGCTGTCTCCACGAACTGATTTGATAGCTCCTTGTTTATCCTACTTATTCGGTATTTTTGGTCCAACGACGCATTCTCTGCACTCATGTGAAATACGCAACCTGCCCTAAATGAAGCTGTTATATTTGTGACAAGATGCAAGTGTTGGTCTAAAGAGAATTTAGAGAAATCAGCTAATGATATCTTCAAAAGAACCAGTAAAAATAACACTTCTTTCATGTTTGTGTTTCCTGGAAACATTATTGTAGAAAAAATAGAGTACATAAACTTCTAATCAATCTTTTGACTTGAATATTTCTTTGATTGTGAAAGACGCCATGGTTGCTGATCACCTGAAGTTGTTTCATAATATAACAATGCTGAAAGCAATGCATTGCTCGAAGGATAATTGATTTTTGGAAATAATCTTTGTCCTAATCGCTTGTAGTCAATGACAAATGTTTTATAAAATTTATTGCTGAAAATCAATCTCTTACCTAGTTGAATTACAGAAATAATAATAATACAAGAATTCCAGAATGTTCTATTAATAACAATCCACTCAAATTACAATTTCTGGAATGGAAAAATCAAGATCCACATATAGAAATCCTAACTCACTTATTTTAATTGCTAATTGCTAATTACTAATTGCCAAGATCCACATATATAAATCCTAACTCACTTATTATAATTGCTAATTGCTAATTGCTAATTGCCAAGATCCACATATAGAAATCCTAACTCACTTATTATAATTGCTAATTGATGTAATGTCTTGAAAATGAATTCGTCCAGTTTCTTCAATGGCGTACATTCATATGTTTATCTTGAGTAAAACAACGACCACGATACATCTTACAGATAATCTCAACCAGCAACACAACGCCAGCTATGACGTAGCCCGTGACGAGTACAATCAGAATAGGAACTATTTGTTGGAAGCTAACTTCAGACAATGTGCTCTGTGCATTTAAAACTGTGTCGGGCCAATAAGAGATTCGAAGACGATGCAGAATCCCGCCATCTCGAAGGCGGAAGATTCTGAAAATAATATATGACAATTATTGCATTTCATAATTCCAATAATTAACCAACTTGGCCAGATATTTACTGCTTATTGAGGAGGCGAACGTATGGACTGCCTTTCGTTGCAATCATGCTCAACATAATTGGCGCCCGCTTTTCCGTGATCCAAACAATCTTACACGACAACGATGCTGTGTACGCTGGAGCAGTTTGTCTTGTCACCATGAAGGTGAATTTCTCCACACAAACTCTATTTAAATAAGATTCGTTGTACAAAGGTTCCAACTCTTTGCCATTGAGCCTGATGAACTTTTCAAAGATTGTTCGTAGTGTGGGATCACTCTGATTCTGTTGAAGATAAAACTAATTGATTAGCTTTTTTAAAAGATATATCTGAATGAATAGAATAATATACACGTATTATGTTTAATTATTGCTGGATTCTTACGTCAAGAAAAGTTACAGCCTCCCCTCTGTCCAACACCCCCAGTTTATACGTCCCGTCATTTAAGAATCCCTTAAAAGTCTGGAACGGCATCTGAGTCTTCTGGTTGGCGAGGAACGATATGAGGGCAGCCGAGTAGGCGGCAAAGAACACGATAGACGTGAGTCCTGCCATCAGGTACACGATGCGAGCCGACATTGACTTCGGCGTCTCGTCCTGACCTGAGGATCATTGGCATGACATAAGCAAAGATACTCAAAATGAACCGTATATACCCTAAATAATAGTATTTCAGCATTGTTTTATCACATTTCAGTTATATAAGGAGCAATATTGCAAAGGGGACTTTAGATTTGATCAGGAGAAAACAAATGCAATCGGTCTTCTGCCAAGTTATCAGGGGACGGACTTCTCTTCGCCCTAATTGTGAAAACCGTTGATAAAATAAAGATAATATGCAACTTGACAGCAGGGTCCAGATTTGTATTTGGCCAGTTATACCATTGCCTATGTATGATGGTTATAAGTACGGTGGAATTTTGTTGTTTTTCTACTTACCTTGCTGACAAAACAAACCCAACACAATTTGTAAAGTAGATGCAAATTGATTCCTTTTCGGTCGCTCGTCCTCCACTTTGCCTAGGCGACGTCTAAGGTGTTGCATAACCCTCATCATGACGGCGATCAGAAGGATGGAGGTCAAAATCGACAACCACATATATAGATGAAACGGAGACAGAAAATCGGTCCATTGGAAAACTCCTGTATTTGGTTCTCGAATAAACAAACTTGTCCTGCAAAAAAAGCCAACTTTCACATTTTCATATTTTAATTTTTACTTAAGTAATATAACGAAAGTTCCGTACGTCCTTGCTAGAACGGGTTCCAGAAAGTCGACAGCTTCTATTCTGTCAGGCAACTTTCTGAATTCACCAACTGAAAAGTGTACTTCTCGTCTTCCAGTCATGCCAACCATGCCAGTGAAGGTTCCGTTGTCCATCTTGTAGCCATAACCTCCAAACTTGTCTTTCTTGACAAGTTCAGATGCGTCTATGAACTCTGATCTGAAATATTTTTTTATGAAGCTAACGTATTACGTTGTTTATAGGTACTGATTGCTGCAGCCAGAGATATCCAAACAAATCTTACTTTAGATTGAGATGTGCAGAAACTTCCTCCCAAATATTTCCAAAGTAACCTCCAACAACGAGTTCGTTTAACGTCTCCCCTCTCGTAAATTGCACTGACGGTATTTTCTGTCAACAAACATTGCAATAATGTTGTTAAATCATTATTTGAAAGGGAATATCCCCCATAACATATGCATATAAAAGTTTAAAAGTTCGAACCCTAATAAAAATATGAAACTCAGTAGGTAATCAAACACGACTTTCACCAAAAGCTTATCACTATTAGCCACTTAATACTAGAAAATACTTCAATTTCAATACTTTACTTCGGTAACAGCCACTTTGAACGTCGCCCCCTGCAAGTCCCTGCGTCGCTCGTACAGATGTAGCCGCGTGACGTTCAGTCCTCCAGGCCGCCAATGTCCGTAGCGGTTCTTGATCAGAGATCCCCCCTCAGTGATCCTGTAAACCTCGGTGAGTTCGACCTGATCGTCCCGACGTTCAGCCAATAGGAACTCACAGTCCAGAGGCACGTACACGTTGTCCAGGATCACGTCCAGTGGCGTGCTGGACTCCAGGAAGACCAGCCAGCGAGGATACGAGGACAGCTGTAAAGCATTTATAAAACTGGTGCACTTAAGTTTTATTACAGGCACGGTGTTGTGTATAAATTTTTATTTACAAAAATGTTTAATTCATTTCGATTATTTATTACAAACCTTTGAATCATCTATGAAATTAATTAACGGTGTCTTCTCTTTGTATTTTTCTGTATTAAATGTGCTTTCAAACATAACAACCAGTGGTCGATTTTTCTCACAGTAAAATGGTGTCTCTGCTCGATGAATTGAATTAATGTTGAATGTTGCTGCCTTCACGAACTTATTTGATAATTCTTTATTTATCCTGCTTATTGTATGTTCTTGTTCGATGGACCGAATCTCTGCTATGACAGTAAATACGCATCCTGACTTGAGAGAATATGTCACATCGGAGACAACATTGACGGCTTGGTCCACATAGAGCTTATTGTCCACCCCTAATATAATTTTAATTAGAAACACTAAAATTATAATTTCTTTCATTTTTGCGTGTTGATACTTCCTATATTTGTATTTTGTTGTGAACGATTGCTATTATCTAAAATTATTACAAATGGTTCGGTAATTTAATTGACTTCGTTTTCAAGCGTCTGATTATAAAGTCATCGCACAAAGTCTGATTTCGAAGAAAGACAGAAATAAGGACACCTTGCAGTTGAAAGATATACACGGGACACAAAAGATGCAAGTAAAGATAAGTTATTGATTTCGTCAGTAACATTTCTGTACAAGGGGCGATTCAGAGATCTTTTATTAAATTTATTGCTGTGACATAATATACATTGTTGACGGATGTACTATTTTGAATATATGACAGCAACTTGTTCAGAAGATAAAATCTTATGGTTGCTTTTTCGTTCTTAAACGTTTTTCATGAAAAAGAAAATATATCGTATCCCAAATCTAATTTTTATATTTAGCTTTAAGTGATTTCTGTTTGTTTGTTCGTATATAGTTGTTTACTTGTTTGCTCTTTTTCATATTTATGGTGAAATAAGGTCACACCATTTCTCTGATCATACTTAAACTTGATATGCACATGAAGGCCACCTGTCTAGTTTGCTGTAGAATTTTTAACATTATCCTCTGATTGGTTGAAATTAAAAATAAATATATTATCATTATTTGAAAAGTTAAAATGCTTCCATGAAGTTGAAATTTACAAGGCCACCATGAAAAATATTACATCATATTTAACACATTTTGCGAAAAATCAATAACTGAAAGCATATTTACATTATAGGCTTTATATTGAATGATATCTCCAATATTTATCCAACAAAAAGTAATATCTGATCACTGGCAAATGACTCGGTTTAGTTTTCTTTCAAGAGTGTAGGTAAAGATGGCTGATACGTACTTGTAATTAGAAGTGATATGAAGAAGGACTTTTTTTATTTAAATAATAAAACACTGTCACTAGAACACAAATAAATGTAAATAAGTAGACAATAGGCGAAACTATGTGACAACAAAAAGCTAGCCTTCGTATTGCATGCTTATTGATATGCTTTTACAAGTTTCTATACTCTACACTCGACAGACATTTGGAAAAAGCAAAACAAAATGCGTCAAGAATCAGTGACAAATATTTAGTATCATGAGAGTACCGTGCGGTTATAAGAGTATAATGGTGACACTCGCTCAATAACAATTATACTAAAATATGTTAAATACTTATATAACTCATTAATATTCCTTGATTGAATCATATTGGCTCGTTATCTTTTAGATAGTTTTTGTTATCTGCTTTTGAATTTCGATTTGACGTACGGGTGAACATATTACACATTCCGCTTCCATCGTATAAAGTGAACATTTCCTTGATGTCTTGAGAACTGATTTGTCTTGTATCTTCGGCGATTTATATATCTCTCTTGCACATAACTACGATCACGATATATCTGACAGATAGTCTCAGCCAGCAACACAACGCCAGCTATGACGTAGCCCGTGACGAGTACAATCAGAAAAGGTACTATTTGTTGAAAGCTAACTTCAGACAATGTGCTCTGTGCATTTAAAACTGTGTCGGGCCAATAAGAGATTCGAAGACGATGCAGAATCCCACCATCTCGGAGGCGGAAGATTCTGCAAATAAAAATACATGATAATTATTGCATTTATCAAAATTATAATAAATAATATATTGCCCTGTATTTA
Organism: Leuctra nigra; assembly: GCA_934045905.1. Lineage (NCBI taxonomy): Eukaryota > Metazoa > Arthropoda > Insecta > Plecoptera > Leuctridae > Leuctra > Leuctra nigra. Next base: position 21,682,898 of record OW203761.1, on the reverse strand, counting down.
CTGATTATTAAGGAGGCGCGTGTATGGGCTGCCCTTAGTTGCAATCATGCTCAACATAATTGGCGCCCGCTTTTCCGATATCCAAACAATCTTACACGACAACGATGCTGTGTACGCTGGGGCAGTTTGTTTTGCAACCAAGAAAGTGAATTTCTCCACACACACTCTATTTAAATATGATTCGTTGTACAGCGGTTCCAACTCTTTGCCATTTCGCCTGATGAACTTTTCAAATATGCTTCGTAGTGTGGGATCACTCTGATTCTGTTGAAGATAAAACTAATTGATTAGTTTTTGTGTAAAATATATTAAAACAATATATCTGATGAGTAATTTCGTCTTACACGTATTATGTATTAATATAGCTAGGTTCTTACGTCAAGAAAAATTACAGCCTCCCCTCTGTCCAACACACCAAGTTTGTAAGTCCCGTCATGTGCAAACTCTTGAAAAGTCTGGAACGGCATCTGCGTCTTCTGGTTGGCGAGGAACGATATGAGAGCAGCCGAGTAGGCGGCAAAGAACACGATAGACGTGAGTCCTGCCATCAGGTACACGATGCGAGCCGACATTGACTTCGGCGTCTCGTCCTGACCTGAGGATCATTGGCATGAGCAAAGACACTGAAAATGTCCGTGGTACAAATCTCACATCTATGAACTCAGATCTATAAATGTTTTTTTTTTAAATTCAGTATTAGAATTTAGAAATAATAGTAGCAAGCAATAGTAATAATAGTAATAATAAACCATAGTAGCATATTATCTCGATTTCATCACTAAGAGTTTTCACCTTTAGGGAGAAGAAAATTATGTCTCATGATAACTTGATTAAATTTTAAGTCCTATGCTACCTATATTGTTTAAATAGATTCTTTGTGCGAGAAAGAAAAGAAAATCATTGTGAGTAATTCAGCAACTTGGATTAATCAAAATAGTGTGATAAAATGCTGAAATACTACTATTTAAAATTTGAATTTTCTGGCCCGTTAGACCGAGGCTTTTGTTGAATTTACTCACCTTGCTGACAAAACAAACCCAACACCTTTTGTAAAGTAGATGCAAATTGATTCTTTTCCGGTCGCTCGTCCTCCACTTTGCCTAGGCGACGTCTAAGGTGTTGCATAACCCTCATCACGACGGCGATCAGAAGGATGGAGGTCAAAATCGACAACCACATATATAGATGAAACGGAGACAGAAAATCGGTCCAGTGGAAAACACATGTATTTGGTTCTCGAATAAACAAACTTGTCCTGCTCCAAAAAAGCAAACTCTCAAATTAACAAATTGATGTAAACAATAAAGGAACTGGTGTAATATTGCATGAAATATTTCATTGGTTCTAGTTCATTAGTTAAGTAAAACAACAAAAGTTCCGTACGTCCTTGCTAGAATGGGTTCCAGGAAGTCGACAGCTTCTATTCTGTCAGGCAACTTTCTGAATTCAGACACTGAAAATGCGACTTCACCTCTTCCAGTCATACCAACCATGCCAGTGAAGGTTCCGTTGTCCATCTTGTAGCCATAACCTCCAAACTTGTCTGTCTTGACGAGTTCAGTTGCATCTATGAACTCAGATCTAAATGATTTAAAACAAAACAAAAGTAATAATACTACTATTGAAGATGACCGTGAAGTAAGAGACATTACAAATCTAATCTTACTTTAGATTGAGATGTGCAGAAACGTCTTCCCAAATATTCCCAAAGTAACCTCCAACAACGAGTTCGTTTAACGTCTCCCCTCTTGTAAATTTCAATGATGGTATTTTCTGTCAACAAACATTGCAATAATGTTGATCTAGTGGAGCGGTCGCTCCACCCAGCCAAGTCGTACTATACACTCACACTCACTCAACATACCGTAAATGCCTAATAAACTGAGGAGCAGACCAAACACTTTTACTGTAAGCAACAACATGGCATTTTCGGCCTACTGGATCTTAAAATTGGGAAATCTCACATTGTTGCGAAATAACTTAATTTCGAGCTATGGCCCACCTGACAACATATACCAAATTTGGGAACAATACGTTATGCCGTTTGGGTGCTAGAGGGCCGTGAAAACAGTGAAATTACACCCCTTTTAAAAGCTATCTGATGATGATTCAGATATCAGGAAACGTTGCTATCACTGCCACAGCCTAAACGGCTGAACCGATCGATATGAAAATTTTACCACATGTGCACTTTTGGCGTCTAATGATACCTTTGTTCTTATAAATTTTTTGTGCCGCCATTTTTAAACCGGAAGTGACGTCATATATCAAAAACGGCTGGACCGATTAGAACGAAATTAGCGCCATTCGATTTAGAAGGTCATCTATAAGGAATACCAATAGTGAAAGAAGAAATGTTCTATAACCTAAACCGGAAATGACGTCATAAAAATTACAAATCTGACTAAAATCATCTCTTATATCAATAACTACATATTCAGAAGGCTAATAATGTTACATAACATTAATAGATACAAATTTTAGGTGGCAGTGATGTCAACCGCCATTTTGAAAACCGGAAGTGATGCCGTAACTCGAGAACGGCTGGACCGATTGGAACGAAACTTTTGCTATACTTTGTAACATATTATTTATAGCATTAACACAGTAACAAGCACAACTTTTCTTAGCAACCAAATCACAAAATCTTATTTTTTAAAAGAATTATAATCTTTGGTGCCACAATATGTTACAAGTTGTAATAATAAACTGAAAAAAGGAGTGATATCCCCATAAAAAACACTCCGTGTAAAAATAACAGCCAAGTCTCTTCAATTAAAAAAAAATAGAAGAAATCTAAAAATTCAGCACTGAAAAGTAGTGATATCAAAAAATTGGCCAAGTCAAAACTTTTCAAAAAATACTTGGCGCATCGTTTTTTTAGGACATGTGTAGATGAGTACATTTCATTTCCTGCCTACTTCTATACTATTTATATGAACGATGCGCCAAGTATTTTTTGAAAAGTTTTGACTTGGCCAATTTTTTGATATCACTACTTTTCAGTGCTGAATTTTTAGATTTCTTCTATTTTTTTTTAATTGAAGAGACTTGGCTGGTATTTTTACACGGAGTGTTTTTTATGGGGATATATCCTTATTTGCATGGAAAGATCCCCCATAGCGTATGCATATGAAAGTATAAATGGACGAATCTCTTTAAAAGTGCAAAGTTCATCAAACACGAATTTTTACCATTTTACCTTCTTTCTTACAGGCCACATAAAAGTGAAACAATTCTACAATTTCAATACTTTACTTCAGAAACAGCCACTCTGAACGTCGCCCCCTGCAAGTCCCTGCGTCGCTCGTACAGATGTAGCCGCGTGACGTTCAGTCCTCCAGGCCGCCAATGTCCGTAGCGGTTCTTGATCAGAGATCCCCCCTCAGTGATCCTGTAAACCTCGGTGAGTTCGACCTGATCGTCCCGACGTTCAGCCAATAGGAACTCACAGTCCAGAGGCACGTACACGTTGTCCAGGATCACGTCCAGTGGCGTGCTGGACTCCAGGAAGACCAGCCAGCGAGGATACGAGATCTTTTAAAATAAAACTGGTAAACTTTAGATTTGTTACACACAGTTAAGTTCTTAAAAGTATATTTTTTAAGAATGTCTAATTCGATACATTATTTATAACATAGGTACCTTTGAAACCTCGATGACATTACTTAACGGTGTCTTCTCTTCTTTATTTTCTCTATTGAATGTGCTTTCAAACATAACTACCAGTGGTCGATTTTTCTCACAATAAAATGCTGTCTCTGCTCGATGAATTGAATTAATGTTGAATGTTGCTGTCTTCACACTCTTATTTGATAATTCTTTATTTATCCTGCTTATTGTATGTTCTTGTTCGATGGACCCGATCTCTGCTATGACAGTAAATACGCATCCTGCATTGAAAGAGGATGTCACATCGGAGACAAGATTTACGTATTGGTCCACAGAGAGCTTATTGTCCACACCTAATATAATTTTAACGAGAAGCACTATTATTAACACTTCTTTCATTTCTGCGTGTCTTGATACTTTTTATATTTGTATTTTGTTGTGACGATGGCTTATTTCTTTATAATCATTGTTCCTAAATTTAACCGGCATCATGGGTTCAGAGAGTCTGATTATTTTATCATATTATGCAAAGTCCGGTTTCGAAGCAGCACAGAAATAAGGACTCATTGAAGTTGAAAGATATACACAAGACATACAAGATGAAAATGAAAGATAACATTTTATTGATTTCATTAGTAACATTCCAGTATAAAGGACCATTCAGAGATATCTTTTATTCAATTTTTTTTAATACACGACACATTAATACACATTTCTGACAGAATAACTGTTTTGTTAATTTGATAATCTCCCCCTTGACAGCAGCTTGTGCCGAATCAGATACAATTTGGAGAAATCTAGATAAAACGATTGCTTTTTCATTTCTTACAGGTTGAATACGAAAATTTTTCATATCCCGTTTGTTATTTTTATGTTTAGGGTAAGTGATTTGTATAGTTTGTTTGTTTTTTTGTTTTGGTAGGTGGTTCTTCGTTGTTCGGTTGTTTGTTTTTACAGTTTCTGGTGAAATAAGTCACACCATTCCTCTGATCAAGTTTGAGCTTGATTTTCATGTGAAGGCCACCTGTCCAGTTCGCTGTGTAATACTTGGAACAGAACCCTATGTATGATTGGTTGAAATAAATTATCAATATCTACAGATTGGTTGAAATTTTAATATTTCTATAAAGTTGAAATTTTATGAGGTCATCAGAACCAACGCGATAATTCAATAACTGAACACATATGTTTATTATGAAGCATCAAAGTGTACCTATCTGTCAAAAAGTAATATACACTGCACCTTGATCGATATTACCTTAAAATATCTCCTTTAAAGCTCTCATTCCTGAGTGTAAAGATGTATGATACACACAAAATTGACAATGACGATAATTATTTATATCCATCGAGTCGATTGCGTATGCTTTCAAGCTTCTATGTTCTGTGTGCTAGATAATTTCGGTTAGACACACATGTTTCGGTGTTTTGACATAATCGGTGGTCGCTCATTAACGTAACACATTGCGCTTCCCTCGCTTAAACTGAACTTTTCTTTGATGTCTTGAGATCTGATTTGTATTGTATCTTCGACGATGCACATATCTATGTTTATCTTGCACATAACTACGGGCCCGATATATCTGACAGATAATCTCAGCCAGCAACACAACGCCAGCTATGACGTAGCCCGTGACGAGTACACTCAGAATAGGAACAATTTGTTGGAAACCAACTTCAGACAATGTACTCTGTGCATTTAAAACTGTGTCGGGCCAGTAAGATAATTGAAGACGCTGCAGAAACCCGCCCTCTCGGAGGCGGAAGATTCTGAAAATAAATAACAGTATTTTTGTATTCATCAAAAATATTTTATTTCAATTATAATGTTATATATTTTTCATTGATACATAAAACGTTGCATATGTAAGTGCTATAATTTGCATTCAAAAGTAAATAATGTATTAAAAGTCGTTGTGTTACATTCAGTTTACCTAAAAATAAATAATTATATAACTGAGACGGTGCATAATAAAGAACATGTATTGGCCAGGTATTTACTGCTTATTGAGGAGGCGAACGTAAGGGCTGCCCTTCGTTGCAATCATGCTCAACATAAATGGTGCTCGTTTTTCCGAGATCCAAACGATTTTACACGACAACGATGCTGTGTAAGCTGGAGCAGTTTGTTTTGTAACCAAGAAAGTGAATTTCTCCGCACATACTCTATCCACATATGATGAGTTGTACAGCGGTTCCAGTTCTTTGCCATTTCGCCTGATGAACTTCTCAAAGATACTGCGCAGTGTAGAATCACTCTGATTCTGTTAAAATAAAACATTGAATTGATTTCAATAAAAAATTAAACGGCTTGAGGTTAAAATGTACTTACGAATATAATTAATGGCATAATATGAAGTTCTTTACTTACATCAAGAAAGAGCAAAGCTTCGCCTCTGTCCAACACACCCAGTTTGTACGTCCCATCGTCAACAAACTCTTGCATTGTCTGGAATGGCATCTGCGTCTTCTGGTTGGCGAGGAACGATATGAGAGCAGCCGAGTAGGCGGCAAAGAACACGATAGACGTGAGTCCTGCCATCAGGTACACGATGCGAGCCGACATTGACTTCGGCGTCTCGTCCTGACCTGAGGATCATTGGCATGAGCAAAGACACTCAACAAGTGTTGAAGAGTTGGTCACAGCTTACCTTGCTGACAGAACAAGCCCAACACTTGCAGCCAGCAGTCAGTCACGTGGTACATCTCGTGTCCCTCGGCCTCCTCGTTGCCAAGGCGACGTCCAAGGCGGTGCACGACGCTCAGCACGACGCCGATCAGGAGGATGGTCGCCAAGATGGATGACCACAAGAATGGCTCGAAGGGAGAGAGAAAGTCGCTCCATTGGAATATTCCAGTATTGGGTTCTCGAATGAACAAACTTGTTCTGCCAAATGATGCAAAATTGCATATGAATTTATCGGATTTGATTAATGAAAAATTATGTGTTATTTCATTATTCATGTACTGAATACTATACTCACGACCTAGCCTGAACGGGTTCCAGGAAGTCGACAACATCTATTCTGGCAGGCAGCAATCTGTATTCGCCAACCGAGAAGTGTACTTCACCTCTGCCAGTCATGCCAACAATGCCAGTAAAAGTTCCGTTGTCCATTTTGTAGCCAGAACTTCCAAATTTGTCTTTCTTGACTAGCGCTGATGCATCTAAGAATTCAGATCTGAACGAATTTATTATATGCTTATTTATTTGGTAATATACTTCCAGACGACCATGAAGCCAGAGATGTTCAAATATCTTACTTCATCTTCACATGTGCAGAAACTATTTCCCAAATATCACCAAAGTATCCTCCGACCACGAGCTCATTGAACGTCTCCCCTCTCGTGAATTGTATTGAAGGTATTTTCTGTCGACACGTTGCGATAATGTTCATTTATCACAAAGAATGGTATCTCAAGACATAAACATATGCAAGTACAAAAGGGCAAAACGTAATAACAATAACAATTACGTTATAAAATGGAGAGAACGGTGGCAATGAATATTTACATTTTAAGTTTCAATTAAAATACAATAAAGCCATGTAAATGTATCATAATATTTACTAATTTGCTCTTTAATATACCATGGGAAATTATAACTAAGTGCACTATAGCACTATAAATAGACTGAAGCCGAGAGTTGGCTCCGGGAGCAGGCATGAATAGGACAAATCGATTTCGGTCGTACTTGCTGCAAGGCATTCAATTTCAATACTTTACTTCAGCAACTGCCACTTTGAACGTCGCCCCCTGCAAGTCCCTGCGTCGCTCGTACAGATGTAGCCGCGTGACGTTCAGTCCTCCAGGCCGCCAATGTCCGTAGCGGTTCTTGATCAGAGATCCCCCCTCAGTGATCCTGTAAACCTCAGTGAGTTCGATCTGATCGTCCCGACGTTCAGCCAATAGGAACTCACAGTCCAGAGGCACGTACACGTTGTCCAGGATCACGTCCAGTGGCGTGCTGGACTCCAGGAAGACCAGCCAGAGAGCATATGAGAGCTTTAAAAACCAAAGTAGTAACTTTAAATTTGTTACGGGCACAATGTCTAATTTATTTCGATTATTTATTAAATACCTTTGAAACATATATAAAATTAAATGGTGTCTCCTCTTTGTCTTGTTCTGTATTGAATTCGCTTTCAAACATAACTACCAGAGGTCGATTTTTCTCACAGTAAAATGTTGTCTCTGCTCGAGGAATTGAATAAATGTTGAATGTTGCTGTCTTTACGCACTTATTTGATAATTCTTTATTTATCCTGCTTATTGTATGTTCTTGTTCGATGGACCCAATCTCTGCTCTGACAATAAATACGCATCCTGAATTGAAAGAGGATGCCACATCGGCGACAACATTGACGTATTGGTCCACAGAGAGCTTATTGTCCACCCCTAATATAACTTTAATCATAAGCACTAAAATAATCACTTCTTTCATGTTTGCTTGTCTTATAATTTTTTATATTTGTATTTTGTTGTCGTATTTTTTAATATTTCCTCATACTCAAAATAATACTAATTGTTCCCTAATTTAATCGGCCTCGTGGTTTCGGAGAGTCTGATTATTTTGTCATACTAAGTATGGCTTCGAAGCAAGAGACTTTGAAGTTGAATGATACACACTAGACATACAAAATGCAAGTGAAAGATTATTTATTTATTTCATCAATAACATCCCTTTACAAGGGTCGATTCAGAGATACCTTATATTCAATTTATTTCTGAAAAAGATTTCTTTTACAGATTTGCTATTTTATGTGATAATATCTTTTGTGACAGAAACATGTATAGGCAGAAAATTTATCATCATTATTATCAATCTTATAAGCTTTTTCATTTCTTAAGTCCATATTCCACTATACAATTCAAGTTGGACAATTTGAAATTCTAGCCAATGAAATATTGTTTTGAATGAAACTCTGAAATCCAATTGGGTTGCATTTGTTATTGTTTGAGGTATATTTTAAGAAAATTTGAAGAATTAACTGACAACATTCAACATTAATTCAATTTGTCTATTCTATTCATTTTAAGAATTTGATATGTAGTATGATTGTACGTTTGTTGTTTGTTTGTACCTGTTTGGTTGTTTGGTTGGTTGGCTGGTTGTTTTTTTGCATTTCTGCTGAAATATGGCCACAGCTTTACTCCGATCAAGCCTCCTGTCTAGTTTGCTGCAGAATTTTTTTAAACAAAATCGTCTGATTGGTTGAAATGAAAAATTAATATCTTCTGATTGGTTGAAAAATGATATGTTCCGATAAAGTTTAAATTTACAAGGTCATCAGGACCAACATTACATCATATTTGAAACATTTTGCGGAAATATAATTACATTTTAGGCTTCTTTTGAAAATTTTGCAAAATGTACTATACCGCACCTTGATAACTGGCAAATTACTGGTTTATGTTTTCATTCTAGAGAGTAAAAATGGCTGATAGTAAGTAGAAATTAAAAGTAACATATTGTAGATATAACTCTTTATTTTCAAAAAAAATCCCTGTCATCACTAGGACACAGTATAGTGCAGAATAATAATTGAAATTAGGCAGAAAATATGAAAAACTTTTTGAAAAAGTAAAAATACATACTAAATTATTAAGGTATAACGATTATACTAATATTATACTAATTATACTCAGTAACTCATTTATATTTATTGATTGAATCATATTGGATCGTGTCGCGTTTATAGGTAGCTTGCTTTTCTGTATGATGGGTAATTTTGGATACACAGACATATTATATCATCAACATATTATTACACATTCCGGTTTCCTCGTTTAAATTGGCAATTTCGGTGATGTCTTGAGAACAGATTTGTCCTGTATCTTCGGCGATGTACATATCTACGATTATCTCGCACATAGCTACGGGCATGATATATCTGACAGATAATCTCCGCCAAGAACACAACGCCAGCTATGACGTAGCCCGTGACGAGTACAATCAGAAAAGGAACTATTTGTTGGAAGCCAACTTCAGACAACGTGCTATGTGCATTTAAAATTGTTTCTGGCCAATAAGATAAGTGAAGATGCTGCAGAATCCCACCATCTCGAAGGCGGGAGATTCTGAAAATATCTGACAATTATTCCACTTATTTATCACAATAATAAATAACTTATTGTAAATTGTCTCGGTATTTACTGTTTACTGAGGAGGCGCGTGTAAGGGCTGCCCTTCGTTGCAATCATGCCCAATATAAGTGGTGGCCGCTTTTCCGAGATCCAAACGATTTTACACGATAACGATGCTGTGTACGCTGGAGCAGTTTGTTTTGTAACCAAGAAAGTGAATTTCTCCACACAGACTCTATCCACATACGATGAGTTGTACAGAGGTTCCGGCTCTTTGCCGTTGTGCCTGAAATATTTCTCAAAGATACTTCGCAGTGTAGGATCATTCGGGTTCTGTTGAAGACAAAACATTGTTTTGATTATAATAAAAAATATATCTGCGTGAGGTAAAAATGTAATTACGAATATATTTTACAGGCAATCGTAGGTTCTATGCTTACATCAAGAAAGAAGAAAGCTTCGCCCTTGTCCAACACACCCAGTTTGTATGTCCCGTCATCAACAAACTCTTGATAAGTCTGGAACGGCATCTGCGTCTTCTGGTTGGCGAGGAACGATATGAGAGCAGCCGAGTAGGCGGCAAAGAACACGATAGACGTGAGTCCTGCCATCAGGTACACGATGCGAGCCGACATTGACTTCGGCGTCTCGTCCTGACCTGAGGATCATTGACATTTTGGACATTCAGACATTTATTTAACCGTATAATTCCCTCCCGTTTCGTTTGGTAACATTGCACTCTAAGTGATGACAATTTAGAAAACGCTACATACTGCAGAGTGGGAATTTTAACTGGCCTGTTAGCTGGTGTAAGTTTGTTGGTTTATGTGACATACCTTGCTGACAAATCAATCCTAATATTTTTTGTAAAATAGCTGCAAAATGGTTTATTTCTGATCTCCCGGCCTCCTCGTTGCCAAGGCGACGTCCAAGGTATTGCACGACGCCCATCACGACGGCGATCAGGAGGATGGAAGCCAAGATGGCCGACCACAAGTATAATTGGAACGGGGACAGAAAATCGGTCCATAGGAAAATTCCAGTATTCGGTTCGCGAATGAACATACTTATTCTGCAAAATTATAGGCAAAAATAAACTGATCGTAATGATATTATTATTTACAGAAATGTATGTGTTATTTCATAATACAATTAGTGTAGGTATAATGTAATCTGTAGTAAAGTAGATGACTGAAAGCTACTAACGCCCTGGCTTGTATGGGTTGGAGGTAGTCGACAACCGCTAATCTCTCAGGCAGTGTTCTGAATTCGCCCACTGAGAAGTGTACGTCACCTCTGCCAGTCATTCCAACCATGCCAGTGAAGGTTCCGTTGTCCATTTTGTAGCCATAGCTTCCAAATTTGTCTTTCTTGACCAGCTCAGATGCGTCTATGAATTCGGATCTGAACATATGTATTATTGGATCACATATTAGAGTTATACGTATCTATTGCAACCGTGAAACTAAAGATGTTCAAATAACTTACTTTAGCTTGACATGAGAAGAAATTATATCCCAAATATTCCCATAGTAACCTCCAACAATAAGCTCGTTTAACGTCTTGCCTCTCGAAAATTGCACTGAAGGTATTTTCTGTAACACACGTTGAAATATTATTGTTATATTTGTAATGAATCGTTCCTCAAAACACATAACCAATGTATAAAATTGGAAAATAATAATGCTTATATCTAAATTGAGCCTAGATAATAAATCTCCACTAGCAAAATTAATGTTTTACAATATGCGTCAATTAATAATATCGTTCGTTCTTTTATTTCAATGCTTTACTTCGGTAACAGCCACTTTGAACGTCGCCCCCTGCAAGTCCATGCGTCGCTCGTACAGATGTAGCCGCGTGACGTTCAGTCCTCCAGGCCGCCAATGTCCGTAGCGGTTCTTGATCAGAGATCCCCCCTCAGTGATCCTGTAAACCTCGGTGAGTTCGACCTGATCGTCCCGACGTTCAGCCAATAGGAACTCACAGTCCAGAGGCACGTACACGTTGTCCAGGATCACGTCCAGTGGCGTGCTGGACTCCAGGAAGACCAGCCAGCGTGGATACGAGGAGAGCTTAAAACATTTTATAATTATTGAACCAGGTAAACTTCAGGTTTGCTGTGGACACAGTTTTGTTTGTAAACGTTTATTTCTTAGAAATGTCAATATCCTTACTATTTAGTATTTTATATTAGATACCTTTGAAACTTTGAAGATATTCAGGTTTTGTGTCTTCTTTATGTCTTGTTCTGTAATGAATGAGCTTCCAAATATAACTATCAGTGGTCGATTTTTCTCGCAGCCAAAAGCGAGTTGCCCTGTTCGATGAGTTGAACTAATGTTTAATGTTGCTGCCTTCACGCACTTATTTGATAATTCTTTATTTATCCTACTTATTATGTAGTCTTGCTTGATCGATGCATTTTCTGCTCTGGCAATAAATACACATCCTGCTCTAAATGAGGATGTTAAATCGGCGACAAGATTGACATATTGGTCCATAGAGAATTCATTATCCTCCCCTAATATTATTTTAATCAGACCCAATAAAATTAACACTTTATTCATGTTTGTGTTTTCCTGTTTTATTTTAATTATTAGTATACTTTGATTTAACTCGATTTCTATATCTTCATAATTAAGTGTGTCTTGGACTCTGAGCACCTTTTTTCACGAATACAATGTCGGGTCTGGAGCAGGACTTAAGAAAATGAGGACACCTTGAAAGGTACAAACAAAACACACAAGATATGTACGTGAATGATAAGTTTATTGATGTTATCGTCGCATGTAGAAAGGATCCTGTAATCTATTGCTGAATCATAACGCATATTTATGACAGACTCTCTTTTATATTTTGACTCTGAAAAATTGAAAATATTTTCTATTTGACAACAATCTGACAGTCTGATAGGATCAGGGAAGTTATTTCGACTTATTTTACAGTCCTTCCCGATTGGTTAAGAAAACGTAATTTTATTATCCCTTAAGTTTCTTTAATGCTAATAGTTGTTAATCTTCAAGGCTTAATTTTGAAGCCATAAGCTTTATTTCCATATAATTATTCTACTGTGTCGATACATCTCCTTGTCAGTCCACGCTCTCTTTTGTTTTTCAACCGTTTGCTCCTCCTCTTTCCGCGGCTACGACTGCAGGTCACATGCATCACGTCGGTACGAAATATTTCAATCACAAGAACTACGACGCTGACGACGACGCCCGCCGCCGCGACGGCGAGAATGGGAACAACTTGTTTGAAAGATACTCGTTTCAATGGACTTTCAGCTTCTACTATTTGGCTGGGCCAGAATGATCGCTTCAGACGTCGTATAACTCCACTGTCGCGAAGATAATGCAAACTGAAAATTAACATAATCAAATCTTTAAAATCCCTTGTGTCAATTAAAATTGAATTCCAATGGTTATTATTTTCCGGCTGTAAATACTTTGAAAAGTCTCAATTCCTGTCAATAAAAATAATGCAAGTAGAAGTAATCTTCACAAAAATGAAGACTTGCCGGAAAATAATGTCAAATACCTAGAGTTATGAAACATACTACCAAATTACAGGGGCAAAAATTGTTTGTTTTTTGTCGATTTAGTGAACACCCATTCCTTTTCGTCTGCGCTTCTACTTATGCAACTCAAGTTATTGGGATTATGTGTGAGAGTGTAGATTAACTCTTACAGCTGAGATTGACCATAATCATTGCATAATCCAGCCAACTATTCTAGTTCTCTTGAAGCGATCATGAGGAATATCATGAGCACCGAGTTTAATGGTTGTGGGCATGACTCATTTTCTCATAACATGTATCATAACTTACTGATGATCGAAAAGGTCTCTAAGCGAACTTCTTTTATTCACAATCATGCCCATGGACCGCGTTTGAATCTTTTCATGGAGCCACATAATAGTGCATGGAAGGTTTTGCAAGAATAATCCAGAGCTTTCTTTCGTGGCTAAGAATGCAAATTTTTCAGTGCAAATTCTTCCCAACATAGTTTTATCGTAAAGAGGCTTGAACGTTTTTTTGTCGTGAACGAAAAATTTTTCGTATAAATATTGGAATAGCGGCTCGCTGGAATTCTGAAAACAAGTGGTTAAGGACAAATTACAAAAACAGAAAACGTCCTTCCGGTTTACTCAACAGCTCCTCAAGTATCAAAGTCTTATATGGTATACTAGTGTTACGATATGAAAATCAGAAATATATCAATAAGAACTTCTAGTGTTTCGTGTACTTACGTCAAATAATTCAATTGTTGCCGTTCTCTCCATAACGCCTAACTTATACGACCCGTCATCAGCAAAACCTTGCAACGTCTCAAACGGCATCTGAATTTCATGATTAGCAAGAAAAGCTATCAGAGTAGCCGAGTAGGCGGCAAAGAACACGATAGACGTGAGTCCTGCCATCAGGTACACGATGCGAGCCGACATTGACTTCGGCGTCTCGTCCTGACCTGAGGATCATTGGCATGAGCAAAGACACTCAACAAGTGTTGAAGAGTTAGTCACAGCTTACCTTGCTGACAGAACAAGCCCAACACTTGCAGCCAGCAGTCAGTCACGTGGTACATCTCGTGTCCCTCGGCCTCCTCGTTGCCAAGGCGACGTCCAAGGCGGTGCACGACGCTCAGCACGACGCCGATCAGGATGATGGACGCCAAGATGGCCGACCACAAAAATGGTTGAAAAGGTGAAAGGAAGTATGTCCATTCCACATTAATTTTGTCAGGTTGACAAATTATTAAGCGCATACTGAAACAGTTAGTAATAACTTGAATTGAAATAAGAAAGTAGGTACACTTTAAAAACAACCAATCGTATTTTATGAACCTGCTAGTGACTGCTGGCATAAGAAAGTCAACTGATGCCATTCTTGCTTTAGTTATCGTGAATTCTGCCACAGAAAATTCCACTTCGTCGTTGATAACCATCTCCATCATGCCGATCCACGATCCGTTGGCCAGTTGTTTACCGTACGGATATTCCAACTCGTTTGTTGTCGAGAAATTGGTACTGAAATTAAGCCTTATGGTGTAACTTAAATTGACATTAAACAAGTTCTACTTACTGTTTTAATGTTCTACTTACACAAAGTTCAAACGACGCTCTAATATCTTCCATATTTGTCCAAAGAAACCACCGACGTCTTCCACTTCATTTCGTGAATTTCGTTTCATCGAAATTGCGGGCTGATTCTGAGAAAAGAATGACGAGTTGAAAAATCTTTGCTTGAAATAATCATTCAGAGATTTTCATCGTGCTTATTTAAGCACAACTTATCATGTAGTGGAAATAGCAATGTTACTCGACTGAGCTTACGTCAACGACAGTTGCTCTGATTGTCGCCCCCTGCAAGTCCCTGCGTCGCTCGTACAGATGTAGCCGCGTGACGTTCAGTCCTCCAGGCCGCCAATGTCCGTAGCGGTTCTTGATCAGAGATCCCCCCTCAGTGATCCTGTAAACCTCGGTGAGTTCGACCTGATCGTCCCGACGTTCAGCCAATAGGAACTCACAGTCCAGAGGCACGTACACGTTGTCCAGGATCACCTCCAGTGGCGTGCTGGACTCCAGGAAGACCAGCCAGCGAGGATACGAGGAGACCTGCAATGATTGATTTACGCAGTAGAATGGGATCGGAATTTCGAATATAAGTATCCATGTGGAACATACACAAGTCCTTTTTAAAAACTTGATTTTCCAGAAGAAAACACAATTAAAAACGAATATTTTGAGCATGTGGGTTTGGAGAGTTTGTTTTTGACTATAAGAATTAACTAATAATTTTAACTAATAGGAACTAATAATTATTTCCCTATCCAACAAATATTGATGGTAATTCGAGCTCCATCTTAGCAGTTTACCGCAGGTTTACATACCTTCGTTCTCCATCCTAAGTTTTGGAACGAATCAGTTGAAAGTATGACGTTGAGAGGACGGTTTTGCACGTGACTGTTCTGAACTTCTGATTGGTGAAAGATTGTGTCACCTTCAGTGATTATTAATCCTGTTCTTATGTTTCTTAAGGATGCACATTTAAATAAGGTTTTAATTTGCCTAATTTCTTCCATTGATGACTCCTGTGAAGCAATAAGGAAAGTGCAGCTGAATCGAAACAGAATTTTTAGATCTCCAATCAGCCCACTCATTTGCTCGACTGTTATTTTCTGTTCTGAGTAAACACTCTTCACAACGATTATGAAGACACATTTGTAGAGCCACAGAGTGTGCATCTTCATCAATAAATACACCTGAAGTTTTATAGAAGTAAGGAAACGTTTTTAAATCGACCCCAAGAGTCTTACTTCCCATCAAGGTATAAGTAATTTTATAAGATTATCGGATGGATTTTTATTTGACTTCTATTTCATATTGAGTGTTAAAAATATGTTTTTTTTGTAATGAATATAAGTTCAACAAAAGAAATGCCTTCAGCGTTTATTATTACAATACAAATCGATTGTTTCTTGAATATATATAAAACAAAACACCCGTCGAGCCGTATTTGCAAAATAAACAATTTACTTGCATCATTACCCTGATTAAATTTTGACGTGACATACCTTGACATCGTTCTGTACTCAATACTTATTTATATAAACGAATAACCTGAAACTTTCTTTGTTAAATGATATTAACAATGGAGTCTCATTGGTCCCTTTTAGCAACTGCCTGTAGGCAACCCACAACGCATTGGAAGTATTGAGGGTTGCGTTCAAACCCGGCACCTCCACTTATGATTGTTATATTGCTTTATTGTCCCTCAAACACCCAGAAACTTAGAACTGAAGACGAAATTTAGCATAATACATAAAATTTTGATAATGGGCAGGGTATACGTATTTCTTTGTCATGTACTTGTATTTTATTTATCTCAGGACTACAATTTGTATTTCCATTTTTTCATGATTGAAGTAAGTTAATTTGTATTCTTGAATGAAACTCTATGTGATCCACTTTTACTTTCTCATACCACAGAAAATATTATGTCACAAAACAAAGATGACTCGTACATGTATGAAATATGGAATTTGCTTTCCAAGAAAAAGTACAGGTAAATCTTGCCATAGGTAAAATGAATGATTATTCTTGTTCCATAGCTCTTGAGAATAGAGAAGCTTGTAATATTTGAAAATAATATTATTTGTAAAAAAAATCTAAACATTGCAACGGTCTTGGCTGTGCGCCAATATTACTGCCTCACTCGCAATGTTACCGATTAAAATTAATTGTCCGTGAGAATCTCTGGCGATACCGGCGCGTCGTTGGTACCGGCAATGTCGCGATAGAGATCGGCCATTATGTGCATTGAGTGTGCAAACACGCTTGTACTTCATTTAACACGACGCGAAGATAGCGTCAATAAATCCTGACAATCGCAGATATAAACGAAGGTGAAATAAACCAAAACCGAAGCAGTTACAATCAATGTTCTACGTTCATCGTTATGACGATTTTATAGTCTATAACGGTGGAAAATTTAGTGCGAATCCATTTCGAATTTGAATTAACGACAACTGGTATTTTTCTTTCGAATAATGTCGTGAAATGTTATCTTCTCAATTTATCTAACGCCTCGGCGATTTGCATAAACTCTTCTGATACTTTACGGTTAGATTCTTTAGTAACTCTTGATAATGAATGTGGAACAATTGAAAAGAGTTAGTTTCGTCCTCGGTAGGAAACTCTTGAAATAGCAAGATATTTATTCTTCAGCGATGATTTACTTCGTCTTTAATCTCTTACATTGTCTCATTTTTTACTGCGCGATGATTCCAGTTTTCGTACAGAACGCTTTATTACAATGGATATATTTCATTCTGTTCTTGTTTTTTAAAGTTATTCGCTTGGCAGCTACACAACGACATTGTTTTGTGCCTCGCATTGGCACCAGAACGGCGCCCGTTGTTCACAGCAAACTCTATTTAAATGTCTTTTAAATGTAAAAGATGTATTATCTATGGCCTTTATTGTCTACAAAATAACATGCATTATAATATTGTGTGTACTAACAAGATTCATCGTTTCATCAATGGTCCTCTCAAATTTGTGATTTGATCTTTACAGATGGTCATAAAATATTCGTAGCGGTATAAAATGTAATTTCGGTGTTCATATTTCGAACGTAGTTCAGTGTTTGCCCGCTAGACAGTAAAATGTCGCATCGACCGGTTGGTTGAACTTTGTTAGTTCGGCATTCTCCCGCCGCCGATCGCTGGCGCTACTTCCCAAGAGCGCGTCGTTCAACTTTTCGAATTAGTTCACTGTTCTGCCGTCGGCGCTTCAGGTAGTTCACGCATTCACCACCAGGCGTTACGTGAAATGGCGGAAACAAGTACAATTATTGCGGAAAGTCGGACATTAGGTATATTAATCTTTTTAATATGACATCAAACTCTTTCACGCTTCTTTAAATATTTTCCGTAGTTATAATTGCAGACAGAATATTTTGCTGATAATTAGGTACATTAATTATTTCATCAACATTACACAAACTTTACCTGTAATAATAATGAAATAATTGATATCGAAATGATGAATTATCCGACACAAATCAAATCATCCCATCATTCAGAGTCACCCTCCCCCCCCCCCCCCCCCCCAGCAATGGGTTCACCCGCCACCCACCTCCTACCGACGCCTCTGCCGCCGGAAGCCATATTGATTTCCTCTCCCCTCATCACCGAGGGAGCAGCTAGTGCACTATTAGTTAATATAAGTAGCAGACTGCGCGTGGAAAACAGTAGCCTAATAGCAACATCATTGGCTCCCACGTATGTTAAGGCGTAACGCAATTAGAGGGTGCAGGTGGCAGGGGGAGGAATGATGGTCGGCTATCACGCAATATCAACGCCTAGAGATTCCTCCCCTTCTTCACGATAACACGGCAATGGGTGATACCTGTCCCGGGGCATTATTTATTGTCAATCGAACTTGGCCAAATCCTAATGGATTGATGAGTAAATTTATGATTATACATTTTCAGTTTTCTCTTTAAGAACGTAACCCTATACATATTTCTGCATTACTGTTGCATAATTGTTAACTATCCATTCGTATTATAGGTACATTTTAATTGTAGGTAATTCCATTAAGGTAGATCTGGCTGAGGGAGCAAATCCCATGGGCGCATGGACCAGGGAAAATAACTGTGTACCTACATTTTCCCGGAGTTCAAAGCATTTTGGTGTTTTTTACTTTTCTGTAATAAAATTAACTGTTTTCAACGTAACGAAAGTCATCTAAAATGTTTTTAAATTGATTTTAGTAACCTTTTCCATTATAAACAAAAATAAAATATAGCGTCAAAGAAAAAATATTCAAAAAATTTCAGAGAGAGCCGAAGTACTTACTTTTTGGAAAATAATTAAACAATTGACTAACTGAATTTTTTTTTCACCCCTTTCCGTGCTTTTTTATGGTATTTGTAGAATTTAAGGAGGACATGCCTGTACTGCCCCCCCTTCACCATCCCTCCTATAAACACCTTTGTAAGTAAATAGATGGCAATTAATTCTCATCAGCTTCATTTTCCGTCTGTTAGGTTAATACTTTGGCTTGAAGATGGAAACTATACAATTCATACTTAATGCATTTTTGGTGGTAAAATTTTGCATTTCTGTCAACTCCGACCATCCCTGTGATGCATTCTACACCTTAAACTTGTAAATCTAACAACCCTGTTATGTAAATTTAAAGGCGAACTTCCATTTCCTCGCGTCTAGTTTCCCGCAACCCCACTAGAGATGTTACTTGTGTAGGAAGCGCGGGTGAACCTCACAAAGCGCATGTGTTAGCGATGTCCAATTAAAACATTGCAATGGCTGAATAGGAATACACCTCCCTCTTCCCCTCGTCACAATTTCACCCTGACGAACCGTCACCATTGGCAACCACAACCACAACACTATTAGCAGGAATAAGGTGCTAAATACTTGCACGGAATATATTATACATCTCATTAATAACTGATAATACAACACGTTGTATTCGGGACAAGTTGATCTGTTGATGTATCGCGGGATTAAAGAGTCACGTGTTAAGATGATAACGAGGTCCATTCTAAAGCATCAATCCACACCCATAACTTGTTTGCCGCAATGTAACTCGTATTGTCGTGCAGAGAAAAGTGAAACAGATTTCATTAAGAATAAGCTGCTGAAATACGTTCTATTCTATTCTATATTCTAAGACTTACAATGAATGACATTCGAGATGCCGTGAATGTTTATCACATTTTGTTCTTCTAACACATACATGCCGATGTGTTTATAGTTACACAGGGAATTTGTTGACAGTCGGAAGAATTACAAGTTGCTTCATAAAAGACACTAAATTAAATTAATTATTAATAAAATCGATCTGGCTTATTTTTTAGACTTGACGGAAGCCAAAATACTTTATTCATTATCTCTGCATACAGGAATAAGCATAACTACTTATTAATTGATCAATTTTGATAGCGACATTGCATCTTAGTTTCGGGCAAAGTTTTTGTCACATATTTTTGACACATACAAACTAAATTAAAGAAAATCCCCACAACGTCTGGAAACCTCGTGTGTCAATTATTAATAAACAACAATACACTACCCATCTTATTCTGTTACACTTGCTTTCTCATTCCTACCTGAAAATTCGTACGAACCAAATGCAACAAATAAAAAAAACATTGCCTACCAATAATCCTTCTCAAATAATGATATTTTATAGCTGTTTTGTTGTTTAAAAACTGTGTTAGATAAAAGTCAAATTTCAACGATGCCCGGGCTAGTTTTAGGGTAGGGGTGAAACGGGCCCTCGCTAGGGACGTAAAGGTCAAACGGTCCGAATCCCAAATTCCCAAATCATTCGGCACAGGGGGAGTAAATGTCAGGCAATGTAACTTGAACCAATGGGAAATGTGAGGCTGTGGTGAGAGATCTTGGAAACAGTGACACAGGAGTTCTGATCATCAGTTTGCACCAACAACGATAATTGCATGATTCTATATCATGTAAATGATTTACCTAAATTATTATGTTAAAGTTATGGCCAGCATACTAAAATTGTGTAACCTTAGAGTGTAACTATCAAACTTTCAAACAAGACTATGGAATAATCTATCTTAGAATGATTTCATAATTAATACTAACTGAATGGCGAACATATATATTTTACAATAATTTAATACAATTTCCCCCACGCAACTTTCGTCCAACTCCGCTCTGCCCAACTTTGTGCGTGGGTGATTAATTCAACTTGTATTGGCTCAGTGAGAAGATATTTGCACATGGAGCTTGGGATGACGGGTAGAAATTAAGTTTTATTAAATAGGGACTTATTTCCATTTAACATAAAAGTCTGATTTTGACATTTTTCATTAAGAGAAAGTCTGATATCCTGCAGTTTCCAGGACTCAAACAGACAATTACTTTCTGAGTTTCATTTCAACGTACATTGAAAAGAGCATTTTGTTGGGAATTTGGCTTTGAAAAGCTCCCCGTTCCCTCAATCCAATATCCTCTTAATGACAATCCTATGGGCTGTTGATAATTATCATGTTTTGAATCAAAGTGGCCGGGCTTGTGAATGAAGAGAGTGTGTGTTCGCCGCCATATTGCCACCCCCGCCCCCGCCCTGCGCCGGGGGTGGCTGACGACCCCGTGTTTTATCGATCAGTCAGAACTCTCTGCACCGGTCACTCTTGTAAACAACCAGATTGATGACTGTATAGGAGTGATTATCGTCAGAGCATTTGCATTGCTCGCACTCGGAGATTTGTAACGCAACTTCTTCGACCCGATGACTTATATCAACATCTGCTTCAGCATTTACACCTCCGCACGTGACAAAATGAAAATAATAGTTACATTTACACATTATAAAAGAAAATTACTTAAAAAACTGATTCCCCCCCAAAAATATAAATTGATACAAACAGGCAGTTTAGTAAAATATCCATCTAGCACTTTTTTTAAATTTATTATAAATTAAATACATTTTAACGTACCCACATTTTAACGTTTACATTTTAACGATTTACGTTTGGTACCCCCAAAAGACATCAATAAATAACTCTTCTGGGCCCGGATTCACAAAGATTTTACCCTTTAAAATAAAATCCCTTTTTACAGCGCTTATTAGATCAATTAGATACACCAAAGTGGGGTAAACTATTTATTACCCCGGGGAAAAAGCTCGGGCCCTGGTGACAAAAGTTTGACAACAATTTAAGAATCATTTACAATTTGTATCATTTTGATACAATCAAAATGTATCTAAAACCTACCTATAATTCGAAGTATCGTTAATTTCTCTTCAAACGAAACCTATACAACTGAAAATATTCGCTTTTTCGTGTGTCAGATATGCGACATTTAAATTATGACCTTGGAACAGTAAAAGTTAGGAGACCACACAGAAACTGATTCACAACCCTAAGTCAGACAACAATCAATCAAACAACAACACAAACTCTTTCATCAAACTCGAAGTCTTCTCCAACGCCACGCGACCATCCATGTGGCCGTGAATCTGCGAACAATGCCCATCATAATGAAAACAATACCCTTTGTTTACGTAGTTGTATCTGACTGTACATACAGACTTCTTGTATATGAACTTGAATGCCATTCTATAACCTTACATCACATTATAATGCATGCATGACTGCAATGGTGTTAGTACTCTCATATAGAAACCAAACAAAATAGTGCCTATATTGTACTAGTACTCTTCATTTGAGTAAAACGCCCAGTGATGACTGACATTTTCAGATAGTCCATTGTTGATGCTTTTGTATAGTGTTATGCTCTATTATATTAGCCTTTGATGTGGTCGGGTATTCAGTTTTATGCTGTTCTCGTTAGCAAGTGGAAGTGCAGATTCTGCAGCCGAGCTGCTGGTGTTTTAGCAGATACTTGGCGGAGCGTTTGGTGTCGGAGGACCAAGGGTACGTTAGACTTCTGGGTTTGCCTTGATGTTTAGTAGGAATGAAGTTGTTGTGAAATTTGAATATAATAGAGTAATTTAATTATTAATGAATGATAGTCTTCTTAAATTTTGCTATTTGTCTTAAAATATTACAGGACATTATTTGTTGTATTCATCCAACAGCAAAATGTTCTGCAGAGGTACGCGGTGTCATATTTTCCTTCCCAGAGTAAAAGCATAGATTAGTAAAAGATGTGAAACTTGAAAATTATTAGTCAATACAAAAATTGAGTTTCTACCCAAAGTATGTTCACGTTGTTTTAGGTTCCGTTTGGCATAGTTTAAAATCTTCCAAAGAATACGGACATTATTTTGGCGTGTATTGTTGAAATTGTTATGAACTTCTGTACCTATACTGTTGCTGCTTTCAGATCAGGTAATTATAGATCCATCACTGTACTTGAATATAAAGTGATGCATAAATCGAGTTAAATTGCTTACACCGAAGGAACTTCACAGTCGATTCTCTTTCAGTAGATTACTTACACTTTCGCTCTTTCTCATCTAGAAATCTAGGTGTTCGTGTTACCAGAACTCGAACTACAATCATTTTGTATGGCTCTCAGTTTTTGGCTCATTTACAAACAGCTGAAGCTCTGTGCGTGTGTCATTGATTCTCCGTGCTTGATGCCTCGACAATGGCAGTTCCTCGACAGCGTCGTGAATGTTGGGACACCGCGACGTCCCGGGGTCCGTCTTACATGTCGCCAACCACCTCAGGTGTGAAAGAGGCGGGGCAGCGCAGAGGTGACATGCGAGAATCTATTGAGAGAATTGGGTTATATGACGGTTCACAGGTTTTATGGGGTTCTAGAAGAGAACCCACCCCCAACCCCCATTGACTCGTACACCCCCAACGAAGTCAAAGTGTTTGTGAAAAAGCCAATATTCTTCATTATTGGCACCCTGGCTCACCTGTCCCACCTGCGACCTTCTATTCAGGAAGGTAATTGATGGACAACTTGCAGCTGAGCCGTGAAGCTAAGGGTGGTTATCTCCATAAAAACGTACTTTTTCCAATATACTAAAAATAGTTTAAACTTTTACAATGCCTGTACGACTTACAAACGAAAACCTAAAAAGTCAACGAAATATGGTATTAACCATATTGAATGTTTATATTTAAGAGTGTGCTTCAAAAATGTTCGCCAAACAGTTTTTACTATTTAAGCTTTTGCTTTTATTTTTACAGTGCACATCTTAGGTTGAGTACAAGGCCGTTCTGTTTGCATTATAATGTGACCTATAACATTAAGGAATTATAATATTTTAACAATAAGCACTTCAACAAAATTATAAAATCCATATTACCACCTAATATCAAGTACAGCTTTAGCTCCGATTATGATAAAATGTATAAATATTGTAATGTTTTACAGGTTACTGATTTGTTTCTTTTTAAATTTATTGTTAAATATTATTTTTCTGAAACTTTCAAGCATGTAAATTCTCACGATTTTAATACTCGACACAGTTTGCTTGGTAATTATTTGATTCCACATTGTACGAATAAGTATGGCAGACGTTCTATTAAATTTCAAACACCTTACATTTTCAATACTATCCCTTCCAATCTAAGACAATTAAATAAGTACAAAGAAGTTAAAGATCTCATCAAGAATTGGCTCATTGATGAGAGGTTTAATTAATAATTAACTTTGTAGCTTCAACAAATCCAACTAGATTCAACTAGATTCTAGATTCAATTAGATTGATTCTAGTAGTTATTTGGTATAAGAAACTTTGATCTTGTATTTCCTTTATTTAGGTCCAATATCTTCATTTTATGTCATGCCTATAGCTTATTGCTGTTTTCCTGTGTTTTGAAAGATTTGTGTACAATTTTTTGCTATGATTGATTTAGTGTGTAAATTATTATTTATGTAATCCACAGATAAGTCCCTGTTAGGGATTTAGTGGAAGAGTGAAACTTTGTATTATTTTCGTGTGCTAATAAAAAGTAAGTTCAATCAAAAAAAAACATTTTTTATTTTTTACATTTTTTCAGTTTGGTCACTTCACTAAA
The DNA here is from genome assembly GCA_934045905.1 of Leuctra nigra. Classification (NCBI taxonomy): domain Eukaryota; kingdom Metazoa; phylum Arthropoda; class Insecta; order Plecoptera; family Leuctridae; genus Leuctra; species Leuctra nigra. The sequence goes on along the minus strand of OW203761.1, from coordinate 21,658,186 downwards.
CAAGTATATTAAGTACCGACATTGTCGGGCATCACTTTGGCATATTCTTGTTTGTTTTTGCTTGGTGCTTAACTCTTCAAGTTTGGTTTGGATTTGCACGAATTTTAATCTCCAAGAAAAGTACATAAATCTCCAACTCCTCTCTTCGGATGAATGAATCGCAGATCTTTGCCAACCTGAAGATCCTTCTACTTCGCTGACCTCGAGGAATGTGCGAAGGTGTAAAATATATTTGAAATTGGTCCAAATGTCCCCCGCTGTGCAGCATCCTCCTAGGTAGAGAGAAGATGAACATCGATACATTCTTGTGCGAAGTGCGACGGAATGTGGGCAGGTGGACTTGACCACTCATAATGAAGTTTTTATAGAATATGCTCTAGCAACCCAGGCTCGAACTTTGATCCGTCAAATATGTTTAATATCGAGATATAATTACACATATTTACCAAACCAAAAACCCAAGAATATTCAAGGGATGTTATAGACATTTTTAATATCTTTCCCCAAATTGTATTATCGTATTTTTATTTTGTCTATACTTGATTATCTCAGTTACTCCTTTCATAGTAGTGGTAACAGTTAGGATAATGAGGACAAAAAAATAGGACAAAAATATTGCTTTTCTATCAAACTGTATGAATTTAGATATTGATTGTATTTTTGCCATGGCGATTCCATTTTCAATCTTGCCAGAGAATAGACAACATTATAAATTTTCGAGTTAGCTCTGTTTTTAATATAAAATTCCACGTGCAGTTCGACAATCTTGAAATCTAAATGTTATGATATTCAAAATTATTTGAACATTTTTGAAAAGGCATGTCTAACTAGATAATTTTTAATGTTGTCTATAGAGTCGTAGTTTATATTTGAACAAATAATTTTGTGTCAAACATAAGCTGCACTTGTTGTTTCGGTATTACATGTAAGAAGAAGTGAATCTAAATCTCTGAATCATTGTTTGTTCCAAAGTTTCATCCCTACGTCACCTGCCCCATCCTTCCCACCCCATTCGGCGTCTTAACTTTTGTGGACCATGCATTCATTCATATATTCGTTTCATTCAGCTATTCTAGAAAAACGTCACAGATGTAACCGTGGCAAAGAAAGAGCAAAGGATATTTTTTCTCAACCCCCACTCTGCGCTGCTTTACAAATATTCTGCGTGTATTTCATTGAGGTATTTTTTCCCCCAAAACCATATCACGACGTGTGGTAACTGATCCACCTGGCGGGGAACGTCGGAAGTGTCGCTGTCAAAGTGGATGTATTATATGGGATTCTATAAGTGGGTGGGTGGGAGGGTGGTTTACCTGCTAGGTTATCACTCACGACGGTGACGCTGACATATTTGCAGGATCCGAGGAGAAAAGCCAAAGTGTCAAATGTGTTAGCCTGAATTCGTATACTTTATGCGACTCCTAGGTGTTGTTTTTCCGAAACTTACAAATCCTTTCATTTTTCAGAACATGACATGTGACTATCTAACAGGTATTATTCGTTTTGACGACCTTGAACTAATTTTTATTTCACTGAGGTTGCGGTTCTAAAATTGTAAGCCACCTACCAAGACCCAAGAATGTGTGATAAAAATATCTTAAACCAACTTGCGTGGGGTAGTTTAATTACCGTTTGGTGTTACGTTTGTCTACCTGGTTTTATCTTTTTCGTGTCTTGTGATTCAAATATTATTAAGTGTCATGCTACTTGACCAAACTGCTGAAGCGCTTCCAAGGGTTCACTCTTTATTGCTCGCAAACAATACAAACGAATAAAAAATAACTTTTTATAAACAAAAAATTCCACCTCTTTTATTGAACTATAAATAATTTTATGTTCACTCTTAATCCTTTTAGTATGGTCATATAATCATCCTTGGGTTCCACCTGGCTGCTTTCATCCATTCGCTTGCTTCCACTCGTCATTTTCCGACATTTCCTCGCCGATGTTACTGATTAAACGAGTGAATTGCTAATGTGATTGAGGCGGCCACGCCCGTGTATGTGAGGACTTTTACTCGTTCGCATTTTGATGGTTGCTATAGAAACAATGCCACGCCCGCCCTTTGCTGGGGTTGAACAATATAGGCATGATGACCATTGGGATAGGTCAGATCATCGAAATAATCATGCATATGAAGTTCTGTGCATGTCGGTTGGAAAGCGATGTTAGAGTTAGAGTTAGCCACTAGAGTTAGATGACGCGTTAGCATAGACTTCAAGGGATGATGCCATCATATTTTAAACCGTTTCTTTTCAATACCACCATACTTTGGCCAAAGGACATAGAAATAAATCATGATCATTAAAATATTTATGTTGGAAAGTGGCGCTAGAAAATTTTCCCAAACTAATATCATCCTATGGTTGCAAATAAAAAAACTAAATTGCAATTTGTCGATTACGTTTTAATAGTGGTAGATGTGCCGGTTTTAAGTGAAAAATTACAAGAGGTGCAGAATTTTAAAGGAACTATTTTTGATGCATTTGAATAAAGCAAGTTTTAAGTTCAAACTGTATTTTAACTCTTCGAACAAAACAATGACATCGATATACTGTAAAATATTTTGCTAATTGGTGCAGCGGTAATCCATTTTGATTGGCTGCATTCACAAAGTCGACTGCATTATAAATATTGATTTATGAGCCACGCATTCATTTAATCTGCTGGCCCAATAAGTTTCAACGGCAAATTATCCAATATTTCAAAACTCGAACGAATGACAATAAATTCACGCACAAAATGAACTGTGTTTTTGAATCAGTGAACGTTTTGTGTGCGCTGGAAAATATTTAAATTGGATTCTCGCGAGATTGTCATTGTGATTTATAGTTTATTGCTTCATTTGTTACTCGGGGAAGAGAGAGAGGGAGATATTTTGGTGAAAATAATTGTCGGGATATCTGCACGTTATAGGGTGAGTTATTAACGTGATAATTTTCTTTGTTCCAGATTCAGGAATATCGGATACAATCGCTCATGGATATTATTATGCATCGCCTCGCTAACACCAGGCCGATGGTAAGTCAGATATTTAACTCAACGAACACAAGGACTGGGAAGAGTACAGAGTTTTTAAGAGCATTGCAACCAAATACGTTCGTAGCTTGAAGATAAATTACATTCATTGAACGGGGTAACAGTGAAAAAATATTATGTTGACCGAAGTTTGTACAAATATAAAAAAGTTACTTTGAAGTTGTTGATTCTATAACTAAATCGAAATCATTTTGGTCTGAAATCATTTCAGATCAATGTAATCCTTATGGCCGTGAAACTATTTCATACTGAAATGGTTTCGTTGTCGTTATAGAATAATGGCCCAGAGTGAGGAAAAGAATATTCACATTTTTAGTATTAAAATATGGCGCATTCTTATACTAATTCAGCATACAAATTACATATTTGCTACGTGCTTCATTTTTGAGTGATAAGTTTAAAATTTTCCCCTTCTTCTGTCATATCATTGGTCATATTCATTCAGGTACTACGTGGATCACAATATTTGTGTACACTTATAAGTGTTTTACTAATAGAATAAACACTAAAAAAAGTTTTGACCTACCCTGATTTGCACTTTTTCAAAGCTCTAAAGTTCTGTCGAAAAGCTTTGATCTATTCCGACAGCTGGACTATTTCCGGCTTTATGTCCTATGAACTGATAGAAGCTTGTCACTTCTCTCAAGAACCCTCTCTCCCGCTCACAATGAGCTGTCACTCTGCGGCCGGACATAGTGACCGTATTGAAGAACCAAGGGTGAGCAAAGATCCGTCCGCTCGGCGCCCTGAAGTAGCATGTGGGAGGCTAGAGCACAAGAGATGATTCAAGTAGAATGTGGGTCTCTAGAGCACACGATAAGGCCGTGTAGAAGAGAGCCAAAATGTGTGTGCTATGTACTAGTATGTGGGTCTGTAGAGCTCACGAAACTATTCAAGTAGAATGTGGGTCTCTAGAGCACATGATAAGGCCGTGTAGAAGAGAGCCAATGGTGAGCAAATGTGTGTGCTTTGTAAGAGTATGTGGGTCTTTAGAGCTCACGAGACTATTCGAGTAGAATGTGGGTCTATAGAGCACACGAGACGAATTAAGTAGAATGTGGGCCTTTAGAGCACACGAGACGATTCAAGTAGAATGTAGGTCTCTAGAGCACACGATAAGGCCGTGTATAAGTGAGCCAATGGTGAGCAAATGTGTGTGCTTTGTACTAGTATGTGGGTCTTTAGGGCTCACGAGACGATTTAAGTAGAATGTGGGTATATAGAGCACACGAGACGAAATAAGTAGAATGTATGTCTCTAGAGCGCAGATCACAAGTGAAGACCGTATGAGAGAGCCAATTGCGAGCAGATATGTGTGCCTTGCAGTAGAATGTGGGTCTAGAGAGGTCTATAGAGTGGGTCTATCGTGGGTATCTAGACTCTAGAGAACACAAGAAGACTCAAGTAGAATGTGGGTATTAGAGAGCTCACGAGAAGACCGTACAAAAGAGAAAATTGCGAGCATATGTAGAATGTGTTGAATGTGGATCTCCAGAGCATAAATGGCCATCTGAAGTGGATGCAGGCAATAGAGCTCAATATCATTCTACGACCCAAAATAGCATCAAAGTTTTTGAATAAATCTTAAATGTATGTGATATCTTGTGTTAGTTGATATTTTGTATTTTGTTTACATATCCTTGCAAAATGTTGCAAATGAAATACAAGAAAATACCAAAAGATATTTTGTGCAGATCTTGTATTTTGTCTCGGACAAAGGTTAAACCATATTCAATTCTACCGTAAGCAATAATATTATCCCGAATCATTCAATTGATTAATTGATGAATTGAATGCTTTTTGAACAATTGATGAATTCTAACAATTTTAATGATTTTCTTTTTTCAAAATCCTAAAAGTGTGCAGTGTCAATCAACATGTTGGCATGCATGAGCTGTCTGTTTGGTCATCCCCACACTCATCTCCTCGCCCTCGTAAAGACGCCCGCCTCTGATTGAAGAAAGTGCACGGGAACAAAGCCGCGAGTAGGAGGATTACCTGTCGTTAGAATCCACGTCGCCGACAATCTTCTTAAGTCCTCGGACGACGGTCAACCATCGGGGATTTACGCGGAGCTGAAGAAAGACTCTTGGACATTCTAATTAACTATCCTTTGTGGAGCTCTTCCGCTTTTCCATTATGTAGCAAAATTATAATCTTATTCTTGGATGCATATTCCTAGCTAAACCTCGTTACAAACCTCAATCGACAGTCTCAACATTGATGACGGCAATGCTTAGGGAAGTCTCATTACATATTTTATTGTAGATTTGTAAATACCAACACTAATATTAATGAATGACAAATACACTTCAAACTCGAAAAAATTAATATTTTCATAAATAAAATATTAAATTTAAATTTCATGTGATATTTTGGCGGGGAAACGATGTGTGACGTATCACTGCCTGGTGTTGTCATTTCTCTAAGTCCACAACAATGTGTTACCACGGTGAATACATTGTTGTCATGGCAATGCACTGCCCGATGTTGTCAATGTCGATCTTCTTGTTTAAAACAAGGTTCATATTTTTTTTCTAAATCAACTACTTGAAAACTATTCATCCCACAACAAAAACAATAGTTTCTCCGTGTTCAGGCAGGTCTCAACTATCATACTAGAACGAATAATTACACATTTATGTTATATGAGTCTTCCATATTCAATACCATTTTGTTCGATACCACAATCCATTTCTTTGTCTGCAATCAGCAATTGTATTATGTTTAAACATACTTGAGACCTGCTCGCAGAATGTGTGAAAAGAGTTCAGGAAAACATAACTTGGCTTCTATATTCTCATTGGTGATAACAATTTTTCAAACTAATTTGTCATTATATTTGAGACAAAGTGGCTCTTCTAAGCTAATCAAATTACATCTGTCTTTAAAATCACACAGTTTACATGTCTATTAGGACTATGGTTAGACCAACTGAATATCACAATAAAGACGTTTCTTGGCTGAGACAGATTGAATCTTCTTTTTCAACTTCAAGGACATAATGACTGTCACAAAATAGGAATTGAACTGTTTGATTTTAGACATAGCTAATGAGCCATAAACCACAAAACGCGCCTTACTTTTCTCCTAGGAGACTCATTTATTCATACTCAGATCAAATATTTGCAGTAGACTTAATTTACAGTCAATCGTTCCCCGACGACAAAGAATCTTGTACGTTTTGAGTAAGAAGGAATGCAGAAGTTGGCCACTAATTGGACACTTCAATGATCTTACCTCTCCCCTACCCCCCTCGTTCCTCCCACAAACCAAACCACCATACGTCACATCTCATTAGCCTCGTTGCCCTCCATTGCTCTCCGAATTAATTCCGTTCCTTCGGTTGTTGCTCTTCCCTTTCCTTCGCACGGCCGATGAGAGCTTCAAACATCAACGCGTACAAGTGGCCTGTTAATTAGGAACTTGCGCATGCGCGGGGCCGAAATGTGGTATTAATTAAGTGTGGTGTCATTTTAACGGGACGGCGGATATACCTGTGTTGTTAAAGCGGTCTGAGGTCTGGGCTGGGCTAGGTGATGCAATTAGGCCCAATTGTGTGGGAGTTGTTTGCAATGTTTTGACATAGATTAATGAGTAGCAAATGATATTTACAATGCGGAAATACATGTGGTGCAATTGAGGGAAGTTCATTTGAGGTTCAATAATCTGGTGGAAAGTATTCTGTATTCAATAGTTAAGACAAAAGTTCGCTATTAGAGAGCATTCCAGCACAAATCCAATTATATTGGGAAAATACAATTAAGTTGATTTTTTAAAAGACAGATGCCATCAGTGCATGAAATAAAAATATACACTTATAAGACTAGAGAGGTATGAAATTGGAACAAATAATACCATTATAAATGTGCTTTGTAGGCGGTAGCATTGTGCCAATAATATGCAAGTGAAGATGAAGTGTTTTATGAACCAGAACTTATGTTTGTGAGCTCATAATAACTGATAAAAATATAGTTTTGTACGATTAAAAACTGACAGCGAGGAACAAAGATGGCTGTTAGTGGAGGTGCCGCGTCGCATTTCCAAGCACGACATGGTGGAGGTGCCATGCACGACATGGTGGAGGTGCCATGCACGACATGGTGGAGGTGCCATGCACGACATGGTGGAGGTGCCATGCACGACATGGTGGAGGTGCCATGCACGACATGGTGGAGGTGCCAAGCACGACATGGTGGAGGTGCCATGCACGACATCACATCAAACAAGTTCTAGGAAATGAGTAATTATCAGCAGTGACAAAGTGCTAAACTCAGCCAGTTCTGCCAACTGACAGGAACAAAACATCGAGCGGGGGGAGGTATAAAAACATCGTTCTTTTCAAGCGTGGTAGCACGATATTTCATCTCACGACTTGCACCGGCTCCAACTAAAAGTATTATACAAATTTTTCATTAGCGCTTTTAATAAGAGGGTCGACTCTGACGCGGAATCCACTCTGCGGCTCTACGCGACGCTCTTAATTAATGTGCAGCTTCACACGAGTGACACATGACTCATGGGTTGGGGGGGGGGGGGGGGGTATCCACGCCATTTTACCTCCGTGTGGCCTAGTGGGATGACATGAAGTAGTCAGAGGAACGGATTACATAGTTATCAACAGTTCTTTCAGCCACTGAACTGATTGTATCATTTACTGATTTTAGTTATTACTTCTGAAAAATAATAAGTTTGATGCTCAGCACGATGTTTCACAAGAGTAAACAGAGGGCAAACTGATGGGGTTTGATGGTTTGATTTGTTCACACTTCAACTTACGTGATTTGCCGTATTGGTTGCCACTATTCTTTTGCTCTCTAAACCCTATAATGACTGTAATTTAACTAACAGCTTATAAGGAAATATGTTATTTAAAAAATCTCAAAACACGCTTCACTCTTCTCTTTGACTACATATTACGAATGTGCTCATTTTGTGAGATAATCTAAGATTAATTTCTAAATATGACATATTGCTCAGTTCGTTATTCATTGTACATCTCAGCACTTTCGAGTGTTGTTGAACCGAAGACGTTTTATTCGGGATTGCTTTTAGTTTTCCATCTCATCTCTGGCCGTTGTTTCACGTAGCTGCGTGTTTTTATTCGATCACCGAACCGTCGCGCTTCACACGGCTTTACAAGCATCGCTAATATTTCCCGAGCCGCCTCGTTGACCGCCCGATTTGTGGACTCGTTATCCAAAAAACCTGCCCAATTCCATTGTTCCCACGTCGTCAAATACTCTGGCTGCTCTTCTCTTTATTAGCAGTTACTCTGAAATCCAATCTTCGTCTTCTCTCTCCAGGAGGCGCTCCAGACCCGTGTGTTTTCTGGAGATAAGAGGACGAAAATGAAAGTCCTTTCATTGAGGGAGTACAAGTAATTTGTGAGATGGATTCAAACTTGCTAGGTTACTTGGGAATTCTAGAACACGATTTGGGCGCCCCAAAGTAAAACATTTCTCGTTGCCATAGTTACGTGCTCGCTGGCTTTGGTATTCTTAACGCGGGACTTCATGCCAGTCTCTTGCGAAGCACTCGACAATTCTACAAGTTTATGTCGTTAATTAAAGTAAAGTAACATTCGTATGTATATTTAGTTTGGAGCTCGCTTTCTCTTCTACCCTATTTATAACGTTCACCTTTTGAATACGAAGAGACTAGCAAGCGGGGTATAACATCGATTAGAGGTAATACGGGCTTAACCCGTTGTTATAAAGAACGGTACAATGCAACAAGGGTTATAAACGTAACTGCGGACCATATCAGATCTGTGTTCGGTCGCCATGTAACATGGAGTCTGTGTTTTTGACAATTCCAGTGAAGACTTTCTCCTCTGCTGCGATTGCAATCTCACAAAGCCTCTAATTCATCAAGGGGGCGGTTTTCATTACGACAAGTGAAACCCCTAACCGAAAGCTTCTTACTCACACAAAAAAGTGAAGCAAAGTAGACTGTTATTCGTCTAATGACAAGGTTGTTGATCGTCTAATGCGCTTGCGCATCGTTTATCCTTATTCCTCGATAACTTCCACCCCCATCCTCCCCCATGCATTCATCAACATCCTTTCTTTCAGCTCTCTTTTCACCGTGGTCAATGAGTGCTTATGAAGCGATATACCACGCGTATATTATACTGACTTAAGCAGGGGTGGGGGTTGTGGAGGAGGGGGCGGCGGGGGTGGGGCGATATTCAACCAAACTCTGGAGCTTTCAATGCTGTTGTGATTATATTGAGAAGATAGCATTGAACGGAAGCAAGAATGAAGTTGAAAGGACACATAACGAATGCTTTGCGAGTGAGTGAGACAACTTCTACTCCATGCCTTTATCCCCTACTCCTTTTGTACTTGACTCGCACACACAAAAATGTGGAGATATAACCCATTACTTTGGTAAAAGGAGACTAGCTCTCTATATATTCTATACCTCTTTCTATTATATAAGTATATATAGATGTATGGCGCTCGACGAGAGGCGTTCAGTTCGTCGGCAACATCGAATCAAGCTCGGCGATCGAGGAGAGCGATCAGCGTCGATGCTTGACGTCGGCGACGTCGGTGGTGCGAGGAAGTCAGAAGATCACGTGTTCGGGTGAGATCAACGGGCTTGTGGTCCGCGACACGGAGGTTCGAGGAGAGCGATCTGCGTCGATGCTGGACGTCGGCGACGTCGGTGCGAGGAAGTCAGACGACCATGTGTTCGGGTGAGAACGACGGGCTTGTGGTCCGCGACACGGAGGTTCGAGGAGAGCGATCAGCGTCGATGCTTGACGTCGGCGACGTCGGTGGTGCGAGGAAGTCAGACGATCACGTGTTCGGGTGAGAACGACGGGCTTGTGGTCCGCGACGCGGAGGTTCGAGGAGAGCGATCAGCGTCGATGCTGGACGTCGGCGACGTCGATGCTTGACGTCGGCGACGTCGGTGCGAGGAAGTCAGACGACCACGTGTTCGGGTGAGAACGACGGACTTGTGGTCCGCGACACGGAGGTTACGCGCGGAGGTTCGAGGAGGACGACGACGAGCTAAAAGACAGCTAAACGTGACGATCGCGAAAAGAGACAAGTGTATTGACGAAGTAAGTCGTGAGTGTGGCTAGGCGGAACAAATTGGGAAGATTTGTTAGAAAAGTGTTACCTATAGGTAATTTAAATTGCGTTAGCGACGGACCAATCGGGTGCCAGTGACGTCACGCTAGTCACGTGGTAGATGACGTATCGCGAGAGTCGACGTCAAGATGATTTTGTTTTTTTCGTAAATGTGATTAATCATTGATTTGTGAATATTCCGCCGATCGCGCTAGTTGTCACTGAGGTGTTTGCCCCGGTGTTGACACGGTCTTGTGGAAACAGCTGTCGGAATCATTGTTCGCAAACACTTCTTTCCCGTGAATAAATCCTGGTGGCAATCCATCGAATCAATAACTCGATATATTGCTGTCAACTACATTATTCAAAACACTGAATATTTTCAATAATATTGTGTGTGGTTTTGGAAAAGGCGAAAAGTGAATATCGTTTGAGATTATTGATTGAGTATTTTGTGGCAACGAAATGGCATTTGAAATTGAATAAATCAATCGTAATTGGCTATTAGAATATTGATATTTGGCTACGTTTATAGAAACAGATTCGGTGGAAATGTAAAAATGATTATTTTATTGCAATAAATAAACTTTTATATCGCATCTAAATCAAATGCTCGTCTACATCGTTTAAGTGTGAACTGATTTCCCCTGAATGATTTAATTAATTTATAACAGTTAGAAGGGCTTTACATTTGATTATGTTTGAACGCTGATCACCCCTAAGGATCATATTTTTTGCAAGGAATTGGACAATATGCTCCGCTGCCCGAGCGTCAATCCCATGTGTATTCACCAGGGTACATAAATCTGCGACGGATCACACCCCCTTCGTACGCGTAATTCAATCTCAACTCAAATTGAAAACGTAAATTAAACTGTTGGGTGTGTGTGTATAGTTAATCAAGTGCAATGCATCGCCCCTCGAGTGCGTTCGACTACCAAATGAGGCGAGAGCGGTGATTGTCGAGGGCGTCTATACGAGCGTCATCACGCCCTGCTCTGGGGACGGCGACGTCGCAATCAACGACGCCGTCGATGGCGGTCCGACGTTGCGGGGGCGATCGTCGGCGAGACTTCGCCGGAGTTCCGACCGATGTTGCCGCCAAACTCGCCACTCGTCGTCGTGCTTTGCTTCAACTGACATTCCATTTTCTCATCGTGTTTCAATGACTATTGGGCTGGTTCCTTCAGGGTGTTGTTCAAGATGATAATAATAAAATGTTGACAATAAAAAGAGTATACTAAAATGTTCATCGTGACATTTTATTCACTTCAATTTTACAAAGAATCAAAAGCTATACACGTCAGCATGTTACCATTCAGATTTTCCTTTAATAAGTCCTTAATTATATTTTTGATGTAACCGGACATAAGCAAATATATTTATTGATCTATTCTTCATGAATTTGTGATAATGTCAGGAAATTATGTATCTGACATATAAAATTAAATCAAATTTTGTGTGAGCTATTCGTCGAAAAAGCTTCGAAAATAGTATTATAGTTAATTGCTTGAAGCTCAATATATTTAGAGTGTAAATCCTGGCGCTCCAGCTAACATAATGCTTCAGGCAAAGTGTAATAATATTTGAAGACAATCTGTCAGCTGAGTGTAACTAACTCGGTATTCACCTCACAAGACACTTTACTCCACAAGAACTCAAACATGTTGTTGTTATTCACTTTGAAACATGAGAACTTGTTGAGGAATCTTCAACAGAACGGAACTGAAATGTTAACATCATTAGAATGTCGTGCAGAATGTGTATCTTATACGATACTTTCTGTTGTCTGACACGAGCTCATGTGTACACCGGCGCGAGGGGGGGAGGGGGTAAAGTTCTGTTTCGCCGATAATACGACGCTATAAGGAAGTTGAAGATGTTCTATTTTGCTTGTTATCTTCTCTCAGAGCCTTGAGGGGTCGCCAGGCGAGGGGTTGCTAGGGAGGAGGGGGGGGGGGGGGGGATGCATATTCTTGGCGGTACACTCGGCGTCGTGACGTCTTCTGTCAAAGTCCAAGTCACGAGCACTTTCCAGAGGAAAATGGTTTATTTGTACTTTGACAAGCTGGAACAAACTCCTAATGTGTCCAGTTTACGATAACCCGATAATCGGCAAGATAAGTAGGTAACACCAATGAGAACATCTAAATCTAATTTACATTTCTGAAAGCCGTTCCCCTTTAAATTTGTTCTCTTCTTTGCAACTTGCCTTGTTATTTTCATGCTCCGTGCAAATAACGACTTTTGACGTCTTATACAATTGATAAGGTAATTTACTAGTTGTGATTCATGGGAGTGGGATGTTTCCATAGTGATTACTCTTGATCAAGTAATTACAAACAAAGCATTGAAACCCATTTCAAATCAATCATCATTTGACCGAAAGCCAAATCATTTTGTCAGACGGTTATTGACTTTGGAAATTGAAAATCATAGATAAATCAAACTCACGATTTCTATGGATTTAAGAGATGTTTTAAAAATTACTAAAGTATAAAAACGGTATTACTATGATCAATGAGAATGTAGGTTTCTTTGGAAAACTTCCATGGAGTCAGGATGATATGAAGGGATGTGTGTTGTGAAAAATATCCGACCGAACCGGGGCTCGAACCCGGTTTCGAACCCTCGATTCTCCTCGGAGATCTCTAACCCTCATCAGTGTGCTGTGTCTAGTGTCCGTCCGTCCGATCGGGTAGCTCAGTTGGTAGAGCTCTCGCCCGGCAAGTGAGAGGTCCCGGGTTCGAGCCCCGGTTCGGTCGGATATTTTTCACAACACACATCCCTTCATATCACTATGATCAATGTTTCAAACTATGTACTTGCTATTTTACCAGCAGAAATTCACATTATGCGGAGACCTTTGCTGTTTGAATGGCAATGTGACTTATTGCTTGACCAATAGATCTGGTCTTGATCTATGAAGCGCATTCACAGCCACGCTTGACGTTCTTCGCACCGCACGCCGTAAGCGACGGTGCGGAACATGACATCATGTGAACCTGGCTCGTGATGATGATGATGATGATGATGATGATGATTGAGACGTCGCTGCTCATGACTGATCTGGAAGTGATACAACGCTTCTGATTCTCAGCTCTGATGAAGGTGAAAAAGAAGATAACATGTTCACTTCAGATACTTTCAAGAGAAATACACTAAAATATTATACATATTCATGAAAATCTATAAAATACAGGCAATATGAATCATTACTAACTTAGTACTGTGTTGACTTTGAGTATAATTACACTTAAGCTAACTTTTCTGAACGTTGTCAAAGTTTAGTTTCTCAATTCATAATCTGGAAAAATCCACCTAAGTAAGATCAATAATTGAAGAGCTCCCCGGAACAAGGGTGAATGTGACATTTCTTAAATTGTTCAGGAACAACTAAAAACCAACCAACACCAGATAAGCCACCAGTGTTAACCAGAGATTTCAATTCTTCTTTTAGAGGGGAAAGGTTCAATATTTCGAACTTAGATTGTGCCAGCTTACGGATATATGGATATTCATCCTTTTAAAGCAAAAAAACGCGTTTTGAAAAATGTGTCACATTCAGCCTTGTTCGGGAGCTCTTCAATTGTTAAAATTCAACCGGCTGTCCTGTATTATTCCATTATTCACATTTTTACCGACGACATGTTTTCATAAAATGAAAAATTAGTAATGAACTAATTAACTAAAACAGATCACAAGAAAGTGAATGCGAAAAGCTGTCTAATTATGGTTTACTTTTAAAACTCAGATTTATTATCATATTTACGAAATTCAAGTCAGTAAAGTAAACCAAAACAAGGTTATACATATTGGTTAATAATGTATGTGCCTAAGTATTTTATTTAAGTGTGTAAGTATTTCTGTACTCGACGTTAGTGCTTTACTGAATAACAATTCGTTCAGAAATTTAAATTCTAGTATTGCTCCATGCAATATTGTTGAGTAGTGAAAATCGAAGCGAAAGTGTGACATCCACTTCAGTCAGCATCACATACTCTTGTCTCTTGTTTCACCTCCGACGAGAGTATTCAACAAACAACGCTCATCTCTGGCTACGTCATCTGTTGATGCCATGAAACACTGCCACGTGGTTGACAACTGCATTGTGGGGAAAACAAACAAGTTACATCATTTCCATCGTCACAGGCATTCGCACAGAGAAGTTTAGTCGATCTTGGAGGATGGCCAAGAAAAGTTCACGATATGTTGATGATAAATATACCTTCCAATAAATAATATATGAAAATATGTTTACGACATTAATTTGTAAAGCTGTTCTGTTAGCTTTCTGTGGATTGATTGAAGCGCACCAACATCTTTGACTGGTGTCGCCATAACGTCTGAGAACGGAAGTGTGTAGAACTAAAGATCTACTGTGCGTTTTTCCGCTCTGATCTCGAAATAGTGTTTTGTCAACACCAGGCACCACGCACCAGGACTGGTTTTACTAGGCATATCTACAAATTGTCAAGCTTGATTATTACAAAAATAGCGAAAAATACCTTTAATCTGATATTCGAGAAAATAAGGAACACGACTGACCTCTGGTGGATTCTTTGGTACTATCCATAAGGGGGTTATAAAGGGAGGATATAAAGGGTTTATTTATGTAAATAAATGATATAAAATTTGCTTTAGTTGTTTGTTATGACTGATAAAGAAAACTTGTAACTATATCTAAATTTCATTCGTTTCTCCTTTTTCACTGCCCTATGGAAACACGAACATCAAAATAAAAAAGAGCATCTAAAAAGTTTCCTGCCAGAAGTGGCTCCATCACGTATCGCTTATTTGTTCGAATAAACAAGACAACAATTTTGTTTCATATTACCTATTCAAATTCTAATATAAACCGTCAATCTGAAAGTCTGAAAATCTGAATCAATCTGAAATTTTGCACACCCACTTTGAGAGCCCTAATTAGTTGAAAAGTGAAAATGGAACGATCAAATTCAAATATTTGGTCACGAGGACTAATATTTCGTCAGATTTTACCTATTTTCTGCCATCAGAAATATCGTTGTCCTATTTCTAAATACACACTCTGTGCCGTGTGTTTTTATATTCTGTCTTTAGTGTCCAGCAATGTCCAGTCTGTATACATCTCTCTGGTCCAGCGAATTGCATCCCGAATCCTGTATCAGCGTCACGTGACTTGCTTAATCTCGTCGGCTCATTGTCGAGTCAGATGATGTTCGAATGAGAGTGGTTTAAAGTGAATCAAGTGAGGGATATTGAAGGAGCTGGAGCACTCTTCTCGAGACCTAATAATACACGTTGTACACTGCTAATTTATTTTCTCGCATGACGTAGAAAGCTGGAGAGACCGAGAAGGGAAAGCAATTTGAGGAATAATTGTCAATGGGAGATCGAAGAAGTGGAGTTGTTGTGAAGATGTTTTGTGTAGCACTTGGATTGTGTCGATACAATGTGATCTTTCAATATACCACTCTAGACTCCACAGAGACTTGCTGCAAACCTTGACATGTCTCGGGTTTGCAAGTAGACCGATAGTGGAGGTGCCAGGTTGAACTATACATTGTGTATGTTATGTAAATTCAAAGAAAATAACAATGATAAGCCTAAAAAGAATGCAGTTTGACACAAAAGATTTGCTACTTTTTGGTGCAATTGTTTTCAGAAAAAAAATACCCTCTATACAGGTTCATAATCACCTGAAATCCCCAAGTGGGGAATAATACAAATTTGATTTTAATTTCTCTATGATTAATCTTCTGATTAAAATGTAATTATGCTTTAATCTTAGCAAAAAGGAATCAAACGGATCAAATCGAACTCCTGGATTATACAGACAATAAATGTAAAATATCCTTGTAATTATTTGAGGTCAAGAGGTAACAAAGTTTATTGAAATTAATCTATGTATGGTTATATAAATTTAAACTCACCACTTGTTTATATATTTTCATTAGAAATATTCATCTGTATTCTACTGATATCCCTGCAACTTGCGAAATGCAACTTATGCAATTGAGGGTTTCAATGGGTTTAATTACAACACAGCAACTAACTGTATGGCAACCAAATGCATGGCAACCAACTGCTTAGCAACCAACTGCAATGCAACCCAAATTTTTTCCAGGTAAAATCAGACTAAAAATTGTGTAAAAACGGAACGAAACCTAATGAGTTTGACCGTCGTTTTTTTTTATTTCGTCATCCTTAGATTACCTAATTTGACGTTTAAATTATGCAGCCAAAGATTACTGAAGTCTCGAATGAACCTACAGCAATCTATAAACATGCGTTTTTCTTGGTTTAGCATTTATCGTAAGATTGACTACATATTATGTTACTATAGGTTTAATTACCTATCATTTTTGCCAACTAAAGTCGAGTGGATTTCAAATAATATTCATTTTCGTTTTAAATCACAGTGCACAGTTTTATGGATTCATAACATCTTCTTCCTCATCTCCTCTACATAATTCGACACAATACTAGAATCAATGCCACGAATTCTCTCCGCTCGCACTTGACTTAATTTCCACCGCCCCCTCCTCAACCCCCTCATATTCTTTACCCACAATCCACCCTTGCAACACACCGTAATGAAATATTTTCAAAGCTCTAACCATGTTACGTCAACCCCACATATTGTCAGTCAGTGACATTCATTTGCGAGGCTCCACTGATGTATCAATTCACACGCTCTTAGGGGGGTAGTTTGGGGGTGCAAAGAGGACCTGACCCTAATGCACTTGTTGCAATCCCACGACGAACATGTTTCAAGCAATTAGGTGCTATTACTTGACTAAACATGACTGAACTGCGGTGTCCCAGTGTCAATATGCTGATGTTTGTTACATGTGTCGGAAAAATGAGATATCAAATGTCATTTGAACATCCCTAGAATATAATTTTTACTTCTTGTGAATTGTAATATTGCTGGAGGTCAACTAAAGATGTGAACCGGCGTCTGTAAATAAACTTATACCCCGACTGAGAATCGAACCTAGATTCTTTGGGTTAACGACCCGTGCTTTTTAATAATTAACTTCATAATGGAAAAGTTTAGTGCAGCATAAGACTGCAGACCAGACGGTTTGGGTTCGATTCCAAGTCAGGTGTCATGTGAATAAGCTGACATAACATCAGATAGTTCGATAATTTTAAATTATTTTTTCTCTTACCAATTGAATTGAACTTAATGTTCTTAGGTAGAATGAATTTTTTTATGACTAAATATGTTTATGAAATGCTTATTCCCAATATATCACCAATCATTTTTATTTCAAAGTCGCTAAATCATTTGTTCAACCAAATATTTCACGCTAAAAGGCAATAAAGTAAAGTGAGTATCTGCACAGCATTATCCAATGAACGCGATATATTCTGGGTAGAAGCTGTGGAGCAATGTGCAGTGCTCTGATTAATCCAATTGCTACCCCCCCCCCCCTCTCTCTCTCTCTCTCTCTCTCTCTCTCTCTCTCTCTCTCTCTCGTCGGCCAAGCGAGATTAATTAGACGTGTGCTAATCGAGTTTTCAACTGGCGACACTGCGCCATTTTCAACCCCAGCATATGCCCGTGCACATTATTCCTATTCCTGCATGCATGCTCCGACATTTGTTTGCGAAATGGTCAAATTAGATTTATACCGCAGCTCTTTGTCAAAATGAGCAGACATATTTTTATTGGGTTAACACAGAACTCGGTGTGTTTTTTTAATGAAGACGTAAATTTATGGTTCACGAATAAATAAACTCTGTTACAGAGATTATGTAGCTTTGTAAAAACTTAATTCATGCATCAAGGATAAGTGTTACAACAAAAACCTTTATACGAGTGTACATGCAATCTTTCTTTGTAACTGTGTATTTGTATCTGCTATCCGAAATCTCAAAAAATTACAGAGTCTGCTCGTCACAAATGTGTCCGTAACATTCTAAATCATTACAAATTAGAACAAAACAAGGCACCACCATTATTTATTTGGAAATATTTAATTTGATTAACTTTTGAATTTATTTCAATGTACACTTGGCCAAACAAAACTTGAACGTTCAATAAATCTGATAGGCTGATAAATGTAAGATCGCACCATCAGAAGTCAGTCTAAGCGATCTCATTGTCTCACTCTAGTAGGTGACCTCACATTTCAATGATAATAACAAGCTTTGATTGGTTACGGGACATGACCAGCAGTCATTCAAATTTGGTCAACGTTCAAGTTTTGTTTGGCCGAGTGTACCTAATTTAGAAAATTCATATCTCAAAACTGATAATGAGAAGATAGAATATGAGAAGATATATATGAGAAGATAGCCAACTACAGTTTTTCATGATAAAGAAGATGTTTGCATTTTCAAAAATATTTTTGACTGGAAATTCTATAACAATTAAGACGATGTTTTAATGGACATGGACAAGTTTCCTACTGATCTTCATGTTGCATTCGTCGAGTATTTTGCAAGGCCATAAGCTTCTTACTTATTAAACTTAATCTTCTTCTCACGGCAAAAACTGCATCCTCTCGTCCAACTCTTCTTATCCAACATTCTTGACGCCATTACGCAAATGAGTTTTCACGAAGTTTACTGCAAACTAGACAGACATTATCTCAGAGTTTTTTTATGAGTCGTGTAGAATGTTGGTACGTCGGGAATCTTTGTAATTCTATGGGTATTTATTTTTATATTCTTTACCTTGGCTTGGATTTACCTTTGCAATGTCTGCATGTAATATCAGAGGAGTGGTTAATTTACTCACAGGGAAATCTTTTTCATGAGCTGTAAAATATTCTTATCTCCTCCGATGTTGAAATCTCTGCAGAAATTCAGCTGTGAAGCCTCGACAATTTCTGCCCCTCTTTAAGTGTTCACCGTTGTGCCCTTCATATTTCTATATTATATTACATAGAAAAAAAAACTATATGGTCAATATTTTCTATGAGAAATCGGGCTGTGTGAGGGAAACTTATTGCTATTACTGACACTTTACAGAAGTGTCACCTTACTGCACTTCTATGCTTCATGTGATATTCTTGTTCGACTACAACCAACCCCTACTGAAGGGCTCTTCTGATTTAGCTCTTCTTTCATAGGGTTGGCCAAAATTTCATATTTTGAAATTTAGAATATCCTTAGAATATGTAGAATATTGGAGAAAACAATGTAGGTACCTATTTATACATCTTATACGTGTATTTACACTGGAGGGTATCTTGTCAAAGAATGGTCCAATCATCAACACTTTGGTACAAATATTACTTACAATTCATCTGGTAAAATTTGGGTTCTAGATTAAAATAGAATTGAATAGATTAAATAGAAATATAATAGAATAAGATAAGATTAAAATAGATTTAAGTCTATAATCATCATCTAACATCTATACGTATCATAAGCTGGCCTAAGCTCCCAGCTACCAGATTGTGATCAGCATCTGTGTTTACATGACACATTGTTCACCCCTGCGTCGGCGTGCGATATCATCTTTCCGCCGCCGCGACGCCTGAATGCGTCATATTCTCGTTCAGCGTCCTCGCTAAGGGAGTGTAACACGACACTGTCCTTGACGCGCACTACAGGAGCAACCAGGGTAGTCACTAGGACGTCGTCCTCGACAGGGAGTGTAACAGACACTGTCCTTGACGCGCACTACAGGAGCAAGGAGGGTCGTCACTAGGACGTCGTCCTCGCCAGGGAGTGTAACATGACACTGTCCTTGACGCGCACTACAGGAGCAAGGAGGGTCGTCACTAGGACGTCGTCCTCGCCAGGGAGTGTAACATGATACTGTCCTTGACGCGCACTACAGGAGCAACCAGGGTCGTCACTAGGACGTCGTCCTCGCCAGGTAGTGTAACATGACACTGTCCTTGACGCGCACTACAGGAGCAACCAGGGTCGTCACTAGGACGTCGTCCTCGCCAGGGAGTGTAACACGACACTGTCCTTGACGCGCACTACAGGAGCAACCAGGGTCGTCACTAGGACGTCGTCCTCGCCAGGGAGTGTAACACGACACTGTCCTTGACGCGCACTACAGGAGCAAGGAGGGTCGTCACTAGGACGTCGTCCTCGCCAGGGAGTGTAACATGATACTGTCCTTGACGCGCACTACAGGAGCAACCAGGGTCGTCACTTGGACGTCGTCCTCGCCAGGGAGTGTAACATGATACTGTCCTTGACGCGCACTACAGGAGCAACCAGGGTCGTCACTTGGACGTCGTCCTCGCCAGGGAGTGTAACACGACACTGTCCTTGACGCGCACTACAGGAGCAACCAGGGTCGTCACTAGGACGTCGTCCTCGCCAGGGAGTGTAACACGACACTGTCCTTGACGCGCACTACAGGAGCAAGGAGGGTCGTCACTAGGACGTCGTCCTCGCCAGGGAGTGTAACACGACACTGTCCTTGACGCGCACTACAGGAGCAAGGAGGGTCGTCACTAGGACGTCGTCCTCGACAGGGAGTGTAACACGACACTGTCCTTGACGCGCACTACAGGAGCAAGGAGGGTCGTCACTAGGACGTCGTCCTCGCCAGGGAGTGTAACACGACACTGTCCTTGACGCGCACTACAGGAGCAAGGAGGGTCGTCACTAGGACGTCGTCCTCGCCAGGGAGTGTAACACGACACTGTCCTTGACGCGCACTACAGGAGCAAGGAGGGTCGTCACTAGGACGTCGTCCTCGACAGGGAGTGTAACACGACACTGTCCTTGACGCGCACTACAGGAGCAAGGAGGGTCGTCACTAGGACGTCGTCCTCGCCAGGGAGTGTAACACGACACTGTCCTTGACGCGCACTACAGGAGCAAGGAGGGTCGTCACTAGGACGTCGTCCTCGCCAGGGAGTGTAACATGATACTGTACTTGACGCGCACTACAGGAGCAACCAGGGTCGTCACTAGGACGTCGTCCTCGCCGGGGAGTGTAACATGACACTGTCCTTGACGAGCACTACAGGAGCAAGGAGGGTCGTCACTAGGACGTCGTCCTCGCCAGGGAGTGTAACATGATACTGTCCTTGACGCACACTACAGGAGCAACCAGGGTCGTCACTAGGACGTCGTCCTCGCCAGGGAGTGTAACAGACATTGTCCTTGACGCGCACTACAGGAGCAAGGAGGGTCGTCACTAGGACGTTGTGATCGGTCTCTCAGAACACTTTTTACTACAATAGGGAAGTCACCTGACATTTTATTCTAGTTAATTTGTAAATATGAACACAAATAACAATGACAAACCCACTTATTACCCGCAAAATTTTAAATTTTCATTCATAAAAATCAAATTCAAATGTCATGGGATATTTTGGCGGGAAAAACGGCAGGCAACGAGAATCAGGATTGTGATGTCATTTCCAAGTCTCCAACAATGTGTTGCCATGGTGATTCCTTTGTTGCTATAGCACCTATAGTGGATTGTGATGTCATTGTCAATTTTCCTGTTTTAAAATTGTAAGAAAATTATCAAACTTTGTAACTGAATTTCTCGAAAACTATTCGTCTCACAACAAAAATAATACTATATCTGTGTTCAGCAACATATCAACTTGAATAAAATAAGTATTATTCTGAAATCTAATTGATAAGTGTATTCCCTATTGAAGAAGGTACTTTTTATTTTTTACGCTATTGGAAAAATACATTTTCTTTCTTCAATATCTAAAGCAGTTTGCAGCAAATTTACTCTTTTATATTGTAATAATAGATCACTGTGGTGTAGATAGAAAGATAATAAAAACTTTTCTTCTGATTCCAAAGAAATTGTTTCAAGAGCTTCCACGTGAATAACATGTATTGTATTCGACTTCGAACGCAAATAGCAGGAAGTTGTAAAATTATCCTGATGAACTATAAAAATCAAGAAAACTACAATAACAATTTGTTGGCTCATCTTCCCCTTGTATCTCCTTCATGGAGTGAATTTACTTCCTGGTCAGAAGGGCGCAGTAGGAGGGTGAGAGAGATGACCCGAGCCCGATGACAACTCCGATAGTTCACCGCCTCCGTTACTTCAACAACTTTCATCATCGGTGTCGTCATGATTTGACCCGCACTGCGACCGAAGGTGTGGATTTGGTCGGTGGCCTTTGAAGTCCCATTTAATAGCTCTCATAAAAGTACGTTTTAATTAGTTCTTAGAATTTCCTTAAATATTCTTCACCGTATAGAAAGGACAATCATCGGGATCGGTGTCAGCCGAATCGCGTCTTTGTCTGTGAAAATGTGTCAAGTTAGAAATCATTGTGATTGCATTCAGCGCTCGCCGCGGCGAAACCGCGAAGTGTAGCGACCTTCGAGACTCCATCTTGTTCAAATATCAACTCGAGACAAACAATGGCGAGGAATAAAATGTAGAAATGGTGATCACTTGTTGTTTGCCGACACAACTTGCCTACTTGTTTCGGCGCGCCGCTTTATAAAGAACGTCACTTCTGGGGTCAAAGCCTAGTTCAACATTTACTCTCTGTCCCAAACACACATGGCCAAGTCTATTTACACGCCTCCAGCAATTGCACTTAACACCTCAATGTTTTGTTTCGATGTTTTTAATACTAATTTGTATGAAACGGAAGTCCGTCGAGGGCCACGAGATTCAGTCGCCGACTTTCTGAGTATAAGTTAAGTTTACATTTCCCAAGCTTTGAAATATGACGTATGTACAATCTACAGTTCTGCAGATTTATGCGACTACAATTTTACTTGTAAGTGGCAGTCTATTCTATCAATCCAGAAAATAATAATTATAAAATAAGTTTCAATAAGTTGTGGCCTGACATTTTGAAATGTCAAGTATACTTAAAAGCTCCATAATATATGTATATAGAAATAACAAGACACAAATTGATTATAAAAATAGATTGAGAGGTAGAAGCTGTATAGAGAGGAGATTTACTGTAAAAGTATTGTCTTCTAAAAATAACTAATTTTGACAAATTAACACCTCTGCAGATTCCGTTCCTGTCACATGATCTCTCTTTCTCGCTGAACTTGTTCCGATCACGTGGCCACAATCCCGTGACTAAGTTCGACCACAACGGGATGATGGAGTGGACGAAGGATTACACGAATAATGGACCGAAGCTACCGATTAATCGGCTTACTGTAGTTATCAGTGCGTACTTGCTAATGCCCTCGGTGCGCGGAGCAGCGAATTCGAGGTGATTTATTGCTCATCATCGCCCCCACTCGAGGTAGAGGCTTAACATATGTGCAGAGTAGTTGCAACAGTTGAGTGAGGATAATGTTGTGGGAGCAGATGGAAAACACTTCAGAGGATGTATACAAATATAAATCAATTTACAGGGTTTAATTAGGGTCAAATTGCAGTAAATATCCGTGTTTGAAAACTCAATCTAAGTAATAAAAACTGTGACATGCATTGCAATTAATACTTTTGCAGACAAGAATACAACCTTCTTTTTCAGTGGAGGTGCCGGGTTTTCCTTATTCGATTCCTGATTCTGAAATGCAATGCAGGCAATGAAAATAATTCATTATTATTTAAGTTGGGTGGCTTTTACTTCCACATTGAATTCATAATTATTTATTTCAGTAATAATTGTCGTATCTTGAAATTATAAATACACGTTTTAAATATTTTTAAGAAGCTTTTTTTAAGCTTCCCTTCATTATAAATCAGAACACCCTAGTTGCAACTCTCACAATCCAGTGCATAATTCTCGACTTGTTCAAATACGATTACTCTGACGTATTGTCAGAGACAATTGTCATAGAGTGGGAGGAGGGGTTGGGGGTGAAACAGGGGAGCGGAAGAGAAGAGAGGGAAGTTACTGACATTTCTGGACCATTTGAATGGTGCCTTGATTCAATTCTCCGGCACGTGTACGTATGTGTATATTCTGCACAGTGCAGTGGCAGAAAGCCTAGGGACTTGATTCAATTGGTTACGCGCCCTGAATAATGGATCTCTCTGATAAACATAGTACGGGCCGTGGCGTTGCTGCGGGCCGTGCTGTTGCTGGAGGCATGCTGGAGACATAGGTGCCGGATGAGATTGATTTCCTATATTGGCTGGGCAACAAACTGAGAGCAATAGGAAACAACAGGAGAAGGAGAATGTCCGAAAGGAAAATAGTTTACTATACTGAGTCAAAATTTAGAACGTTTAATGAACTTAGAATGATATCTGGAATTGAAACATTTCGTAAAATTTGAATATTTCTTCTAAATTTAAATATTCGAATTTTTAGCTTTCACTACTTTACTTTAATTACCAAGCTCTCAATATATTATTCTTGGGTAGAAAATACATCTATACATCTCTGTTCACCCTTTCCATACTTTAAAGCTGAAATAAAAATGTCCCAAAAAAGTTATTTAGTTTAGGTAAAAGTGGCAATTAAAAGCTCAGCAATTTCAAATAAAATCGCATTTAGAATGATTTCAGTTGGTACTTTGATTTGGAGGGGGTAACGGTTATTTTAAACTAGGGGTGTGATATTCTGGAGCAGCCTGTAAGCCACCATCTTGGAGTTGGGGTGAGAGAGGAGAAATATCGAGAGCAGACGAGACGAAGCGGAAGATTGCATCCAGTCTAGCAGTCGAGAAGACATTTTATTATAATTCAATACACCTCTTTTACTTCAGACTTCAATAAAAGTGAACCCTTTGAAGCCCTTTCAATGTATTACCAACCTGCTGATTAAAATTATGTATGGTCGTAAACTTAATAAATAGTGTTGAATAACTCTTTACTGGTGAATTAATTTCGCCCGTGTATTGTTGTCACTTCTAATCAATTGCGTGTCAATGGATTGGCGTGCCAGGGAGCACACGCCAGTGCAAGACGGGTTAAAATAATTGTAGTTGAACAAATTAAATTACAGCCCGCAGAGCTGTTGTAAAAATCATCTATTTATTTACCAACAATCAACTCGGGAGTCTCGATTGTTTAAACCCCCATACGACGCATTGTGATTCAAAGCAAATTTGAATGGGAAATTTGAATTCAGGGGTGACCAAAGAAAACAAGTCACGGAAATGCACTAATTTCCCACGTGAGTAATTTCAATAAAATGTAGTATCACTGTAATCGTAGAATAAGTTCAGTACCTAATAATTACAAAGTTATAGGTAAGTTATCACCTAAACAATGTTTTGGTTACATGTTTTGGTAAAAAAAAAATATATAAAAATAGGAGTCTCAGAAAATGTGAAATCAATTAGTATTTTAAAATAAAAACAGCAAGAAACAGACCTTCTTTTAAATATAACGAATTTCTTCTAAGACAAACGACGATCAAACAGTTCTAAATGCAGATTCCTCAAAGTTAATGGATAGTTACTTCTTGTTTTATTGGTGTAGGAAGATGAGCTCTTCATGAATATTAATGGCAATTAAGGCGTTGATGCATTTTTTATAAGAATGTCTTTGACAGGACATCACGTCCCGTGCAAAAATAATAATAAAAATAATAATAAAAGGGACATCAGGTCCCGTCCCTGACACCCTTGTAGTTTCCAATTTATTTTACTCCTTTTCAAAACTTTCACATGATTTTTAAATATTCCAGTAAACCAATGTTGTCCGCCTCCCCCTGCTCGCCCCTGTTGCAAGAGCAGCAATGAGTATGTCGGGAGTCGCTGTAGCGCGGGGTGTGTGGGCCACTCAACGGCGTCCATGCGGCAGCTGGGGGGTGGAAACTACCCCCGGCCCCTGCATGGGGCGGCGGCCGGTGTTGTGGAGAGCAGACTTTAAAACGACGTGTGTGCGGTATAGAGGCCACGTGACGTATTAATCTTCCCTCCCCCAACCAATCAGGACCTCGGGAGAGAATGGGACGCCGATCTAGTTAAGTGCGGGGACGCTAAGCCAGAAGAGGGATGATTATTTTCAAACCGGGATTGGGTCTTGCACGAAATTTTGAGACTTGTTCACCTTTCAGTTAGGCTAGAGCTTAAAATTATTATTCTACTAAAGCACGATAAAGATATGTTCATATAATTGCAATTCATAGATCATAATATCTATAGATATGATCTATGAATAATGAGCGATTGATAAAGATAGTAACAAGTATAATTAAAACTCAGAAGTCATGTTAGACCAGGGTGTACATTGTACATTTTGGTTAAATTTTGTTTAATAATTAAGGAACGTCATCGAAACATACCCTCTTATTTGCTGAACATGGCACCTCCACCAATACCATTCATATTCATCGCGATTGATATCCATATAATTTCATGTGTCTATTTCATTCAAAACCGTTATGGGATTAAAAGGTATAATGACTATCAACTAGGGTGGTAAATCTGGATCCATGATACTTTTAATACTTCATTGTATAAATTCAAATGATAATCAGGAGAGGCGATCAATCTTTTAGCCGTTTACGTCTCGACACCCCTGTCTCTTTCGATATGTCCTCCTCCACCCCTCCTCCTCCTCCTCCTATCCCTATCGCGGCTACACGTGGGTCCGGGACTCACCTAGGGATGGAGAAATTATCAATATATCGATATATTTTCGATATTTAAAAAAATATCGATACCTAAGTAGGTGAATATCGACAATTATCATTATATAATTTCAATATATCGATATACCGATTTATACCTATCGATATTTTTGATATTTCCATATTTCGATCGATACATAAAAGATATCGATATTCGATAATATCCAAATCCAATGTCGCTCCCTCCCTATAATCTCACCGCTTGTATCCAAGCTTCCGCCATGAAAGAGACAGTGTCAGGAATTAGCTCGATATTATATGTCAGAAGGGTTACATTCAGTTTATTGACTCCATTAGTCTGAGTAGCATTATACACAGTAGTAGTACAGTTCCATGTGTCCACAGAGTATACTTAAATATGAATTTTCAACAATTTCTCAGCATTGTATACATTTTGTAGTCTATACTATTTGCTTTTATGTTCTGCAAAATACGTATATGTTTGCATTGCATCAAAGAAACATAAAAGTAGCTATTTCTTTCTTCTCCCTTATAATTTTCAAGTAATTACAAAAATTTTCAAGTTCCAAGCTCACTTCAGTTTTAAAATGTATAGATCTAATACTTGTAAAAGTTGTTTCTGAGAGACAAGTAAAAAATGAATTGCAAACAAATAAACGGAATAAACTTTTCTAATCGAATTAATTCCAAGTGAACTTTTTTAGTTGAGAGTCGAGATATTTCCAAGAGAGCAAGAGAGCAAGTGACAAACAATGTTCCGAGTGTTTGCCCTCAGTTTTCCGCGCTCGTTTTCTCCCACTCGGTCTCTAGTTTAGAGTTCGTACTCGGCGACCGAGAGAAGCATCTTCAAGTACTGTTTCTAAGGATTGCGGTCCAGGATGTGGGGGAGAAGGAATGCACGGAGAGATGAAGGATGCTGTGTAATCTTGAGAGTGTAGGTCCGAGGAATGACCAAATGAGCCGGACTTGCAAGGGAATCGCCGGACCATATCATCACATTACTTCCGTTGGTCAAACACGGATCTGCTTCACTTTCCTGCCACGTATAGCGCTGTCATCGCAGACACTGACGGGAATTATGTAACATTTCATCCTTTAGCAGGAGAAACACGTGCAGTGTTAAAATGTATAAACATATTCTTGGTTTTTCATCTATTATCACGGAACAGGTTGGGTGAGTGGTTAACGCTCTGAACTTGTATTCCGGAGGCCCGGGTTCGATTCCCGCGGCCGTCCTTCCTGACTGGGGTTTTTTCGTGGTTTTCCCTCAGTCGACAGGCAAATGTTGGGAAGGTACCCTACTAATAGGCCACGACCGCCTCCTTCCCACCTTCCATCCTTACCTACTCTTCACCATCATCTCCCAATCATCATCATAATCATTCATCCGTCGCCATTAGCCTCGCTGCAGAACAGTGCGACGCTAAGCCCCAGACAAAAAAATGCATCTATTATCACAGCTTTATACGGAAAATATTAGAAAATCAAACAATTTGTAGACGGTTAATAACTGAACGACTGATCATTTATCAACGAATACAATGTTTTCATAATACATGTGCAAATGTTGACAGCGAAAATATTTTTACGTTTCATGTTGATCAAACTGTAATTAATGTAAGCGTGTTTTGTGATGTCATAGCTTGAGTAGTTATTGAAATAAGTTTCGGTTCATGGTTGAAAATTGCGTAAACTGATTGACACGCTTGTTTCTATGATTCATCGTCTCAAGTTGGTTTATTAGTTAATGCTTCTGGAATTGATGGAATGAATCATGTGTATCAATTTTATATGATTCGTATAGGTGTGATTCATAATAGGACCATAATTCTACTTCACATCATCAGTTTGGCAGGCGAAGTCAGTATCAAATCGAGTACTTATCGACACGGTCAGACATCGCGTCTCCAACATTCTTCTGCTCTTGTTTGTAATATTGGTTGCGAATGTTGTTGAGGCTCCATGGACAGTTCAGCACGCAATGAGGCGTACATTGCGTCTGCTCAGTGATCTACAAGTCTCAGGTAAATGGATCACGCTCCAGCAAACACAGAGTAATTCAGCAGCAAGAATCCTACTCCTGGACAAATACTCTTCTGTTTGTCCAGGGCAGATTCCATAGGCGGCCTATATCAATATCTTATAGTTCCAATTGTTCAAATAATTCGAGATAGTGATACATTGTTGGTTTAGGTTCGGTTGGGATGATGCCTGAAGCGAGCTCAGTATGTTGATAAACGGTGCATAATTATTTTGGTACAGGACCCACAAAAAGTTCTATTTGATTTGATAAATCTGTCATATTAATAATAATCCAACCTCTGTATACGTTACACAAAGGTCTTACGTAAAGAAGAGAACAGCATTTCTAGGGGGGGCTTCATTTATAGGCATACAATTTTCAAGCGTCTTCCCTCAAAAATAACTGTGTCACCTAAAACATATTATATTGTGATTGAAAGGGGATGTTTTGAGAATATATTTCGCTTGGTAGCGACACAGTAAATTTGTAGTGAAATAGCGAAGTCATTAGAATACAATAACTGGATAACACGTATATTCAATGTGAGAGAGAGAAAACTTTTATTAATAATAATAAAACACTGTCATTATAAAATGATTGCCACTTGGACACAGTATAGCAATAATATCAAATAAGAATAACCATTTAAAATTATGAACATGAAGTGAAAATAACATGAAACAACCCTATACAATAAAACAATTTACAAATAACTTTGAAATTACTAAAGATTATGAAGCCAATGACGTTGATGAAAATGATGAGGATGATGATGATGATAATTTATTAGAAGTAAAAAGCTAATATGGACTATAAAGATGATTACGTAAAATGGAAATGGAGCCCTGTTTTACTGGGATTAAATACACTGGACAGCAAGGAGGCAATTTAATTGCTATTTAATTGAATATTAAATACTTTTATTCAGCAAGTTTCATTCAGCATTCAAGTTGTAAAGCAATAAATTATAAAGCGGTCGTAAATTATGATCTCGGTCTGCAAGTCGGATGACCGCATAGCTAATGAGAGAGTTGAATCAAACCAACCCTTGCTTTATGCACCCTTAACAATGTGCACATTGCATTGCAAGAACTTCTCATTCCGATAAATAGACCGCAGTCCTCGGTCATCGCAGTGGAAAAACTTCTCGTGTTGGTATAACCTTAGACTAAATAACTGCCATAGACATTTACTGATAACGTCATGGACAAGTATCCACGCCCGTAAACCGCATAAAATACTTGGCGAGTCGCTTTTTAGTGCATTTAATCCTATTTTATATCACTGTTTTTCGTACTGAATTTTTAAATGTCAGTATTTTTTTTTCTCTTAAACTGGAAAACATTTTTATATACATGCATTTTCTATCGCAATTACTATAAGTAAAGAAATATTGTTAGGCATAAGTTTATGTAGTCAACGTGTCTATAGTATATTATAGTGTGCATAACAAATTAATTTTGTGCCTACGCAATGCATATATAACATAAGTACCTGCAACTTTTTAGTATTATCTTGCTTCGCCGAAAACAATAATGTTCTTGAAAACTTATTTATAAAGGAATCAATGAAACCTCTTCAAACTGACACTTTGCTTCTTCCTAACAAAGGTGATATTCCTGTGAAATGGCATTGTGAGTTGCATTATGACCGGCGCACGATCGCGACTGACCAGCCCTATTGTTTCTAGTCGAGAGGCCCGGGTTGATAACTCGACGTGCCGATGTGACGACACGCAGCGGTGTCGCGTG
Source organism: Leuctra nigra (assembly GCA_934045905.1). Taxonomy (NCBI): domain Eukaryota; kingdom Metazoa; phylum Arthropoda; class Insecta; order Plecoptera; family Leuctridae; genus Leuctra; species Leuctra nigra. The sequence continues at coordinate 21,627,858 of OW203761.1, read as the reverse complement.
ACGCTGTGACAAAGCCGTGACTAAACGCGCGTGACCCGGCGGGGGCATAACGCGCCTCGGACGTGACGCCCGCACGATTCCGTGATTACGTCTGCACCTTAGCTGCGGAGCAGAGCAGGTGAACCCTTTCAGCACTTGACAGACATAAATCGCATACTTTTATCACTTTTGATCACATCACTTTTAAGTAGTTACATTTTTATAACAATGCGAGAATCAGATACTAGAAACTACTGAGATCATAACATGCTTATGCATTGCATGAGATTCTTCTGTTCTACATTCAGTACGCAATGACTATCTCCACAATTTAAAAAATAATATTTATTTCTTTGATGTAAAATTTGTTAATATGAATGAAGTTAAATTCTAAGAGTAGCCATATTTTTGTAATAATGTAGAACAATAGTATAGAGAGAAGCTTGTGTATTTTACATTTCGGCGTTTTTTTGCTAATTTTCTAACTAACCAAACTACGATATTGAATAATACAATATTATAATATAAATAAAAATAATATATTTTCCAATGTAGGTATAATGGACGACCGAACTCTATTGAAAACTACGGTGATCAGAATGAGATTGTCAGATGATCTTTTGTATTTCTGTATTCATACTTGCCTTTCGTCTGTTATTTAGTTATATTTAAATTCATCTATTATTCATATATATTTTTTTAATACAGATTGATATAATGAAGAAGTTATTGACTTTCTATGTAAGTCATTCAATTGCAATTGCAGTTTTATAACAATTATTTCGTAATTCCAGGTTCATAATTTTGTCATTAATTTCTATTGAAACTGCGACGTTGCGTGATCGGAAAACGAGTATTCCTTCGTTGTGCAACATTTCTCCGCCAAGTTGCAACACCGTGCATCTTAACTGCGTCATTCCAGCAGCCTCTTCGTGCAAGTAATGTCGGCGATGTCCACATAACCTCTCTTTATATCGCAATATCATGACTCCGAAGCCTGCAGCTGTTTGTTGATGCCTACAGAACGAATTCAATGAAAGAAATCTCACACGGGAAGGGGGCGGGGGGCTATTGCACACAGCATGGGGATGCAACTTTTTGTGAATGGCTTTGTCCTCTTTCGTTGAGGGAGTGTTGTAAATTTGAACTCTAAAATCCACGGGACGCCGTCTTACGTAGTTGGCCTTCTAACTGAGTTGAAATCAGAGGAGTTTTAGGTAAAGATAGACTTGACGTGTGATGGACAGAGCTCTCTTGCAAACAACGCGAGAGAAACGCGATTCGTTTGGAACCTCCTGAAGAGCGAATGTCCCACGCACCTGGGCCGTGAGCTCTTCGAGGGTCGCAGCGGAGGAAAAAGAAGGTTCAATTGTGATGCAAACGAAGCGCCCCTCCGGTTCGAGGGTTTTAGGTTCGCCTCATCGCTTCCCATAGCGACCAAGAATTCACGTTACAGCTTCCCAGGTGTCAGGCCCCAAGCTACGGCAGATGGGGAAGGGGGGTAAGTCGGAGGGGTAAGCATTTCGAATTTGGAGTGAGAGAGAGAGAGAGAGAAAAAAATATTATTTAGTGGAACGGGGACAAATTTCGGCACCTGTGGGTCAACCCCCCGAGCTTCTAAACGATATCCCTCTCTCCGGTAGCTGATGCAAAGGTACCCCCCCCCCCCCCCCCCCCCCCAATAGCGCGGCATTGTGTGAGAACGTTGAATGGAGGCCGTGGTCCGGAGGGATGAGGGAATTTTCCAAGTGCAGATTCTTCATGTCGGCTCGGCTTGATTTACTTGGTTCAAGTAACTCAAGTCTTCTCCTCGAGGATTTCTTCTTGCGAGGAGCTCTTGAGTGATTCTCGATGACCTCCATGTTGAATATGGCCAAGTATTCTCCTGAATGTGCCCCTGCATTGCATCTTGGGAAGCTGGGACATGTTGCTGCGCACAGTATGAAGCAGTTCAAACTCAACAGCTTTTGAGGTTATTGGTTGTTCCTGATTGGAATATAGTATTTCAGATGCAATCGGAATGTGAATTTTAATAAGTTAACTTTTGACATTCAACGCTCACTGATAGGTACTTTTCAAAGGGTTCTCTACTAATAGGTACGATTTCTTATATTTTACATTTTAAATACTCTCTATAAAGAGATAGTTTGTTGGTAGAGATGCTTACTATGTATCTACTTTATATATACTCACAATGAGAGAATCAAAGTTTACAAAACCACCCCATCTCTTTCATAAGACGGATCACAAAGAAGCATTGCTTAATGAACCAGCTCAAGAAGCCAAGGATTTCTCAAACAAATGCATGTTAAGTACATATTACTGAGCTCTCTGTACGATCATGAAACATTCAAGTACTGCAAACACCAAGTTTTAATGAAGCCAAATCGCGCACAGAATGTATTATGAGGCGAGGCGACTTCTTGTTGCGGATGGAGCAGAAGTATACACTCCCTCGAGTAGTTGCTAGAAATTGTACGGAAATGCGATTTCAAGCGTTCGCTCTTCAACTTTTAATAAAGAATTCATGAATCATATAATATTTTGTGCGTTTTTTCCGTTCGGAGGCGCCCTTAAATCCATGTAGTCTCAAATGAACGGAAGGAAATGGAGGCGTTATGCTTCTGTTAATGACGCTCGGCCACTTGAAGAATGTGAATGGCGTGTTTTAGAATGGATCAAGTGGAATTAGTGACTCACGATGGTCAATATGTAATGCTGGCTCTTTATTTCACCCCAGTGTATGTTTCTCATCCAAGAGGCACTCTTCATACCGACTACTTTCCCCATTTTTATCAAGCCACAGAATGTTGATCCAATGTCCTATACAGTTCGCTTCTCCCCCGCCTACCACTTAAAAGAGAATCCACAAACTAGGTATTAATATTAAACCACTGCTAATAAGGCTCAAGAGATGCTGTTGAAAACAAATAAACCGCTTAATTGAATGTAAAATATTACTTTTTAGAAGTAGACATGGCTCGTTGGCTCGTTCAGTTTTCGCATATCCATCACTCTCTGTAAATTATTCCTCTTTCAAAAAAGTTTTCGCAAAAAGTAAAGTATTTTTTTCGGAGAATGAATCTTTAAAAGCTGTTTAAATCCAACTCTTCGAATGATTATAGACATTTTAAAATTCAACGAGATAACTAATTTCATTTTGATTTGTCAGAGTTGTAAAATAAAGTGAAAGTTTTATTCTGTGTGAAAATCTCTGCTTCACTCCGCGAATGGAATCGAGCTCGGCATTGAGCGACAAAAGCGAAAGAGTTTCAAAGAGCTCCTCTTTCACACATGGCCGCTCATTAACTTTTCGAGTTTAAGATGCCGTACATAAAGAAGACGTGAAGGCATCATCCTTGCACTATAGTAGCTTGATGAGAGGGGCATTGGGCGGGGGGGGGGGGGCATTTCGCACCCTACTCATCTAAAATCGTTTTTCTTATTCACTGATTTTCTGCATGCTGGCACACGTTTCCTCGTTCTTTTCACCGTCTTCTCTTTATGGAGTGTGTTGCGCCTAATTGAGATAGCGACTTGAATTCTTCTCGCAAAAGCGTCGCTGCTGCCAAGATAACTGGCGCTCTCTTAATTACTACCCTCAATGAAAAGACTCGCGTCCCGTGCGGATACGAAACTTTCCGCTCATCCTTAATTACTTGGAATAATTGTCACCCTCCTCTGCTGATTATACTTACTATATCTGGGCGCCATTACCCGTCATTATCGCGGCGCTAACTAGATCGGACAGACGTGATTGGCTGGCTGTTCAATGGACGTCGCGACGTGGAGGCGTCTAATTGATTGAGTGAATGAGAACTGATTTCTTTTTAGTCAATGTCAACGGTTTTTAATATAATCAGGTTGGCAGTCGCTTCATGGAATTAGTTAGTGTTGCTATCATGATAGTGGAAGCGCCTTTCTTTAATTCCCTTGGCTTATCGACAGTTATGCGGAAATGTTCTTTGATACTTTCATAACGAAAATCATATCCATATAAAGCAGTGGAGCGAGGAAAATGATCCAAGATGAAATAACCGTTCTCTGCTCAGTTAGGTATTTAATAATTGTTGTGTTGCTGGAAGTAGCTGTCTCGATAGCAGCAAATTCCCAGAAAATTCACATCAGAAAATAGCATCAGTGTTGGTAAAAGATTTGAATGGAAACTTGAGATTTTCTCTGCGAAACAGAAGCGGCTTTCTCATAGAGATCGTCCAGCCCTCTGAATGGGAGATTATCTCATCCCTGTGTTTTCAAAGATCTCTTGTTCCAATATTTTACTCGGCTCTTTGTCGCAAGATCGAAGATAACGGTATCTCGACATGAATCTCAGCATGTACCTGCGCGTTGTTTTTCCCAGCGGGGTGCGCGTCCCGGCTCACAGGGGCCGTGTTTTGCCGCGCACTTTCAAATCTCAACTTATTCTAATCCCGCTCTAATGACGAGCCCCATGGGTTCCGTCCACGGCCAAGTGGATCAAGTAAACAACGGCTCGAAGATGATTATTGTGTTTGTGTACCTGAAACCACAGCAATCAGGGGGGCTGTGGATTGCTACACTACCCCTCATTATCTTGATAGAGCGAAATAAAAATAACATCTTTGCGGGTTACCCTAATTAGGGGCTATTATTTATCAGAGATTGGAGTCAAGCTGTTCATATGGCTCAGTAAATAACCGGCATTATTTTTATAGTAAACCACGCATGTGTTGCACAAATGAAATAGAAATAAAAACACACTTTACCTCAAAATCACTGCTTTCTTATTTTACATCGTTATATAATTTAGTACACGACATAGATAAGACTCCTGTCAAGGGATGTAAAATAAGGTGACGATAAGAAGTAGCTTGCCGTGGTCCTTGGTTCAGATTCCGTGCGAGCACTTCCGGTTTGTTGGCGAGCGAGAGAGAGCGACAGAGGGATGAAAGATCGTGAGGGGACACAACAATGCCACTGCCACCAACAATGGCAAGCGCAGGGGGTGGTGGGTGGCTCAGGGAGGGATGGGGGCGATTTGCGACCCACATCGATTATCTATAAGGGATGGAAAGCTAACCCCGACCTCATATCTGAAGAAGCCAATGCATCGTAAAATATGCGTCATAACTCTGGCAAATATGATATCTGGCCAACTAGAAGTTCCGTATTTTATTTTGGATCCATACCATTTTCATTGATTTATAATTAGCATAACTTTCTTTACAATGGTTAACCAAACTTTGCCACTTGGCACCTCTATCCAAGTTGTACGAAGTAGGATTTCTGATGCAATGCTAAAGTATAGTACCTAATCGACAATTATCAGTTTTCTCTAAACATTATACAAACTTTTGAGATCATGGAAATGGAGCAGAAGGGAAGTTTTCTCAGTTGAACCAGATAGACGACAAATCAACTTTGGCGTATGAATGATGAAGATTGCGAAACACACATGTTAGAATCAACAGGTTCGAAAGGGTAAAGTACTATCTTGAATTGAACGAACGCACAAAAGAAACGATGGAGGTCCATAAGGCAATAGCAACAGAGAATCTTTATGAGATGTTTTGTCAATACAAGATTAGACTCACGCGATGCCCAAGTCACATTATCAACTTATGGACTGCCTTTGAATGTAAAATTTCAATTGAATACGTCACGCCACGACGACATGTTTAGGGCTTAAAGTTTGTAAAAAGAAAGTCTTTGAAGATGGTTTATGTCGGGGTGTGCAAGTCGGCCAGGTGTGTTCTGGGAAGAATCGCACCCCGTGAGCAAGACAGACCCTGCGTCGGGGCACAAAGACGGACCAAGATTGTGCAATTGTACGTCGGCGCGTGCGCAGATGCAGACAAAGCGATCAAAAGCAAACTTACTTGAAATAATTGTTATATTATGTGTGTTCCACTCGGAGGTGAGCGGAGTACAAAGAGGTTTTGTGTTGGATGTGGAAATGGTTATCTTGAAGAGCACAGAAGGACCTGTCCAGTTCAATTCAATATGATTCATGAACAATATTATTGTTTTCTTTTCACAAAATAATGAGCTCGGACAATGTTGCATTTTTAAGAACCAACTTTTCAATCAACAATCACTTCCAGTTATTTTCAATGCATTTGCTATAGTCTAACACTTAACACAATTTTTAAAAAAATCTTATGAGATATTTTTTTTAATGTGCATTCATGCACGTGTGTTGTTTTGCTACTCATCCGCATCTTTTCAAAATGCTGTCTGGGTGGATATGTGATTCGTGATGCATCCTGGAATTCTGCTACTTTCTCAGTTATGCAGGAATCAATGTGGATCATCTTCCAACGCCAAGCCTCATGTCATTACGAAGCATTATCCTCAACCCTGCGGAGTAAAAGTGCGATGGGGTGTTCATTTCAGATCATATCTGAACCATATCTATATCACATAACTTACCCCCATCGCGCAATATTCCAGAGATTAGCCGTTTGTTGGTTGTTTCGTTGCCAAGAGGGATGCTGCGACGGTTTGCTCCAAATAACCATCTGGCTGCAATAAAGCGCGAGCAAGAGGGAGATATGTGACCGAGAGAGAGCGAGAGAGAGGTCATCAAGGGTTGTTACCGGTCGAGGGGGGTTGCAAGAACTCGTTTTATCGTTGCAAATGCTCCCCTTCTTTCGCATTACCCATAAATCTGAGCGGCCAGGTGTTAGTTCGTACATGCATTGCGACCTCGGCCACTCGAGGGGTGCTCTAGCTTGTCTCACGCAGGCTGGGGTGCAATGTTTTGGGGGGCCAGGGGGGGTAGGTCAGGCTGTTAAGCCACACCCCTTTCCATGATAGGGCGGTTCCTTAACCCCGCCTTCTTTATCGTTATACTATAGTATGGACCGAGAACTGCAGGAATATGGCTGCTGTAACTGTTTCCATATCGGAATAAAATTGAACTAATATACCAAATGAACGGAAAAACATGCTGGGAAGGAAAACTGTATAGTACCTACTTAACCGTTGTTCCGTTTCCGAAAGATGTAAAAGTTTTTTATTGCTCCAGATTTTAATGGTCTGTAATGACGTCGTTTGGTAAATCGATAACGAAGTGATGTCGCTAAATGAATGCACCCCGTTGCCAACTTGTTCAAAAGTCTCGTATTTTCATCGACTGTGGAAGATCCTGTTCAAATCTTTCCCGACATTCCATAAAGTTCGCTTTGTGATCGCCGTCCCAAGAAGCGGCTCTGATTCTCAATTAAAAAGAAATAAGGAAGAGTATGGAACACTTTTCAAGTTATCAGCAGTCGATTGTTGGAGGCAAATGTGCCAAGTCAGGCGACAACAATGGGTACTCGAAGCATTGTTGACGTCATTCCACGGCACGGCCTCATGGAGTACGAGTTTCTCAAGAAGGCCATGGCAAGAAGACGCAGCAAAGACTTCGAATATTTATACAGTTGCATTAATTACGACTCTATTTACCTTAAAGTAAGAACGAAAAGAGCATCTCAAAAAAGTCGATGATTACTTTTTGGTGGAGGTGCCGTTCCCTAAACTCGGCGCCTCCACAGTGTTACAACACTTTGGTTCAGCTTATGAGTTCAAATGCATATAAAGACATTCGATAATGTATTTGTGCACAAGTGATTAATAATTTAATTTTATAGCTTATTCATGGAAATCTGGTTGTTTAGCTTTTTAATTTCTTTCTGGAACGAGTAATATCTCGTTGTAATGTACTGATCAGTGATCAGAATATGCTTGTCTATAGACGCTATTTCTCCAGCTCGTTGTTGACGCGGTATCGTGAAGCGACCCGAGTTCGACTCCCGGCGAGGAGCGCTAATCACCTGATGTGTGTCACGCTCCCAGCTTCACGTCGCTCCTCCAATCATCGACAAAATAATTATAAGATAATTATACACAATTCAACGCAAAACAAACGTCCATTCGGCGTCCTTTAACGAACGTTCTTTAGAAACTCGATGATTCCCATGCCTCCATGTCCTGGTCATCCGCCACGAATTGCATTGTATGACATTCCACCGCAGTCCTTTACATCACAGACTCTTCAAGAACTTTCATGAAATTAAAAGTTAATTAATCAGAATTTGTATCGCACAGGTTGTAAACATCGGCTCAATCCATTTATAACACACCGTAAAAGCTATTTTCTGTGCGAGATGAATGCTTCTTTTCAATTCGAGGCACTCAAGTACAGGGCTGTATATATACTTATATAATGCCATTTTTATTCTTTAAGACACTTGTTGCGCGGATCACAGACAGGTTAAACATTGTCCAAAATTTCAATTGAACAATCAAGAGCTTAAATAGGCCTTTTATATACCTTTCTATTGCAATAGGCGCGACTCAGACCCGGGCATCAGGTCTGGGGCTATTCTCTCATACAATATGGATGGCGATTCAACACGAGGGCCAATCTTCATACAGAACGCGCACAATGGTGTCGCACGTTCATACAACACCATGCTATGCGCATGTGCATGGAATGAAACGTTACTTTATTCAAAGTTGAACGTATGTGGTTAGGGATCACATTAAGATGTGATTCTATTCATATTCGTCTGTGCAAATACAATATGGAGGAAGAGCGGGACTTTGTGGGTTTGTTGCGAGAAGGTATAGATTGGTATTGTTGTAAAAGATCGTGGCTGGACAAGTGGTATTGTTGTTTTGAGTTGTAAAGATATTGCATTTGTGTGTGTCAAGTTAGTACTAAATATGGCACGGCACCTCCACCAAATATTTAACAGACACAGCTTGAGGTTTAAATTAGTCACATATTTTAATTGCCTTTTAATAATTGACAATATACTAATTGATTTAACATTTTTAATGATATGCATATAGATTTACGTCAAATTTGAAACTACTGTATTATTATTTTTTTAACACAAATTCAAAATTCACTGAAAACAATAAATTTCTAAAACAAGAATGTTGACCAATTCCATGGAGAGCATACATTTCTGTCCACGATGTAAATATAGGACAGGCAGGTAGGGCTACCTTAATTTTTTATTTACATTGCAAAAGATTGTAAAAAAATGATAATCCAATCATCCTAAATTTGCTGGAACATTTGTTCGACATTTGTCTCCACCTTGATTGTGAGACATATAATAATGTCATTGAAAGTCTCCTGCATCTTCTTACTCCGCCATTGTGTCTCGCTCAATGGAAGCCGCGCTTTATACACCGCAAACCCTTTGTCAATGTGTAGCCAGTGCCTGCGTTTGTAATACGCACTGCTATATACTACACACACCGAGCCATGTGTGTGTGTGTGTGTGTTGGTTTACGCTAAAATACTATCAAACATACGCGCCTTTATGTTATCAACAATGAAATGGTGGATTTTGTGAAGGAGATATTCATTCATGAAAGTACGACCTCGTTTCACTAAGTTTAGTATTGATAAAAGCTGGAAGGACGGGACTCAATAGATGCGATATTGACTGGGAAATGGTTCTTCAATGGACATTTTGTCCATTAGTGAAAGAAAACTTCCGCTAAATCGCGTTTTACTATTTTCGGTGAAAGAATTTGTGTTCGTCACTTTTACGGCAGACCAGCAATCGCAAAGGGCTGTTTGATGCATTTTCAATGTTTGTAAACAACAGTTAATAGTTATACAATTCAATAAAATAATAATATTAAAATTCGTTTTTTTTTGCTTTGGATTAATTAATAATCCACAATGCACTCGCTCATGACTTGGACAAAAAGTTTGCTTGTATGCCTGCTGGCCTAGCATCACGCTATTTACCTAATGAACCGAACACAATGCAATATTACACCCCAGCCAATTAGTAGGTATATCTATTGGGAACATTTCGTGAAAATATAACAATTAATTAACATACAAATTATTTTCTATGTGTAATTTTTGATACAACAACGTTTTATTGCCATGGAACGTAATATGTCATATGAACATTTACGTAAAAAATGAACATAAAAAGTTAATATATGAACTTTAAAAAAGTTAACAAAGTTAATAAAAAGTTAATATATGAACTTTTCACGTTTTCCATGGCAATACAATTCCAAGGTTACCAATTATTTGAGCTAATTGTTTTACATTTTACAAATTGAATCATAATTAATCAATTACTACAGAAAATACGTCAGTAAGTATTGTAGATCTTTCTAACTGGCTAGTGAAGTGTATTTGTATCAGATGATATCTACGAAATGTGTAAAGTTGCTGCAATCTGTAAAACCATCGCGTTGCTGTTCTGATATTCTGTGAACCATGACCCATGACTCGACTATTGACCGCTATGTGCTCTATTGCTATACTGCATGTTATACATTAACCTATGCACTCGCATCCACCCCTGTAATATTTCATCCACTTCTGGACGGAGAGTTTTATGGCTGAAATCTGATCGGCGAAGTGCTATCGGAAATGGTCAATAGTTGTGTGTCCGGTGATGTGACAGATCTGCGGCGCTGAGGGAAGCTGGACTTGCAGTATTGTGATGGGCGTGATGGCTTAGAGCTTTTGGGCCAAGTAAGAAATCCCAAAGTCCATTTTTATGACTTTGACATTTTCTATGTCGAGCATTTTACATTGGAAACGGCACTAACAGTTGAATTCTAAAAGTAATTAACAAAGTGATTTCAAATTTCAAAATTAGTTTCTTAAAAAGACGGTATTTGTACTACAAGTGGGAAATGTAGTGGAAAATTGCTCATAACTTGGTCAAAATGTGACAACGGCCTTTTTTGCACTGTACCCTCTAATTCTTGGGTTTTGATATCTTTTCTTCAAAAATATGCATTGCAGAAAGGCGCATCAATTGTTTCAACTAAACATTTCCTTATACCTGATCATGTTTCAAACTTGAAACATTCAATTTTGGTTTTGTATAAATCGAAAGTATGATTTTTATATTCCATTCAACGCAATAGATCCCCCCCCCCCCCCCACATACTCTTTCAACTTCATAAAGTGACAAAATCTAACACCAGAGATGATGAGATTGGTGCACGTTTTATTATCTATATAGGAAGATTGAGAATATCGAGAGTTTGATATTTGTATAGGTTATTGGATGTAATTGATAGTCATTTGCTTTTTTTGTATATTTACCTATGCGTTATTGTCTTTTTCCCTAAAACGAACGTGTTTCGCATCTTCTTTCCCAACCATCATATATTTGACCTAATTATAGTCGGTTAAATGTCCTACATGAACATAGTGTCAGGCTTAGACCGAAAGCTTACATCTTGATGAATACCGTGCTGCAAATACCTCTAGAATGTGATATCATGCTAAGATGGGTCACTAAGAAGAGATAGTAGCTGTACAGCATTCTAAGCCAAGGATTAGAGTCGACACGGTTCTTGATTCATATTAATACCCGAAACACTCGTGGTTTATAAATACCACAGGTTTAACATCACTCTTAAAACTTAGAAGTCATTCAATGATTATGCGAAATTATATTTGCCGAATATATTTCCAACCATCGAAGATGATTTTTTTCTCTTGTTATTTCGTTTTCCTCCTATCATTTAGGGCTTCCTCTTCTTCTTGTGTATACGTGTGTATATATTTGATGAAAAGAGGGGTGGGCAAGAGGGTTGTAACATCTCTGTTTAGAAGATGCCGCAGGAATGCCGCGTCATCCGCCATCACTAATGTCGAATCATCGTCATCAACATCATTATAATGATTCCACGCCATCAGAGAACTTGATGAGAGGGCCCTCTGGTGCAGACAATTATTAGGCCTCCGCTAATCGTACTCTCGGTTCCTGTAAACCCGGGTACTCTTAATCAAGTCATTAAGTGTTTGACTTTTTATATACTAATGTGCAACGTTTTCTAAGAACTTGATTTAAAAATGGACACAAACTGGATGCACTTCGTGGACAAAGCCTGCGTTAAAGAAGTGGATTAGAATCCAGTATTATTAGTCGAATCTCTATTTACTAATTGATATTTAGTTGAAAATTTAGTTGCAAATTATTCTATAAGGGCCCGTATAGCGATAGCTCAAAATCACTGACATTGATTACTTGACTTTATGAGTATCTCATTGACTGTCTTGGTCCTATTTGGAGTATTCTACGAATAGTGCCAGTATTTATATCTTACTTTCAGCCCCAATTTGCATAACTATAGTTCATTTCATTTTTGCCTATTGGTAAATAATTTTAGGACGTTCAGATTATTCCATGAAAGTAGACAACTTAATGTTCAAAGAGGTCTATAACTCCGTAGCCTCACACCTGCACCTAAAACGATGATTGGATTTGTAGTCCAGTTGCGTAACGCAAACGCTCAATGGGAATTCAATGGAATTTGCTTGAATTACAGTAGTTTAATGTGGTGGAGATAGCAATCGTGCTCCTGGCTTCCAAACCGATCCAAACGTCACTCATGACAAGATAATCATCCCGCAATCATCACGTCATTATTAATAATCATCGATAATTTCACAGGCGGGATAATTCCACGGATCCAGAGGTTTATTGACGTGGAGTTTTTTTCGGTTCACTGAGATCAAATGTAGCTAAATTATATGTATTTGTTGTAGAAAAAGTTTTGCTGATTGAGGTGATGAAACAGATGTTGGGACTGATCCATGCAGCCACACTTATTGCCAACACTTTCTTCCAGCAAGAAGGTGCATCAGCGAAACTTGCATTTATATGCATTCTGCACTTAGAATGAAAGATATTCAAAGCAAATTACATATTATTACACAGTTACTCAACAACCTGGCGTGAAGGTTGTATTTTGTATTGCAATGAATGCAAATATATTGTTTTGAAAATAAGCCATACGGTTTTTACGAAACTATATTTTTTCTGAACTTCAACGCCTTAGCAATGATTACAATTTTTCACTTTACTAAGTAGATACTTCCTGAATTTAATAACACAATTTCTACAAACGTAATGATGACGTGTATTGTACTATGGCAAATTTACCAGTAAAATGATTTATATTCGGTATTTCTCTTCACAGTCTTTAACATCCTGAATTCTTATCCTGAAGGATATTTCACTCCTGATCTCTCACAAGACGATTATCCTGATTCGTGACCACACATCTCTCCTTCTTTATAACTACGTGCCATCGCACTCAAATCACCGGCTCTTATGCCGGCAGAGAGCAAACATAAGACACACTAACGACTATCTCCACAAGAAAAACTTTGAACACTTTAATTTGTTACATACCGTCGTCCATAACGTCTAATACAAAGTTGGTTTTATTTACGTTTATAGCTCTCCGGTCTCTAAATAAACATCTGTGACATTTTTATTCGTGGTGTATTCGACAGAAGAATGCTACTGCCGCGTAAGCTTGATTCCCAGGTCGTGTCTTGGCTTAATATCGGGCAAGGAGCATGCTGGGCCACGGCGTTGAGAGTTGTGCGGGGCCAAAGATGCAGCGGCTTAGACACTAACTGGAGATTAAAGTTACGAGACTCGGAGAATTAGCGTGGAAAAAATATTCATAAAAACAAGATTAGTGTAAAAACTTCTCTACCCATTCGGTTCCTGTCCGAATAGTCCTAGATTTGTATGGTCAAATGGCATACTCATCTCAACTCAACTAAAAGACTGGTGGAGGTGCCGTATAAGTTTTAACGTCTCAGAACGTCGTTAGAGCCAAGTACTTTCTAAGTACTTTCTGGCTCGACAATTTTGACATTACACACAAAATAAAACTGACTTTTGTAAGGAGATTTATCAAAGAGTTCAGATACTAATATCTTTGAAATAACCAATCTAAAACATCATACATCTGAATGTCTAATCCTGAAACGAATTCAAACTGATCCCTACAAAAACATAAATATGTACACTCTCTAATTAAATTTTAATACAGTTAATCTCCCTCTTCTCAATGGCCTCTACTAAACCGCATACGTTCATGAGTCCACCTTTCCTCCACCTCTTGGCTGACCATGTGTTAATCCTGCATGGAGTGGAGCAGCGAGAGACGCGGCAGTAAGCTGGGGTGGATTAACCCTGCTCCAGAGAGGATTCTGCCAGCAGCCATTGCCTGGGAAAGTATGGAGACTCGCTGGTACCTATTGAAAACACTACATACCAGGGGATAGGGGGGGGGGGGGCGAGTTAATTGCGTTCGATGAAAGATTCATGCACGCAAAATTATTTGTTGTAAATAAAATATTTTTGAATTCATCTCTATTTTTATTTTTAGGAACTTCATTCATATCAAGTTATTTCCCATTTTTCATATTTCATCTCCTCGATCGAAATGATATACCTACTATAATTAAAGTATGTGTGATAGTTTCCTATGGATGTCTGTAAAATCACTTGAAACACGAATTACCGTTCACGCAAACGTATGCGTTGTATGAACTTATTTTTGTATAAAGCTCTAACAACAGGCCACTTCTAGCATTGTTATTGTTAAGATTGTTAACGTCCTTGTGTACGTCAAACTATTCTGTCATGGAAAAAACATAAGATTTTAAGATTACGACTAAGTTACATTGTGAATGGGCCTTTAGGCACGATCGTTCTTTGAACGTTATTCAACAGCTTTTCAAAATTTTCAGAATTTCTTCAGAATGTTTTAGTAAGTATTAGAAATAATGCAATATCTAAAAGTATTGTAATGAAATAAAACATTGCAAGTGAACACAAATTTGCTCAAATATAGCAAATATTTCGTTTACTCAACATCCATTCCACAAACAAACATGAATCTTGATATTGTCAATAACATCATTTGAGCTGGTCCTCAAGAAAAGCTCCAATAACGTCGTGCTGCTATCTCGCGAGTGTTGTCACCAACTGAATGAAAACCGTCACATGAGCTTCCCGCAAGTCTTGCCAACATAACAATGCATGTCACTTTCTCGTCCCGACGACAACAACCCTATTCACACTCAGGGATCAGGATCAGGATAATTCCTTCACTCGTCATCACCTCTCATCAAAAGAATCGAGGGAAATACTTCACACAAAAAAAACATATTCTAGGAGAATCCATGGCAGTGTGATTCCATCCGTTGATAAATTTCTCGAACGGTATTTTATGATAAGGTGTCGAAGCGTAAGATTATTCAACTATGAAAAGATCACACATCGGCCTAAGGATGTTTTTTCACTCAAACATGATGTCCTTTCATATAAAAAGTTTAGTAGACTTCGTCGATAAGTCTTTAGCTGGTTAAGTCTATATGGGTGTATGATTTAAATCGACTAAGATGGCGACCAGGGATTACATGATCGTCAGGCGGACCTCACAAGAAGGATAGCTATTGAATTTAGCATGTCGAAATTGTATCTTTCATGTGAATTCCTATCGTCGTGACCGGAGGCTGTTTTCAAGGCGAATTCGTTGCGCCTGTTTTCCGCATCATAGTTACTGATATTATTACAGTTGTGATCTAGAACGTCGCGTCTGCGTGTTTTTTCAGCATTCTTTAACTTGACTGATTTTGGAATTCGCAAGCACAATGTTTTGAACACATTTATTGAGCGAGCGAAGCGAGCGTCTCCTTTTGGCTCTATTGGCACGACTTCTGTTTTTTTTTTTTTTTTTTGTCTGTTAATAGACGATACACAGGTCGCACCGTTTCACCTATCGATCTGAAATTTTGCACACATGTAAAACCAACCTTCTCTGTTTGCAGGCCCCAAATTTTTTTTAAATCCATTCATTGGTTAAAATTTAAATAAATATCTCCCGATAGGCTGAAAATTTAAAACGGTCTTCGATAATTCTGATCAAACTCATATTTTGGCTATACAGGTCAGAGTTTTTCTTTGATCGAGCTGAAATTTTGCACACATGTAAAGCCAGCCTTCTCTGTTTGAAGACCATAATTTTTTTGAAATCCATTCAAAGGTTAAAATTTAAATAAATATCTCCTGATAGGCTGAAAAATGAAAACGGTCTTCGATAATTCAGATCAAACTCATATTTTGAAAAAATGTCATCCCAATCAGTTAAGAACGTATGAACTTATTAACATTTTTCATATCTGTCAGTAATGAAGTATCAAAATGAATGTTTTCCAGTGCCAGTTGAATTGCATCTGATTTGCTATATTTACCAGGATGCTTAGATGTTATTTTCAAGTTTCAATGAAAAGCATAATATGTTGTGTTGATTGAGTGATTATATTTCAATTCAATATGGATGTATATGTTTTCTGTGCTTGTGTACGCATTTCCGGTTCGAGAATTTGCACGTCTCCGTGCTCGCTCACCAACGCGTTACACTGAGCGTTTTCCTAGTAACATGTAATAGTCCTGCCTTAGTATATGAGGGAAAAATTATAGGTGCCTTGGAAAAGTTGAATGAAAATTAACAACTTGAAATGGGAAATGCCAAAGACTAAAAATGCTTATGAGTATGACAATAATTATTGTCAATATCAGAAATTAATATTTAGATATTGAGGAACTGGGTTTGATGGAAAACTTCTAGATTTAGATATTCATATTTGTGAAGTGAAATATATCCGGTCGAACTGGGGCTCGAACCCGGAGCCTCTCATAGTTTCAGTTCGCACATCCCTTCCTCGTTTATAGAATACTGTAAAAAATAAATGTATCTAGTACTCAGTATTAATATTTTGGTCAAAGCAACAATCATTATAAGAGTAGGTACTAATGTACCATAATAATATCCAAGTTTCGTTTATTTTCTCCCAAGAAATGTTGTTTACCCCGTAATTTTTATTCTTCTGCGTGATTTCTCGAATAATTCCCAGCGCGGTTGGCTAATAATACCGACAGCTCGATGCTTCGGGGTCTGTTCTTTCATTCCCATGTCAACCACTCGTCCAAATCTCCTCGATTATGTTAACAAAACTCCACATCTCGTTCTTCTCTTTTTCTTTTTCCGCCGTCTAGATCTCATCTCGGTGTCCTGCGGGGGCGCTGGGTCCGGGTCTGGGGGAGGGGGCAGGTGACGTATATATGGGGTAGATTGGAAGCGTTATGGGAGCTTTGTGATCGTTAAGGGGGGTATAAAAATATCTCCTTGAAAATGCTTGTACAGCCACAGGGGGAAGATGGGAAAAAGGTATGTACGATTACGAGTGGAGAGATTTTCTTTTGTTGGTTCTAGCTCTAGCTTAAAGTACGATATAAAATCGGGCGTACTGTGGCGTGCATTGTCTGCGAAAGCTGGATTTATTTCGACAAACAAAACTCTTCTCGTTGATAGCCAGAGGTGAAACGAGCGAATAATCGAAGTAATATTCGAATCAGAAAAAGCTACTAATATTGCTAGAACGACTTTATTTCTCATTGCTTTTCTTACGGTCGTTATCTTGAGCTTCAAGATTGATCTCTGCACTTTTTCTGCAATCCGACGTTAAATTCAATTCAAAGAAAGTTAAATAAATGTTTATTGAATATTACAAATCTAATTTGATAAACAGTTTATTTTTTCTACAAAGCTATGTTTGTGAGAAACCACTCGAGCCAGGAATTACGACAAAAAGCAAATTAAAATATTACAATGCTTGATTGGCAAGTATTATTGCAAGGTTCGATGCATCAATGTCTTTTTTTCTGTCAATATATCTTCAGTCAGGTCTCAACATCTTACGTGCTTCTGTATAAATATTAAATATCGAGATAAATATGATTCTAGAATGATACTTATTGCACAGGTTATTGCTCAAGATCAAGTCTTCATTTAAACCTTTTCTATAAAACAAGTTTTACGAAAACCATTCAGATGCAGTCTTTTCTTTGGCGTTCCTTACTCTTTATATTTATCAATGTATGCAATTCAATTATTGTTTTCACTTCAAGTTCCTCCTGTCTTTTTGCGCCTTTTAATTTGTAATATTATTTCTCATTTTGAGTCTTGATTCATAACAATTAAATATGGGTGCAGACTTGTGAATTATCCACTAAAAAATACACAAAAATAAGATCAGCAAATCAGAACTCGAAATAAATCGATTCGTCCTTCCTTCATGACATGTCCCGCGAACGAGTAAATTGTCGTCCAGGAATTACTAATCTCAGCGACTGGAAGTCCAGTGCAATGCTAGTTCCAACTCCGCTGACGTTTTGACAATAGACAAGAGCCACATGCTGCGCCGAGTACATTCAACGTATGTGTTTGCAGCACACAAAGCCAGCCACCATCACAATATGCGACACTCGCATCCGCTGCTCCTGACAGCATATGTGATGCATCGCTCACAGAATTCACGACCCACCTCATAGATTATATAGTGGACCATAGTTGGGTGAATGCATAATTCATCAATGTTCAGAACAATTTCGAATCAATAATGTGGTTTGACTTCTGAATTATGGGGCAGTTTGGTTGGGCTTGTGACCTCTAGGTACACTGTCTGTACTAGTACGAGAACACATGTGTAATTACTAATTAGTACATGGCTTTCATCAGTTTTGCTCGACAAATGTCAGCATCTTTTTAGTGCTGTAATTTTATTAATACATAAATATTCACAACACAACACCCTGACACCCAAATGATTTAAAACTGTTGTAATGTATTTATTGTAAATTAATAATCGTGCGATTTTTTGCGATATTGATTACAAAAGCACATCGAAATTTACGTATAATTAAGTAATTGTGTACTTATTTACGCAGAGTTTGATTATTTTAAAATGGTTGGGAAAACCACGCAGAGAATATCTTAATAAATAAAATATTAATGTCGACTTTAAGCGTCATTTTTTTTAATCAATAATCATTATGCTTGCAATTTCAAAATGCAGCATTAAAGAATATGGATGTGTTTTTAATTTGTCGATCATCAAAACCATCAGATCACAGATCAATTGATCAAGCGTGCGTATAGCAATCTACAGGTTAAAGCTATTCACACTGCAACTCCATGCGCGCAGCTATTGATACGAAATAAAACGCGTACAAAAGCCACCGATTGATTCACATCTTGTAGAATACTCCTCCGTCCGAGTACCACTTGACTGCGTCCTCCTCGGACATTGGTCAAGTGTCGTGTACACTGCAGCCACGTGACGAGAGCTTTCAAAGATGGCTGACATTTGACAAACTCCTCGCCTCGACAGCGTCTTATGAAGACTAATGACGTCACCAAACATTAGCCGCCATTAAATCTTCAACGAGTAAAAACCATCAATTATAAAGACACTAGACAAGGATGATTATGCAAAAATGTTTAGTGGCATGCGTAGCGAGATTCTAAAGTATAAGACACTTTAAAAGAATGTATACCATACTAAGAGAATAATAATGAAACGTAATATTAAGTATAAAAGAAATGTGATGGTGGTACTGAGACATGGATGGACCGATATTAATCATTGGGTAAGGAAAATGCGCCCAACCCAACCCTTCGGCAGTCACACCTCGAGACGGTACATGACGAGCAATACATTACCGTGCATAATGTGACGTGAGGTGTGTTGGAGAAGAAATATACATATCAATAATGATGCTGAGGTCCATTCACAGAAGTAAAACAATCGCGCACGGTGTTGGCTACGCGACGTCTTGAGGCGAAGAGGCTTCGAGGAATCTATTCACTTGAACGAACGCTCGGATGAATACTGATGAATCTTGAGGGTTTTTGTCTGGGGTTTTGATTTGTTGTGCGTTTTATTCGGAACGTCCTGTCTGGAGTAAGCTGCTGCAGTGAAATATTATTTGGAATTGAAATTGTGCAAATAATTGTCTTTGTTTTTTTTCTGTAAGGTCAGAACTTCGAATTGATTCATTCCATTCAAAAAGAGAAAGGAAAATAGTGTATTAATTGTTCATAGGTTAATGTTGAATGTTTTCAATTGAAAGCAGCTTGCAACCGTTGAATCAATTTTTGTCTAGTTTATTTTTTGACTAGTCCAAAATCAGGACAGGACTGTTGAATAACACTGTCCATGTGAATGAACCTAAAAACCAAAATTGTTTATCAGTTACCATTGAAGCATTTGACCAATGTTTAGATCTCCTCCCCCCACTACGTCATAAAACAAAAGTCTTTGTTTGGTCACTGACAGCTAACAACTGTCAGTTAACATCAAACAGCTGTTTTTTACAGAATTTAGCAGTTTTGCAATCTAAAAATTGCCATTTATAATAGCAATGGTTTAAACTATATACTTGAATATTGTTCAGTCTCAATTAACATATCATAAGAGAGGAAGGGCCTTTTTAAGTTGACGAAACAATCCAGTGACAGAAGCCATTAAAAAGTAAAACGCTTTGGCAACATACCTGACAAAATATAATTTGTTTCGTTGTACCACTGTAATAATTGTCCAGCATATCATCAAACATGATTTATATGAGTTTAAATATATTGATTGTACTATTTCAAGTGGTAAATTAAACTAATAAACACGTGTGCAAGCTAAATTCTTCGATCTTTTTGAATTTCATTTGTCTGAATGAAAAATTGTTATTTTCTAAGAACCTTGGAGTTACCATGGTAATACTTTTGTTTTTCATAAGGCAACGCCCACCTTCATTGGTCAATTGCATACATATTATTGCCGGTTTCAAATTTCTGTACCATATCTTCTTTATCTAGCACATGATAATACCTACAATACTCGTATGCATACTTTCGAACATATTCTTGAGCGTATGATGTTCTCAATATTGGGCTTTCCCACCCCCACCCCCGCCAATAATTTCGATAGCCCCCCACCCCCTACCCCTCACAGCGCGTCGACGTGTCGAACAAAAGCTGCTCTCGCGATATTGAATTTTCCACGCCAGCGATCAGCGCCTCCTGTACCGTCGCGACGCCCCAGCGACGTCGCCTCGTGATGACGACGTCCAGGCGCTGGAGGTCGAGACTCATTAGTTGTGACGTCGGCCCACGTAACACCTCAATGAACACCGGGGGTGAGGAGGTATTTAATTAGAAGATTATTATGTTCGAGTGATAATAGAGGAGGGATATTGGGATTTTGTTCTTTTGTTTGAAGTTTCGTTCCTGATGGATGACCGTGCGTTTGAAAGTGATTTTGCGCATCATATTTATAATTTATTAAACTTCAGATAGCATTGAATCAGGAACTGACTTTTGACGAATTAATAAGTCCACAAAGTCAACAATGAGACTAAAATTCATTGTTGGAGCAATTGTTGTAAACAATTCTTTCACTAGAAATCGGTTGCTATGGAATTGATGCACGGCCTACTTGACAGTGTTTTTTCCTGCATGAATCTTTGTTGCACGGCCCAATGGGGCAGTGGAATTATCATGACATTAAATTTAAAAAAGTCATGTAAAATAAACAGAAATTATCTTTGAATAATTACCTAAATAAATATTAATCTTAAAACTTCTGAAACTCATTGTCATCTCCCTGGCCCTTGTCCTACTTTTGAAGGTGTTAAACGTACATCTCTTGTCGCTGAGATTTGATACCCATGTTCCAGTGGTCGGGGGTGGGGTTGGGGGAGGGCGTCCCTGGGGTTCGAGGGGATGAAGTGTGAGGGAGAGAGGAATCGGGAATTGACTTTGTGATTGGATTTGACAGACGGTGACCGAGGATTGACTCGCAGCGAACCCCTCGCATTCTCTTTCCACTTTCAAATGGATCGACTATATCAAAGTTCAATCTCCCCTTTATGCCCACTTCCCATCCCCTGTAGCCAGTTCTGCATTTGATTTATCTCATACGAAATTTTGATTTAAATATTGAAACTTTATTCTTTATAACAACAACATATTTACTCGTTAAAGCTTGCATGAGAACCTTGATTGATTCGGGATGAAAGGTAAAAGTCCAGTAATATCCTACCGGATCAGGACGAAATCGGGATACTTCCGGTCAAGCTCGCTACAAACTGTACAATCAGGATGAACATTTGTCTTTTTTGCCAAGGTTTATACTCTCAATTTTGGATTATTGAATGATGTTTGTATTAATATTCTATCTCCATTCAAATGGATGTTCTATGCAAATTTAAATAAGCAAATATAATTTTAAAATTAAGTCTGTGTGCTTAGACATAAACAATAAGTGAATAATTCTCTGAAACTACCCGTCACCCTCTCTTGACCAAGTTTTGAACTAACCCCAGAGAGCCGTCAGCTGCATGCCACCAGCTTGGCATGGCAATGAACCCAATAGCAAACCACACTGAATATTTATGAGATGAAAATGCTCCCGCGGTTGACAGTCGGGTGACGAGCGATGCAATATGCGGGCGAGATCCGTGTGCGCCGCTGTTACCCTATTTTCATGTTGTTATGGGGGTTATTGTTATAGGCTGCATTCCCCCGCATCGGTTCCACCCCAAGACCAGAGATTTCATATAATAATTCTTGCCACAACAATTTTTTTGTTATTGATTCAGTGTTTAAGAGGGGTTGAATATCAATGGGATGCGTCGATCATTTTTTATATTGATACGGTTAACTGGTGATAGGAACAATATTGCTTTTCCAATTCCCCATCTTTGTCAAAACATGCTAACAATCGAAAGGATCATTCAAACATTCTTCATTAAATACATTATTTTATCGTATTTATTTATTTTATCGTATTTTATCAGAAGAACAATTCTTTTGAAATCTTGATTTATGCATTAGTACTTCTTACGAGTTTAAATCACGATGAATCTTTATCTCCTCACACCTTTGTGTGCTTTCGAACAAACATTGCTCATTGAATAGATTGATATGAAGCAAGTTAGCTCAGGCAATAACACTCTGGACTCAAGGATTCGGAACAGTGCACTGTCCCGAATCCTTCCTGACTGAGGATTTGTTGTCCCTCAGTCGTGAGGCAAATTCTGGGAAGCATCCTTACTAATAGACCACGACTGCTTCCTTCCCTGTTCTTCATCGTCTCCCATCATCATCATAATCATTCATCGCGCCATTATAGCCTAATTGAAGAACAGTGCAACGTTAAACACAGCTAAAGAGTGAACAGGATTCCTCAAAAAAGGAAGTTATACTTTATACGCTGGTGACAGATTATTTGTTATTGTTTTGTTTTTCAATCAAGACGTATTTGATATGATTAATTTCATCCTTAGAAAGTTGTATCACACTAAAATAAGATGAAGGAACGAGCGAGTTTATCCGAGGTCCTGAGTTCAAAGCCAGCGTCGATGTTTGCCAGAATCGCATCTCCACTCACGTTTGTCCGTCGCAGCAGAACGCCAATCTCAGCGTCCACTGGTCCAGTATATACACAGTATAGTAGTATAGTAGCATAGAGTAGTATGTTCGTGACACGGCTAACAAGCAAGCAATCTAGCCGGTGTCTCAGGAGCGCGAACACTATCCCTGCGAGGGTTTGACATGTCGTACTCGATGATAAGGGAGGTGTAAGGGATGAGATAAGGATGCGGGTGGCACGGGACAGCGGGGCGAGGGGGCAGAGAACAATGGCGGCTAGATTGCACTACCGTCTTGGTACACTTTAAAGTGGCTTGCCGAAGTTTCAAGATTGTTCTTGATAGCTGAGGAAAGTGTATCGCTCGCTTGACTGATGTTTTCAAATAGTTACCTAAACAAATAGTTTGTAGCAAGACTTGGTGGAGGTGCCGTGTTTTAATCATTCATCTTGTCATGAGCAAAGATTATTAAAACTCGGAACGGATATTCATAATATCTTTGTCATGGGTGTTAGTAATTACCTATTTTATAGATATAGGTATTTCAACAAAATAGTTATAAATTATCTTCGATTATTTAGTGACACACTCATTACCTAATCTTATTTCACAACAATGGTAAATTATTTGATCCAGAGAGTTGGCTCATGCGTTAACGCGAGCTCCGATCTCATTTGGGAGGTTGGTGCTTATAGCCGGCTCGACAGCTGGATCATTCTGGAGACCCCTGGAGTTTTTCTTCGATGATTTCATGTAATTAAAACACATTCTTAGACACAAAAAATCGTCACGATTTTTTTTTATATTTTTATTTATTAAATTTAATTAAATTTTAGTTATTTGAACAGGTAAAGTAAAAATGTACTTTTAATTTCATCCCCATCCGAGTCTAATCCAGCCACAAATCCCCGCGAAACCTCTGATTTCCTGATCTTCTCGTCTGACAGTGGGGCTTGTGTTCTAACAAATGGTCGCGTCCTGATTGGCCGTTGCTTGAGAAGAAGTGTTCTCATTCCTGCAGGTCTCTCTTGGGCGGTGATCAAGCAAGCCAGGAGGCTGGGATCCTGTCTCGACCACGTTGCCAGATCTCATCGCTCAGATGCCAGATCGCGGTCACGTGGTTACGAATGGAGCAGCAGAGAAATTTAATTACTGGGAAATAAGTTTGAGAAATAAATGTAAATTTTATAATTTGGGGACATTTTCTGCGATTTAAAAGTAGTCTATCGTTTAATTTCAGAACAGTGAATTTATGGGAAATTGTTCATATATTCTGTGAGCTGACACTCTAGACAAGGAGAAGAGAAGATATAACTTATATCGTATAATATAAAAGCTAATTATGTCAACCAATATAAAGCGAGTTTTGTGTGTGTAGTCGTTATTATTATACTCCTGTATGGTCGTATCACAATCAAGAATTTTATTACCATATTTTTATTTTATTTCTCATATTTAGTTCAAAAAGCTCTAATTTGTGCAATTTGCTTGAAAGTCAATCATATGAAGTACATACATGCCATGAAGAGAGAAATGCAGGCCGAACAGTCCTCTACTTTACCCTCAGGAGAGCCAGCGCTCGTATTTTTTCCCGTAGGTCGAAATGAAAAGAGAAATAGTATATATATAGGGGTTTGCTCGGAAGAGGGTTGGGGGTTGGTCGTCGGGTGGGGTGGGTGGTTGGGTGGGTTCCGGCCGTGTTCCCTGGCTCAGCAAGATAGACGATTTAAACCTAGGACTAGGCGGCAAGGGAACTCGTTTTCAAAAGACTCCAAAATTACTTTCTGGATAAGCTGGATTAGGCTTATACATTGCAAAAGAGAGATTATGAAGAAGGTTGGTTGTTTCATTTGGCTGGTAAAAATAAGAGAAGTTGGATGCAAGAAGAGGAGAGAGGATTTCTAGTGACAATCTGGTGTCAGCGTCTCCTCTTTGAGAGAGAAAACACAGCAGTCAGGGAGGAAATTATCCCCGTATCTTCTGTCATCATACAACTTGCTGGCAAATATTGTCTCAGCGAGAAACATCGTTTATCTAGACAATTACCATTTCATCTCGCTCCTCGACAAACTTGTCCTGATTTCAATTACAGCCTCAAGCACTTACATTAACTGAAACAGTATTGATAACTTGGAGATTTATTGCAAAAAACAACTCTGACTGTAAGTAACATCTCTTTGAAGAAACAATGCAGGCATGTTTCTGCTAATTTATGTGATTTTATGAAAACTTTGATCAATTTTGCATACTATAACAACTATAAGACATGGTTACATTTCTATTATACCTAATAATTTCAAGTCTACTTGTTCAATATTTGCTATTATACCTGATTACTGAGCACTTGCTTGCTCAACATGACATTGTTTGGGCTCCTCGAACCAAAAGTAATGACGAAACAAATTAACGTGTCTCTCCCCCCCCCCCCCCCCCCCTCTCTCTCTCTCTCTCTCTCTCTCTCTTCCCAAGATGCACGGGATGACGTCTGCGAGATGATGACGATGAAAAGCTTTCCAGTAAAATACTCATAAATCTAGGCACGCAGAAATGATTGCTCCTTCTTCGATAACAATAAGAGCTCATCTTCTCTTTCTTCCTCTCGTCTTATATTCTTCTACACTGGGAGAAGATGAGCCGTTCTGTTCTTGCGATGAGATTTGGTGCAGGAGGAGAGAAGAAGGCTGTATTGTTGCAGTTCAACAACTGGAAATCGGCGATATTTGTAAAGGATGGCACTAACGCAATTATCATTATTATTATATTATTGAAATGATGGAATTTTCTCCTTGAGTTGGTTCATGCGAGTATTGAGATATGAACCAGCGTTTTGGTCCCTCTTGTGTCATTATTGTGAAGTAATTCCAAGACATGATCACGTGACAGCTGTATGTAGTGTGTTTGAGAAATTCTTTGAACCAGTGAACAACTGGGTTGTTGGCAAAATCTTTGGTACTGACGAATAATAAGAACCATCATTTTCATTATATTTTTTCGGAAGATAACTTCAATACTATTGGGATGAAGAAAATCATATTCTTCTACATTTCCTTCGGAAACCATTGTTAAGCAATAGATTTCATATTTTGAAGTCGAGCATTTTTAAAACTTGTCGTAAGGGCCGTATCTCTCTCGGAAAAGGCCCGTGAGAAATTTCAATGTAAAATTTCTCATTTTCATACTAATTGTCATGAAGTATAATTAATTTGTATATATAAGTATACCTATACACATTTTCGTTGTTATTTCTTTCTGATAAAAAATATATCAAAATAATCGTGTATCCTTAACTTCATTCAAGAGACAAAACCTCATTTTCTTTTATTATTATTTTTTTTTTAATAAAAATACATGAGACATTGTGTGAACTTCCAGATATTTTATGTAAATATAAATAAAACACTTACTCTGAATAAATCACTGACATATTTCCTGTAATTAACAAAAATAAATCAAAACAAAAAAACTGTTTAAAGTCATATTTTGCACCTATTTACTGCCAATTTTGAGATCAATATTGAAACTAAAGGTGCAGTAATAGACATAGGTTTTTTAAAGCTAACTTCGTTGGGTAAAATATCTCAGAACTAACAATATGTGATTTCTCGTGGCTTTTTGCAGTAAACACGATTCATAATTTTGCAATGTACATAAATGTGCATTAAATATGCAGTCTACCTACTGTAATGTTTTAAATATTTTTATTTTCTGACGAACACATTGAATTAATGTTTATTCCACATAAAATATTTACATATTCTTTGACATAAATTATGCAAGCTAAATATGTTGCGTTCTAGTATAATTTATTTGACATACGGGTTTATTTGTCTATACGCGCGTGTATGGCACTAAAATTAATTATTTTGTTCTACCCACTCATTGTACAAACAAGCTAGTGATGAAGGAAGGTTTAATCCTTTCGCTCCTTCACCCTTATACACTACAGTCGACTAATATACGCAAATTACTTTGTCTAATCTACATAGACTCGTGTCACAGAAACCAAGTCAACTGATTGTATTTTGACAATTCATTCAGAAAATGATTGGGCTGTCAAAATATACCCGTATAGATAGATTTAGTTTGAATGACAACTGTGGCAATGCTTAATTATGTTTAAAATCAACTTCGAAGGTAAACCATTAAGTTTAAAGACATTTTCAAACCGAATTAATTTTCTTATGAATTTGAAACTATAATTTAAAAAATTATGATATAAGGTATTTTTAGATAAAATTTTAACACTTGGAGTAAATATGTTATAAATCAGTTTATTGATGAATTTGATATATTGTTAATTCGAAACTATTTGAACATATTATTAAGTATTTTATTATCTTCTAATGATGCTATTTTGTAATACGTAATCCTACTTAGTACCTACTTATTAGAAAGGAAAAACGTAAACAACAAAAATTAAAAAGTACAGTAGCTATTATTCTAAATTATAAACTAATATTTGAATAAATACCATGTTGATGATAAAGTTGATGCTTATCTTAAAAAAGTAAAAGTATATTATGAGTAGAGTTCATAACTAAGTACACTCTCCTGCACATGAATTGAATTAGTAGCTAAGGTACTTGATTTATAATTTATTGCTTTCTTTGTCTTACAGGTGTTAGCGAGCTGCCAATCAATAAGGTAAATAAATCACAGCTTATATTAATACAAGAATCTCGTAACAAAGGATTATTGACTGGTTGGCTCTGCGACTTGGCATAGCGAGGGACTTTTTCTGCATACGTTTGTAGGCCATGCTAACAAAGAACGTGAGAATCCATTAAAAACTTTTAATAAAATTTCAGAAAGGAAATTAATGGAATTGTCCTGACAAGATAATACGATATTGAAAATAGAAAAGAATTTTTATAAGATTTCTTAGAATTCTCGTAGCTCTGTATTTCGAATCTTTTATTATCACTCCAGTAAACAATTTATCAAAAAAAGTCCTCTTGAAATTGTTTTTTCAAAGTCATTAAAATCTTCTTCGTCTATTTGTATTTCTGACAAGTTGACAAAGATTTAAGTCAGATATATTTTCCTCCTCTAACCTGCAGCTCTCTTTAATCTGGGCCAGTCTTTAATCTCTCTCACAACGAAGCCAATTCAACTCACATAAATCTCGCTAATAGTGACACAATCAAAAGATTAGATAACGTCTGATATACATCCTTCCTCTTTTTATCAACATATGTGGGCTCACAGTCCAGTGGTTCAAATCCACCCATGTGTCTTTACAAAAATCACAAAAGCTTAATTTCTCTTATTTTCACTTAAAAAGCAACTAAGCTCAACCCCTATCACAGTTACATTGAATTAAAACATATCGTACTAACTTGAGGCTTGGAAAGTGACCCACAAAGAACCATTTAAATCATGAATGGGGCTATAATTCTGTCGTATTATGATGAAATAATGACTTCTCTATGTGTCGGGTAGAGAAGTGCGTTACTTTACCGACCGAGTTCATGTGACAATGTAACTAGGAAGACCAGGATGTATTAGACACAATAATGGGAATCAACTGAAGTAAATGTCATTGTTCAGTAGGCTATTGACGGAATTGAATACTCCCCCACGAAGCTACAATGGCAGAGTGGATGTTTAGAGATGTAAAATGTGAGGGAATTGTGGGAAAATGGTCAAGTTTATAGAAGACGTGTCGTGGTTGATTGAACAGTAGTTTTCTTTATCTACATTTGTTTGTTTGTCGAATGGAAATCTAATGGCTTTTCAATCCTTGTTTAACAAAGCTTGTGTAAATGTAAAATGAATGTGCAGTAATTAGATTATATTGAGATAAAGCGACTGACGATTTCTTGTCGTTTTGAAAGCTCGTGACACGGCACCTCCACCAACAAGTTCCGTCAATTGCACTGATCTTGAAACTACACTGTGCCTTACGTGTTTAATTATTTTTCAATAATTTACATATATTTAGGACGTTTCGATCATTCTTATTTTCACTATCGTTTGAAAATAATTTTTCGACATCTGGTTATGTAGTGGTTTGTGTAGGTTTTCTGCACACATGATGTATCAATCATGAAGTCAAAACAAGAAAGAATTAAAACTTCAGATTTGTAGTGATTCAAATTGCAAGAGCAGAGCCAATCTCACCCAAAAGTTGATAGTCTGAATAGGTTAAAACTTTTGTCTGTAAAATCACGGAAAGAATCATAAGATTCAAGCATTTAGACCACACATAACTTCAGTTAAATACTTTTGTTTCAATTTGGCGCAAATCTTGTCGAGACTTTGTTGGAAATTCTAACATATTCTGCTCATAATTGCACAAGATAAGTTAAATTTCACATCAATAAAACTACCTAGCATTATTAAATTCGAATTCCCGTTTCGTATAAAAGAATCTTGATTCCTTGGCGATATTAACTGAATTCTTTCAATCCATCATTCCAGGCGACAAAGTTTGAAGTTTCCCTTCTGTCTCTCGAGCTCCGATACTATTGATTATCAGGCAATAAAAGTGCTATTATGTCGCCCTCGCTGCAGACTGGGACCGTCGCAAGTGATTACTTGCATTACTCTCGCTAATCCTCAGCCGAGACTTCATACCTCATTAAATGATCTCTCGCAGCATCCCTCGGGGTGGGGGGGGGGGGGGAGGCCGTGGTGTCAGAAGCTCATTCGATTAGAAATTTAATAATCATAGATTATATACTGCAGATCTGTCACTAGCAGCAAATAAGAGGGAGAAAAAATATTTTCTTCCATAGGGCTGTTTGCAACATAGAGAAGAAGTGAAGAAATAAATAGGTACCATTTCCAAACCACACCTGGAGAAACAAACCGAAACTTAAAGAGACAACTAGTCAACATGAAATCATATAATTATGATAATCATAACCTACATTATATGGGTAATAACAGTAAATAGGTAGGCCAGTTGTTACTTTTAAGTATATGTATACCTATACAGATAAAATCCATCTTATATGAACTTGAGCTGTATTTTTCTGGGGCTTAGAAACTAGACAAATACATTTGAAAAAGGGTAAAGAAAATGTTATCTCAAAAAGCTGATTTCTTGCAAAATACTGTTGGTGACTGAAAACTTATACATTTCCTAAATTTGTGACCTGACAAAATAGCGGCTGACATGGTTCTAGTTTTCACGAAATCTGATCGTGCAAAATATTTTCGTCCTGTGGCCGTGTAACTCTCACGCATCAATATGATGGAATACCTCCCCCTCCCCCTCCCCCACCTCCCCTTGCATCAGCGACACGTGATATGATGGGTTTTAATGAATTGCCGTCTGTCACGCATCATCATCCCCCAGCATCCCCCTCCCCCACCCCTCGCACCACCCTCGCGTATATTCCCGCCATTAAATAGCTATTGTTCTCGATTAGCTCATCTAATGATGGTATAATCTAATCAAATCAAACGTTTGTTTCGCGTGAAAATAGTGATAAGAAGAATCCAACGATTTGTCTCGAGCAGACAGGAGGGTCAGAATCTTTGATTCACTGAACAGAAACCTGTATCAATCTATCATTTCGATCAAATGTACATTACCGATCAAATTTTGTGAATGGAAGATTCTGAAAGCCTTGAACTCTACCATTTTGTTATAAATGAATGTTTAACATATAAAAGTTCAAATTTTGAAATAACCTAGACACATTTAGAAAATATATTATGCCTATATTGAAGATTACGGCACCTCCACCGTATTATTCGCAGTTATACAAAAAGCTCTCATATAATCCCGTCCTGCCTTTCACATTTACATTAAAAGAGTAAAGCGCGTATTCCCATGAATTTCATCCAATCCTTCTAAAATCCGTAACATTTCTTCCCTCGCATCGCTCTTCCAGAGTCGCGTTCCGAAAATAACCATCCACCCAACATTCATCCATCCAGAGAAGTCCCCCTCATTCCAGTTGCTTCCAGGTCCATTGAGCAAGCTAAGCAGGCATCCACCAGGCACGAACGGGACGGAGGAATGGAACTATTTGCTGTATGCCCCATTAGCTGATGAGTTCGATATAGTGCGCCACGTCACGCGCGCATTGATACACTCACGATGTCGAGCTAATAGAAAGTAGGACCCACTCGTGGGCATGAATAGTTTCACCATTAGGAGGCTCTTCACTTCCATCGGGTAGATTTATTAGAGTGAGACAGAGAGTTATAGGCTTGGATTTCATAACGAGAGAGAGAGAGGGAACGACGTATCCATTAATGTAAGATAATGCGGTACAGAGTGGTGCTCGTGCTATTTGGTGTGAGGAGGGAAAAATCACAGAAGTATACAAATCTCAACAATGATTCTAACGTCCGTTGGGATTATCGATTTCGATTATCGAGCGGAGCGAAAGTCCTCATACAACTTTTTGGCTTATTTTGTCCATCTGTATTAGAGAACTTTTTGTCAATGCAAAATATAAGTTTGTCTGTTTGATTTTTAAAATATTTTAAACCATAGTAAGCACATCAAGCACCTGCTTGTATACTTTAAAAGCAGAAGGCCCAAAGTCAATTTTCTCGATTTTGCGTTGCAAACATATGGAATCATGTCATTAAGCTCGTAATTGCAGATTGACTGAAGTCAAATACAATTATAATGAAGTATGCTCTTGTAACATGACCGGTGTCACCATTACAAATATGAGTGGATGAATGCAGAATGTATATGTTTTAGAGCACCTCTCGAATCCATTAAATGGACTGCGGCCTTTCTGCTTCTGAGGTAGAGATTTGCTCTTCATAACATAAACTGTAGTTTGAATTCAATAAAGTTCTTGTATTTATATTTGTGTTGCTCTATTTATTACATTCTGAAATTAATCTCAAACCTTCATTCATCACACAACAAAACTTTTAATCGAGTTTCCACACAATAAGGTGGCGCCGCACTCGCATTTCTGCGTGACATTGTCAATGATAATAGCAGGAATATTGAGTGTCAAGTTCATCTAAGTACAATGTAATTCGCCAGACACCAATTGCATTGAACTTGGAGTGACTTTGTTGGCCGGCTATTCATCCTCACACAAGCTATCAATGTCCATTCTATTCGCCTCATTCAATCTGTCGTCACAAAACCACATTGTGCACTGCTCTGCTCTTTTTACTGGGACTTTCAATTTTCTCGATCCATGGGTATGGAAATCAAAATGGCTATAAGAATCAGGGCAATATTGGGCGAGGTTCATTCACATACTAGGGGCAGAAAAGGGGAACGAAGAATAGGGGATGGGAATTATAAAAAATAATCCTCATTGAGCGAAATTGTGTTGTGAAGGGTGGATTTGAAGATGACCACTAGCGATAGTGTCGTGTTGACAAGGTTTAGGGGAATGCAGCACGGTGAAGATGGTATCACTGCACGTGACTATAATGTAAGGGATGCGGGGGAGGGTGGGGGAGATCGGGGTGCTGATTGTGTGCTCGGGAAGATCCAGAATAATAATTACCTTCCCGATGGCGGCGGAGGTCACGTGATGGCTGGAGGCGGGTGGACGTCGGTTCGACTCTCTAATATACAACACAAACAATGCGGGAACAAAGCTACCGGCGAAACCACGACAAAGCATTGGAGAGGGAAGAGATTCTTCATGCAGTCGCAGTACTGAGTTTTATTAGAAGAGGAAAACTTCTCCATCCATCCCAACTTCTTATTTCTAATATTTTATGTTGAGTCCCTGCTAAGCGGAATTCTTACAAAATATAAGGTGATCAGCTCAAAATTAAAACAATAGTGAATGACAAATCGTATCGAACTTTTGCAATTTAACAAGACACAGACTGTGCGTTTGTGCCGCTGAAGCTATAAACTGTATTTATTTACATATTTCAACTAGAACATGAGTTACATTAGTGCAGTGTTGTTTCTCTCATTTATAGCTTATCAAGATTCAAGGTTAAGGGGGGTCAATTTGTATGTATTTTTATTCTCTAATAATAAAAATATATATAAAATCACGTGTAATTTTCAAACTTCAAAGCCCAGCGGAAGGAACGCATAGTGAAAAATAAATTGAAACTCAAAGGGAGAACTAAACGTGTGTTGAGCAATAAGAATAGAAGAAGCATCGAGGAATTGCACAGCGTTCTGTGCAAAATTGTTTAAAATGTCGCGTGACGTTTCCCCAATCAGATTGGTATAAATAAGATGCATTTATCTGATGCACGTTTCTGTCCATCAAGCAATTGCTGGATCCCCGTCAACTCTGTGCATCGATCTGATGACTTATCAACTCTCTGTCTCTCACCCTCACTTCCCGCCCTCCTCGACTCAAACTAATTTTGCTTTTGGCATCTCTCGATCTCGGCATATGAACTCGACGCCACCGCAACGCCGGTGGAAAAGTCTTTCTATTCTCTCATCACTCTGCTTGCCGGATTAATAACTCTCGACGCCCCCCACAGAGCGCGCTGGCGTCGCTGTTGATGCGGTTGCCAAGGCGACGTCAGCGCGACGCTGTCAAGTTGTCAGGACAACGCGCGACGCTGGGACTCGTGCTGCCAATGCGGAGACACGGCGAGTCTGGATGATGTTTGTGAAATAAAGAATATTTATCACATCTCGCTCATCTGTTAGTTCATACCAAATCTCCAACGCTAGAAGAAGGGTTCCTTAATTTAATTTTTTTTCACAGCAAGTTCCACAAATATTTTGGAAAATTTGACATTTCATAAGCAAATTTTGAATTTTCATTTGATTTTCTTTCGGAATTTAGAATCTATTTTCACATAATTTTTCAATCCTGGCTGAGGTTTTCAGTGAGGACTGCTTCAAGGTGCACAAGGCTTACGCCATCGGCATTCTTGAATCAAATTCACTGCGTTCTTGATCAATCAACGTTTATAGAAACTTCCTCGCTCTCAGAATTCTTGAACCTAAATTGATCCTACAAATAAAATTGATCGCATTCATCACGAAGAAAACGATTTTCAAGTGGTGATAAATAATTTCTGATATAATTTTCCTAACTTTTTTCGAACATTTAAAACTTGGTGGAGGTGCCATGCATGTTTAACGACTCGATGGAAACAAGTATATAAAGTCGGTTCCCATAGATGTCTGTTTTGCCGGCACGTGTTGGCGCGATGCATCATGGGATCCCCGCGGACATGATGGCAACCGGAAGTCGTCGCGATGCGAAATGCAGATGACGTTGTAAGTGACGGAAACTGCACGTCGGGGCTGGTCCAGGGGGGCAGTGAAACAAACCAAAGATCCAATGAAATGCATTTTTACGCTCCACGGCCTCCTGTATGCGTAACAAGGATGAGAGAGACGCGACTAATGGCCGCCGCGTGAGGTGGAGGAAGATGGAAGAAGAGAGATATGCGAGGGGGAGGGGGACATGAAAGAGGGGATTACGCAAGTAAAGAAGGCGCCGGAAGTCCGTCTAATGCATCCGTCTGCCCCGTCAAGAACCGGGGAAGAGGGAGTTGACGATTTTTCCCCTCTTAGTTCGTCGTCGGCGTCGTCGTATAGGTTATCCGCCATGAAAGAAGAGAAAAAGGAATGATGAATCGTGCGGCTAAAACAAGGCTGTTTGAAGCTCGGTTTCCATGAGAGAATATTGCGTCAAGAACTTGGCGTCACGTCAGAACTTTTAACAAGCTCCAAATGGATTGACAATATCGCATTTCTTTTATTTTGCATGTTGATGTAATTATTCCTCTCAAACCAACCTGAACCATCAGTATATCAATATGAATATTTACTATCAATACATAAAGATTCCGACGCTTTGGTATTATGTGAATTGAGTTTCGTCCAAGACATCATATCTTGCACTTATCACTATGACCTCGCCAACATACATATTATTTCACTTTTGAATACTTACGCTAAATGTCACAATGCAATTTCTGAGAATGAAAACTGAAACTTCTCAATACATAATAAATTGTTCGACTAAATCAATCTCGTTAAATATTCATAGAAAAGCATTTCCATTCAATGCCCAGTGTTGAAACATGCAATCAGAACGTCATTGGTACCGAAGAAACTAAAAAATCCCTGCATAGTTTATTAGAAAATTTGACTCTTCAATTGCACAATAAATAATCCGTTTGTCTTCTGGGAAAAGGTGATTGAATTCAAGTGAAATCTAAAGGAATTCCAGCTACGCACTGCAATGAATATAATACGAAGAAAATTGTTTGACAAAACACAACAAAACCCCTTTTCAACACCGCCGTCTATTGTCAACCCTAATTCTTCAACAACAATGCCCCTCCGCATAATGCAAAGGACTCATTTGCGTTCTATAACGTTATGTAAATATTATCATTATTCTCTTTACAACACCAATACGAATGGAAATAGTTTCATGGTGTGAAGCGTCACTTAACGTGTCGCTTTGTCCGATGCGCCATTCAGCGCGAAGACACGCACCGACTCGATCAAATGCATGCAACAATTACACATATCATGGCGACGAGAGAGAGAGCAGATGTGGTCTTATCGCAGGAAGTCGCGTGTTCGACTCTCGTTAGAACACTTCACACATCGCCCGTGAGAATATGACACGGACGTGTGATTGATAATGTGAGGTGGTATATTTAATTGGGCCATCACTCATGTGGTTTAGCTTGACAATCGTTTCCAGGATACAAAGGTGGTGTATTTATTTAATTAATGGTATCGTTCTTTCTGAAATTGGATTTGTGAGATGTGATAAAGAAGTATCGTGTTACTGCTAGGTGAAAATGTGGGACTTTTTCTTTAGGTGGAGGTGCCAGGTTGATCGAGCTTTAAGCTAAGCTATTAGTTAGACTATTTTTTTTAGCAACCCGAATCTTCCTAAAAGTTAAGAACCTACTTATTGGTGGACCGATAAGTGAAATGATACTTTCTTTTTGGTGGAGGTGCCAGGTTGAATGAACTTTAAAGTTAGACATTTTTTTACTAAGTCTTCACTAAAAGTTCATGTAGTAATCAAATTTAGTCTCAAGCTGTTTACTTCTCCAAGTAATTATTGTTCCTGTCAAAATGTCAGCTTCACTCTCCGCAACTTTCCACCCTCTCCGATCATCTCTCCAAGTTTTACAGATAATTGCACCGAAACTACCCTTATTAAATCCACAGCCATATATTTTACAATCAGCCAAGAATATAATTTTATGGTGATCAGAATAATTACGCCAGGATAACGACTAGCGGATGGACCACCGGGACGCCGCTCGTCCCACAATCTACCCCCTTCATCCCCCGTCCCATGACTCATGTACACACATCGCGTACAAGTGTACTCGGCGGTAATCTCGCCTCGGAATCACTGCACTGGCAAAGTAATGACACAGCATCCCCAATTGCATCCACCATGGCCTCTTCAATATCAGGACAAAAGATTTTAATTATGACAACCGTATATAGGCTAGAAAAGTAGAGGGTTCGACCGAGCCAATCGCATATGCGTCAACCTCATCCATTCAAACATCCATTTCCAGTTTCTAATCGGAGAGGGGTTGTCAAAGGAAGGAGAGAAACGAACTGAAGATATGGGAGAAAGAAAAACTCTGGTTTGATTGAAAAAAGTATACTGATCAAAATTGAGGGGGGATAAAGTCATGAGGGCTGTGAGGCGCAGCGCTAGATATTTTCAATGGCTTCTTACGAACGAGACGCAAATCAGCGCCGCAGGTCA
Source organism: Leuctra nigra (assembly GCA_934045905.1). Lineage (NCBI taxonomy): Eukaryota > Metazoa > Arthropoda > Insecta > Plecoptera > Leuctridae > Leuctra > Leuctra nigra. Next base: position 21,591,185 of record OW203761.1, on the reverse strand, counting down.
CATGGCTTGTTTCTTACTGCGGTGGAAAAATTACTTTTTTGTTCTTCCCTTTTTTATCTCGAGTAGCAGTTAAGAAATGAATCCGTATACAGATGAATTCATTTCAAAAGAATTTATAAGTTGTAAAGTTTTCTAAGTTGAGACTTGAACTAATAATTTATGAAGTAAAACACATTGTTGCTGAAGTATATAAGAGTTTTTCCGCAGAGGTAAGTTTTAAGAACGCGGAGCTTCAAGTTATGTAATCCTAATTGATTTAGTCGTTTCATTAACCAACCTCTCATTTACGTCTGACAAAAATTGTATTAGCGTCAATTCTCATTCATTATACAATCCCAAAACTAAAGCCGAATTAAAAACTTAAAATTCATATCCATTATTTAGTATCAACATTAATGACATACACACGAAGCGGTCACGCTGTATTTTATTTTCATTGTCCTTGTTTCGATCGCACTTAGTGTTTCATACTCCTTCTTTACATCCCCTCGTTGCGACATTACGCATTATAAACCCTCTCTCTGATTTGTCATGGGTAGACTCGAATCAAAGCGTAACGTTCACAGCTGATACATGGGGGAGGATTATCACGGTCACGCCAGCCCAAATTTGATTACATTATTATCGATGCGTTGGTAACTCAAGTGTGTTTATAGCGCTAATAAAAGGAAATTATTTATGTAGATTTGACGACTCAATGAGTTTATTCATAAAGTAATTCTAGTTTTGATCTCGTATTTTATTGGAGTAGAATAGATTTATGGCAATGAAGTTGCCTCTCTAATTCATTGGAGGCTCTGTTAGATATCAATATAGAAAGGTCTGATTGATTTTATTTTAATAAAACTATTGTACGTCTTGGACGAATCTCGGTGGAGGTGCCGGGTTAAAGCTCGACGCAACCCGCAACGCATGAAGTGTGTTGCGGGTTGCGTTGTCACCTATTTGACTTGACTTACATTTGGTATCATCGTCGTTGTTTTACTCTCTTTCTATGATTATTATTAAACATAATCTACATCTTTAAACAATTTTTGTCTGTTTATTGTGCGCTCTATGAAGAAATAGTAAAACTTTGAACTGATGACGGGAGTTTCTACGGAAAATATATGAAAATAGTTACATGTAACTTTATAACTTGCAATTGTGTTGTGTCTTTTACACCTAAATTCTCATTGAAACGAGCAGGAAATCGAATATCTCCTCTGATAACTGTGTCCTCGCTGTGATGATTTCACTGCTCAGTAAATCTCTGCACACTTTCTCAGCGGAGCGATACATTCCCGTCTTACGCTCCTGCAAGTCTCCTGAGTTGATTAATGAGAAGATTATTCAATTATCTCCCGACGCACGGCGCTCCTTTTCACCGCCGCCATCATCAACGCGAGGAAGAAGTGAAGCTAAACCACCGCCGCCTATTGTTCCACGCCATCTTAAGCTAATGGGCTCCCCCCTCCCCTCCCTCCCCCCCGAGTGCGTGCGCAACATGCTCCGCCTTCATCGGATCTTACGTCGTGAACAGAAGGCAGTTTGTTTCATGGTGTCTGGAAGAATATGATAATTATGTTCACCGCCATTGTGTTGGATCGAATCACATGTGCGGGTCGAGAGGCCGTGCATCGTGCCATGTGGCACTGGGTTCAAACACTTCAACATTCGGTTCATTCGTACTTCATCGGAGAAACTAGAGAATATAATAAATGCTGTCCATTTACTAGAGAAATATGGAATAGAATACACGAAAAAGGCTCATATCTTGTGATCTTTATGGGTCTGGGATGTTTATGCATTTAAAGGAAAAAATGCTGGACTTAAACTTTCATCTCTGGACTTCAAACTCTTATTCAACTTAAAAGTTTTCTCGTATGGATATCACAAGATGTGGAATTATTTTGTGTATTTCCATTCCATTCTCACGTGGAATTCATATTATTATAAAATCAATTTATTGAAATTCGCACATTGAAGATTTGAGGAAACTGGAAAACGGATTTCAAATCATACACCAAAATAATTATTAATTGATATCTTACTAGAAAAGTATTTTTCTCTCTGTGAATGTGAAAGGCTTCTAAGAAAGGTGTACTCTGGACAAGTTTCCTCTTGCATTGGATTGATCATAAACTTTTGACGAGAAAGTTGAGCATTTTCTGAAATTCAACTGACTAATTCTTTTTTTATTTTTTATTTATTTATTTTGTCTTTTATTGAATGCACAAAGATACAAACACAGAGTATAAACAATACGGCGAGCTTCCACCTCAGTAGCTCTTCCACCTAACCATAAATTAATATTAAAATACACATTGTATTTAATTATTAAAAATATATTAAAATAAACACAACATGAGTCACTAAAAAGCTATAAAATAGAAATAAACTTCTTCAGTTTAGTAGTCAAATACATCACACCATACAAGATGAAATTCACACATTCTTCAGTCAGTGTAGCTATCTATAAATAATTATCTTCCATCATGCTTCACTGTCTTAAGTTCTATGTTATAGGTGTTATCATCAAAATTAAAATATAACCTAATACATGTATCCCTAAGTCCCTCTTAATTACAACGCAACGTCACAATGCCTTCATTTTCAACAACGACGCTTCTGAACATTGCATTGAACATGTCGCCATCGAGCATCCAAATTGCAGCTAAGCCTTTCTGCTCGACGAGTTATTAAAACTGCTATAATCTCTTGGATTGTTTCGACATAGAAGTGTGTCCGAGCGTGCATCCAAGAGAACACCTTGCCACGATCAATACTTCCTGATCGTGGATCTTGGATCGAGCGATCAGGATCATCCATGACATAATTGCACGTGGAGAATGGGACCGTTATGTCGGTTAAAGAAGGGTCACGAACAATGGAGTCTACCTATCATTTTACACGAGGCTCTGAATCCATGGGTAGTAATTAATTGAGGCATGTGGGAGGCTCATCTTGTATAGAATTTGTGTACCTACTCGATTGTCTTTTGACGGAAGGCAAGTCTAAGTATCTACTACTGCAAGAGATCATATTTTCTTGTAGATGTTAAATGTAGAATTTGTTTTGAAAAATTTTAAAAATTTGGTTTTCATGGTTTTCTGTTCTATTTTATCCACAGTTTATACTTAAAAATATGACAGTACAAAATGGTACAAATCTGTATACATTCTATGTATTTCTGTACACATTTTTTCAAATGTATCTACTAATGTTGTACATTGTAGTTCTAATCCAAGAACTTGAATTACTTATCGTGATATTATTGATCCAATATTTGTCAAATTTCGAATTAAAATAGGTACCTATCTCTGAAACACAAAACATCAAAATACCTGAATGCAGCAATGGTCTAAAGAAATCAAATGATGGAGTGATTTTAATGATATAGTAAATAAAAATGGAGTCAGATCTCTAAGAATCTTCATCATCATCTTCATCATTCTGAACATGGCGTCTGCAACGAATCTTGCCGTGATAATTCTAAATCACACATTACACGTACATCCTTGAAGTGTCTTCGCAAATAGATGATCTGTAATTGTTCTTTACACAAGTCTAATACAATATTCCAAACACATTCCGCGTCCGTCTCCGCTTCGGTCATCTTTCACAGACATACGTCCAAGTTGTCTTCCACGTACGCCCGAGGGCCGCACTCTTTACTCGCCGCTCACTGACAGGTGAAAGAACAAGACAAATGGTAGTCGACGATGAAAAGAGCTTCCTATCCTTCTCCCACCCACCCCCACCCCCACCCCCACCCCCACATCAGCCCCTGTTTGATGATATGAAAAGATCTCCGGATGATAAATGGGTTGTGATCGGTGTCGCGAAATATTCCCGTTGGAAAGAGAGAGGAGACGAACGTCGTCGTGGGGAGGAGAGAGACAAATGTCAAACATCGGTGATGAACAGGGAATCGATTTTGTGATCAGATGTCTTTTAGACTGATACATATTGAACCAATTTTGTAGCTATAAATAACAGTGGACAGTAGGAGGTGTTGTATCATTCACTATCAAGAACCAACATGATTTGCAAGAATATCATTCATTCTCAGAGTTGACATTGTGCTTCTTTCCAGAAAACTTTACAGAAAAAACAATTATTATAACAATTCTTGTTCCGCAACAAATTCCCATGCATCATCGTATCCTGGTCATCCACCCCTTCCTATTCCATCTTTACGCCCCCATTCTGTCAATGTTTTCCTCCACCCCTTAACGTTAACCCTCTCCTTATTTGCTTCATCCCTATGTGTGTTTTTTAACATACTCCATCTTCGTTTCACGGATAGTTTTCTCTCTTCCTTGAAGCCGCAGACTCATGCCCGATGACAGATGGCTCTATTTTGCCTACTCCTTCCCTCCTTCCCGCGGATCAGTCATACGTGAACAGTTCGATCCTGCGACGTAGCTTCAGCTAGTTGTATCTCCGCCGATCTTCCGAGGCATAAAACATAACGCCGTATCCTAAACACATTACATGTTGTAGATTTGAATAACATAATACCGACGAACATTGCTCCATGAAGAGTGAAAGAGTTTCTCTTCTGAACAGCAGAAAGACTCGACAATCCGCATGGCATTATGTAAACATTGCTCTCTGTATCATTAGCATGAACGATTCCTGGCACAAATCTTTCACGAGAGCTCGAAGTAAAGACTTTGATGATTTTTCTATAACCTGGGCTCAAGAGCTTTGGTAGACGACGATCAAAAACGCATTACGCGCGTTATGAATTCGGATCCCCGGCATGCGGTTTCTTAGCTGCAGCTTCGACGTTCCACGAATTTTCTCGCCCATCTCTCGTCTAATCCTCGGCATTTGGTGTATCGGTTTATTATTATATATTGCTCGTGGGGCGGCATCAACTCTACTTCACACAAGCAAATGGCTGGAGTAGTTTTATACGTAGTCATGACTACCAGAAAACTTACTACGTCATGCTGGTGTGAAATGTTGCACGGGGGAATCGGTAATTAATTATATCTTGGTCGAAAATTGACAGCGCGCTCTGTCTGCATGAGGCCGCGAACAGGAATATTAGAGAGTGAGAATTCGTTTTTTGGGGGTCTTGGGTGGAAATGGTTGCTCGCGGCAAGTCCGCGGGGGGCCCGCCGGGTGAGGTCGCTCCATCGACACGAAATAAAGCTTATTACTGATGGTTCCACGGAAAGTGGTGCTGCTGTTTTTGTAATACAATACAAGGTGTTTCCTATGACCAGGATATGCTGAAGAATTGACTACATTATACACGCACAGTGAGCAAGAAAGTGGATCTTGGTTGATTTGGTTACAGATTTTGCCTCCCCCCGAAATTTACATGGGGTAATTGAATCAAGTACCCTGCCCTTCCTTTCAGTTTTTGTGTCTCTTACAATTAGAAGAAACTCGCCTTCTTTCTCATTAGTATTTACCTTCTGTGACGATTCTTTCTTTTCTTCCAGAACACTATTTAGTTAGTTTTAAATATTCAAGCTTGAGTCGAAGCGACCACAGATCTACATGAAATATCATCTCATCTTACAATCATTCTGGTATTGTATTAGTTCGTCTTATTCTCTAAAATGTAAAGTTTGGTTAAACCCCCACCACAAAATGAATGTTTTTCCCAATTATTTCGTAAAAAGTATTCACGGTAATCAATGTGCCGATCAATCCTTGTCAATGTTTGACATTCTATCAGGCATATCGAAACTGAACACTCTGTATTGTCCCGGCACATGGGCGGGAGCTCATGTACTAAACATCACAACATTTTTACGGATTAGTGCACATTTTACTTGGACCAATATAAAAGAATCGATCTACACTGTTCACAAAATGAAAAAATTGTGTGTTTTATATTTATTTCAGTAGTTTTGTTTCTTGTGGTCACATCAATCAAAATCAGACACATTGATTATTTTACATCACCGTTTCTAATTAATCGTAAAACGTGTTTACTTCCTTTACAAGACATAAAAACACCTGAATCAGACTTATATTTGTGGTAATGAGTGAATTCGTGGTTAGGAACTTCGTGTTCGTGTTTTCATTGCTATCCGAGTTCATTTCGGGCTGAAATAATTTCGCTTATTTCTGTAGAATTACTCCCTACCGAAGTTCATTCAAAAAAGTTCTTAAATTGGATCCAGTTTCTCCGTGATTGTTGGAGACAAGACGATGAAAACTCTTTTTTTCAAACCGGAGTAAAATGTGTTTCTGTCCTAGGCTATTGGAAATTCTGTTACACCAGCCTCCCACATGCCAGCACAATTACAGATTACCACTTAAAAAAATCCATCCCATTCTCTACTGTTTTGATTTCCATTATTAACTCTCCATTATAGATTTCAATCCGATTAGATTAATTAATGACAACGTAGAATAATATTAGGGGTCAATTTTCTCACCCGAAAACCCCTGATTCCATATGCAAGGGATGGGGAGACATTAATGCAGTTTGGATTCAATTCGATTTGACGTTAATCCGTTTATCACATAGAGTGTGCAGCCTCCAGTATCAGTAGAGGGGGAATGAAACAAGCATATGTCGGAGGATCCACATTGTCGAGCGATGATGCAATATTGAATACAAACTAAACTCAATGCATTCATTCGAAAAGCTCCACTGGGGTATATATATGTATCGAGTATCTATTGCTATCTAGTCTGGCTCCAGGGCTTACTGCAGGGGCGTTCGTATCATCATGATATTACGCACATACTGCAACGAGCAAATCTTTTGACCACACACCATTCGCAAATGAAATCTGCTCTCCTGGATTTAGCGAGACGCAACAATGAGCTGCAGGGAGAAGGGGATTAGAATACAATTCCTGTGCCGCTGAACTTGCCTGGAATAATTGAAGTCTCAGAGAAGAATGGCGGGCTAATTCGTGATGCTCTTTCATGATAATGTCACTTAATAAGTGGATTTGCTCTTTAACAATGCTTTACTTTTATCGGAAGAAGCAGTCAGTGTTATTTAAAACATGTAGTTTTAAATCTTTTGGAATGAATTATGTTTAGTTACAGTAAAGTTTTGAATACAATAGAAAAATATTTAGAGCAAAATGTGCGAGGCTTCAGTGAGGTACAGTGAACCTCAATTTGTAAAAATTGCTATTAGGTAATTGATTTAAAAAAATGCGAATTTACCACGTACATAAATCCATCTCACTCCTTTTTTGTCGTAAATAAACGCACATTCTTCATACTTAATGACTGGGTAATATATGTTAAGGTGTCATACCTGAAAATAATTATGCTCGGCTTGTGCATTATACTCGATCCGAGAACCTGTGCCATGGATATTACCCATTATAAGATTGACGATGAATAATGGCGGCTCAGAATTCCCTCGTGTACCATCAAGAAGGCTTTTCAAATGTGGATCGCAGGCAAGAAGAAGAAGAAGAAGAGGTTCTATATATGTTTGTATCGCTCAGCGCTCGGTACGAGGTGGCAAGTGGGGGGGGGGGGGGGGGGGTTGATTAATCGAGGTGGCATGACAGGGAGAACTTGCCTTGAGATTCCGTGGAGGTGCCAGGTAGGTGTGAAGACAGACAGGTAGCCAGCCTCTTGTACAACAATCAGGTTATTGATTGCATCGAGTGATTGAGCTGGATACTGTGACGTCACGATCACTGCCACCAGGATAATGAGGAATATTCAGATCGATTAGAATTTGATTCAATTGATTTCGATTCGGTTTTGATGTCGGGATATCAAGAACAGTTTGCGCGAAGTCATTGCGTAGATTTTTTTATAATATTTCCATCGATCATATTCAAGTTTGACTGAAATTAGTTCTTATTTTGTTCAGTTTTCCAGAGTCATTATGCGGCTTCGTTTTAATCTTTGATACTTGTACCCTTCTTCATTGAAAGTTCCTGTGAAATATTGTCTAAACCACAACAGAATCGTCGTAGGTGAAGACTCGAAGATAATTTGTCACACCGCGCCATCCAAGATCGAGGTGAAAAAGGCGATGGAGTTGCTTTCTTGAAATCCTCGACAAAAGATCCAAAGTGCACATCTCAGCAGTGTCATAACTACTCATTGAAGTGGTTTGATTCATCGAAACCTCTGGCGATCACTTTTATCACATGCCATTGACCACCTCCCCCCTCTCGGACACGCGGTGTCATTGTGTCTGCCGAATATAAATCAACCCCTTGTACAGTCCAAGAAGTCGCCCACCTCACTCGATTACACACAAGATCACGGCCTCAAATAGGAGCAATGATTTCAGAATTGGATAATTTGATTTCGTTTGGAAGATTTCTTTTGTGTCCTTGCATGGGAATGGTCGGTCGACAAGTGATGGTCAGCGGATGTGTCGGGGGAAGAAGGAGGTTACACTGGAGGGTGCTACAAGTCTAGACTTGGAGCAATCTAATCGGATTTATTTAATAGCGAGAAGTTTAATGATATCACTTACTTGGCTTTGAAGAAAGAAATTGATCGTAAGAAGGGATATGACGTGTCATACTGCTGTCTTCGTTTATTACGTCAATCTGTGGCTTATGTAATTTGGTTAAATTTGAAAGATTACTACAAGCATGGAAGAGATAGTTTATGAAATACAATCAATGCTAGAATATTATATAATCATTTGTTGAACATATGGTCGAACATAATTCATAACTTATGTATACATATATTTGATTTGTATCTACTTTTTAATGAAATTAGGTATACCTAGTTTACCTACGTGTGACCTATAAATAAATCGAAGAAGAAAATAGATGAGTGCTAATATGTCGAATGGCGACAAACACCCTCTTTTATTTAATACCTATGCATAGTTTTGGTTTATGAAATGTTCTGTAACCAAGTAGGTAATTTCTTAAGAAATTTTTCGTAATCATGGCTAAACGAAATTAACTTCCAGTTTAATATTAACTCTGCAATTCGAAGTATGTTTTTAATAAGACAGCAACGTTCATCTTGAGCATAGTTCAGATAATCTTCTTGCAGACGCACCCTTCAATGGTTTCTCTGTGCTTCCTGTGTTACTCCTAGCAACATGTATCTTAGCAACAGCTCTCGGGCTGCTTTGTCAGACCTGACTTTACTTAAGATATTAATCTTTCCCCAAACCGAGCAAGAATCTGGGTATTAATTACCAGCCCCTTTAGAAGAGCCTTGTCTTTGACATCAGGGGCTGCTCTCCCATCAATTACATTGCTGCTGAATATAGCAGCGCTTGTCACTGCTTACCAGTGGCGTGCCGAACCTATCTTGAGGACCGGTGCTCATTCATTGATGGGTATACCCACCCACCCCCAATGGTCAAGAACATAAAATTGGCAGCGATCGCAATGGGGTCTGGGGAGAGGACCCCCCAGTAGGTACATGCAAGTCCGGGGTGCGAGCATAGCCTCGGGAAAAATTCAATTTCAATACCAACTTTGAAGGTTTTTGGTGCATTTTAGACTTGAAAATAATGTATCATTGTTAATGTTTGATGAAGCACCATTTAAAACTACAGTGAAACAAATAAAGTGAAGTGAATTATTTTAGTTTTAGATCTGAGAAGTAATTAATTTAATTATTAAACGGTTTGCAGTTTGCACCCACACAAATGCCGCGCATCGATTTTTTCTTTTGGTTATAGACGGGTTTACAGGCAGCCTGGCAGGTACGATATTTTTGAAGGAAAACAGAACAGTCAGTATAATTTATATTAGAAATAAAATCAAACCAAAAATGCCGCGCAGCGAAATTTTTGGATTTTGTCTACATTAGAACGAGTTCAAATGATTTTACAGGTACGACGATTTTGAAAGAAAACAGAAAATTATTCATTCATGTATAAAAATCACACATAAAAAAGCCGCGCAGCGAAAACATTTTTTTTGCTTCATTAGAATGGGTTTAAAGTGATTTTACAGGTACCTACTAAGTATAATTTTGAAAGAAAACAAAAAAATAATAAAAATGCATACATAAAAATGCCGCGCAGCGATTTTTTTGTATTTTGGCTACCTTAGGACGGGTTTAAAATGATATTACATTAGCAACAAAATCACACATAAAATAGCCGCGCAGCGAAACCTTTTGGTTTTGGTTACATTAAAACGGGTTTTAAATGATTTTACAAGGTACTGTATTTTTGATAGAAATCAAAAAAGTCATTCAAACAAAAAAAATGCGGCGCAGCTTTTTTTGGTTTTCAACTCTACATTAGCACATTTAAAATGTTTTTTCAGGTAGGTACAATAATTGTGAATGATTATTTGTATTAGGCTACCCAAGTGCGTACCCAGCATGAAAAATTCTTTGGGGGTCCGACATTACTAATATTTTGAAAAATCACAGTGTAAAACAGGGGGTTCGGGGGCGCAGCCCCCGAGAAAATTTTGGATCAAGGTCAATCATTTAGGTGCAATTTTGAATCGCAATGTATAGCTATTTTGGGTAATTATAAATTACAAAATATCAAAAAATTAGACTAAGAGGAAACAATTTGGAACGTTTTTGACATGATCTATCTATTTTTAAGTTTTTTTTTCCAAATATTATTTTAAATGTGCTTATTTTTTTAGATGAAATCCTGATTTCGGTGGGGGCCATGGCCCCCTCGGCCCACCCCTGAATACGCCCTTGAGGCTACCCAAGGACGGGTTTAAAATGATTTTGGTGCAATTATTAATTCAATGGATTCAATGGATTCATGTTCGTTAATTTACATCCATCATAAATTATACACAGACAAAATGTATCTCAGCGATTTTTAAATTTCCGATGCTTATTTGCAGATAATAAATTACTATTTTTGATCCAGCATGCAGGAGCATGAAAGAAAACACAGAAGATGATTCTCTAACAGTTATCCTGTTTTTATGATTCATCAAATCCTTTCAATAAGTACTAAAAATTGGTAAATTCAATATTATTTCATAAATATTTTAGTATCCATCCACCCACCGAACCTGGAACCATCAACCAGTTTTTGCAACCATCCACCCACCTATAGTCCTACTCAACCCCTAAAATGTATCAATTGCATTAGCACAAATATACATGTTCACTGCATACATTTCTTGATAAAAAAAATCTTTTGTTCCCTTTCCTTTATTGATATTTACCTACAATACAATGTTACTGCTTGCTGTGCAGCAATACAACGTCTACACCCTCATAACATTGTTTGTGTGAATACATTATGTTGTATTAGTGGATAATGTATCACTGTTACATTATAAAATGTGTCGCAAGGTGGGTAGGTCCCCTGGCGGGGACCACCCACCCCCAAAAAATGACTGTGCTTGAGCACCAAATTTAGATAGGTCGGCACGCCACTGCTGCTTACCAAAACCAAAACACTGCTTACCAACGGAGTGTTCGTTATATCTTTACCAAAACCTTTCTGCATCTTTCAGACGGGACTCTACCATGATGGCACTAAAAATATGATAGTTTTTCCCTATTGGAAAAGCATGTATTATTTTGAGCCAGTGAGGCTTTACTCTCAAATCTGCAATCGTGTAATAAATTTATAATTTTAGTAGCAAACACTTTGTATTATAAAATTACAATAATTTTGCTTTTTCAGGAGTATGTATACTACTTAACGATTTTTTAATATCAAAATCTTTTGATGGAAATTAAAAATTGTCTAAAGCTCACTCAATGTGACCAAATACATTTTAATTTTGACATAATCATTAAGATATATCATTGGTGTCCGTTGTACTAGATACATTGAAATTTGACGGAATTCCATACTACAAAAAGCTCTCTTATCGCTACATTATTGCAATTGGGTTTTCTTATTTTCACGAAACCCAACTGAAAATCTCATGTAAATTGGTAATCTATAAACTATAACCCCTTTGTGTTCTGTTCTCCACCCCGGGTTGGTATAACTTGCGCAAGACAAGGGCTGTGTGAATAAGATCCCCGTCCCGTCGCCTCGCTAAGACTTCCCCGCTAATTGCCTAATTAATCGTCGCGCTAAGAACCAGCGTTGTTATAATATATCAAGAGCAAGTTTCCTGCAGTGCTTCGGGGGCATCTTTCTTGTCTCGAGACGCCATTGTCTCGCCGGCAATCTTGAGACAAGGAACCTCACCTGTCGCGGCAGAACGCAGATCATATCGCCTTAATTGAGGATGTAAAATTATTGGGAACTCAATTAGAAATAATGTTCACTTCGTCTTAGAAAATAATCGTGGTTTTTTTAAATTGTTTCGGATGAATTTTGTAAATTAGGAAGAACTTTCAGTGTTTCGTAAATGTTTCAATCATACGGTTTGTCCCGCACATGGGATAAAAGATGGCTGTACTTTGACCTTTTGTGTTTACACAGAGTTTGATTCAATTGTTTGGCAACCATGATGGAAGTTAAATTCGTAAATTAATTACTAGTCCAACTTACTCTCACTATAGTTGCGTTTTGAAGCAGTACATCACCACATTTCAAATCACAGCGAACTTGAAACGAGCAAGATCTAAAGATATTTTCAATGAAAAGGTATTTGAATCAGCTAAGGTTTATAGATGCTATCAACTGGGAACAAGAATGTTCTAAAGAATATCCATTCAAAAGCTCATCTCATTTCTGAAAATAATCCGAAGTTAACGCCTTTTAAAAACCTTTTATATTATACAATATTTTATATATAAAATACTGGACCGGCAATTCAGGAACGTGGGTTCGAATCCCACAGTTGGCAACATATTTTCAATTTGCAGTTGATATTTTATAATACTGTCCGTTGTATGTATACATTTCGAAAATAACAGTTTGTTTAAACAATTGGATAAAGCTAAAACTCATTTCAGCTTTTCGCGCACACGGTTGCCCTCCTAATTGTAATTATAACCTCTAATGCCCAACAATACAAATGCGAGCTCATTATTTACCCAATAGTCACCATGTTCGCTTCCCGTGGGGCATCTTGTTCATGAGACGCGAGTGCGAAGCGAAGATTCCCTGCATTCCGATATCTCATGGCCCCATCCTCTTTGCCGCCGTTATGAGGCTGATAACCGCATAGCTGTGGGCTGGCGGCGTCGGCAAGCGCCGCGACGACGATGTGAGGGCGTCGAAGCAAACAACAGGCAATTTATTACTCCCCGAGGGTATCGCTGCCTCCTTGCCTATGCGTGAGATGATATTATACACAGAGGCGGCGAAGATTTTCCTGAAATGTGAAGAATAAGGAAACCGATATATACTATACGTATGAAATTCATTCATATCTCTATTGCGTTGACATTGTGCTCGTCTTAACTTTCATTTGAGCCTTAAACGTAGGAGTAGAATATTTAATTGACAATAAAAAACTAAGGCGATTAATAGATAATTAAGTTGCATAGGTGGTTACATTTATCATTATTCAAAATATTGCATTCCCTGAGGGTGTGGAAAAAAGTGATTTCTCTATCATATAAATTTTGTTCCATAGATACTGGAACTTAGAGTTTGATAATGAGGAGATGATGCTAAATTACAGAATTGAATTTGTTTTCAGTACTTACAGTCAGCATCCTTGAAACAACCAACCAAGGTTTATAGATAGTTTCAGTCACGGCATCCTTGAAACAACCAACCAAGGTGTATAGATAGTTTCAGTCACGGCATCCTTGAAACAACCAACCAAGGTTTATAGATAGTTTCAGTCACGGCATCCTTGAAACAACCAACCAAGGTGTATAGATAGTTTCAGTCACGGCATCCTTGAAACAACCAACCAAGGTGTATAGATAGTTTCAGTCACGGCATCCTTGAAACAACCAACCAAGGTGTATAGATAGTTTCAGTCACGGCATCCTTGAAACAACCAACCAAGGTTTATAGATAGTTTCAGTCACGGCATCCTTGAAACAACCAACCAAGGTGTATAGATAGTTTCAGTCACGGCATCCTTGAAACAACCAACCAAGGTGTATATATAGTTTCAGTCACGGCATCCTTGAAACAACCAACCAAGGTTTATAGATAGTTTCAGTCACGGCATCCTTGAAACAACCAACCAAGGTGTATAGATAGTTTCAGTCACGGCATCCTTGAAACAACCAACCAAGGTGTATAGATAGTTTCAGTCACGGCATCCTTGAAACAACCAACCAAGGTGCAAGGTCCACTCGATCTCCGCCTAGCGGACAAGCGGCCAACCGCTAAACAAGGTCGTCGCACCGGCACATTAGAAGCCATTGTGGAGCCCACACGTGTGATTTTCATGGCCGTCATCATGTTACGAGTGTAGTGTTTTTATGAAAGTTACGAGTTATATTATAAAATGACTGGATGTGCAGCACCGAATTGCACTCGCCATTCTAGGCAGGGTTTTAGATTATTTAGATTCCCAACATCTCCTAGGAGAAAAAGTAGATGGCTGCAAAACTGCCGGCGGGATAAATGGACCCCCAAACCATCTTCAAGATTATGCGAGGTTAGTATATTTACTTTTTACTTGCCTACCAGTCATGTTACCATTCTATTACATGTCTTACTACATTCACTGAAGCTTATAAACTTGATCTACATATTAGAAGATTATCTAGGTACTTTTTAACAATCTCTTATTGAGTGAAGACAAATTTTAGTTTGAAGGTTATGCCATGCTATTACCTTCCTAAACAATATCTTTTTGCGTTTTGCCTTGATTATGTTCACAGCAATGTTTAGCTAAGGTAAGGACTCTAATAATACTAATTATTTTCAGATCCATTTTGAAGATTCCCAGTACGAGAGTTTTCATAGCGACAAGCGAAAACTGAAACGTATAGCAGTACCCACACTCTTCGATGTTCCCAACGCTCCAAAATTACTGACAAATAAAAGACCCAGGAAGCAAAGATCTGTTGAAATGGTAAGTAGCATGAAGACCTTTTGGGTAATAGGCGACTTCATTCGGTTAATTTACGATAAGCGTCTTCACTTTGACCTTGATCGTGTTAAATGAAGGAGCAATTCTAGATTGAAGACGCTTATCGTAAAATTACCCTTCATTCTAGCATTGTTTCTTCGTCCCACAATGACGAAGGCTTGAGTCACATATCGTAAATTTACCCCATTTTGTTAACTCTAGATCCACAAAATGCAAATTGGCAAAAATTTGGTTTCTGTAGTACCTAGAGAAGAAACTTGCAAATGCATGACTATCAATTCACATCCGATACAAAGGCTTGCTTATCAACTCATTACACAGAGCATTTTCTCACTTTTCCAAGTAATAATAATACCTACCTAATGTAGAGGTATTGTTTTGAGCACTTGAAGAGGATTGTATTCAACAATTAAGTCATAACATCTTCCGTATCCATGTCACTTCTTCTCTTCTCCATTTCTCTTATCAATCATTTCCTACTTGTATGGAAATTTCGTTCTGCATTGTTCTGTTGTGCATCTAAATCAGTGGTAATATTGGAAGAGCATCCAAGCATTTGCTTTTCTTTTCATAGCTCAGGAAAAACCACGGTGAAAGCCATCAGCAGGATGTGTGTAAGGATCGTGATTCTAGTCTACAGTAATTCGCGAATTCTCTTTCTAGGTAGTTTGTTCTTGACTATTGTCTTGAATGATATTAAACTTTGGGTCTGCTCTTCATGCTTGCAATTCTCTACCTACTGAGGCTGAATGGGAAACAGTTGTTATAGTTTTTAAATTAGGTTCCTACTTGGTATCAAGTAACAACTTGATAACAATGGGAATAACTACCTACTCTGAGAGTATTTTTGTACCTAGTTTTATTGCTTTCACAGTTGTCTCCAGAAGAAAGTGGCAATGATGTGCCGCAGGATCATCATTATGCCAAGGCCGCCACTAGCGACACGGTTCCTGTATACAGCACTGCCAACTGGTCGGTCACGGAGTGGGAGTACACAGAGGAAGATGATGTTGTTTCAGAAGTTGTGGTGAGTACATACTTTATTACTAATTAATCAACATAGAGGTCTGCACTGCAGTAAATGTTAATGCATCCTACCTACCTACCTACTTTCGTAGAATGTCTTGTTCATATGGACTTGAATGCTTAGAATGCTTGCTTAGAATGCTATGAATGCTTAGAAAAATGAAGCACAGGTACTAGTGTCGAAGTCAAAGCTTTTGTGTAGCTAAAAGTTCATAGACTTTTAATAAGGGTGTTACATGTCTTGGGATTTGCTTGGTTTAGTAATTAATTAATTAATTAATTAGGTACATTAGTTTTATTTTGATTTTAATCCACTTCTAAATTTTAGGATGACCTTCCCACTCTTGCTACTGATGTTCCACATGCATCTCGGGAGGAGACCGTCATCTCTAACAGCCTTACATCATCAACTGCCAAGGCCTGTGACCCCAGTGAAGACGCTACTTCAGACCATGACGGGGATTTGGAGGAGACCGTCGTCTCTATCAGCCTTGCATCGTCAACTGCTGAGGCCTGTGACCCCAGTGAAGTCGCTACTGCAGACCGTGATGGTGATTTAGAGAAGAAGCGTCTCCAACGTAACATCTGGAGGCTGCAGAAACAACTGGCGCAGTCAAGAAAGGAGAATGTGAATTTACGTGCAAATGTGAACAAAAGGTTGGGATTTTTAAGTGAAAACCATCGGAAGTTTTTATTAAGCGGCAAAAAAGTATCTGAGTATTCCCCAGAGATGATAAAAGAAGCCCTTCAGATTAGGTATGCTGTAGGATGGAAAGGATACAAGTTCCTAGTTCAGAGAGGGTATCCATTGCCATCCTACAGCACAATATGCCGCAAGCTTCAAAAGGCGGATTTCAGCCCTGGCTTGTTGAGGGACATTTTATTTTATTTGCAAATTAAATCGAAGTCATGCCATGCCAGAGAGAAAGATTGCATGCTAGTCCTTGATGAGATGGAGGTGGCCCAAGGCTTGGAGTTGGCCCATAACATGCAACGTTATGTTGGCAACAGCACGTTGGGGTCGGCTGCAACTGATGAGGATTTTCAGTATGTATTCAGTATTTTTTATTGTCATTTGTGAATTACATTGTAATTATAAAAGACAGTCATTGATAAACATTGTTCCTTATAAAACTTATTAAACTACATCCACAACACTATTTAATACACAGCATATTAATTGCTCTCACTTTTGACATGTTTAGTTATAGCCAACTTAAACTCGTGAACATCTTTGCTATCTTTGATTACTCTAGGGATTTTGTTAAAATCCCTAAACCCTTTATAAAATATACTGTTATTTAACCTACTGTAGTTACAATGCGTAAGAAAAGCATCATCTGCATGACGAGTCATGTGTTCATGCAGAGATTTGTCAATGATAAAATACTTTGGCATATACCCTTTATAAATTTTAAAAACAAATATATACACAGCTATGTCTATCATTTCTCTGATAGTACACCATTTAAGTTTTTCTCTCATGCCACTCGTTGGGGTCATCCTCCTTTCTCTAAGAATACATCGCATTACTTTGTTCTGCATGATCTGCAACCTATTAATATCTTCTTGTGTGTTATTATAAAACAAAGTATTGCAGTATGTAAAATGCGGTTTTATAATACAGTTATATATCATAACTTTAGTCCATGTTGATAGATTACCTCCAACTCTATACATATATCCGATTTTCTTTCCTAATTTACTTATAACATCTTGAATATGTTTCTTAAAACATAGTCTATTATCAATTAAAACTCCCAAATATTTATAAAATTCCACACACTCAATATTAATTCCACTTATAGTTACATTATCATGCGGCTGAGTGTTTTTCATTACATTTTTTCTACCAATTACCATCATTTTTGATTTACTTTCGTTGAGTTTAAGTTTATTTACATGAAGCCAATTTACTACGTTTATAAGTTCATGGTTTATTGTACATATGGCTTCATTTACATTTTCAGAAGCTACAGAAATCACCATGTCATCCGCATACAAATTTAAAAAACATTTTTCAACAACACTCGGAATATCATTAATATACATAATAAAAAGTAATGGTCCCAATGTAGAGCCTTGTGGAACACCATGAATACACAATTTCTTCTCGGACAAACACTTCCCATATTTGACCTTTTGGTACCTTCCAACTAAATAGCTTTGTAGCCACTTGAGAACAGTTCCTTCTATACCATATTTATACCTGATTTTGTAGAGTAATCTATCCAAATTAACGGTCTCAAACGCTCTTTTAAGATCCAGAAAAACTGCTACCGTAACTTTATTATCATCTACATCTTTCATCCATTTAGCTAGGAGACCCTGAACTGCTGTCTCACATGAGTGTTTCTCTCGGAATCCAGATTGATTAATGTACAAAAGTTTATTTACATCCAGGTACTCGCTTAATTGACTGTGTACCACACTCTCAAGTATTTTATCCATGATTGCCAACATGTTTATAGGTCTAAATTCACACATTTGAATCGTATTTTTCACCTTAGGAATAGGAATTTGGCGTCACAGTTGCTAGTTGTGATGGTGAGAGGTATAAACAGCAACTGGAAGCAAGTGGTTGGGTATCACTTGCTTACAAAAACCAATCGGGACGACAGCCTAACTGATTTCATCAAGGAATCTGTTCAGGCTGTCGAAGAAGCCGGTTACAATGTACGAGGCATAACAAGTGATATGGGCCCCAAGAACCAGGCGATATGGAAAGGTTTTGGATTGTACAATGGACGTTTCTGTACAAAGTTTGTTGTAAATCATCCTGTGCATGAAGATAAACCATTCTTCATGTTTGCCGATGTGCCCCACCTTCTCAAAAACCTGAAGCAGGCACTAATTTCCCATAAAATTACGTTGCCTGCTTCTACTGTTCAGGAGGAGAAGCTGCCATATTCCAAAGTGAAGGTGAAGTATCTGAAACAACTCCTTGAACTAGAAAAGCAAAACAATTTCAAATTGGCGCCAAAACTGACAGATCGGCACTTAGACCCAAACCAATTTGAAAAGATGAAGGTGTCGATGGCAACAGACATTTTTTCAGTTAATGTGGCATCTGCGCTAGAGACACTCGTATCATTGAACCTGATGAGTCGAAAGGCGTTGGCCACGGCTTGGTTTTTACGTCACATCCGTACGTGGTTCGACGTAATGAACAGTCGGGCCCAGAAAACGGCAATAACAAGGAAGAAAAGGTATGTTCAAATGAAAAAACTGCAAGACACAATTAAACTGATGAAAGAGGTGAAGATTGGGGACGGTCGTTGGAAGCCTGTTCAGTCTGGATTTATTCTGTCCACGAATAATCTAATTTCTTTGCAGAGATGTTTATTTAAAGAGGGATACAATTACTTTCTTACGTCTCGGGTGAATCAAGACTGCTTGGAGAGTTTATTCTCTGTGCTACGTAGGCATGGAAATAACCATCCAAGTTGTTTGCAAGCTATTCATGCACTGAAACTGATTACGGTGTCACAGTTTATAGAAAAGCATTCAGAAACGTCCAGCAACTACGACAATGATGGAGCAAAACATTACGTAGCATTGTTTTCCAATGCAAATAAAAACAAGTCATCAAGTTCATCGGCAGATGTAGGCTTGTGCTGCCCCATGCCTAGATACGGAGTTCGGATTGATGATACACCGTTCAATGGCGATGCTGCTGAAGAAAATGCACTGAACAACTTGCTGGGAGCAGTACTTCGAACTGTTCGCCTACGGAACCAGCTATGTTCTTCTGACTGCGAGAAACTCTTCATTCAGTCTGGCGTAAGAAGAAAGTCGGTAATTGCCAGGAGGGAGGAGGTCATCATCGACAAAAGAAGTAAAGGAAATCAAACTTACCCATCCCACAATATGTTCCAGTATGTTAAGCTTATTGAACAAATAACAGCACATCACCTGAAGTTTTGTAAGAACCATAAACACCTATTATCCCATACTCTATGTAAAATCACAGATATAAATTCACCCCATGTTATCTTGCTAAAGTGTTCAGAAGATTGCAAAGCCCTAACGTTTGTCATCAAGCAGTTCATTCGCGTGAGATTGCACATGCAGTCAACGGACATTAAAGAAAAGGCAAAGGTGTCTCGTAGGAAGAAGGCATTCGGTTCAAAGAGTGCAAATCGAATTTCAATCTCTTATGATGATGTTAGCGTACCAGGTGGTAATGCGACGATTACCAGATATGAGTATTAGCCATGTTTGTTGTTACCTACCTATTAGTTACGACAAGGACGACTGAGTATTTTAGTTTGTGACATCATCATTATGATTCATCATGTGAACCATCATGCTAGGTAATTGGTTTTTCATGCATCACTATACATCTCTCCCTGCTACAGACATGATGTACTAGTTTGTGATACCTACTTATTTTTATGAAATGTAATTTTCTATGGTGTCTTCTGCATTGTTCATATCCTCATCATTTATCTAGATTCATGTTTGCATAGGTTTTCTTGTTTACATTCTTTATGAATGTTAAATTATTATAAGTTGTTTTGAGAGTGATTTTCTAGAAGGTGACTTATGGAACAAATTATTACTACCAATACTATTTGTTTCCAATTACCTATATTATATAGGTACTGTGAATTTGGTGTGATTTTTTACAAGGTGACTAATCGAACATAATAATTGTTACCAATATTTCTTACCTAAATATTGTGATTGTGGTGTAATTTTCTGTCGAGTGTCGACTGAGCGATTGGATAGGTATCCTGATGATATATCAATCCCTTTGTACGTATAACTTTTTCTGGTAGGTAACTCCTTTCTAAGGTTATACCTTAGAGTTATACCAGAAGTTATAGTGTAGATAATAGATATAGCATTATTTTCTACAGGGTGTCAAGTCAAACTAACTTTTACCAACATGATTGTTTTACTTCTTAGTTCGAAAGTGATGTTTTAAAATTGATGGTATTGTGAACATTGCATAATTATATTTCATTCATTGCGATTGTCTTTGATGTGTCGAGTGGAACACATTATTACTACCCATTAATATTTTATTTGTCATAATTACCTATATTATTGACATAATTTTCTAGTATAGTCCGATGTAAAAATATTTTGTAAGAGTGGTGATGATTATTTTTTATCTCGGCATTCGATTTGATTAAATCGCCATACATTATCAAAGACAATTATTCACTGTTTATTTTGTTGTCCAGTGTGATCGAACATCCTTTTTCCCCAAATTACATTGAGGTGTTGGTTTGGTATGCTTCCAATAAATTTCTAAATATTTATGAAAATTTCGAAGTATTTATAACGGAAAATAAATGTTACATTTCTTAATTTTTTATTCAATTATGAATATTTTCCTAAATACTGTAAATACATTCATAATTTTCACTTTTGCCGTTTGTATAATATTTTATTATTAAGGGGAATGTACAATGAATTTTGGACTCAGCTAATATAACTGGCACAACCTTCAAACTTTAGAATCAAATAACAACTTACTCAAAAAAAAAAAAAAAAAAAACTTTTTTTGACAAATTTTATGGATTTTATTTAGTTTTTTGCTTAAAATCATACATTCACCAAATTTGCTACTCCTTTTTTGGTATTTCAAAATACAAAAAATTATTTTTTTATTTTAGTTACCAGAGGCACACTGCATAAAACAACGTGGAGTTTTTCAAATAAATTTACTTATTTTATCAGTTAAAAATGTTTGAATAAATTTTAAAAAAATAATAGCACTAAATATGTCAAATTAATAGGTAAAAGTAGTAAAATCAGAAATGTACGTATTCAACAAATTTTAACTCCTAAAATAAGTAAATTTATCAGAAAAACTCCACGTTGTTTTATTCAGTGTGCCTCTGGTAACTAAAAAAATTTGTAGTTCTTTGTATTTTGAAATTCAAAAAAGGATTAGCAAATTTGGTGGATGTATGTTTTTATGCATAAAAACTAAATAAAATCCATAAAATTTGTCCAAAAAAATTTTTGGTTGAATTTTTATTTTTTTTGAGTAAGTTGTTATTTGATTCTAAAATCTGAAGGTTGTGCCACTTATATTAGCTGAGATACAAAATTCAGTGTACATTCCCCTTAATGTATTGCATTCGTATTACTGATTTCAATTTAAATATTCCTTGGTAACATAGTTTCCATATTACCGTTTGAATTTTGCCGCTATTTCCCTCTATGTGGGAGACAAACATGGCGGATTACTGATTTAACATTGTGGAAGTGGTTGCGATGACCTGGTTTAGGCGGTGGAACCGGCTGTCCGCCATCTGGCGGAGATCGAGTGGACCTTGCCAAGGTGTATAGATAGTTTCAGTCACGGCATCCTTGAAACAACCAACCAAGGTGTATAGATAGTTTCAGTCACGGCATCCTTGAAACAACCAACCAAGGTTTATAGATAGTTTCAGTCACGGCATCGTTGAAACAACCAACCAAAGTTTATAGATGGTTTCAGTCACGGCATCCTTGAAACAACCAACCAAGGTTTATAGATAGTTTCAGTTATACGGCATCCTTGAATCAAACCAACCAAGGTTTATAGATAGTTTCAGTCACGGCATCCTTGAATCAACCAACCAAGGTCAATACATAGTTTAATTCACTGCATTCTAAACAAATAGGTATTCTTCAAGCCACAAATCATCATTTGAATCCATATGATAAAATGATACGTATTCGTTTGTCTCTGTCTTTTCAACACAGAATAATCTAAATGTATGTTCTTCGAATCTACTTTCAGAGACTTAGAAATATGCTAATGTTGTTAAATTGCGTTGCAGAGATTTCTCTAAACTGTTTTATATCGAAGAGCGTTTTGTTGCTATTTGTTTTGTGCTCCTCCCAAGACTCATGATAATGTAGCGTAAATCTCGGAGGGAGTTTTGTGACGGAATTTTGTTTACAAGTCATTTGACAATAAGTTTAGTAAATTGATTTTCCGCTACGCGCAATCGACTGGCAACAATTTTGTCTTTCCCTCTCTTTTTATATTCGTCGGAGAGACAGTAAAACGCAACAAACACGGGCTTAGTCCTAAAACATTCATTGATTTCTGATAAAAAAAATTACAATAATTTGGAATAATTTGTCACAGCTCATTGATTTTATTATAGCTTCAATAATCCATGCTGCTATTTTCAGAGACAAGCTGATGTTAGATTCAGTATTAACGTCACTTTGTTATGCAACTAGAATAATGGCGACGGAGTAGGTACTGATTGTGCTCAACTCTCTAGAGAGATAAGAAGAAAGTGGAAGGCGGTGGTCGTTGTCTATTATTAGTGAACCTTCCCATCATTTGCCTCTCTACTGAGGTAAACCGAGTATCCGTGTGTACTTGTGTGTGTTCGCTGTATCTGGCAGATATTCATATGTTTGATCGATGATTCCCAACTCATTAGCATCTCCCTGCATCTGCATGAATATGACACAACGACGAGAATGACGAATAAATAGTGCTGTAATTAAATAACTTGTCTGCTGTCGCAAATGAAGGGGGGGGGGGCACATCCTCATCCAGCGGACATGAGGGACGTGTGTTCATGTCACGTGACAATATGACGTGATGTCAAATGTCACTTCTGTCAAAATCACGCACACGTAACATTATGTGTACTTTGTTATGAGTTCTCTCCGGCACAACCTGAAATGACGTATCATATCATTGGACATTTTTCATAAACACAGTATCTCAAATACCTATACCTTTATGTTTTTTCCTCAAGGGACTTATTTAATAAATAATTAGTGCTAAAAGATTAAAATTTATAGCGCTAGATATTGTTTGAATTGTAACGTTTGCGAACATATGGTGATTCCACATTGTAAACAGTCTAGTAGTTGTAGAAATTAATAATTAATATAATATGTCTGCATAGACTTCATTTAAAGTACAATCTCATTAGCCACTTTCTTCCGCTTTCTGATTATAAATAACAATTAATTCATATGCAAATACAAACCAATGTAAAAAATGAACCAATCGCAAGGCCCGAAGAAGATCCGAGCCGATCCTGAGTCATTTCTGGCCTCTGTGGCCCGCGTTGCACCATCTTCATCAGGCTGCTTCGTTAGCGGCTCTGACAATGCTGCTGATTGACAGACGAACTCCTCCCATGTGTTGGGGTGTGCCGACACCGACACGGCCGTAACGAGGTTATTGACTTGATGGATGTAATTAGTTGCTGGCTGATGACGAATCTCGCGAGTAACTGTTGCTGCCAGAAGTTGGAGTGTCTGTGGAGGAAGAGGAAAAGTCTTGCGCTTAGCTTCTGGTCTGATTCAGGACAATCGGTGATCGCTATCTTATATCTCTGTCTGTATCCTTACCTGACCAATAAGAATGATTAGTGTTGCTATTGAACTTCACCAAACAGCTGTACAATGTAAAAAAATCCAGAAAGAAAATTTTCAGAAATTTTATTACCTACCCTCCAAAGTTTTTTTTTCTTACAACGCGCACAAAACGTTTCAAAGCTTTATTTTTTTAAACTGTCTGGACATTTTGCCATAAATCTCTAAAATTAGGTATAAAACAGTAGAACAAATTCCTATACAAAACTATCTGACTACAACGATTCGTTTTCATCGGCTTTCAACACCACACAAATCAAAATAAGCATTCACTCAGGAACCTTTTTCTCTAGGGACAGCCCTAGAGAAAGGGTGTTTTGCAATTTTTTATCGATATTTTAATGAAATTTCTGATTTTTAAAATATGTTTTTTGTAGTATGATGTTAGACTATATACAAATGTCTTGTGTGCAGTTCTGATAACTTAGATTTGGTCAATGATGCAGTGCTGCAGAAAAGGCATGACTTTTACTGTTGAAATCCGCTGGGAATTTGCGGCCCACTACTCAGTAAACTGATTCCAAATTGGGTTTGCAGAAGGACCGATCACAAATGAAGCAGAAAAGTCGACCGAGAGCGAGGGAAACTGAAAACCACCCCCAAGAGTCCCCGGAGAGCGTTATTTTCATACTTGATGAAGGGGAGGTGGGGTGAACAGGCCACACAAATCAAGGGTTAAACTATATTATGAAGTAACGTAATAGTTCGCAATACGGAATTGTGAAATTCAATTAGATGGGGCAGAGCTGTGGGGTGGAATCTCGGGGGAGGGGGGAGGGGATATATGCGATCAGGGGTTCTTGATCCAACACGAATAATATGGTCTTATTACACTCTCGGCGAGTTCCCACTTCAACGGCGTTAATGCTATGCTGGAAGATTGTCATTTGTATCCAAGAAACAAAAGTCATCACTTTCAAGTGTGGTACAAAATACAAGTCCTCAACACCTTAGGTACAATCCAAATGAGGATCTTGATTAAAAAGAGTACAATCATTTGTTTCTGGGGTCCCAAGAGTTACTCAATATATTACTTATATTCAAAGTAGAGATACCTACTTATTTATTACTAATCAGAAAATAAACATAGCGCATGCTCAAATGTAAACGGCCCATTACTGTATGAAAGAGACCCGGCACCTCCACCAACAAAATCATTCGTACTAAAATAAAATGAATACTTGCGAATTTTATATTGTCTTATTCTTACAGCTGCAGTGAAAACTGAATTGCGAACACAAATCTTAAGACGAACCAGTGACAGATTCGAAGGTATTAATTTATCAGTGCGTATTTAAAGGTAGTTGCTCCGCCACCTGGGTGGTAAATCATCACAGCGGCAACAAAAATACAAACTATTCGTAAAACTCTTTCCAGGGGGTTTATCTTTATTATCTATTTTATCGTTGTAGGCAAACAGGTCCAGATATAACTGTCATATATAGTGTCAGGATAAAGTAGGGTTGTAAAAGCACTTTGCTTTGACTTTATGTGGTTCAATGGCTCACATCCCGCACATCAAACGATACGCAGAGCATAAACCTGCCACATGACGTATGTGAACTCATATCAATTTCAAATATTTGATCTAATCTCAACTTTTATGAACATGCATGACTAAAAGGTCCAATCGTACAAATATTTTGATTGCCACAAATCGTATCGAAGTAATTATTCATTCATGGTGTGAAGCTTTAAATTACGCAATATCACTTGTCACTCGAGAATAGACCGAAACATATTCGTATGATTAATGGACCTAGCTCGATGCTCTATTGTATTGGATATTCGTTGGAAGCACAGACATGAAAGTTGTTGGTGAGTCTTTAACACGAAACCGCCGCCGCTGATTGCTCGTGAAATTTGCAACGGTCCAGAAAATGTAAGTTTTCATAAATAGGTTTCATAAAATTATCAGAAATATCAGCAGGTTGGTAATCATGAAAGCCCTGACTGATCACATCTTGGAGGCTCTGACTTGCATCCAGTTAAATCATCGTGTAAGCTGTGGTGATTGTTACAAATTGAAGCCAATAATGGCCACGATAGCTGCATTTTAAATTGGCGTAACCACCAAGAATAGTTGCATGCAACAAACGTTTATGTGTTAACAAATAATTTAATATCGTGTGTGACGGATATATTTCGCATTGCTATTATTGACAGCATCTTACAAACAAGATAATCATATTTTTGTACCAATTACATTAAAAATACACATTGTGTTTTAACTCTTGTTCAATGTTCAATGAATAATTATAATTATGTCAGTTAAATGAAGGATCTTTAATCACTTTAACTTCAGTGCATTTACTATCAGTTCATTGTGAATAAAGAAACGATTAGTTCTAAGCTCCCATTATAAATAAACTCGTAAAATCGCTTTGTCAGCTGCGGTTTTCCAAATAATTGATGCACATTTGTAATTAATGCACTTGCAGTATAACGAGTAGAATAATTACTGAAAAGCAGAACCGAATGATTCACGTTTTAACTCATTAGAATAACATCACACCTGAGAGAAGGCGAACGCCATTTTGAAGTTGAATTTAAGGAAGTTTATAACCTCGCTTGGGAAATAGAGTGAAGAAGTTATTCTCTTATAAGCAACTAACAATAACGTAATATCATCTCTTCATATAGCGTCAAGAAGTTCATTTCATTTCCTTCGTTCAGTTTGTCAAACGCGTCTTCGAAAAGGCGCTGTATAGATAGACTATCTGTAATATTCTTCAATATAGGCCTCACTTTGCACGTCGACGCGTTGCCCCCCCCCCCCCCCCCCCCCTTCCCCCTCAGCAGTCAGCCCCAATCATAATGAACTTCATTAGTTCCTATTCAGGACTCGGGGTGTTGGATCTTCTGTCTTTGTCGGACGGTTGCGTGTGACATGAGATGGAGTGAGAGAGTGGAAAAAGACTAAAAAAATGACGTTAATAACTTGTACACAGCGTTTTCTTCGTACTTTTATTGCATTTCTGTATGTAACATGATGCATTGCCTCAACAAGATCTACCATATCCGAAATCATACCATCCAAATTGGTAAATTTCAATTTCTAGCCAATGAACTGGCGTTTTGAGTGAAACTCTGAAATAATGTGATATGAACATCACGAAACTGCAATAAAATTGAGGTTTTATAACATTCAACAAAAAACTGCACCAATTAGAAAAACTCTCAGAAGACTTTGATAAGCGGAGAGATGCTGTTGATTCAATTGTTATTTTACATTATTTAGTGATAACAAAAAACAGAGTAGTAATTTGCAAGTGATCAAGTGGTGCGGTGCATTTACTTACCGAAAGACCAATTTTGATATCTTTTTTTTAAATAAGTTAACTCAGGATCGTGCAGATCAATTTCACCAAAAATTTGTATTAGGTATAGGTAATGATAAAAATGATATGCCCAACTGGTATTTTTTACTTTTTACTTAGTTACAGGGTTTTACTCAAAAACCACACATGAGATCTGTTTCGAGTAATCGACCAAAACAAATTTTGATCTTTGCTTTCAAGCATAGATATATAAATGGTCTGCTGATTCCAACGATGCCATACCAATAACTCAATAATTTCAAAAATGTAACTTGGGTGCTTATGTGCATGGTACCACAGTTGCCTACACCACTGTGAATATATTTAACATTTCAGATCAATAAGTTGATCGGATGTGATCTGGGTTACATTCAAAATATCAAATAGAGAAAGTGAATAAAAGCTTTTCTTTGGCAAAACGTCTTACAGAAATGTAAATGTATACAAAAAATGTAAATGTATACAGAAATGTATGTAAACGAAACTGACAATATCAATCTCGCAATGAATTAACAACATGATATTGTGTAATTCCTCTACAACTCGATGAGACTTGGACTGAGGAAGACGTCAACAACTCTCTCATGAGGACAATTAGTCGAACCGGTCGAACTCAACGCTGGGAATTATGAAGATCCGATCCTCCTCTGCATTCTCCAGCATGTCACGATGGAGTGAATCGTCACATTCCGAAAATTTCTTAATTGCACGATTTTTCGTCTATAAATTCGCGTCTTTTGTATTATCCGCGTTATTGTATAACACCTTGTTGAATACCTTCTGTTAGCGTCATCGGCAGCGAGAAGCGCTACGTCATCACCCATTTCACGTCCAGAACACATTCTTTCGCTCATCAATATCAACTCTTTTTTACACCTCGTCGACATTCCAGACTCGATGTGGCGAGGATAACTAATCTTCGATTTCTCTTCATCTGCATGCTCGCACATATCAAGCTGGCGCTGATTCCCGGCGAAAACGTTTCAAATTCAACTCGCGCGGCCGTGAATTGAATTTTCTGACGCAAAATCAGCCGGAGAACTTTTTAAATTGAAATTGGGCCTCGAAATTGTGTATTTTTAATCTTAAAATGTGACAGAAATGAAAAATACGAAATATAGTGTGACATATGGGCATCTCCGTTAAACCGTTTAGCAGATATGGAATGTAGTTAAAATTTAATATGGGCAGCACATTTGTATTCCTGATTCTCCCGTTGTCATAATCCTTTCTGTACGCCACGCTGTGTCCATCTGGTGGTCATACTTTCCTCGTTTATTCCATGCAAAAAGACTGGGCTTAAAATTGTCATCTGTTTCGTCCATGTTTTCCTCGTTATCTCTCCCAGCTTGGTCAACGGATAAGTCAAGATGCGCCGATATCCGCCTGTCAAACTCTTGAACTTCGTCACACCTCCATCCTCGAGTTTATCACCGTGCATTTCACACGACATTTTCAACCCCCACCCCCAAGCCGGGCACACACGACGCCGCACTAACCTAGATTATCTCAATGAGTTTTTGTCCTTTTTCCACCCCCTACCCTCGCACGCACCTTTCACATAAGTTTTTCAGGGTTAGGGGTTTGTAATTTATTTCGCCACATTCCAGAGCTTTTGGACACCTGGGCGTTTCGTAAAATGTTGAAAAGGTAAAAATTCTGTATATAAAAATGTAAACAAGCCGACTGTAGACTGCCTTGCGCCTGTATGTTTCGTCAATGGCACCGGTTTCCGTCCTTTCGGTCCATTCAAGACGACTTACAAACGCTCCCCACCAGCATGCGCTGATGTATACGCATTTCCATTGACTTGTGCCTCATATTTTGTGGTTCATATCATTCATAATCCGGTCGACAATTCTTCGTGTAATCGTCCGATCTTCCATTGAATTCAACCTGACTGCAAGCACCTCGAGCTTCATTCAATATCTGCTTTCTTTAGTGTACGGCTTTCCATCATCTTTCTATGACGGAGCTCTTTAATATAGTTCAATCGTGTAATCCTTTTAACTTTATTGGATCAACAATGAATTTATAGAAATGCACTCAATGACTTTATCTGTCAAAATAGTATGTTTTATGCAGGAGATGTTATACTCAATAGTTCAAGTTGATGACTACAACCTGGTAGCATAAATGAAATATAATTATTTTATTATAATACGAAAGTCTTTACTCTTTTGTATGCAGTTCCTTGGTATTACTGAAGTAATACCTTGGTTCCAGTACGTATCCAACATTATCACAATTTCTTATCACTTAAAGAAGGCGATAAAGTAAAAGAGAATGTGATTTATTTGTTTCTAATAAACAAACCTACTCATTGAATCAAAATTTGATTTATCGTATTGAGCCAAAAACGATTCCTTCTTATATTTCTGTATTGCCAAATCAAAGTTCAAAAGCCGATTAATTTTCAAAGCTTAAAACATTTTCGTACCCTTCTTGAATATCTCAAACAAGTTGCGTAAGACAGGAACAAAGCTGTTTTGTAATTGACATCTCAATTGCGCAAGACGTCTACTAAATGACGTCATCATTCCTCATCCTCCCGACTCAAAAACAGGAATGCGCTTCCTGTCTCACCTGAGATCCGATAACCAGGACTCGTATCCAGTTTCTCATCTCCCTTCCTCGACAATAACTCCGCATGACGCCTTCTCTCTCAGATCACAGCTTCTGTTGAGCTCCAGAAGTATTAGCAGAAACATCGCCATGAGAAATCATCCCCCAGTACAATGACGTCATGATTTCATTCATAGTCATGAATCACACTCTTAAATAGCTGACCTCTTTTATTCTCCACGTTGAAAAGTGAAAATATGGTCCAGGAGGGTTACAACCACGGAATGACTGAAATGCTGCTCGCTCATCCCCCCACCCCATCGCACACCAACGCCATTACTAGAAGAATGGTTGGAATGTGTCGAGAATTTCTCGCTACACTTCGAGCCGTGTGAGATGAGATGGCTTTCCAAGAGTCGTGGAGATTGCGAAGCGATTTCAGAAAGATTCCCCACGATTTTCGGAGACAAAATGACTGTGAGTTGCGACTATCAGTATCTGCTGGACATGGTCCTAAAATGTACCTATTCAATTTCATCTTTCTTTCGTGCTGTAACCAAATTTACACTTTATATGGAAATTACAAAGTATTATTACATTATTATTCTTACGACATTCTCTGCAGATATTTATTTTCGTTGAGACAATCTCATGGTGTTACTATAAGTCTAACGGCAGGACACTCAGTTTTTACTTTATTGAAAATTACAAAAACCGCAATAAAATGTAATGGGAACTTCTCTGCGGTTGCCTCCAAGGTGAGATAAATTACGATCAAATTCGTGTGCGTTTTTCGTTTACTTTTTGTATAGGTAAGCGCTGGTCCCTTGCATCGACGAAATTGTGTCCGCATGTTGGGCATCCACTAAAAAAGTTATCAAAATTTCATGATGTAGTGCGATACTTACAATAATTATTAGATCAATTTATAAAACCTACCATCTGCTCGATCTCTCCCTTTCAAACCGTTCAGTTGACAAAAATGTTCGATATTGATTTAATAAAAGAATTACTCGTTTAGTTCTGACGCAAATAAAATAAGACCATTTCAATAAAGCCAACTGGTTTCAGAATTTCATTAAAAAAAAATCAATTTTATTGGCTGGAGAATTAATTAAAAAGTCCGATTTCAATTTCATTTTCATTTCAAACATTTCATTTCCAAAAATACAGATAAATATTAAAATAGTTTATCAGCTGCTGAAGTCTGAAATCAGTGATGGTATCACCTGTTTTAGGTTACAAAGTTCAATGAGCGAAGTCAATTATTCGAATATATTATATAAATATATTGGAAAAATGATTAAATCCTCACACGAGGAGTATCAAAATTTGAACTAAATGTGTCAATATGTCAAATCGTAGAGCGGAAGTCAGTGGTCAAATGTTCATAAAACAGAGCTATTGGATGAAGTATAATCCTTTTTTCTTGACGTAACTCGTGGTGATCAGAAAACCTGGCCAGAACCTGTGATTCAATAAAACGGCCCTCTGGATGCGACGAGTCCGGTCATCAGAGGTCGTCCAGCTGCCAATCACAGATTATTAAATAGAAGCATTGTTGTACCTCCCGTCATTATTCCATCAGCATCACTCATCTCGCATGAAATATGATCGACTCCGCCGGCTCTGTCGGTAGTGTGGGTGCGCTCAGAAACCCGACACCGACCGAGGGTGTGTTCCGAATCTTATGTCTTACGCCGCCCAAACGATCGCTCTTTTGTACAAGGAGTGCTACCGAGCCGATCGGATGAGATTACGTTGACGTTCTTTTGTGTTGGCTTGTCTTCTTTATTAAGGAAGAAATTATCGGTAACTACAGGTACATAAGAGCCTATAAGTCCCTGGGAAATTCATTGATAACATCCAAAGTTCACATTTACCGGAAACTTGAGAAATTTGTTTTTCGAATTTTTTTAAATTAAGCTGTACCTATTTCAAGCTTTTACACACGGGGATCTCGTAAACAACTTCTGAATTGTGATGTAACTGTAGGAATCATAAAGACTGGCTTTTCAGTTCCCTGTTAAAGTTTTATTAACTATAAAACCGACTGCTAAAGTGGTCATTTTAGATAGCTATTGGTTGTTATTGTCAAAGTCATAATCAACTCTTAGCCTTTACAACTGATTTAACAGGCCATTGAAAAAACGGAAAATTAAAATTTCGTTTCTTATTGAAGTAATTCGATTTTTTATCAGTCTAGCACGGCACCTCCACCATAGTTTAATCCGCTTCTAGAAGTTTAAGTCAAAATTCTACGGCTGTTTCAGTAATAATTGGTACTAACTCGAAAGATTGTGATACAATACAAGTCAATGACAATCTGGAAAACGTGTGATATTCACAATGCTGTGAGATTTCATTTCTACAATCCAATTTATTTACAGTGCTTATCATTGAAATTGAACAAGTGTTGTCTTTTTTGTACCTAAATCAATCATTCATTCATTCCAATAAGTAATCAGACCAACATCTTTTATAGAATCCTAAAATCGCCAGCAATGTTGCAGTTGTTCCACAACGTTGTGGTTTCCCTTGGTTACCCCACCCCCCCCCCCCCCTCTCTCTCTCTCTCTCTCTCTCTCTCTCTCTCTCTCGTAGGTGGAACCAATCGCTAATCACCGGAGTCTGTCATTAAATCGCCAGGGCCGGAAACAAATGAGTTGGTGTTCTGTCCGCCAGGTTCGTGACGTATGCAGTCACGTGTCCATGGCCGCAACATTAATAATCATCCACGGAGAGCGATTGGCTGCTCGGTGTTACACGACCACGATCATTAATTCACGGAGGCATCGCGAGAGTAAGACAAAACGAATATCCAGAGACTTAATGATAGGCAGCTCCTCCTCCTCTCCACTCCTCGACTCGGCTTTTTATCTCGCCATCAGGAGAGGAATAAACCTGCCTACAGCATGTCTCGGGTATTACAAAAATGACCTTCGTTCTTGTTTTATTACATACCTGGTGTACCGATTACAATGTGTGTATCTTTTTAGAGGCGATTGTAAAAAACGATAATGTGTTAAACATACGTTGCTGTATAGCAGCTAATTCTTGACACCTACGTGTTTACATTGAATCTGCATCGAATGATTATTGGTTGACTATTGTCAACATGCTATGATTAATAACACAGTTTTTTTCTGGTTTGTAGTTTATTACCACTTTATGCGGAGAATAAGCCGATGTACTATCCATACAATTTGCCTAATTGCGGGATTTTTCTCGCCACCCTTGAAGACAATGCAACGTAACAACATTGTCCTGGCGCCTCTACTCCATTCCCCTAGCGCCACTCTTCTATGCCTGGCTTTTGTCCTTCCTCTTTCCAAAGAAATAAATTAATATTCATATTATTAGGAGCCGTTTTCGCCACCACCGTTGAATGAACGCTTTTAGATTGAAAATAATTTGCCACCATTGTGGGTAAACGTTATTGTCGGCACTTTAGAGTGTGCCCACAGTTTGCCACTTTGACTATTCTTCTCGGCGATTATGTTTCTCTATTGTCTCACCCATAGAAAAGAGCTCCTTACACCAAAGAATACAGTGTATTTATTGTAATGCTTTACGCCATCGCTCCATTCTTCTCTCCTCTAGCAAAAGCAGACTGTTAGAATTTAGCTGCCTTTCAACGATCAAATGAACGGAAGAAAAAGCGTCTTCTCTTCTTCGTCTTCACTATGTGAATGACGTAAAGTTCACCATAAGGAGCCCTTATAATACACTATTTTTGCATGCAAAAGTCGCATTGTTTCGTCTGGGCTTTGAGCTTCAGTTGACGACTCATTTCTTAGTCTTCGTGCTGATCGCGAAGGAGTTGGTCGGTTCTGGAGCTGTGATAACAAGTGATACGTTTTTGCAGTAACTCTTGCAAGATATTTGAGTAAGGGATTATATTATGTAGTTGTTTTCATCAAATAGAAGGACGGAATTTACTGATTGATCGTGTTCTTTCCAGGTAAGATGATAAAAGTATACTCGCCAAAAGCACAGAGAGAGCAGATGAACTTTCATGAACTTTGATCGAATCGTTTTACCTCTGTACACGAATGATTCAGGCAATTCTGGGCATGACAGTGTTTAGTCTGAATTATACACAGCTTTGGGTATTGGGTTTGTGTTTAAGTGAACTCTGCTAACAATAATATTCTAATGACAAATTGCAATTGCAATTTCAGTGTTGAAATGCTTCATCAGATCTCAGATGAAATCTCGTCTTGTTGGTCCAAGTATTTCATTGAAAATAAGCGCTATTGAGAATTTCGTGCTCTGAGGACTACGTTCTTTTTTGTTCGTACGATTTAGAAATAACTTTGACAGCTGACAGCCATTTGTATTTCAAGTAGTTGGACCCAAATCTCGATCAGTGCCGACATCTTGTTCCCCCCGAGATCCTCGTTGTGATTAGGTGCGTCGTTAAACACTATTAAAAACACATTGTTTCGCGCTATTGAGTCTGATCGTCTTTTGATCGCTCGATCATCATTAATGTTCCGAGCAGCAGAAACCGCGCCATTAGCAATTTAAATTCATGCATCTATAACTCAGAGTGGATCATCTGTCAAACTTGCTGGACCGATGACCACGTGATCGGTACAGTCGCTCTCAAAGATTCACGCTCGAAAAAGTAGTCACGTTTTCCAAACTATTTCCAAACTATTTTTAGACTTTTCTACTTTGTGAAAGAGTTAAATTCAGAAATGATGCCAAATGCACCAACCACAATTTTATGTTATTTGTACGTCAATAGACGACATCAAAAATTATCTAGAAAGCCCTGATTTTAAAAAAATTTCACATGCAGTTCCGTTATCTATTTATGTTATTATCGATTGTTGAACAAAATAGATATTATAGGATCACGGTAGGTACTGGATTCGATTTTTTTTAAATCAGTATTAAGATGGAATAGACATTAAAATAACAGTTATCTCTAAACACTTTGATTATCAATACTGTGTTTATAGTTTTTTTTTAATGTTTACTATTGAGAGCTATTCTTTGACTGTAAAATAAAGACCGTTGCCCCTGGATTTGTCTCCGCGATGTTCGGGCGTCGCGGGCGTCGGACACGGCATTGTGAAGCGTCGCGACGACTATGATGGATGACGTCGGCGGGATTATGTACGGCAGTGGATCTCTCGGGATGAATTTCAATGCGGGGGGAAAGGGGGGGAGTCACGTGACGAGGATAAGTCAGTGTGACGTGTGATGATGCAATGTATCATCATCAATGTCTCCTCCCCCCCCCCCCCCCATCCGCCGGCGCCGAGCAGGGCGGTGGGGCCGTCCGCGTAATTGTACACATATTTGTGTGCATGCAAATAAGTACCAGAGATGTGTACATCTTCAAGGTACACATGTTATGTAATGTATACATAGCAAGTTTCAGTAAAAAAAATAAACAAATCATACCTATACATACTTAAAGGTATAGGTAATGTTGGTAGCTATACAATGTAAAAATATGAAAATATTTCAATGTTTTGGCCTTGTGGGAAAATATACACAGTTTCATACTGGCGAGTTTCTTATGGAACAATATTAAAAATTATTTTAAATTGTTTCAAAGTGGCCTCCCATCTACTGAAAAAGTTTCTACAAAAAATAAGGGCACTAATTGCATTATTTGTATGTTATCTGACGTATTATATTTTACAACATGAAAGAGACTTATGGATGCTATGCTCAGGTAAATGTATTCAATAATTTCATGGGAGCAATAAGCAAAAATATCAAAAACAATCTGTATTCAATTGCTGAGACAAAGATTGCTGGAAATAGAATGATATGAGTTTTATGAACTACAAACCCCCTGATTAAATCAAGGTTTTTAATACAGACTCGCGTAACTGTTTATATTCGACCAGTGTATCGAATTTCTTGTGTCCAACTCATCTCGAAATAAATGCAAACTCTCCTCTTGGACTCGACACAATCTAGACGCGACGCCGCGACGGCGGATGTGGCCTGACCACGTGACGACGCTTCATTACGTGATAATGTCAGTCACGTGACGCGATGTCCTGCAGGAAGTCTACTCGATCTGACAACTGCTGTCAACTCAAGGGTGGACACGGGACGCCATCACAACTCAAATTCACACAACTGAACTAGTACGTTACTCTTGTCGTGGCTCATTTATTTCACGAAAAACAACATTTGTCTTCTCTAAGTACCTTCATATGCATGGTGCTTTACTAAAAAAAAAATATCCTATCAATCGTTGAACAAATAACTTTACAATATGGAAAATATATTAAAAATATATTTTTTAAATTTTAAATTTAAAAATATGAAAATATGCATTTCTTCATATTTTCTGATTATTACTACAACTATTTCTCAAGTTGCAATAGTAGACCTTCGGGAGATGGTAGAATGAGGTTAAATTTGTCATGCCAAGATCATTACAAGAGAATAGAATGCCGGTTCCATCATCATTATTTTTGTCTGATAATGGCATAGCACCGAATTGCATTTTGATAACATTACAAAATATTTCGTGACTAAACTTTTTAATAGTCTTAGAAAATATAACTCTCCGATGGATTTACATCGATACATCATCAAAGCTCTCCCGCTATCGAAGTAAAAGTTGTTCAGCCATACGCTTTGCAACCCCTGTGCTATCTACTCGCCAATGTCCGTGGTTTCCAAACCCCGGAAGCCGCCGTCTCATCGCCGTCGTCGTCAGCCCCTCGCCAATCTCCATACTCTCCACACAAACCTCTTCGAATCTCCACAGACGCATCAGCAGCGAGAATAACTCTGAGAAATCTGTGTCGAAGCGAGGAAATGAGACTAGAGATACACAAGAAAGGTGTTTTGATATTTTTTTACTCGAATGTTACTTGTCGTATAAGCAACCTTTTCAACCTCACCTTTGTGTCCGTGACGGGACCCACAGGAAACTGTGAAGTCACATACGAGATAAGGACCGAAACGTGGACCAATCAGGAGGCGAGGATGGTTGAGAGGTCAAATGCGATGGGACGAGATCAAAGTTATTGAGCTTTCAAGAAAACACCTTTGACAGTGTTGCGTGTAAACTGGTTTGCATTTTTTCGAGAGGGCTGTTTTGCATATTGACTGATAGGAGTGGAATATTTATGAGTTAGAGATTGTGGGGTTGATTATGATTTTAACATTACCTCATAAAGAATATGTAAAATTATCCATCTTTCCCAATTTCTCTTATTTTACTATACCTACACTATTTTTCCATTGCCAATTCTTTCCCCACGTGGGAAAAAATAACGATTACATGTTATAATTTCTGTCTTGAAAATTTCCAAAATTCAGAATTTCGTTGTGTATCATGTGAATTACAATGAAATAACTAATTGTCAATCTTTGTTCTCAGAATCAAGTTAAATATATACAATATTATGTTTTTCCAATTCCAACATTTTCATGTTTGTGTTCAAATATCGAGAGAATAAAGAAAGCAATTCGACGTTTTGAATTCCTGACAAACGTCAGTGAGACAACACCAGAGCGTCGCGACGCTTTCTCTCGCGGCGTCGTCGTCTTTCAAATACATAAATTCCATCTTTACGACATGCAAATTTGCAGGCACGTCTTGTGGCGGCTTAGGACCCCCTGGGTGGCGGGGGGAGGGGGTGCCGTGCATGGCGGGGAAGTGGGATCACAAAACCAAACTATATCACTCGTTTTATGACTAAATCACATCCATTTCGGTTATTTGTACGGCATTCATACCTACATAAACAGGTTGTTTCCCAATCCAATAACTTCTTACAAGTAGAAAGCTTTACCAGTCTTACAAATTTAGCGTACGACGAAGTTTACTGTAGTACGTAGCACTTTTGAATTATGGATCTCATTGAAAAGGAATATTTTATGTTTTCTTTTAATCGTGCTCCCGAATTTGAGCTACAACAATACGTACGATCACTTGAGGATGTCCAAGTGTGATTTCAAAGAAAACTCCTAATTTAAGAGTGCTGAGGAGTGAGCGTGGCCTTGAAGAGTTTTTTAATCGATTTTTATCAATATCTTT
Organism: Leuctra nigra; assembly: GCA_934045905.1. Taxonomy (NCBI): domain Eukaryota; kingdom Metazoa; phylum Arthropoda; class Insecta; order Plecoptera; family Leuctridae; genus Leuctra; species Leuctra nigra. The sequence continues at coordinate 21,553,053 of OW203761.1, read as the reverse complement.
TGCCAATGTAATTGCTAACAAAATAGGGCTTTGTACGAGTATTCAGAACAGTTCAATGAAAATTATTTCTTAGTTTGGAATAAGTTATTAGTTTTATTTTGTCCAACAGATGTTTAGTGCCATAATTTTACTAATTTTCGGGCACTAAACGTCTGTAGGACAGAGTGAATCTAATAAACCATTACAAGCTATGGAATTATTTTCATTGAACTGTTCTGAATACTCGTACAAAGCCTTATTTTGTTAACAATTACATTCGTAAAAGATATTGATAAAAATCGATTAAAAAACACTTCAAGGTCAAACTCACTACCCAACCGTCTTAAGAGCCACCTTGTGTATTAATTTCATTTGCATAATATTATACAATTAAAGATTCCAATACAAACATTGTTTTAAAATTAAGGTACCCACACAGATTTAGAGTAGAGTTTTGATTCATATTCAAAATAAAATATTTTTCTAACAACCCCTGTATCTTTGTTTCAGGATTACTTCGATATAATCACCCCAACAAACACATGTAAGTAAACAATCACTTGCTCCAGTCACAAGACTACGGGAGAGCTGCAAGTGGACTCGAATTTAGACCGCGTTCTCCGTGGAGGAGAATTATCTGTCGAAGTGCGAGTCGATCACGTGACGCTCCAGTGAGTCCGAGAGCCAATCATTTGATCACCGTGAACATAGCTGCGACCTTCAGGTGTCACGCCCGATCTCTGATCACTAAATCCTACAACCGAAATTCAATTCAAACATTTCGGAGTTACTTTGTTGATGCCCATTCTAATCTATCGTATAGGTAGAAAGTAAAAGCAAATAATGTCGATTTCCTTCAAAAGCTCATATCGTTTCAACAATAATAATTCTACTGCAGTGTGAGTGAACACACGAGGAAAATATTTCCTTACACTATACTTATGATAAGGGCTAGGATGTTTAGGACATACTATCCTTTTTAAATTTTTTGTTCAGACACGCCTAAAAATGACACATAAATATTATGTTTCATGTGTTCCTGATTTCAAAAATATGTTTTTTATTTTGCCTGAAAATGCCTTTTTAACACTTTTTTATGAGTTCAGTCCTTTTCTTGCTATTTTCTGGTCTTTTTGTCATTTTTTAAGATTATTGGGAAAATTATATCAAATATTTGTTTCAAGTTATTGTTATCTTCACAAAGTTTCCATCCTCCACTTGCATACCCAATAACGATACTTGACACAATGACACATGCATACAAAAATGTAAGTTCATTTTAATATCTTACTCCAAATTCAACTCCTAAATCAATAAATCGAATAATATTTTGACGAATATTACAAAGCATTTAGCATTTCATTTCCTTTTCGGGATTTTATGGTCCTTTTTTAACAGTTTAAAGGTACTATTTGCCTGCCTTTTTGGACATTTCATAGGTCCTAAACATCCTAGCCCTACTTATGATCATTAAAAGTGATGCAACTTTACTTATTATCAAGATTTTTTCCGAGCCAAGTTGTCTAAACGGCCATCTGTCGCGCTGCAGTCATCACCGGAAGTTCGCGCATTGTCTCAGCACAGGCGTGATGCGGTTCGCGCAGGGATACACCAGGAACTACTTGAGCCATGCAGGATGCGGTTTACGTGTTGTATCTTACGCTAGGAAGATTATGACTATTAGAACACGCGATGCCGTTACGAATTCACGCTTTGTTGCAAAGACAGAAGAAGAACAATTCAGAGAGCGTTCTGAAATTATGGAGACTTGATGTTGTATGTCCAAGCTTTAGCGTCAAACTTGTAATTTGCATTTTAATTAATTTTTTATTAAATAATCATATATCTGTACCTCAGAGGTAGAAGGGCGAAAGTGCATTTCAATTATTCTGGAGATGAGCTTCTGTCTCATCAATGGAGATTCTGTTCATATTTATAATAGTGACATGAGTCATTGTGTAAGAGAATACTTCAGTATATCTGTACCAGAAAAAAACACTCCGTGTAAAAAAGGCAGCCAAGTCTCTTTACTTTAAAAAAATTCAACACCGAAAAGGAGTGATATCAAAAAAGGAGCCAAGTCAATGACATTTCCAAATATTTAATCGTATCTTTGAAATAAAAGTATAAACACCGAGAAATACTTTACAAAAGGACTTGGCGCATCGTTTTTTTAAAGACATCATTCTATCCTAAAAGTGGAAAGAAATTTACAAGTAGGTACATTTTCCTCTTTCTATTAGAGCCAGAATCTATGAATCAAGCTACTTTTAGTAATGACTATTTTATAGTTTTGTCAATGGCGATAGAAGCATGATTTTATGCTGTAATATATAAGTAATATAAGGGTGAAAGAATTACATAACAATTGGAAGTGGTGAGAATGTAGGTTTCTTTGGAAAACTTCCATGGAGTCAGGAGTCAGGATCCTCATCAGTGTGTTGTGTCTAATGTCCGCCCGTCCGATCGGGTAGCTCAGTTGGTAGAGCTCTCGCCCGGCAAGTGAGAGGTCCCAAGTTCGTGCCCCGGTTCGGTCGGATATTTTTCACAACACACATCCCTTCATATCAATTGGAAGTGGGCTCATACATATTCTTGCAGTACTGTTAATATGGCGATATTAGACTGGTATCTTTTCATAATTTGATCTTGACTGAAGGAAATCATGAAACGTTGTCAAATAATTACTAACTAATGGAACACAATTATATATTTTTGAAGTGTCAAGTGTATAAAGTTAAATTTTTTAATAGAAATTCAATATGACTGTCTTCTTTGTGAAATGTATTTTTATAAAATGTGTATTAATAGAAATTGTTACATGATGTGAAGGTATAACGCATGATGAGACTTAATTATATTCACCACGAAACAATATTACGAAGATAACTATTGTGTATATTTATAGAAAGCATAGACAACAAGTTTCATAGCGTATATATTCATATAGAAAATATTTTACAGAAGGTATGTATAATATGTACCTAATTGAAAGATGTTTCCCTATTATTCTAAACATTCAAAATGACGGTTGTATATAAATGGCACATGCTTATGAATAGAAAAATGTCTTTAAAAAAACGATGCGCCAAGTCCTTTTGTAAAGTATTTCTCGGTGTTTATACTTTTATTTCAAAGATACGATTAAATATTTGGAAATGTCATTGACTTGGCTCCTTTTTTGATATCACTCCTTTTCGGTGTTGAATTTTTTTAAAGTAAAGAGACTTGGCTGCCTTTTTTACACGGAGTGTTTTTTTCTGGGATATCACTTCTTTTGTTAGTTTATTCATACAGCTTGTAGCACAGCTTGTGTCCGTGCAAGAACTTATTTCTTTAAAAAAATACGCCTATGCCGATTTGGATACTTAGAAAAGTTGCGTTTGGTATATAAGATTAAAATAATTATCCAAGAAGAATAGCTTTAAGTTTCGTTACAATCGGTCCAGCCGTTTTCGATATATGACGTCACTTCCGGTTTTAGCAATGGCGGCCGAAAATAATGTCGTCTTGAATTCATAATTATTACTCCTACACATTTCCAAAATTTGGTTGCAATCGGTACAGCCGTTTTTGATATATGACGTCACTTCCGGTTTTAACAATGGCGGCCGAAAATAATGTCGTCTTGAATTCATAATTATTAGTACAACACATTTCCAAAATTTGGTTGCAATCGGTACAGCCATTTTCGATATATGACGTCACTTCCGGTTTTAACAATGGCGGCCGAAAATAATGTCGTCTTGAATTCATAATTATTAGTACAACACATTTCCAAAATTTGATTGCAATCGGTACAGCCATTTTCGATATTTGACGTCACTTCCGGTTTTAACAATGGCGGCCGAAAATAATGTCGTCTTGAATTCATAATTATTAGTCCAACACATTTCCAAACTTAGGTTGCAATCGGTACAACCGTTTACGATATATGACGTCACTTCCGGTTTTAAAAATGGCCGCCGAGAACACTGCAACCTTGAATTTATAATTATTTACAAAGTACGTTTACTTATATCTGTTTTAAAGTATAAAGTGGTGAATTTAGCGTCATTTAGCATATTTATGACGTCATTTCCGGTATAGGTCATACAATGTGTGACGTCATTTCCGGTTTCGATATTTGAATCATCAAATATTACTGATTACATAAAGTTGACCGTCTAAATCGTTTAGCGCTGGTTTTGTTCTAATCTGTTTAGCCGTTTTTGAGACATGATGTCACTTCCGGTTTCAAAATGGCGGCTTCCGGTTGGTTTTATAACAAGTCAAATGAAATATCAAAAGTACAAACGTTACATAAATATCAAGACAATCGGATCAACAGTTGTTGCTGAAATGCAAATCGATGTATTTCAAATTTCATGACGTCATTTCCGGTTTATTTAAAATAATGTTCAGTCTTTTGATATTGATAATCCATATAGATGACCGTCTGAAACGATTGGCGCAAATTTCGTTCCGATCGGTCCAACCGTTGACGAGATATGACGTCACTTCCGGTTTCAAAATGGCGGCACAAAAAATTCATGGGGACAAGGTTAAATCAGACGCCAAAAGTGCACACGTGGTAAAAATGTGAGATCAATCGGTTCAGCCGTTTAGGCTGTGGCCTGTTTACCGGATTTTAGCTCCAGCCTACTACTACTAAGATTATTATTATGAAAACCGCCCTAAAACACTGTTTTCACGGCCCTCTAGCGCGCAAAGGGCGTAAACTATTGTTCCCAAATTTGGTATATGTTGTAGGGTGGGCCATAGCTCGAAATTAAGATATTTCGCAACAATGTGAGATTTCTCAATTTTAAGATCCAGTAGGCCGAAAATGCCACTTTGATGCTTACAGTAAAAGTGGGTTTGCTCCAGCCTTTATATGAGAGTGTGCGCGCGCCGTACGACTTGGCTGGCGTGGAGCGACCGCTCCACTAGATTGATGGCCTCAGCCAAATTGATTACATACCAAAAGTATGCAATGCAACATTGAGAAAATTACCTGTGAGGTTGAGATACTGAGAATTGATGACTGTGAACAAAATGCACATGACTTGGTGTACCAAAATAGTTCTAAAACGAGGAGTTGAAACGCTTTGTTGCAATTTTAATTGAAGTGCAGTTTGGCTCGAGTCCTTAAAATGAAGTTTGCTTTTAAAGTGGTCGCAAGTGTAAATCATGGAGCCCGCGCTTGGAAACGATTTGGTTGGTTCCGCCATAGTTCGGTTCCGCGAAGTGATCGAACGAATTCGCTCGATTACGAGTCGCAGCATCAGAAGCGAGATTCGAACTCGGCGCCCCGCTGCGATCCTGATGGCCACGGCCATCTAGACACGGAAGATTGCTTCGTGCTGCCGACACGGCCTTCTTTACCTCGATACGAGAGCCGAGGACACCATATCTGATCTCTGTTTGAGATCGCTGATAGATAGACCACAATCACGCGAAGAACATCAAATTCGATAAAACTGAAACTAACGGAAACTATAATCGACAGAATCCTTTCGTATAGTCAATAAAACGTTTTTTCTACGATTACTTGTTGCTAATATATTTTATTCTCAGTTTATTATAGTTTGGATGATTATATTTGATAATTATTAACAAAATTAATTATGTTTTGACTTTCACTACTATTAAATAGGCTATATATTCTTATTACAATATTTCTTCCAGAATCAACTGATATTCTCCAGGAAATAAATTGTCAATTTAACATATTTTTCCTAATAATTCTTGGTATGTAGGTAAGATTAAATGATTTGTAATTAGTATTTCGGGTTTAATAAAAAGATTGTTCATTACATTCTCCAGATCACCTAAATGCTTTTCAGACTTCGACGTCGTTTTTTCTCTCGAGTTGAGTATTTCAGACTGACATGGTCTGATTTTCGGACTGGTAAACATGGTTTTTGAGGTAAATAATTTTCACACAGACCGATACGCAGGTCCAATGTTGTATTTCAATACCTATGTAAGCTTTGCTTCTCGACACAAATACAGTAATTGCCATCCCCGAGTTGTAATACTACATTATAATTCTCTTCCTCGAACCCAACAGTCAGTACACATGTGTCACGTGACCCTGCATTATGTACAAGTCTCTCGCGGCTCAAGGTAATCGCGAGGCGCCCCCGCGGGAGGGGGAGGGGGGGGGGCAGCAGAGGGTTGATACGTTTCTATAGGACGCCATTGTTCTTGGCTTTTGAATAATTAAAATGTTTGCAAACAAAATTAATCGACCATAAAGCTAGTGTATGTTTTTCATGAATATGTTCATAAACAATTCATCTCTCTCTCCAGCTTGCTGCAAGGGCTGCTCCTGTAGAGAGCTTCATTGCAAAAGTGGTTGTAAGCAAACATTGGTGACGAAGGCATGGATCATACAACTTAGAAGTCTCTAAGTAACAACAGCGTTCTATATTCATTCGAAAGGAAAATTGAAATTTTGATTATTAATGTCAGAATCTAGAGTTTTTTCCTTTTTACAATCTTCGTAAATGTTTCTTCGCTTTTTTTCTCTCTCGTGTCAAGGATATTTCTACGTTGTCATGACGTCTTAAGTTTCGTGTGAAATCAGAATTAGTTTCTTGTAAGAAATTAGGTGCGGGTTATAGATAATTTGAATCACGAATGTGGGAACTTCGGGCATGTCTCTGCGCCATGAGATTTCAGAACAGGGAAACTGACCGGCTGATAGTTTTATATTAGCTGTTTAGTTATTTCAACTCGCGGCTTGGTCGAGTACAGTTAGAGCTTGGGACAGAAACCGGAGCGAATCGCTAATAGGTGCGAGAGAGAGAGAAAGATAGTAATCCAACATGGCTGAGAACAAAGTCTTCAGTTTTAGAGATAAGATCATTACTGTTGAAAACATCAACTTGGAAGACTCATTTTGTTACTCGGTTGTGAGTCAGCCATCTTGAAAACTACGGAATTTATGTAAATGTTGAGAACACACACAATTATTTCACACTGCGCATTTAAATTTTGAATGTATGTCAGAACCTGGAACTACTTTACCGACGGAGACCAAAGTTCAAGTGTCGTTGAAGTTACCTGACCCCTATTCTGAGATGTAAAGATTATGGAGGCACAGATTTGTTTTGATTGTTTGTTTCAGAACAATGGTCATGATGATTGGTTTCTCCTACTTCTATCAAAATTACCTACTAGAGGGATCCAAAGATCAAATCTTCAAAGCGCAACGACTGTTAAATGAATCAAACTTTCAGTTTGGGAGTCTGGTCTGGGAACTGTTACAGGATGTATAAGGTTCTTCATAGATGATTCTTGGCCCTGAAATTCGTCATGATACTTCCCGACACATAGCGGATAAAACTACCCTTTTCAGGGCCGTCACAAATTGAAACAAAGCAGCAACCGACTTCATGATTAAAACTTGGTTACAATCGCATATATTTGCTCTCCGCGTCCCCAGAGCTCGCGATGTCGGATATTTTTCCCCAACTCCTGTCACAACGTGAACCTCATTACAGCAGAAGGCGTGCGGCGCGTCGAGAGACAAGAGCCCGGTCGTCGACGTCGACATCGGTTTTTTCTCGAGTGCTCGCTGGAGTAGTTCGGCCACGTGTTAGTCGCCGCGCGATCATGGGGGCGGCACGAGGGTGGGGGGGGGTTGATCGAGTGGGTGGTTGCTCCACGACACTCACTAATACCCGAGCCTTGTATCGCGCTCTGTTACTGACAGTTAAAACCCATTTACACCCCCCAACACCACCCCCTACCACCCCACAACCCCTCAACCCACTACAGCCAATATGACACGCAAAACGAATCTGCGATCCATTGATTTTAGCCTTCCTGATGATAGAGATGTAGAAGTAGGGTGATGCCAGGACTTTCATCATGTTAAACCCTTAATAAATTACCCCCTTCTTAACCACAAAAACCATCTTCCAGCCCTCAATTGAGTACACGGCCGCGAAACAATCATTGCGCCCCTCAGCATTGCGATGGCATTCCCTCTGCCCCGGGCTGGGCTTGTTGATGGCACTAATTCAATGTGTGGTGACACAGGATCGGCGTCGTGTGGCGCCCGGCTGGGGGGGGGGGGGGAGGGAGGCGTCGACGAGGTGATGCTGTCGATCGAATTCGATGTTTACATTATTGATTTCATATGCGATTCGTGTCAATTATCATCGGTCAAAATATGTATGTAAGGAATTACAAAGTCTAATAAAAAGCAACTGCAATTATTGTTATAGAAAAATGCTTTGTTTCAAATTTTATGTTGGTAGCAAAAGTGAGGACCTCCGTGTTTTCCCCACCAAAATATTGACATGATAAACATTTTATTTTTACTATGTTTGACTGTCAGTCTTCTTGACACCCATATTTTAGTTGTTCCCTAGTTTCAGTTTTAAATTTGTGAAAATAAAAGATGTTTTTGATATAGTGGAAGATAATAATAATAACTGGTAATATAAATGAAATCGGAAATTGTCTTATTGAATAGAGGTAATTTGTAGGTAATATGTGGAATGGAAATTATAGGAAAACTTTTTGCCTTCCCCACTCATTCTCTCTCTCTCTCTCGCTCTCTCCTATATTCCACTCTGGCAATAGCTTCATAATGGAATGCAATCTGGCAAATGGCTTCTTCGCCCGACTTTTTGCTCTCCTCGGTTGGAAAGGGATGACTTTAATTATTCCACATTTTCGGAGAGCGCCCTTCTGTTCGCTCAGAACTCAGTTCGCGGCGTGTTATTTATGTAACTTCTCGAGTGGGAGATTTTAAATGTTTGGAATCTCGGCGTAGAAAAAATATTATTATTCTCGGTTGCAATTACTCGACGACGTTAATGTGCAAACCTTGTTCCCGATCCCCCGCCGCGGCGCTAGCGTCGCAGCCACCGCATTGCTTATCCAAGATGTTTCCATGAAAACTAACTCGGGGGAGTTAAAATGAAGAATGGGGAGTTAAATCTCGTTCACTTAAATTCTTCGTTTCCACCCCCCCCCCCACCCAACCCCCACCCCCTATTTTAAAAGCTATCAACACTGAAAGCGTCTCGACTCGAATAAAGAACTGTGAAAGAAACTGAAAGCCATTATTGTCCCTGCTTATGACAAAACTCTCATTCAAATGAATTTGTATTTATTTAAACTTCACCCTAATAAAATTACAAATTGACAAAGTGCCTCACCAGTGTGTATCTTGAATATGTTATTGTAGTTAATTGGCGGAATGCATATGATAATAGAAAATCAAACAATAACAATGTTTTGAACTTTTCCAATACGTACACCTCGAATCACTTTGCCAGGACATATACTTTGTAAAAATATTTTACTGAATCATATTATAAAAACAAGAGTGGAATTGGTAAATACAGAAGTGGATAATGTCGACTTTTTAAATTATTGATTTGACTGCAGATATAGAATGTTGCATAATAGTTATAGAATTATTGATGAAACCAAGAAAGAACCACGCGCAATAAATTATTATTCAAACTTCGTTAGGTATACCTTCACATTTTATCGTTTTGAACACATAAAAGGTTAAAATTCATAAAATAGGGATTTAAAACTACAAATAATATTATAATTTTATAAAAAGCATGAACATACGTTTATTCTTATATGAAACAGATGTACTGTCGCTTTCCTGTGAATGTAGCTTGTTCCAAGCCTCACGCTCCGTGGGCCCGTCAGTCCCCGCGGGTCCTCCGGTCCGGGCCCGACTGTCATGCATAGTAGCCAGCTCGGACATCATTGTGATGCAAATCCCCGTCGCATTGCATTGAGACGTGCCAGGTTTGGCAACACTGTCGCAAACATAACTCAATCCTCATAATTACCGGCGTTCCGTTTCCGACGCCTCTCTCTGCGTCTGCGCGCCACGTCGCCTCCATCTCGCATTAATCTTCAGGACACGATGAAAACACAAATGCGATGTGAAATTGGAATTCTGATACAAGCTCGGCGTATAAGATTACATTTTCTATATTTAGTGTAGAGTAGAGAGCACCACAAACTATCTCCCTCATTGCTGTTCAAACTCTAGAGTGGGCAAGGTCCTTAGAGGTATTGAGTGGACGCTATATCCCTTGCTGATTCATAAAACTATAGGCTCCGACTAACGCCTGTTCAACAATGCAGTAGAAAATATTTGCAATGAGTATATGCATTCGCTTGAATTCAGTAAATGTCAGGATCTTATGAACTAGTTTTCTTGGTAAAAGTGGAAGCCTTGAGTTACATCAATTCACACAATTGATGACACAACTGTTATCCAACTTATGCAGTAATCAAATAATTTTTTTAATTTCATAACTACCTGTCTGTTGATCTGAAAATGTATCGTTGTAGAACGCAAAATACTGAAAATGTCACTGTCAGACAAGGACGGTGAATACTATTCAACCACCTTGACTGTCAGATTATGTTGCAGTGAATTTTGCACACATTGTTGAGTTCTAAAATCTATTTGAAATAAGTTTCTGAGATGTCCACTCCAGCGTGAATATGCCACTCTCAGATGGAAGTCATATTCATGAACATGCTTGAATGTTTTAACTTGTGACAGTTCGACTTTGCCAACAGTTTCCCGACGCAGCGTCGAGGCAAAGTACAGCACTTTGTCCTCTTGTTTGAGAAACAAGGTGATATCTACTTCTGCCGAGCAGAGAGAGAGCGAGGGTGAGTTTTTTTCTCAACCCTCCCTTGCTCAGGGTTGGTCTCAACTTTTCAATTTTCTCCCCCACGATCCAGTGCATTGGCTTCCTGTAAAGCCCCGCGTCGCGACGCAAGCGCTCTCGGCGTCGTTGACGGGAAAAGCTGCAATCAATGTTCTCGCTCGCAGCTTCTTGTGTTTCAGATTTGTTTCAAAACAGAATCCATTTGTCATAAATTGGCCTTTTCCTAGAAAATCCTCCCGTGTTTTAAGAGTTTTCCAAAACTCAAAACCATCTTGAACAACAGTTCAAATAATATTTCTTATTTTTACTGTGAAACCTTCGTAAATATTTCATATTAGAAAATTATCAATTTTACAAGTAAAAATCATATTTTATGTAACGGCAGTAATGGATGATTTTGATTTCAAGGTTGCTGAGAATTACCATGTAGTTAATTTCTTGCTCTTCCGTTCAAATGAGAAGAATACTAATTTCCATTGTTTTGACGCCATTTTGGTTTCGTGAAGTTCACGCAAAGTACTTACAGATTTAAGGGATATTTTGCATTCGTTTAGTAAATGCTTTGTGCAAAGTGTCTCTGAAAATGCGAATAGATTTCAAGGGCTCTTTCCCTGTTCACTAGTTAGCCTATTACACAACCCATAAAAAACACTCCGTGTAAAAATACCAGCCAAGTCTCTTCAACTATAAAAAAATAGAAGAAATCTAAAAATTCAGCACTGAAAAGTAGTGATATCAAAAAATGAGCCAAGTCAAAACTTAATTTTAAAAACCAAAATATACTTGGCGCATCGTGTATATAAATAGTATAGAAGCATATGCCAAAAATCAAATATACCTAAATATATATAATATAATGCCATGTCGTTGCTTACAGTAAAAGTAGTTGGTCTGCTCCTCAGTTTATTATGTATTTACGGTATGTTGAGTGAGTGTGAGTGTACGGTACGACTTGGCTGGGTGGAGCGACCGCTCCACTAGATAATGACGCAATGAGGAGCGTGTTTTCCTTTGCAATTGTATAATTTATTTAGGAAACGTGAATGGCGAGAGTGTCGTAAGCTCCACTTGGTATAATGTGTCTGAGCATGATAGCGCATAGCGATCCTCGCAAGCTCGAGGGAGAGAAAGAGAGTTTGTCTTTTCCAAGTCACTTTGCATCGGGGCTCATTCGCATGCAAATCGGGGCTGGGCCATTCAACTCCTGGAGTAGATCTCGGGGATGCTGACAATGCAGCTCTGGACGATCCATCGGGCGCTGGCTTTAGAGTATACACCGTATAGAATGAGATCAACAAGTTAATAGCAGGCACTTGCACTAGGTTAGGTTTTCCATTGTCAAACAGAAGGTTTATTGAAGAGATTCATTGGAAAGTTTATAATGTAAAAAATGTTGTCGGGTTGGATTTGATGTTTTGTTGTGACGCGTTGGTTTCAAGTTCAGTGTGTCGGTGGAGGTGCCGGGTTACCTCAATGGAAAGAGTCTGAGGATTTGACAAGTGGAAGCTTATTCTTTGGAACTGTTATCTACTTCAGCACATAGTTCGCAGTCGTTGTCAAGTAATTAATCTTCGTTAATTAATTACCTGTCTCTATGAGAAAGTTGTTTATTTAAAAACATAGTCAATACTTAAAATTAAACATTCACAATGCATCAACAGCCATTGGCAATAGTATGCAAACATCCAACGTTGAAACTTTGGTCAGACTTTACGAGAGGAAACGGGCCAAAAAACAACAGAATGAACGACAGAAAGAAAGTTCAATTTTGTACCAATTTTAAATTATTCTACAACGTACGCCAAAAGTAATGTGTAATAAGCTGATCTTATACGGTCACGCATCCAGGGTAAAAACCATTCTCTTCTTTAAAATATTTTCCATTTTACAATTAAAATCCGGTAAGTATTTTTTAAAACAATTTCATTTAAAAATTTTTGTTTAGGACGCTAAAACTAAAATCAATTATGACAATTCAAATTTTAAAATCATGTACATTTTAAAATCATATATCGATGGTGACAAAAGATTCCTTTCAGTTTTGGTGGCAAGATTATTTTTATAGTTTCATCATAATTCTCTGAAAAGGTGATAATGTAACACTCAGTCGAGTGTTTTCGGAATTTATTACACAACAACAGGAAGCCGGATTCACACTATGATGTTCCCAATTAGTTTGTCTGATTTCCAGATAACAAACTCTAGTTTCAAAAGTCGTTATTATTCGAGTGACACAAGACGTGTAAAAACAGCATTTGACAAGCCACATCATTAGTCTCCTCACACAGCCACATTGGAATTCGATCGAGGACCTGTATAACGTTGAATAATGTGTTTTGTGTGCCTATGGCGGGGGTGGGGGTGATACAGCCAGCCAGTGGGTAACAAAAGGCGCCACGCTTGCGCCCTGGCGCCACAATATCGACCTTATCACTGCGCGAGAGCAACCCCTTCACTGGCAACATCTGGGAGAATCGCCTCAACACGGACACGTCGACAGCTAATCATGTTATTACTTTGTTATTGCCACTAGGAGTTAGGCGAAGAATTAAAATAGCGCTTCTCAGTATTTTACACAAAATATAGATGTAATATGGTATTTAGTATCTATTGTTATTTGTGAATCTAACCAATAGAAGGAGAGTTTCTATATGTTACATAAGAACATATTAGTGGCAATAAAATAAATATATTGAATATCCCCATCAATCTTTAAATGAATTAGATTTTAGAAAAAACAAATTAAAACTTACAAAATGAGTAATTTACCCTATATTTGTAGAAAACATTTAGCAAAAAAATGATTGCATCTTTACTGTACAGAAAAAAGTTGTATAATTTAGGTTTTGACATCGCAGATTACCATTATGCAATTATTTTTATTGAAAATAATATTTTGTAGGAGCTAGTAGAAATTGTTTGGGTATTAAACCAATTTCCAGGAGAGAAAGAAGATGCCGCATCATGCAAAATTAAAAATGATGTTACAAATATTATTTGGCAATTCGGTTACTGCCATTAACAAATTTAAGATCGTCTATACTCACCTCGATCGACAATAATTTTCTATAAATCTTCTATTGTAGACTGAGTCTGATTATGAATTGATACGATTCATGTGCACGTTCTCTCTTATATTTTTTAAGAGGTAATTTTAAGTCGTGTATTGATTACGCCAATGACTAAAAGGATTGCCATTTGTTTATTCGACGACCGTCAAAATGTTTTCTCCCTTTCCCGTCTAATCCTTTGTTCCTTTTCATTCTGATGCCATTTTGTTAATCATTCTAGTCGCTTTTAGTGAAATTGAAACAAAGTCATTCAGTGTATTGATTCATTCCAACACAAATCTATTCAATAGAATCTGCTTGGAATTAGTTACAGCTCCGTAAGCCTGATATTCCACACCTTCCTGAATTGTACAAGAAATGTATTGATAAAAACGCGATGAATATCAAAATAAACGAAGAGATACACTAGGTGTTATGATACGGGAAGAAATGCATGTCCTCTTTAGAATTTCCACATATTCTTGTGACAGACTGTTCATTGAATTGTTCATTGACTGAACAAGTAGAAGAGAAGTGCCATCAATGTTATGACCCTGACCAAAGTATTCCTATAACTATCATACGACGCAAAAGCATTTATTCGTATAAAAAATATACCTACTTACAATTGGAAAGTGAAGGTCTATCTATGAGAGAACCCACTGTAAATGTCTCAGAATGCATAAAATTTTCACATTTGACATTATAATTTACTCGTAATTTAAAATGTATGTATATATCTCTTGAATACAAGATTTATATTGTAGTAAAATTATCTTAATAGATAAACAAATGGGTACTAGGTATATCAATTGTTATGATTTCGTGTTTTAGACAATCGAGCAATGGGCAATCGAGCAATGATCGAGCAATGGGTTGTAACAAATGGAATGCAACTTAATGCTGCTAAATCTTCAGTTGTCAGCTTCACGAGAAAGCGGAGCCAAATACCAACTAGTTATAACATCAATGGTCAAAACGTGGAAAAGTCATCATCCTGCAAATACCTTGGAATTACTCTGTCTTCGGACATGAACTGGACGCCTCACATCAACAAATTAACAGCCAAAGCAAGAAAGATGCTTCACTTTGTTATGCGTAACATCAAAGGCAGCCTGCCCAAGACAAGAGACTACGCATACAAGTGCCTAATTAGACCGCTGCTGGAATACTGCTCTGGAGTCTGGGATCCCCACACTGAGGCAGCAATCCATTCCATAGAAATGGTCCAAAGAAAAGCGGCAAGGTACGTCTGGAACTGCCATCGGAGATGGAATAAGAAGACGCAGCGACCACACACCAGCGTCTCAAGACTCGTCGACGACCTTCACTGGAAATCGCTGGCTTCCCGCCGAAAGAAATGCAGTCTTCGATACCTCTTCAAGACCGTCTCCGGACAGCCTGGATGGCAGGATCTCCACCATCTGGTCAAGCCTCCCACGTTCTTTGGCCGCTTGGACCACAAGAGGAAACTCCATCTTCCGAGGCACAAGACAGACATGGGCAGATACTCCCTCCTCGGCAGATCAGTACGATTGTGGTTGTGGAACCAACTTCCAAAGGACTTGGAGGATGTGGAGACCATCGTGGACTTTAATAAGTTAATCGAAGTGTTTCCCTAAATCGTGTCTTCCTCAATCTTCTACCTCCATTACTGTCCTGCTGTCATCTTTCACCTCTGTATTCACTTATGTATTCACTGTTTCACTTATGAAACATGGCATCTTCATCCTAATATTACTACCTCTTCACCTATTTACTGGACCTATTTACATAACTCAACTAAGATTAATTTTCTTGAGAAGGTGCAGCATGCATCCACATTATTATTGTTTGTACTCATCATCACATTCACATCACTCATCTCATTAATTTCATTATTCTACATAGCTACTAGATTTTTAATGTCGAGATGCATCTATTATAATTATTGTTATATTTTTCATGTTCTCACCCCCTCATCCTATCATTATTACCATACATATATCACAATTATTACTAGGTACTATTAGTAATTGTTATTACTACTTTATCATTTTGAGATACTATTATCATATTATACGTTCTGCCACCGTGTATTGTATCACAAAGCGGATCAATAAAGCATACTGAATACATTTTTACAATTCGTTACTTAATATTTATTTTCCTTTTTTGCGAGTCAATGAGGTGTCAATATTGCGGTAAATTGTTTCACACCCAAATATGAGTATTTCATTGAACATAGTTTAATTTTGATATCATTGATAGACAATCTTTAAAGCATAAAAAACACGAATTTATATGAACTATTTTAATCCGATCACCCTTCAACTGATACCATAAATAACTCAAAATGTTTCTTTATTTTTATTTAAAAAAAACGTTTTACGAATTGTTTTGATGTTTCTATTTTATTCAATCGCACTGCATTGTATAGCGATTTGAAAAAAAAATAAAAAAATAACAATTCTTCCACAAAGCTAATTGCCTCCATGGAAACTGATCTTGCACAGGGGCTGATCTCCCCCTGGTGGGGCAATAATCGTGGATGCGCCGTTAATGGGCGCCGATCAGCAGCTAGCGATGGTAATTGGCGTCCAAATCGGCCGCGGGGGACGCCGCATCTCGCGTGGCTGCGTCGGGACGCTGATCGACGTCGACAGCACCTTGCACTGGGATTAACACTATCACATCCCCCAGCTCGTAACAGATACATGATGCTGGATGCATGGCTGAGCGCCAGGCCCTCAGGCGTGCAACGTGTTGTCGAATTGTGGCGGGGATTTAATTGGGTAATTAGATAATTAAGAGGGATTTCGGTTTATTGAATTTAATATTATGTTTCAGTGAAATTGATATGGAAGTGAGTTGAATGTATAGTTTTGGTTGTTCAGATGATTATCAGAATCAGATCCAAGTTGCTAATCCGTTTCCATCAGTCCTAAAATATGTTTCGTCCAATAACCTAATTTTATTTAAAATTTAAAATTTTAGATCAGTACATAGGTCTATTATCGAGTTAAAAGTTCCCTGATATTCAATAAATTAATCATTTGACTTTCTCAAAAGTTTGTGCACATATTGCTTTGATTTGGACATTTTTTTTTATAGAGAGCGACTACAGAGCTGGTGATGGGCACATTTTGGAAATGCAAGTTGATCAATAGATGCTATTTGTGTTTACTTACTTTACAGTCTTTATTCACTGTTGAAAAAGAATCAGTACGAGCATGGTTAAAAAAAGTGGCTGGCTCCTTGGATGTAAAACCCGGCACCTCCACCAAACGAAGAAGGATTATTCCTCGCTGTCAGATGAGATGACCAATAGGCTCGCTTCGTCGCTCTAAATCAAACACGCAATGGAAGAATCTTAGACCGTTGGTTGGTCAGAACGTTTCCTACACAAGTCTTACCCACACAACCTTTCCCACTTGATTTATTTCCTCTCGGCTTTTTCTGCCCACGAAGAGAATATATCTTCCGATGTTTTTTTATCTTTCCGCTCGGCTTCCGTGTATTTTTCTACTTGTCAGACTCTCCTGAAGAAGCGAGGAAAACAAAACCTCGGCAACTCATTAATTACACCCCAAATTACCGGTGCCAGTGATTACCTTCTCTTCCGTCGAGTGGCGCTCCCAGGCCATGTTGCGGACGACAGATGAACTAGGCACTAATGTGCGTGCTCAATGCTAAAGGCCAAAAGATTATCTCCCGAATAATAAAGAGTTCATTCTGTTTTGTTTTACCTTACCTCGCAAAATTAGTGTACCGACGGAGCGTTCACATTTTTTTGTGCACTAATTTAAAATCTTTTGTTATGAAATTAAACAGGAGAGACCTTCCCGAAGTAAAGTATACAAATTAAAAACTCAACTTTAAATGAAGTTTGAAACAAACTCCAGGAGATAACCGCTAACTCAATGCTACAAGTAAGTCAATGACACCTTCACGTATAGGAAAGATGTTGACGTTCTTTCTACAGCAGCCTGGCAGAGCATTCTGGTTTTCAAATATTTTCGTAGCAACTTATACCTATCAATCACCAATAAATTTGCTTTTACCGAAGGAATAATTTTTTATGTTGATGAATGATAATATACGTATTATAGTTTTTGAAGTTATAGTCCTGAAAATCTGAATGTTGACATTTATATAGGTAGAAAGCCCGAAGTCCATTTTCTCGATTTTGCGTTTAATCGAAATTATCGAAATGTTACTGAAGTCAAAGAATTCTCTTACAAAATGACTATCGTGTCAGTCACCATTTATAGGTATAGACCAAATAAGATTGGATGAAAGCAGAATTTTTGCTTTTGAACTTACTCAAGAGTCAATTGCAATAGACTTTTCTGTCTTTCTTGTATCGGATTAACATTGAATAATTCTAGAATAACATGCAGAGAATTACGTTTACGAAAATTCACTTTTCGATCAATCCACAATTATTTTAAAAGTGTTTTACACGAAATTCGTGAGAGTTAAATGTTGTTGCACATACCGTCTGATATTCTAAACTCAATAATTGATCATTACATTGATCATAAAAATCAAGCTTTAACATGCATTTGCTTGCATATGAGGGAAATTGTTTTCAGTTGATGGTATGCAGAATTGGACGATTTTCGTACCTAATTACTGAAAAGCAATAATATTTGTAGTTGTTGATTGAGTTCATCAGAACCTCCACCAAGCCCACCACTGAGTGAGTCGAGTATTTGTGGTGTGTTTGCTGGATGGAATATTGACATGCCCATGCTGAGATTCTGCTCTCGTCGTCTCATATTCTGTTTGTTTTGTTTTGTTTCGTGCACATACTCCATGCGGTTAGTTGGAACGGGCTGGTAATTGCATGAGCTCAGCGGGGGAGCCGAGTAAGATCGCCGCCAGGGGGGTTATTAGTTGAATGAGGCCCGGGGGGAGGGGGTGGAGCAGCGGTAGATGCATTGTCGATATGTCATTGCTGGGCTTCAATCAAGTGCAATCTCGCAGTTGCAGTAGTGACGTAACGGATGTGGGCGTAACTCCATCATGTGATGATGACGAGGGGTCACGTCACAGGTCACTCTTGTTGTTGATTCCAAGTTCAGTTGAAGTTTGAGGGAAAGCGGAAATGTTGGAGAGAAATTTGCATATGTCTCTCAAATTGTACAAATAATATTGTGTGTAATTGGGAAAAGCTTCTCAGTGCTTCCGGAATTATTTTCGTTATTGTTCCAACACATTTTGAAGAAAGAAAAAAATCGTGCTTTGCTCAAAATGATTTGACTGGAAAAGGACCCAAGAAACGGGTTTGAATTTTACAATCGAATATTTTGGGAAGACTTTGGTTGCTAGGGAAGAGCGAGCATTGTATCATTCTCCATTCCCTTGTTCCATTCCGTGCTCCGTGCTCCGTGCTCCGTGTCCCCCCCCCTGGGCTCCGTGCTCCGTGCTCGCTCTCCTTGTGCTCCGTGCTCCATTCTCGCTCTCATTGTGCTCCATGCTCCGTGCTCCGTGCTCCGTGCTCCGTGCTCCGTGCTCCGTGATCCGTGCTCCGTGCTCCG
Source organism: Leuctra nigra (assembly GCA_934045905.1). Classification (NCBI taxonomy): domain Eukaryota; kingdom Metazoa; phylum Arthropoda; class Insecta; order Plecoptera; family Leuctridae; genus Leuctra; species Leuctra nigra. The sequence continues at coordinate 21,533,838 of OW203761.1, read as the reverse complement.
TGCTGCGTGCTCCGTGTTCCGTGATCCGTGCTCCGTGCTCCGTGCTACGTGCTGCGTGCTCCGTGCTCCGTGCTCCGTGCTGCGTGCTCCGTGCTCCGTGCTGCGTGCTCCGTGCTCCGTGCTCCGTGCTCCGTGATCCTTGCTTCGTGCTCGCTCTCCTTGTACTCCGTGCTCCGTGCTCCGTGCTCCGTGCTCGCTCTCCTCGCAGACCAGCCACGTTATGGCGAGGCGAGGCACAAAAGAAAGCCCCCCCCCCCCCCCTTCCCCCGCCTCAACAACCCTCTTTTATCAAATCCAAGGCTCTATTGAAAACTCAGCCCTGCAGATGTTGGAGAAGAAATCCAGGGGTGAGGAAAGAATGCCAAGATATAATTGAAAGAATTTCGCAATTTCTCATTTCAATGCAAAGAGGGACGTCATATAAAATATCAACAAAAATAATGGTTTTGGGCATCGACTTTATCTTTACATGATGCATCTTATATCCAAATTATTACATTTTTTTTTTTTAGATTTGAAGGTATTTATTGTGCCTATGGACAATTCTTATTTCAATCTATTATTACATTCAGCGAAATTTACTACAATTATTACTAAAGAAGGAAATTTAATTTTTACGTTACAGGTAAGCTGATGTTAGTTTGGAAATATAATTGATAAAACAACATTGCTTTCTGGTCACCCCTGTAATGAGGGGCAGAGCCCCTAAGGGTAGTGAGAGGACTCCTTGATAGCTCATGCCAGCCATGTAGGCCTATCAAACTTTTTACCCTTTCCTTTTCAGCATCGTGGTTCGCAAGTTGCAACATCGAACTTGCGTTGCGTCAAGAATAGATATTCACTCGATCCAGATTACTTCTTCACACAGTTCCAGTTGCGTTAGACAAAACTGCTTGCTGCAACAAGAAACATGGAAAAAAATAAAATTATGTTTTATGCAATTCTTTGAATTTATTTTCAATATGTACCTACTCTTAAAAATGGAAATGTTATTGTTTTGCTAGCACGAGTCTTCATTCTGGATTGTTGATTTTGCACAGGAATTTTTTCCTTCTGCATAGAAAAATACCGCCGTAAACGGCAACAAAATTGCTAGACGTATTGAATTTCTCATTTTTAAATGAATTTACCAATATTGTTACTAAATCTCTGTTAGCGCCTCTCATAAAAGAACGTTCATCTCTTATTGTTGTGCCGCTTTGAATGTTTCTTTTTATCTAATTAGCTCATCCGTTGTTGTGTAATTACTCTTGATAATGATACGTCTGGCGCTGCCCGACGCACAATTGCTACTGCATTGAGATCAACTCGGACAAAAGCTTCCACTCGATAGACGTCCATTGTCTCCCAGTGTTTGTTGCTCGAAAGCCTTGGACACTGCTGGTATTTATTATATCCAGGTAGAGATGCAAATATTCAAGTGGGTCAACGGCGACGTACCTTTTTTTGAAGGTTTCACTCAGGATCGCAAATTTGGGGCTAAAATGTAAGAAACATTTTTATGAGATGGCATTAAAAAAGTTTACCTGGCGTCTTGTTAAAACGAAGAGCAGCGCCACTGTCACTCAGTGTTGGTTATGGCTGGCTGGCCAGAATTCTTTCACCCTCGGTTTCATTTTTGAGTTGCTAAGGTATTTTTGTGGCTTTCCTGTAAAACACAGATTGTAAAAATTTAGAAAATTCTGTTCTCCAATCGACATAATTTTGTTAGGTATTTCTCGGCGTTGTTGTACTTTAAATAGTCATAACGGTTTGTACAGAAAGCTTTCAGTCATAGTTTTCTTATTTGCTTTTTTATTTTATTTTCATATAATTTTGTTGCGTGTTTTGAAATATGGGTCAGGAGAGGCGACGAAACCGCCTTTGTTGAACCACCAATTGTTATATTTTCTATCCCTTCACTTAAATTGTTTAACAGTATAATATTCTATTCTTTCCCACTTCCTGGAAGAGTCCTTCCCTCACACACACAGTCCTCACACATGAACCTAACTTCTCGCATCTCTGAATGCAATATTCATCCCAGACGTGCGAATGTGACGAGGAGAGAAGAGAGAGAGAGAGAAAAAAAAACATTTCAATTCGACGCCAAGAAATCAATTTCACGAGGAAAATCGTTGATATCTGAATAGTGAATGCGGCGAGATGTCGTTTGGGAAAAGCAGATTGGTCGTCTAACCGCGTCGTCAATATAGTAGGTGTATTATTGACGTTTATGATTTGAAAAGGCACAAAGCGTCTTATGAAAGCTGATAAAATGAGTGGAATCTTCATCACATGCTGAGTTAGCTGCGCGTTCCAGCGTTTAAATCTCTATTGTAACACTTGACATTGTTACAATAAGTTCGGACATTAGCTGCAAACTGACTCTGAATGCATTTAAATCCCCCGTAAAACTGAATTATTCTATCAATAAAGACGAGCTTCTGAGTCCTCTACTTACTTTTATATGGTGTGACTTTGTGTGTTTATACATCAATACAATTTGATTTTCGCAAGTACTTGCCGAATGAATGCAGTCAATGAGCCATGAATTTCAAAAGAGCTTTTCTATAGCATTTATACAACAGACACCGCGATTTGCAACGATTGTGAGCTGATAAAAACACCGTGTTGGTTTTTATTATTATACTCCTCACACTTTATAAGGTGTATCAACAGGTTTTTTTGAAGTGTTACATATATAAAGTATTACACTCTTCTAGAGTTAGAATGTCATAGTCCTTACTCGAAATATAAAACAGGTGGTTCAAAGGAACTTTATTGACAAGTTTAAATTCTTTTTTTAGAATTTCTAAATGTTAAATTACAGAAAAGTGGGAAATATAAAAAGAAAAAAATCGCAATATTTTTTCCTCTACAAATATTGGTTTCTGGCTTGCATTTTTACTCTAGCTATTTTGACTTTTGTGTGAGTTTTGAAAAAACGATTTCGACTTGATTACCTATGCCTATTTTATTATTTAAATAATCAATCACGTCCCCTTCACCTGTTAAATTTGACGGTCAAACTATGAAAAACCTTCTGGAAAAGCGCAGTTTTATTATTGAATTGTTACTTAACAATGAAAGTTGAGTGAGGACAGTATCATGTTCTTTGATCGTTCTATTGTGTTCATCCATTGAGATGTTTTGAATAAACTTTTGCATTTCGCCCCTCGACGAGTCGCAAGTGCGTTGATGATCGAGAAGAATGAAATAATTTCTCTCAGTCTAGCATTTCGCGTTTAGTTACGGCATTCATACCGAGATGAAATGCGGCTACATCAAAAGGTGGGATTATTTTTAATGATATGATGATCTTTTTACACTTGAATCGTATAGTTACTATTCGGAATCATTGAACCGAAACAGAGCTATCGTCCAATGATCAATTTGATAATGGGATGAACTGCACTTAAAAATAACATTTGCAAATTAGCTAATGGAAGTTGAAAATGATGATTTTACAACCTTTTGTTGTCTACGTGTGATGCTTTGATTGTAAATGACAAATCATGTATAGAGCTTTTGTTGAGAGCAAAACCATCAACCTACACAGAGAGATTATATCAGTGGAAGAGTTGTGATATAAAATTGTGCAAAGTATAAATAGCAAATTGCCAGTTACACCTTCGCAATTTCATTTCATGGCGCAAGAAAAGTTAATGTTTTAGGGACTTCAAAAGAATTATTTTCTAAATATTATGATCGAATCTACACCTTTAGGGCAGTGCCAATGATTTTTCTCCTGCAATTTTCTCTGGCCGTGGGCACAAGTGTGGGCTTCTGAGCAATTAGGCAGGGGAAGTTGGACAGACACGGCTTGTCAAGAAGCTAACTGTAGTTGACTGGCCGGTTGACACGTCTCAGAAGCAGAGGCGCCAATGTCAGAGACAAACAAGGGGTTGAGTCTCGGTTCCTCGACCTCAGTTTAGGGGTTCATACATGAGTTGGCATTTTAACACCGTTAGCTGAGAATTACACGGGAAATGGCAACATCCATGCAGGACAAGTTTGAAGCAGTGAAATATTTTTGTTGCTCGAAGGTTTTAGACAAATGATAAGTAATGTGCGGGCCAAAATTATTCGAGTTAAAAATTATTCTTATACCTACCTATTGGTAAACCAATGACATAAAGCTTAGCTTTATATGTAATTGTGGTAAACTTATACACTATACAATTAGGAAATTATTATCAAGTAAAATCATAGTGCACAAAATGAAATCCATAGTGAGAGCATATAAATTTTAACTCGGCTATTTAATTTTTACTTTCTAATAAAAAAAAATATATTTTTGTTTAGATTGCAGTCCGGATTGTTTACATTCTGTGTTGTTCTAATTAAAGGCGTCAGCATGTGTTAAAATGAATTGGTTGAGATGAGATGAGCGAGTCTCGGACGAAGACTCGCCTCGCTGCCGTCGAAGACCCACGACCCTCCACCAGAACGTGGACGTCGACGCCCCGCCCACAAACAACGACGTCACATCCTAGACCCGCCCTTACCACCGAAACCCTGCCATCTGATTGGTTCGCATGAATCATGGCAGGCGTGCATGTCAATCAATACCACATGGAGGCAGTCCACGAGGGCGAGGGGAGCGCGAGGAGGGGGCCCAAGAATAGGAGGCAACAGCAGGTTCCGAGCCAGCGACTAACCGTGCAGACGAGAGAGGTGCTCTGAAGAGTGTAGAGGCATTCAGTGACAGTCGCATTGTGTAAGTGGTGAATAGCAGTCAGAGAATAACTCCAGTGTTCAGTCAGTGTCGAGGAGGGGTGCGAGTTTCTCCACGCGGACTCTCAGTGACGGCGTCGGTATCCATGTGTAGGCGTCGCGACGTGCGTGTCGTGTAAAGACGTGCGAGTGTGTCAGTGAAGTTAGTTTATTGTGGCAGTGTTGCGTTTAAATCGTCCAAACTGTACTCGCACAGGGAAGACGATATGCTGACGATGGAGTCGGACTTGAAAGGAGGCAGTTTGCACGCGAACATGCCTCCGCACCATCCGGGCGGCCTCCACGGACATCCCGTGTCGACGTACAGCGCTCTCGGCTCCATCGTGCACAGCTCGGCGCTGTCCGCCGGCAACGTGACGCCGGTGAGCAGTGTGATGAGCAGCGTCATGAACCTCGGACAGCCGCCGCCGCAGTTGCATCAGCAGTCGCCGTCGTCGCAGCAGCAGCATGCTCATTCACAACATCAACTCTCTCAACATCAGCAGCATGCCCATGCGCAGCAGCAACAGCAGCAGCAGCAGCAACATAGTCAACATCCCAACGGGCCTCACGCGCATCAACAGCAACACGGTGGATCGCACGGACAGGGGGTGGGCGCTGGGCAGGGTGGGCAGCAGGCAGGGGGCATGAATCACCATCATCCAGGACAACAACATCATCCTCCGACCAATAACAACAACAGCAGTAACAAGAACCAGAATCTGGACCGCGTGAAGCGACCTATGAACGCGTTCATGGTGTGGTCAAGAGGTCAGCGTCGGAAGATGGCTCAGGAGAACCCCAAGATGCACAACTCCGAGATCTCGAAGCGGCTCGGCGCCGAGTGGAAGTTGCTGAGTGAGACGGAGAAGCGGCCGTTCATCGACGAGGCGAAGCGATTACGCGCGGTCCACATGAAGGAACATCCCGACTACAAATACCGACCGCGACGCAAGACGAAGACGCTGCTGAAGAAGGACAAGTATCCGCTCGGCGCCGGCTCCATGATGGCCGGCAACGACGCCTCGAGGACCGCCGCGACGGCCGCCGCCGTGCAGCAAGTCGTCGGTCGTGAGATGTACCAGATGCCCAACGGGTACATGCCCAACGGATACATGATGCACCACCACGATCCGACGGCATACCAACAACACCACTCGCCGTACGGCAGTCACATGTCCTCCAGCGGGTATCCGCGGTACGACATGAGCCAGATGCATCCCAACTCCGGCTCGCTCAACTCCTACATGAACGGCTCATCGTACGGGATGTACGCGTCGGGAGGCACGGTCCCCGGTGGCGCCGGATCTCCGTATCACACCTCCACCATGCAGCATCCGCCGGGGTCGCAGATGTCCTCGCACAGCCCGAGCGGAAGTTCAATCAAGTCTGAGCCCGTGTCCCCGTCCTCTGGAGTGCACACCCCAACGCCGTCGTCGGGAGGCGGTGGCGGAGGCGGCGGCGGCGTCCAGATCAAGCGCGAGTACGGCAACGGGCAAGGGGCGACGTCGCAAGGGGACCTGCGGCAGATGATCTCGATGTACTTGCCAGCCTCCGATCCGTCGTCCGAGCATCATCAACAGCAGGCGAGATTACAGCAAATGCACGCGCAGTATCATCATTCTGGATCGCCGGATCCGATGGGGGTGCCAGGTTCGATGCCCCTCACGCATATGTAAGTGACGTGTACGCGAATGAAGAGGCCTACGACAACAAACAATCATAGAAAAGATATCGATAAATTGTTTACAAAAATTATTGACTCATTCCTTGCGTGTTCGTTTCGTTTATTTACTGATTTCTTCACACACTTCTCGCGGTCTTGATGAATGTTTTAGAATCTTTGGACAATTTCGTGGTGTTTCTGTAGGCCTAATAGAGTAGATCTTGTACAGGACGAAGAGTGCCAAATAACGTAAGGACATTTTGCGGCGAGTGTTATGATTTATTACGCAAATTAGCTATATTAGGGCCTATATGAATCGAACAAATTCTTGTTTTCTACTTGCAACTATTATCGGCCACGTTTCGGTTCGCAGATCGTCTTGCCTCGGACTCTTATAAGAACATTGCATATGTCAAGTGCTCGAATACGTCGTTATTATTGCGAGAAATTATTGTGCTTAATTTAATTATTGTTTTGATGTTCACTTATGAAGAGGAGAAACTTGATACATTTTGTACATTTTGTTAGTTAAATTGTGTTTCGTATAACTTTGTTCAAGTATCAAATTTATCTTCAATATAAAACTTGAGCGTTTCTCATGTAGGTAATTTATTGTTCACCAAAACATTGAATTTCTTTCTACGAATTTTATGTACTCAAAAAATAATTTTCATGGAAGGGTCCGTCGACGTCACAATTCGCGTACCGCCAAATATTCATTTCCGGCAATAAAAGTCCGATACAGCCACATAAAATTCTTCAAGCACATACATTTCTGTTCGACGAACAAAAACAATTTGTTAGTTTATCTTCCTTGCTGCCATCTTTTCTCTTTGAAACGAACATTTCACAAATATGACTATTTTACCTCTGAACAAATTGCATTCACAATTATTTTTAATCTGGTTGTTATTGCAAATAAAATTAAATACATTTCATTTCAACAAAACTAATTTCAAAGTCAGAATAATTTCTTCAACTCTGTACAAAGAAATATATATCAATCTTCTTACGTTTTTAATGTACAGTGGATGTCAAGTATATTATAAAACAGAACTATTTAGTCAAATGGCTAAACTGAAACATTGTGAATAATAAATCGAATACGGTTTGTAAGTCTCTATCGCTAGGGTATTACATAACGCATCGGAAGTGATTGAATCGTTTGTTATATTAGGAGAGTAATTCTTGTTCTCTTTGTGATTCTTTACAAAACCCACCCTCAATCATCTTAATTGTTCCTTGATTATTTTAATTTGTGTTCATACATATCTCTTATTGATTGATAATAATTGTTATCACTCACTTTTCTCCGATAACAATTGACTACTTTGTAAATAATATAATTGCACACATATTGTTGTATATATTATAAAAAGTACAGGTTTTCACCCCGTTTGAAAAAAATCTGAAATAAATTAAATATTTGAAACATTCTTTGTGATTATTTGTTAGAAAACCAGCATGTCCCGTAGATTGATTTGAAATATAGCGGCCGGTATCAAAATCCAAAACCAGCTGCGACAAGAGCGTATGACAAGTAACTAAGGATACTTTATCTGTCATTAAAAAATGTAGGTATAGTAAGTTAGTGAGTAGAATCGTGATGCGATTAAATAAACGCTCCGTTCCTAAGTTTAATCACACAAGACGTGTAATTTAATGTGGAGATAAGTTCCACTAAAAGTCAAACACCAACCAAGTAAGTTATTTTACTCTGACTATATTTACAATGTTGTTTACTATGAGTCGGTAGAAACCGAGTCAAGTCATTTGTGTCAGAACATTTACCTCCTAATAGCAAACTGTCATTATTTATTGAAGCAATACAAGAAATTCTTGTATATCTTCTTTGCTAATGGTTATAGTCAAAAGTGATCTTTCAAATTTGCTGTTGTATCAAAATTTTCGATACTTACCTGGTTAATGTTTCATAAAGTTCTCACCATATTTACGCACTTCTGTAATGTTATTCTTTCTGTACCATCAAAGGTAAAATAAGTTAACACCTCTTCTCAGCTTTGAGCAAAAGTAAATAAAACTCAAAAAGCCATAATTATCAAACATTACCAAGCTTAAACCCCAACAGAGATTATTATTAGTAATTATGAAGTAATGTTTCTTGCAGTGTCCTGAGTCCACGTTATAATTAGTTAATAATTAACAAATGCTGATCATCTTATACAATTCAAGTTGACTCTATAAATAATTCCATGGTTTGACTTGAAATGTTCCCCGCGAGGGCATCAATGGCACGGTATTGTTACTTATTTGTATAATTATTCGGTAGCCTCCACAAACATTGATTCAACTCTTTCATTGCTTTTCACACCTTTTGTACATCTCCATGTGCGAAGACCATACCCAGAGTTGGCATTCGAATGTAAATTTTGCCACCTGTCCAGTAAACTAAACTTGCGTAATTGGCCGTAAATATTAACTTCTTGCCGGCCAGCCAGCTACTGTATATTGAGACTCAACATTGCGTCTTCTCCGTTGTTTTCACGTCCTGGTGGTCGCCAAAGCTATCTCTGAGCAATTATTAAAAGATGAGGTGTGAACTGTTTTTTGTTTCCTTCGGGTTTTTACTACAACAATTCAATCGGTAACGTGACCATGAATATAATTTAGTTTGAAATATTATCATCGAAAGGCTTTTTCCATCTTTTTCTTCACTTTTTTAATGTCAGCCAATATTACTTTTTTGGAAACAAAGGAGATGGATTCCATAATGAAGAAACAATCTGCTCTGATACGCGGCATGCAAGTATATTCTCTTCATCTTTACATTTTTAAGCAGTTAATTAAGTAGTAAGTAGGTAATTTATATATTTATAGATGGCCACATGTTCTTAATTTGTCAAAATACCAAAACATATGATCACGTTTGAAGTGTCCTTTGGTTATTAATTTGGCTTCATTGAACAGGTAATTTATGACTTCATTACCGATAAATCGTAACCCTCATAGCATTCAGCTCAGCTGTGAACATGCATGAGGTCATAATCATGAATCAAATTGCAACTGATCGCAAATAAATCGCCAGCCCTCATTGGAGTGACATCAGAAGAAATAGATAATTAAAATACTGCACTTCAATAAAAATAAATAATTCAAAGCATGATGTCACTTTTCACGACCTTTTAAAAATATTCAGAATTTAATGCAACAGATGTTTTGCAACTTGAATACAAAATTTATTTTAATATCTGCAGCTAACTGAAGGTTTAAATAAAGTATATAAACTGTCACTCATAATATTACAAATTATTACTTGTCGATTGCTGGCGCGCAGCTTTAGTGTGTTTGAAGGAAACATTCAGTGCTATGTATGAGTTTTACGTTTTGTTTGACCGGGTCAGTCGTAATCGCAGGTTCGCATGCAGTCGGTAATCTCCAACAAACCACAGTTCTTTGTGAATCAGCGGCAGCAGTTAGCTGATCGTTTGGCTTTAATTACCTGATCTCGATCAACAATCAGGGGTGGTCACTCCCGAGGAAATGTACCTACAGTGAGAGAGAAGTTAAGTAATTAATCGATGTAATAAGTAATTAGTCAGTTACAGAATGACGTAATTCGTTGGGGAAGGTAATGATATGTAATCAGAGTTGATATATCGTGTTTGAGGAAATTACACTCTTACATTGATTCATAATTCAGTGACATGGAAAATTAAAGGGCATGTGTCGAGAAAGAAAATGTATGAGTGACATAATACAAGCATGGTGTTAAAGATCATGTCATGATCGATTTCACTTTTCATGATTATGACATTTTATGTTTTTTTTTGAAGATATAAAAATAAATAAATTGTCAAAAAAGAGTAGGCTAATTACTAATCAAATTCAGTTGGGGTAGTACAATTTAAAATATTATCATGTAAATAAATATTGTCGATCACAACCTCAGTGAAAACCCATAAGATTGAAATAATTTTAAATATTGGAGATTTATACAGGATTCAAAACGATCGATGAATATTTATAACAAAATAAATGCTATGTTGTATTGTAGATGTGTTTGGTTATTCGCGAAGTTCGTACCTATAAATTTGTTGCTACAAATAAATAGAAGATTTAGTACTTCGTATGGTTTGATTATGACGAAACATTATTTAATTAGTAGTACTTATTAAGATGCAAGAACTTCTGAAATCTAATTTTTATGTCTCTCTGGAAACACAAATTGTGCTTTCACAATTTCTCACCCATGTTTAGCACAATTAAGTAAGAGCATATGAAATAGAATATAAATTATAGCGGAGTATATTAAATGTTACATCAACGATGAAAAGTTCTTTCACAGAAGTTATTCTGATATATGTTAATTTTACAATTCTACTGCTATCACTTATAATAATAACAATGGATGTTCTTGGTATTGTTATTATTTCGGCGTTCACCGTAAGTCGAGCGCAGCGCTAATTGCGCCAAACAGTAGTACTAGTGTGTGAGAAAGAGGGCGAGAATCAGATGGGGATGCAAGCTACGTCACGGGTGAAGGACAGAAACTAAGGAGCCCAGCGATTATTGCGTATCTTCATTCATAATCACTTGTTAACAAATAGCTAGCCTTATCTGATGGATATTTCAAGAGTTAATCATTTTTGTAGGTGTTAATGGCATTCCAGAAATGTTTTACGAATCACAATCTTGGCTTGGTTAGTATAATTAGGTTTTAAAATCTGATTTCACGATTTGAATTTCGTTTGAGTTTCAGAAAGTGAGTCGAAAATTGATTGGAACACGCAGATATGTTACGCAGTCGTAAGGCATTTGTTCTTTTTTACAACTCACCTTTTACATTTTAAAATCATTTCCCGTTTATAAAATGTACTGTATACTATTGAACCTTTGCTATTTTCATTTACCTATGAACTTTTAGTGAGATAAAAAGAGAATGTATTAAACAAAAAATTGTAAATAAAATAGAGTAGCAGTTTAATTATTAATGAGATTGTATGCAAGTCATCGTCATTAATAAAAAGGGGGAACATGCATGTAAAATTCTGCAAATATGAACTTCGATGTTCATATATGCATATTCATAAGTTCAAGTGGCTGAGAACACGATTTTTTAGATTAGTATACTTAAGGTACTTGCAAGAGCCACAAGATGTTTGATGTACAAATTACATGGCATTATATTTATTTTACGACAGCACATGATTAGTCACATATTACAATTCTTTCTTTAAACATAGGAATTGAATTGGATGTAATTAACACTAACAGGTGGACGCCTGACAACCGCACTGCTACTGGTGGAGGAGATGGAAACTAAACAGATGTACGACAAAGAATATGCTCCGTCGCGCCTCCGGGCAATATAATGATAGGTGAAAACACGGAATTAGGTTAAAAAAATGTTTGATGTATAAAAAGCCGACTACCGCAAACCTGATGTAAATTATGATAATTAATATTTGTAGGTATATCCTCCCAGTTAACTAACGTAATGCTTGAATTGATAACTGAGTAGCAATACGTATTATTTTTTATAAATTTTATAATGCATGTTATTCATGTAATGTACTGGTTTATACTAATAGATATCCAGTCCGCAATTGGTAACATTACCGTTCATAATATTTATATTTTACAATTCAGATCAAAATACTTTTCAATTATGTAGAGCTTCAGTGATGATAATAAAATTGCTGTTTTGATAGGTATCTACATTTAAAGAATGAAAAATTATGTCAAAGAAATAACTTTTGATATCGTGACCTAAGGTATGCCTAAAGAATTAAGTTTATTTACAAATCAATACTTTTGAGGGAGATTCTATTGATAAAAACCTTTTTTCTAATCGTTTTTATTCTGAGCAAGTTTGAATGTCATAGGTGCTGGAAACAACCACTTCCCACCCCATGTGTCCGTCTTCCCTTTCTGTAGCGTGCATTTTTCATGAGTACATAAAATATTCCCTTCTAAAACACTGGAGGCTTTGATTCGAAACAACAAACTTTACCAAAGTACATGCATTCGATCCCAACATTTTCAAAATAATACACAGTTATTCACCATAGTTTACTGTTTGTGATTCCTTTGTACTAAATCTACTTAAAAACTTTAAACGTCTCAATTATTTAAACGAATTGAAAAATGCATTTAATGGTCGATTCATTTTATATTGTATTAGACATTTTGAAAAACATGATTTTAGGTATATGATCCAGTAGATATATTTATTTTAAACCCCTAGACCAACTGAGTTTGAAATTCCCTTTGATCAATCTTTCTTTTGTCCATCTATAATATTATTCTATTAAACAAACCATAACATGTGAGCTATTTTCTCGCTTGATAATAGGTCAGGAAGTGGATGGTTTTGAAGCCAGCCTTGACACTGCAATGTATGGTGCCACTAATTGTTGGACATGCACGAAATCCCGCGGAGCAACAGCATTGAGCGAGATGAATATATTATAATCTAGGAAAGGATTGTGTTATTATTTTAGTGGAGTATGTTTTGGAACCGTGTGTTGATTAGTGTGATGAGTGTGACAGGTTTGAATGTGTTATAATGATATGTGGGAGAAGGAAACGTATGTGACTGTATAGCATGTGATCACATTGGTTATGCATGGCGATCACATGTACCAAATAGACGGTTGTCATCTCACAAAACTTCGGGATATTGTTGACCACACTTGCTTAAACGTTAGGAAATCAACTGAAATATAGTTGAGAATGGGTTCAATATTTTACAAATATTTGTGTTTTTGAAACAGCTCGTACAGAATTTTTGAAGGTAAATAGAAACAGACACATTTTCATTTCTTTATCCCTTGCTTAGGGCCTAAGGACACCCAACAAATCATAAAATGGTATTTGAACGAAACGGATTGGCTGCTGGTCAGGTTCCTTGACAATCAATCCTTGTTATTATCAATGAAATCAGAGCTTATCTACTAGAGGTAGATGACGAGTTAGAATAGACTTCATCGGATGATGCCATCAAATTTTTTTCAGCCAATTCAATTTTTGTTCAATTTTTTAATTTCTTTCAAATGCCGTTTTATCATTTGTTGAGTGTATATTCGTTTTTCAAACAAACGAAGGGTTTTGTTTGAAAATAAGAGATGTATGTATAGGTGGTACTTATTTGCCAAACGATAAACAGTATAAAATAGTAAAAATGTGGAGGCTATACTGCCCGAATGTCGAATAGCTCACGAAACTCGCTAGTTGTAGAATATGTTACTTCAATTACGTCATCTTAGTATGATAGACTGAAAATAAATTCCTTTTAAAAATGGGAAATTTATTGTTTTATCTCATATCTATTCTGAATCATGTATCTTAACGAAACCAATTCGATAGAAATAACCTTTTAATTTTTCTATTAAAATCTTCATATTTTAATGAAAGTTCAGTTTCACGGAGTAAATTTCGATTCAAAGAGAAAAAAATGTTATAAGAAATAAAATGCAAATCATCGTGAACTGTTTTCAAGTAACATGCTTTTGTTTATAAGTTGGTCAAGGATTCGAGAATCTATTTTTTCCGAGATATTCTGCGTAAAAGATAAAGTTGAAACCATTTGGCTCGGTAGGCACTACACCTATCCTAATTGGATCTGCATCATTAAGAACCAGAACTTGGAAACGAGACAATGGGTGAAGAGAGAGGGAGATTCGTATGGTGAAAATAATGTTGGTAATGCCATTGGTAATAGCCAGGTTCGATAAGTGGTAAAGAACAAAACAACGGTCATATTTGTCAGTCCAATTCAAATACAGATGGAAACAAATCAGTGATCTAACAAGTATTTTAAGTACGAATTTAATTCGGCTATTTAAATGGTAAAACAAGCAGTTTTGAAGGTGAAACAAAGAGTGACTGTTAGGAGAGTGTTTTAGTGTTTGCGAACAGTTGTGACTGCTTTGAATAATTTCTTTTGACATTAGCAAACCCTCCACGATTGCACAACGTATGTATGATTTGTTTTCATCACGCACATAAATACTCGGTGCAAACGTATAGGGTGGTGTAGAAAGGGTGGTCTGGAAAAGAAATGAAGGGAATAGTTCTAAATTTAAAAAAAACGATTACGGTTTTGACCAAAATCAATTCACAACTGCTAAGTTAGAACTGATCTACAGTATGCAAAATTTTACTTGTGGGCCAAAAATAGACTTGTAGTTGGGAATGAAAATAAAACATTTATAGTAAAAAAGGCAAACGAAAATCTTTGTGGTCGAACATAAGAAAACTATCTGCACAAAATGACATAAATTACTGAGATAAATTCAACCCATTAACACCTTCAATCACACGTATAATTATGATAAAATCAGTGCGGATCTGAGTGAATAGACGTAGGCGTCGACCTTGGAAATGACAGCTTTCAGTTAGAAATCACTTATTTCCTGACCTCTGACGTCACGGACGACGCCGCGCCGCATTAAGAGTTGGTAAAAACGACGGCGAGCGCCGCGACGGCACGCAAGCGAGTCATTAGGACGTCGTTTAACCGACTCAACTCCCTGCAAGACTAATGGAGGGACTAACGGCAACGGTGTTACAGATTAATAGCTGGATTTAAGCGGTTCAAATGATGAAGCAAAAGCAGAAAACTTTGAAATTGGGAATCATTTACAATATTTCACAGTCCAGTTTCAGTTTCGTTTTCGTTATTTTAGAGAGTTGGTGACGTTGGTAACAAGTGCATCTTTTGAGGCACATTACTTGCTATACGAAAGCAATGTTTCATCTGGTTGTTATTCCCCATATTTACAGCCATGAGAAATGAAACACACGATACATGTTCGATTTTATTCCGAATGATTGAAAACGTGTAAATAATTTATAGTGGGAAAATAGGGCTATGTGTAGGGCACTTCAACTAGAATCCCCCAACAGTAAAACAAAACATTGTAAATACGTGGCAAGTTCTGATTTGTCAAATCAATGAAACCTTTGAGATGACAATGAGAAGGAGACGCTTGTGGCCTATTACTAAAGGGTGGCTCAACTGAGGTAATTTAAAGTATTGCTGTGCATTAAAATTTACTCTTATAATTTCAACTTTACTGTATTGAAGACGCTTAAAATGACAATCGTTCGACAATAAATGTATCGATTTTCTATCAAAATTTAATGAATTGATTTTTTTATGTTTCTACTGTCGAGGTCATTATAAAAAGGGTTTCATGGACAATACGATTAATTTCTCCACAATGTATTGATATTTTTATAAATATTTTTAAATTTTTACATTAGAAACTGGATACAGTGGTGGTTGGGTGTGATTTGTTGACAATAGATTAAAATCACAGTAAAGCAGCTCATTCTTTACTCGGCTTGATTGTGTTTTTACTCTTTTTTGGGAAGGAGGCTGTCGTGACGTAAGCAGGTAATCATCCGAACATTTACCTCTCGACTGAGGAAAACGATTAAAACTCAGTCAGGAACGACGATTGGGAGAATCGGGGATCTCCGGAGTTCAAGCTCAGAGTGTTCCTGCCTAAGCCAAATTGCCTCCGTCTTAGATTTTAAGAGGCAGAAGGGTGGAAGTCCATGTTATAACTTTTCTGGAGATCTATAAAGCTATGTTGGCTTTCGCGTAATCTTATTTTTCATAGAGGCACCAATTATTTTGAAAGCGAGTACCTACTGAAGTATCATTCATAACAATTTGAATTTCATTATAATATTTGCAATTGATATACCCAAGATTTCTTGATTCCAAAAGTGTATAACTGATATCTAAAAAATGTATTTAGCCCTTCTGCTTCTCACTCTAAAGAATTACGGACAAGACATCCAATAGAGCTAACATTTTTTTTTTGATAGTTCTTCTAAAACCTAAGCCAAACCAGTTGTTTGTCTCAAGACACTTTAACACCTTCTTTCTTGTTTAATAATTAACATAAATTGTTTTTAGTTTGACAACATATTTTATTTTACTTCTAGATAATTTCAAAGATCACAAGAACTTCATTACAATTTCCATCCATCCCATTCTACAAACTTCGCAACAATGAAAATTAAATATCAACAATGAAAACAAACAATAATTTCAATGCTTCCTAGAAGTCAGTGGCTGTTACATTAAGAGGACAGGCTCTTCCATGAAGCAACCATTCCCCACAGGATGTACCATCTCACTCCTTCCCTCTGTTCCTGAATCACTCTATATGTCTTGTGCGCTACAGATTCGTGCCTTGCGACATCTTTGCCCGTGTAATGTTTCCAGCTCTTCTCGACGTGGTATTCGAAACGTCGGCGTGAAATTCCATCGCCGCCCGCAGATCGCGCTGTGCCGTCCGAGTGACATCGAGCCCTCATGTGGGTTGTCCGGTTGTCCGGACTCTGGGCGAGCAGTCAGGCCTGACAGGTCGGGTTACAGGCCTGACACTCGGATCATACCGAGTTTCTTGGAAGAGACTCGGTTGAAAGAAATGAAAATTAAACTAGGAAAACGCTCTGAGTAACGCGTTGATGAGCGAGCACGGATAACGCGCAACACCTCGAACCGAAATTATGTTTATCGAAAATGTCCTTAAAAGCCAATAATTCTTGAATTTCGTCACAGATTTGTATGAAAATCTCCAACAATTCCTAAAATATTGGTCCCAATAACCACGCAAAGTTTTAAGTTGATCGATTGAACCTTTATGATTGAACGATTCCTTGTTAATTTCCAAAAATCACAGGATCTCGTTCAAAAAAATGTTAAACGGTCATATCAGTTTCATAATACGTTTGAAAGTTTCTGCTCTAACAACTTTGAAGTGAAGATTCAAAGATTCCGTGAAATATGAAATTCGAGAAATATGATAGCCAACACGCAAAATATCCTTAAACTGTCGATAACTTTTGAATTTAAACACAGTTTAGTCTGAAAATTGTCAAAAATACAGATAATGTTGGACCCGATGACCATGCAAAATTTTAAAATGATCGGTCAAACGGTTCTGGTTAAAATTTCAAAAAGCACATGAAATATTTTTTTAAATTTTAACCAATGGGAGGATTTGGCTGAAAATTTGTAAAATAAGAGACAATGTTGGTGTTAATGACCATGCAAAATATAAGGTCGATCACATTTGTCGAAGTCCATTTTCATTTTTCGGCCTATCAGGAGATGTTTATTTAAATTTCAACCAATGAATGGATTTCAAAAAAATTAGGGTCTGCAAACAGAGAAGGTTGGTTTTACATGTGTGCAAAATTTCAGATCGATCGGTGAAACGGTGCGACCTGTGTATCGGCTATTAGCAGCCAAAAACAAAAACAAAAAAAAAAAAATAAAATAAAACAGAGGTCCGTGCCAAAGGAGCCAAAAGGAGACGCTCGCTTCGCTCGCTCAATGACAAATTGAATTGATTCTTGTTGAGATATAACTCGATTGACTGAAAGTGTAAATTTTAATTAAATTCTTGTGTACAAAAATACTCGTGAAGGAAATCTTATATCAGTCCAAGACATGGCAAATAGCGAGTATTCTCAGCAGTAATTTGTACTTTAAGGAAAAACTTGAAATTTCAAGCAACCTATTATATTATTTGCATAATTCAGCTTATTTTAAGGTAGGGGGAGCCCCTGTAACGGTACTTTCCGCAATTTTTGACTCATTCGGTCTTCGACCGTTCCAGAGAGAGGTCACGTTTCTCATTGCTCTGATCAAATATTACTTCTTTCGTCGAGCAGGGAGGAAGGGTTGCTTGAGCTGGCTATTGTCCGGCCGAGATCCTAATCTCTAGACTTGACAGCAACTCGATGAGCGGAAGAGAACAATGCCTGAGCGACCCTTTCCCTTTACCTGCTCTAATGACACAACTTATTGACAATTGCCGTACTGATATTATTACGCAGTAGACCTACGTGAAAATTGCGTGTTTTTAACAATTTAGAATACTAATTACAACATACCTCACTTTTTAAAATGGAATTTTAGTGCAATTTTAACTGATGTTATTGTTAATGCTTAGAAACTCTTACAGACATGATGAAATATTTGGGTTTCATTCATTTTTAGGATATTTCGTTATGTTTAAATTATTTAGGTTTGGCATAATACCAAATAAAATTATTCAATTGATTTTAAGTATCTAATTTTCTGTGACGCAAATTTAGTCCGATATTAGTTAATGTGGCCTTATAGTAATACCGGCCCTTATCCAACAAAATGTATGTGAATAATCAAGAATGTATTGACAAAGAATGTGTGAAGCTGAAGCCCAATATAATACTACCTCGTACTCGAAGGAGTGAGTTCATTTATTTTTTAGATCGTTTTAATTAATCCGATGTTTGGACAGTAGGTACTTACATCAACTACCATCATGGTAAACAAAATTTGGATTATATAAAAACGATTATCCACGGAAATCCAAATTCACTAAAAGACAATTAACAAAATAGTTATGCATTCAAATTATAATTGGTATTTCATGGGATATTTCATCCTCTTTTAAATATTCAAATTCCAATGAATTGTAAAAATACAAAAGTATTTCGTAAAACTCATGCGTTCTTTTAAAAGACAAAATTAGACAAAAGTCATCTGATTAGTGATTTCTAACATTTCTTATGCACATTAGAGGGAGTTACTGGGAAAGTTAGAAGCAAGAGGGACAAACACGGGAAAATCCCTGAAGTTCATGTCGCCTGAACTGGGGTAGTTTGCTACGTGTAATCGTGAAATGCAGTGAAATTCATTCACTTGCAGATATTGCTTCTTAGTGAACAGTCGCAGTGATCTGAATATAGCCAAGTTTGAGTGTCATTGGAGTGTCTTTATAATTTTGCTTGATTGACAAGAGAGATATGTTTAGTGTTTAGAGTTTCTGTTTTTACGTAGTATTCAAGTAGACGGGCGAGTGATTTTAGTGCGTTGAGTGCCGTCTGCGTTTACATTTTTCTCGTGTATAAAATAAAGAAAAAGCTTTCTATTAAATAAGTTATAAGAGGGACTGGAGTACCTTTCAGTGTAAGATTTATTTTTTGTTCTTGTATTTGTATTTATTTCGTACCTATATAAAATGCGCACCTATAAGACAAGTCGTAAGCGAAACAAACGATCGATGATAAGTCGTCGGCTGGCTGCCAAAAGGAAGGCAGAGAATAATCCCGAAGATACGGAGTAAGTGTAAAAAATTTACTATCATTAGTACATTTTAATGGCGATTTATAATGATACATAATATTTATTTGTTATTTTTATATTGATGTCCTACTGTAGGTCCATTTCCTATGAAGCTATAAAGCTTATCAACACTCGATTATAATTTTGAAATATCTACATCTTTCACTCTTTGCCAATGGAAAAGGCCGGCTTTTCGTCTTGCTCTGGCTAGTATAGAAAATGTTGTAGCTCGCCATCTCAAAATTACAGTTTTACACAATCGCACTATTCGACTAGAAATAATATTCTGGACGTTTTTACTTTTACTATAGTTTTGAATACTTTAGGTATATTGATTCCAGCAATAATGCTCCAAAATAATAATTTTTATTGAGAGGGCGTACTGAATTTGATAATGTTATTATAACTTATAAGTACCATGCGTTTTCATTTACTTTTTAATGTTACTGTACAGGAGCTTATTAGATGCACTTCTGGGTGAACCAAGTACCAGCACCGGCCACAATGATAATATCTACTGCACACCACCGAAGAGAAGGTCAGTGAGATTTAATTAATTGCAATTAGTTGATATGTGAACGGTGTCTCACAAAGTGTGTTATTTAAATGATCGATATAATGAAAATGCAATATTTTAATACAAAATTTGGTTTAGTTGTTGAAAAAGCAAAGCGATAGCTACTCATTTCGACACTTTTGACTCTGTTCTCAAATTTTTTGCTCTAGGAATTTTCTGCGGGACCAAATGAGATATTCACTTTTGTATTGCATGTACTGGCTCATCAACCCTTTATACACTAAAAAAGTGTAAAGCTTATTATTAACTTATTTATTCACTTATTATTACTTAATAAATAATTTGAAAATAATTCGTTTTATAATGCAGGTTTCAGCAGACTCGTACTATGTCCGCCGTGAATAGCTCAGAATTAGCTGAAGTTCCAATGACGTCATCGCCGCAGACCTCACCGTTAGTACACTCTCTAACATACATCTCGATCATTCAATTTGTTAGCAATTTTTTTATTGAAACATTTGATGGGAACTATCTTATTATGTATTCAGGGAAAATGAAGGCATGGTTGAGCAAACTATGCATCTTCCACCGCTCGTCATTGTCACGGATAAACCCGATGGAGAGTCCGTCATGAACGTGATTCCTGGCCGTCGCGTCGTCGATCTCTTCCACGTTGCGCAACAATTTGCAGAATTTGAAAAGGTGAAACGAATCCACTCTACGCAATGCACTTATGGCGCTTTCTTGATATCACGAGAAGAAAGGAATGGGCTACATTCCACCCTGATATATCAATGCAACATGTGCGAAAAGCAGTTCCTGATCAAAACCGATGCGACGGAAAATGGAGTAAACGATGCAGCGGTGTGGGGCTCGCTTTCTGTGGGCATTGGAAGGGCGCAGTTAGAGGAGCTCTTGGGCGTCATGGATGTACCCATCATGACGGCCAAGAAGTTCAGGGGACATGAAGAGAAAATCGGACAGGTAAAAATTTATTCAAATATCTGGATTGTAGTGGAAACAAGTACATGTCACCCTCCTTCCCCTTCCATGAATTTACGTTAGTTTAGCCGGGCTCCCTCTCGACTGGTATCTTTGGAAAAAAATGTTTGAATGAGGTGGGGGCGAATGGAACTAATTTCCTTGATTGTACATACCTAGATAAGGTCATTTGAAATTATTAATAATTGAATTAAATAACAGCTGTGCTATGTTCTGACAAATATTTAATATCTGTGACGTTTCAGCTGACTAATCGGCTTTCATGAGGCAATGACAGGACAAGACAACAATGTAAAGTAACAGTTTCAATTTTTGTCTTGTTGTCCTGTCATTGCCTGATAAAAGCGGATATAAGTCAGCTGAAACGTGGCAGATATTTAATATTTATCAGTAATTCATTTTTAAAATACTATGGGATCTAATAGCTTGCATGAAAATATTATTATTTATTGAAATTTCTTTTTTGTACATCGTACAAGAATTGGACAAAACATTTAACCGAAAAAATGAAAAAGCACGGAGAAGAAGAACTGCGTCTGGCAAAATTGCACGGGGACTACTTGGATGGCGTTCCATACGTAACTGTCATCGTGGATGGAGGATGGAGTAAGAGATCATACAAGCACGGCTACAATGCAGCGTCTGGTGTTGTAAGTAGCCTTTAAAAACCTTTAAAAACCAAGACACATATCCCTCTATGTTTTCGATTATGTTTCTATAACGTTCCACGCATATTATTGAGCGAGCGACTACTTTTGACGCTTTTGGCACGGATGTTTGTTTTTGTTTGTTTGTTTTTTGTCTGTCTCTGCTCGTACAGGTCGCACCGTATATGTGATCGAACTAAATTGTGTACACTTGTAAAGACCACCTCTGAAATGTGCATGCTAAAATTTGAACAAAATTTTCCGATTGGTTCAAAAATGAAAGTGGCCTGTAGCTCACACAGTTTGACTTATCAAATTAAAAATGTTGAAATTTGTTGAGGCCATTGCGCGTATTGTTTGTGGTCTATGGTCGTATAGTAATATTAGAACTTATCGAAATTAATTTCATTTCAGGCTTGTATTATCGGTGCCCGAACAAAAAAGCTATTATATTTAGCTGTAAAAAACAAATACTGCTATGCTTGTGCTCGGCGAGATAATGAAGCAGAACAGGTGCCTCATGTGTGCTTCAAAAACTACTGTGGTTCATCTACAGGAATGGAACAGGAAATAATTGTAGAAGGCTTCTGTTCGAGCATTGAGGAACACGGGGTTATGTACAGATATATGGTGGGCGACGGAGACTCCTCGGTATTTGCCCGAGTTCGACAAAATGTACCATATGGAAGGTACGTTGAGAAGCGTGAGTGCGCCAATCATGTGATCAGGTGCTATAAAGATAATTTGTATGCACTGTGCAAAAACAAAGGTTTCGGAATTGCCGCAAGAAAAGTAATCAAGCCTCTTATTGACCGCCTTTGCAAGGGTTCACGTTCTGCAATTCGCTATTGCGAGGGTAATGCCCAAAAACTTAGAGCGGATATCATCAACGCCCCATACCACGTGTTGGGTAAACACTCGCAATGCGGGGACTTCTGCAAAAGAAACAACAGAAACGAAGTTGATTACGTTCCAATCATAGAAAAATCTAACATTTGGCCTGAAGTAAGTATTCAACAAAGTAAATTATATTTTTCTATTCGTGCTAAAGTTCAATGTAAAACTAAAAAAAAAATTATTTTTCACTCATTTAGATGAAAAAGCTTTTTCTGGGCTTAGCTGGAAAAGCTGAGGTCCTCAAGGACAATCTTACAACCAACCAGGCAGAAAGGTTAATGGGTTGCGTGGCAAAGTTTGTGGGTGGCAAAAGAGTCAATTTTTCTACCGGGAAGGGGTATCAGCATCGCTCAATGGGGGCGGGCCTTTCACATTCTGGGGGCCCAAGTTGGCATCTAAGCCCTTGGAGACGCATGACAACGAAGAGCCCTGGACCCGTCTTCAAGACGATGGTGACGAGGCGGAAGGTCAGCTTGATATCAAGAAACCTGAACTTCGAGAAAGAGGGCCCACATCGGCGTCGTCGCAAGCCTGCGGAGGCAGCGGAGGCAGATTTTGACTACGGCCCAAATGCTGCTGTCCCGGACATCGATGACGCAGAACTTGAGCGTCTCATGAAAGAGAAGCTTGACAAGCTGCACGCTCAAGTTGCTACTTTGGAGCTCATGCATGCCGTGGAGAGAGGAACAGTGAAGCAACGAGAGAATGAAAAGTGGGTAAACGCAAGAAAAGACAGATTAACTGCGTCAAAATTTGGCGCTGTATGTAATCGGCGCCCTTACACTCCATGCCACAACTTGGTGAGTTCAATAATACACGTTTTCCTTTGGAGACAGAAGCAAAAACAAATGTTTACTTCTTCTAATAATCAAAATTGCTTTTGTTTACTACTCCCATATACCATGATTGCTATTACTCTTATACATAAAGTCGAATGTCTGTTTGGGTGGGTGTGTGGGTGGATGTGTGTATGTATAGGTGTGGAAGGGTTGCTGCTCCCCCCACCAGACCGAGCAACGCCGGGCGGGTCAGTTAGTATTATCAGTTTATCACCTTAAAAGTCATAATGCTGACATCTAATCCATCCATAGGTGAAGGATCTTGTATATCCAAAACCAATACATTCCCGGGCTATACAATATGGCATTGACAATGAGAGGACTGCAATAGAAGATTATGAAAAACTTCATGGTGTGATAGTGGAAGAAGCCGGCATCTTCATTCGCCCTGAGTTGCCATATCTCGGCGCAAGCCCTGATGGGTTGATTGGCAGTGATGGACTCATCGAAGTCAAATGCTTGTACTCTCTCGGAACTGAAACGATCAGATCTGCACTCGACTCGTCAAAAAAAAACCTTTGTGTAAAATTAGAAGACAATGAACTTGAAATTAAAAAGCGCCATAACTACCATTTCCAAATCCAGGGACAGCTGCATTTAGCGGATCGGCAGTTTTGCGATTTAATTTTGTGGTGTGAAGCTGGATTAGAGGTTCGATTGCACAAATTACTAATAAGAAATTGATTCTGATTTTACGCCATTACTACCATAGTTATTATTGACTTATCAATTCAATCACAAAATCAACTCTTTGTACTATTTTTAGGTGGTGAGAATTGAACGAGATAGGGAAATGTGGGAATCTGAGATGCTACCTAAGCTGAGTATGTTTTACATGAATTGCATGCTGCCAGAAATAGTAAATGGCCGTGTGCACAGAGGCATGCAAGTTCGAGAGCCGGCATACATTGCAACAGAGATTGCCAAACGTGCAGCCGCCGCAAAGGTAACAACTAGGGAAAAAACAACTCACAGGAAGAAAACAACTCACAGGAAGAAAACAACATCTAAGAAGAATGCGAAAAAAGGTTCAAAAAAAGGTGGGGTATATTATTGTATTTATTGTTGTTACATGTGAAACAATTTTATGTGAATTCATTTTATAATGCCGAATGTGTGTTCATTTTCCAGCTACTCAAGTTCCTCAAGAATCAGATGAAGACTGACCCCCCCCCCCCCCCTGAGATTCTTAGTAAACTGTCCCCCACCCCACAAGTACTTCAGAAAAATGCCCCTCCCACTTCCGAGATGTTCAGGGAACTCCTTCTTCACACCCGCCGCAAGAACCCCTCCGCGAAGTTCTTGTTAAATAATTATTCTGTAATTATAACTTCAAATTATGACAATAAAATGTACGTTTATAAACACATTTGGTTTGTTTGTACCTCCATCCCACCACAGACGGTCTTGTAATAATCGCGAATACATCTGATAGTGATAGTATAACAGAGTGCAACGACTTTTACTTTCTCAGATTATTGATTCCAGTTATTCTCTAAAATAAATCACACTCCACGAACTTACATCATTGTCGTAAATTATGATTATTCTTTCTGTCAGTTTTTTGTTGCTATTTTAATGTTCTAAAATAAATTCATTTTTGTAAATTGTAATTTTTATTTTTTTTATTTAGTAGCTATTGAAGTTCAATTTAAATATTATATGTCAATTAAATTTGTTTTATATATTATATATTTTCATATAATACCGATTTTATTATCATCAGAGAACAAAACTGAAATGATATTGTAACTTGATAATAGAATGTCAAGCGAAATGAGAATCTTTAGCGAGATGCGAAATATTCGAAACGACTTTGAAAGAGATAAGATCTGATCAGGATGTCCCTCAACCCCATTAGTCGGTTCAGTCAAGCGAAATGACTAATGCGACCGTCATTCTACCTGCGCTCGATGCCTTACTGCAGCTCAAATCAGGCAGTTGGGGCACACCTGTATGCATGCATCCCGCAACAACAAATAACACTAATTAATTAATAACAGACGATCCAAATAAGATACGAGCTTCAAAATAGCTTATTCTCCGCGGATAGTGGTCCTTCATGATCTGTGAAAATATCAGCTTAATAAACACAATGGTTTAAGAGCCTGACCCATTTCAATGAAAAAATGGAAAAAGTTACATCATTAGCGTCGCTCAGGCTCTTGATTAGAATGCACTAAGAATTTGAATCAAATTCCATTAAATCGCAAATGAAATTATCTCGGGTTTAAGCCATTGCGCACTTCTCTGTGACTTCGGGATTAATTACAATTAAATGTTCAACACAAATATTTTTATCCGAACTCAGAGGGGCTCCCACAACCTTAAACCAAATAGTTATTAAGGATGATCTAGACCACGTGACCACCTACGTTATGCCCTGCAATCTTCAAAACGAATCAGACCGCCATTACATTTTTAAGAAGAAAAGATGGGTTCACTTTCGTTCGAATAACTTCATAATTACCCTAGCTACAATAATTCGGTCAAGGACTGGGGTGTTAATAAAAGATCGCTCTCAATGTTTCATATGACACTTTTATAATGAAAATGCTTTACTGAACTAAAAAGTGGGTTTTCACTACGTCAAAACGTCGGCAAAACGTCGACCACGACACGCAAATCAAGTCTCATTAATCTGGACAATACGAAAATATTAAACACATACCTGCAGTTATGATCTATTCGATATTCCTTATTTTTCACGACGATATTTTCATCTAGTGGAGCGGTCGCTCCACCCAGCCAAGTCGTACTATACACTCACAGTCACTCAACATACCGTAAATGCCTAATAAACTGAGGAGCAGACCAAACACTTTTACTGTAAGCAACAACATGGCATTTTCGGCCTACTGGATCTCAAAATTGGTAAATCTCACATTGTTGCGAAATATCTTAATTTCGAGCTATGGCCCACCCCACTACATATACCAAATTTGGGAACAATAGGTTATGCCATTTGCGCGCTAGAGGACCGAGAAAACAGTGAAATTACACCACTTTCTGATTCTGAAGATGATGATGATTCTGATGATATCACGAAACGTCGCTATCACCGCCACAGCCTAAACGGCTGAACCGATCGACCTGAAATTTTTACCACATGTGCACTTTTGGCGTCTGAGGTGCCTTTTTATAAAACCAACCGGAAGCCGCCATTTTGAAACCGGAAGTGACGTCATAACTCAAAAACGTCTGGACCGATTAGAACGAAATTAGCGCCATTCGATTTAGATGGTCATCTATATGAAGTATCAATAAAAAAAATATTATTTTCTTATTTTCTAAACCGGAAGTGACGTCATAAATACGCAATATTTAACTTATTTCAACAAATTATACTTAAAATACGTACATAATTAACTTACATTGTAACATAGACAATACAATTTATATATTCAAGGTAGCAGTGTTCTCGGCCGCCATTCCTGAAACCGGAAGTGACGTCATATATCTAAAACGCCTGTACCGATTGCAACTGAACTAGCTCCTGCGTATTCATTCTACTATTTATTTGAAAAATCAATTGTGAAAAATGAATAAATAAATTAATGGTACCGGAAATGGCGGCAGGAACCACTAAATGAAACCGGAAGTGACGTCATATATTACAAACGGCATGACCGATTTTACGGAAATATAGGGATTAGGAATTCAGATGGTCGTTCATGAAGGTATCAACTAGATAAAACTAGATTGTTTTCTTATTACCTATACCGGAATTCGGCCGCTATTTCAAAACCGGAAGTGACGTCATGTATCGAAAACGGCTGGATCGATTATAACGAAACTTAAGCTATTCTTCTTGGATAATCATTTTCATCTTATACCAAACGCAACTTTTCATAGTAACCAAATCGGTTGAGGCGTATTTTTTTAAAGAAATTAGTCCCTGCTCGGACATGTGCTACAAGCTGTATGAATAAACTAACAAATGAAGTGATATCCCAGAAAAAACACTCCGTGTAAAAATACCAGCCAAGTCTCTTTAACTATAAAAAAAAATAGAAGAAATCTAAAAATTCAGCACTGAAAAGGAGTGATATCAAAAAAGGAGCCAAGTCAACGAATTTTCCAAATTTTAATCGTACCATTGAAATAAAAATATCAACCCCCGAGAAATACTTAAAAAAAGGACTTGGCGCATCGTTTTTTTAAAGACATTTTTCTATTCTTAAGCTTATGCCACTCACATACTACGTAGTTCAGAAATGCCTAGAAAAATTGGGACAAAACTTTCAAATTAAATATTGAACATTCTGTAAAATATTTTAAATTTAAATATAAGTACGCAAAGAAACATAGCATTGTCTTACAAGCAATAAATACAGAACAGTTGTGTTTGTGATTGGTAGGTACCTAGTTTTGTGGGTACATCAACATACCTACTACAGCATTATACTTTGAACCTTCTCGCCGTGTAATTAATTGCTATTAATTAACATTTTATACCAAAAAAATTCATAAATTACATAACGTATTACTTTAGATAAAAATCTAGTCAGTAATTATTTGAGCAGCATGGCTCAGTGCACTAGTCACTTATACAAATCTCATTGACGGCCTTCTTGTAATGAGCGCTTTCGCTATTTCCCTCAGTCACGATATTGAGAAGTATGATTGATTAATATGACCCTAGAAATAGTGGCAATAACGAATAGACTAGGCCGCTTCCGTTTATTCGTTATTCGTTTATCCGTTTATTTCCTCTGAATATTGACAAAATACCAAAACTGCCAGTAGGTAAGAGTACTAGTTATATTAAAACGTAGTATGATTCGTCGATAATGAATGTGATATACTCAGGAAAATATACTTGTAGAGTTCTTCCTATACTTTTAGGATAGAAAAGTGTCTTTAAAAAAACGATGCGCCAAGTCCTTTTTTTAAGTATTTCTCGGGGGTTGATATTTTTATTTCAATGGTACGATTAAAATTTGGAAAATTCGTTGACTTGGCTCCTTTTTTGATATCACTCCTTTTCAGTGCTGAATTTTTAGATTTCTTCTATTTTTTTTTATAGTTAAAGAGACTTGGCTGGTATTTTTACACGGAGTGTTTTTTCTGGGATATCTTTTACAAGCACAACACATCTCCAAATTACTTCAACGAGCCTACATATTACACCGTCTTGCTCCTCGTATTTAAGTTTTGTCTACTGTCAGGTTAGAACCACTGCCTTCTTTATTATGACTTTTCGAAGCAAGGTCAGGAGTTTTTAAGGTTGTTTCTTTGGCGTGACAGTAAAACAAAACTTAAATACGAGGAGCAAGACGGTGTTATATGTAGGCTCGTTGAAGTAATTTGGAGATGTGTTGTGCTTGTAAAAGATATGAAAATATCGTCGTGAAAAATAAGGAATATCGTATAGATCATAACTGCAGGTATGTGTTTAATATTTTCGTATTGTCCAGATTAATGAGACTTGATTTGCGTGTCGTGGTCGACGTTTTGCCGACGTTTTGACGTAGTGAAAACCCACTTTTTAGTTCAGTAAAGCATTTTCATTATTAAAGTCTCATATGAAACATTGAGAGCGATCTTTTATTAACACCCCAGTCCTTGACCGAATTATTGTAGCTAGGGTAATTATGAAGTTATTCGAACGAAAGTGAACCCATCTTTTCTTCTTAAAAATGTAATGGCGGCCTGATTCGTTTTGAAGATTGCAGGGCATGACGTAGGTGGTCACGTGGTCTAGATCATCCTTAATGAACATGTTCTCAAAACATTCATTATTTTAAAAATCCAGTAGAGGTAAATAATATAATTTAATTTAGTTGACTCCATCAATTAGGACAACCCCTTTATTTTGTATTGTTTCCATTTTTCGTATGTTTTATTAATATAATGGTGGGATGCTGCCCGAAACGTTACTGATCGCTATTGAAATCTTTGAACATTATCCCCAATATTGTATTTTAACTTGTTTAGGGCTGAATGTTTAAAATCACACATTTAGTAAATGAATGAAATGCAAGTTTTGATGGAGGTGCCGTTCTGAAGACCGATTTGCTCTCAGCTGTCAACGCTACAAATAGTGTCAGTAGGATCACGCAGATGACGCAAGCCTCTTGTAGGCGTGTTGCTATTATTTCTCAAGATATTACATATAACTGGTGACATGATTCAGAATGACATTGGCAAGAGTTTTATGTAAATTCTGATAAAAATTTTAATAATAACGTATCTTTTGCGGAAATTCGCAATGTCGACCTTATGCGAGCAATGACCATGCACCGCACTCGCCATTTCATGCCAATTTCATGCAGATTTTTATCTTTTTGACCCGTAGTAATGTAATATAAAAACCTTCTCATTGAACCAGAGTGGGTAATGATATGATGACAAATGAAATGCTATATCATTTGTGTGTACACAAAATAAAAAAATTATACTGATAACAGGTATTATAATATGAATATAATAGTCCCGTGTGTTTTGAAGCTTTGCACATGCGCAGTAGCCATGTGGAACCAATTACCTGAGCATTACGAAAACAAGGCTGAGGAAACCTCCTAACAGTTTCATAATATTTGTGAATCCTGCCCCAATATCATTGGACCCGAACCATGCATGGTTACACTCCAAATCGAGATTGTGGTTCTATGTAATTTGAGAGTTCAATTAGGGTTAATGTAGGTTTCGCCGTCAAATAGATAATTGAGCACCCTTTCTTAATTGATTAAGTAGTAAAACATTTCATGTTGGTTTGGTTCAAAATTATAGCTACAGCTCTAAAGACCTCAATTATCTGATTTTTGTTGAGATGAATTGCTATTTTTTATTCTTGTGAAATAGGGGTGAAATAGGTCCAAAATTATTTTAGATGAACCCAATTGGCCAGAACCATTTGATTCTTTGCTTCCGGCTTTGATAGTCGGCTAGCAGACAAGAATAACTTTGCATAAGTCAGATCCACTTAGACTGAAATGTGTTCGTTACAAAGATATTTTTCACTCATCTGATATCAGATTTCGACTTTGAGCTTCACGAACGCTTTCCAAATCGCATTCAATAAGTGAATTTTCCCCGGACAGGTTCCTGCAGTCGATTGTCATGAAACATTTCACGTCTTCATATTTCGTGTCCGTCTCTTGTTGTGAGATGAAGTGTAGATTAGATCGGCTTCTCGGAATCAGTGTGTGTGAAATATCAGCTTTGCGTGACCGCATCTTATCACACCTGACATCGCCCCCCACCCCCACCCCATCGCCACCCCCGCGTCAGGACTTTCATCACTTGATGCGGAAGCAAGAGTATTTCCAAATTTTGATTTGCATTTAGTTCATTTATTCATGAGCCCTGTATGGACATGGGAAGACTGATTGCAGGGGTGTCAAAATTATGTTATTTGGATCCATTGTGATTTCTTTGTTAGAGGAAAAATAAAAAACGAACTTTAAAAATCTATTATAAGGAACTTGAGGAAGGAAGAGGTAACTTTTCTTAACATTTGGCTGAATCAAATATTCTTGGAAATTCATTTTACATTTGCCATTATTTTGATGAATTAATACACTGTCGAACATATAATTTTAATTACTAACAAAGAAGACCATTTCGAATTAAATAATGACAGAGCTTATGTCAAACCAGAGAATGTTGTGATAAGATTAAACTGTGGGTGTCATAGCCATTGTGATGTACTTTTCTTACCCCTGTCATCTGAATCATACCACGATAATTCCTGTAGATATGCCGGCGAGATTGTGTTGAAAGTAACTCAATGATAAGCGATATTGCCCGTGTAATTAGACTTCTTGAAGGGCCTACATTGTTGAAAGTGTGAACAGATACATTATGATATGCATCACGAATTCTGTCGCTCGTCAAACAGTCCTGACTTGTAGCACAGTTATAATAATGGCGAACATCTCAACTCAATCCAGTCTATAAATAAGATGCGTTGTAACTATCATCCATTGTTTGCATTATTGCAGTTATAAACGTAATCATCTTTTTATGGATTTTCTAACTTATTATTAACTCATCATTTCCATAGGAAGCATTGAGCAACGCACCACAATGAAAGGCGCCAGAAACCAATTGTGCGTACAAATTACTTATCCCTGTAAGAGATTATCTACGTTTACTACAATTTAATAGCTATGAAGTTTCATCCATACCTGATGATAGATACATCAAATCGACAATCGAAAACCGTTCCAACCGTTGTGATATTACATTGTCTGCACCGATGCCCTCTTTCGGAGCCATTCCTAATTGCCGGCCAAGTTCCCCGAAGAGCACAAAACAACTATTGTCAATAGTAGCGTATATAATATTTAAAATATATGCTTCACACACACTTAATAACATACCATTGGAGTGTCTTCTCTTCATTATACAATGGGACAAGTCACACCACACAATGGATGAAACCACTGAAATGTTTTTTCTAGGTCTTCCCTACTGAGATGACCTAGCCACAGTTTGACCCAGCTAGTTAGCATCTTCATCATGACATCTCCTCTCGCCATATGTTGAACTGTCAATGTCAAATCACATGAGGTGCTCCGTTAGATGGTACTGTACTTGCGACTGCCTACGTACAGCAAGCGTTTCAATGCGAACACTTGACAGTATGTGTTTTGTGCGCCGTCACTTTAGAACGCCACCAGCTACACATGGATGCGAACAATTGAATGAAGACACGTCCATATCCTCGTTCAGCTTTCTATGTAGATGTAACAACAGTTCTCTTCAGATGTGGGGCTCGTTTACTTCAAGATTCTTGAAAATATTCCCTGTCATAACAATCTGTGATGTAAAAGATGTTTTTCTTCTCTGGACGATGAGTTGTACTTTGATATAAATATTCTAGAAGTATGTCGCAATAATTTTTAATTCTGGTTGATTAAGTAATAATATTAACTTGTATTAAATTGTGATGGCTTAGCCTAACGAGCCATGTCTTGAGATCAGGTTAATTATGGTTCCCCATAGATACTTATCAATTATCATAGGTATTAGGTACGTACAATGATATAGAATTATTGTACATTTTGATGCTATCATTGAAATTGAAATTCACATGAGTTCTACTTGGTTCTACCATGAGTTCTTCTGAGTTCTACAATGTCTCATGGTTCTACGTATAAAATGACATCTGTGGGTAGATTAATGCACAGAATTAGGTATGTTAGCATCAATAGATATCAACTTTCCAGGTGTGACCATGAAAAATATTGAAAACAGGCGAAGGATTGAAAAATATTTAAAACATATTCACTGAACAAACAAATTTAAAAACCTTAAATCCACCGTTGCAAATTGAATAACATAAGAAATTAAAAATAGTTTTCATGAATAGAATCAAATTTTTTGATAGACTGAGCTATTTTTGTTTGTCTTACACAAGAATAAAGAAGAAATACACGATTGGTGGGA
Source organism: Leuctra nigra (assembly GCA_934045905.1). Classification (NCBI taxonomy): domain Eukaryota; kingdom Metazoa; phylum Arthropoda; class Insecta; order Plecoptera; family Leuctridae; genus Leuctra; species Leuctra nigra. The sequence goes on along the minus strand of OW203761.1, from coordinate 21,501,071 downwards.
AATATTTTGCGAAATAACAGTATAGTGAACACTCTTGACCCCCACATTGTGGATTTGAATAGTTAAGTACCATCCCAAGTTTCTTTCTACACTGCGTTTTGATAGTTAAGTTGAAAAGTACACATCATATTTTCCACTTGGCACAAGCTTTGTTGTTCGACGAAGATTTCTTTTCGTCTATTTTGTTGTCGGGAATTTGACTGATCTCTTGCAATATTCTGCAGTCGTGCATCGAGGAAATAAATCAATAAAATAATGTCCCTGTGGCAATATTAATATCCTTATGGCGTGATCGACAGTAATTAATTGTTTGAGTGACAAAACTACTCTCTGCCACACTGTGACAACCAGGAAATTCAGACACAATATCTGGATAATGTATCCGGGAAAGCTCAAGAAAGTACGTTCAATCCTAGTCAAATCGATCATCTGTTCTTTTATTTTTAGTTATGTTTAACGTTACACTGTTCTGCATTTATGCTAATACGACAGGTGAATGATTATGATGATGAACTATGGGTTTGTTAGTAGAGAACCTTCCCATCATTTGCCTCTCGAACTACTACAAAACCCTCAGTCAGGAAACAGTCCAGCCAGTGCAGAGTGTAATTTGCCTGAGCCAACTTACTCCGTCACATGTCTTTTGAAATTTACAAAATTGTGTAATCATAAGGGACTTTGCAGTTAAAAATCTGAGCCAATAGGCACCGAGTGTTCGCCACGAGTGAGAGAAATTAGCAACATTTGTGGGAAGATCGTCAACTGTTTTATTTCTCATTGGCCGTGACCTAGCAACCGATCAGATGTCAACAAATGTACTCAAAATATTTCGGAATCAGAACTTAGTCGCGCAAATTAATATTGTGATCAGATTCAGTGAAATTGTGAACACTTTGTTGTTAATATTTTGTAGGCGAATAAACATTAGATAAACTTGTGTAAATTTTAAGAATTGATAATGCGTAATATGTGCAGCAACATAACATATAACTGCAGCGACTTGGACGCCTTGCCAAAAGGTAAGCTTCCTTCCCACAGATTAGGTGGCTCTGTCTGTACTTTTGCAGTGCCATCTGTTGTCTAAACACGCTGCCAATAGGTATCTTTCAGTGGAATTGGAAGTCTGCCACCAAATTTCGAAGAAAACTCCAATTCTTCATGTAAATGTAGAGTCGATTCAGACGGCGTTTAGAACTTCCAAAGTTCCCTACGTTCCGAACGGCCGTTCGTAAACTCTTGTGACATTCAAACTGCGAAGATTCAGCTCGGAACTTTGCAGCTTGGACAAAGCTCTACTTCGGATTTTAACAAGTCTCTAAATAGGTATACGTAGTTTTTTTATTCTGAGTTGGAAGTTTTAACTGCCTGTGTGAACGCATATAAAATGAAAAGGTGAAGCAAGTGAGTTCTTATGAAACAAACCTATCTTCTGCTAGCCATTGTGCTCGAGGGAGAGTCCTCATGTCCGAGGCGTCGGAGTAGCGTCCGTCCAGGCGTCGCTTGACCGCTGCGAAGTGGGCAGGATAGGAAGGCAAGGCCGACACTCCGCAATGACAGGAAGCAGTGCGAGTGACCACCCCAGCATGCCATCCTGTCCAAGTCGGAAGTCCGGTGTTGCGGAGACGAGCCAGCTCAGAGCACTCCCAACACAGGACCAGCCCGCATAAGTGACGCCGTTTAGCGAACACTGCAGAGATTGTGTCACTCCATTGATATTCATCGATACAGTGAAAAACGATGTATTTATATTCATCCTTGCACCATAGTCAGTACATTGCTAAGTACTTGAACTCCATGCATAAACCATCATACACGACAAACTTATAATCAAGGTAGCCATAAAATCAGAGAAAATTGAGAGAAACTGGGAGCCAACAATGAACAATAATGACAACAATGAACATTACATTTCCATGGCAACGGATTCTATTTTTAACTCGCAACAATTGAAGTCTAGTTTCCATAGCAACGTAGAATTTAATTGTTGTTCCGATTGTTGGTTAGCATTGTTAGGAATTTGAGGAATATCAATAAATTTACAATTTATTTGTTTATTACATTAGCACAAAAATTCTACCGAAAATTTTCGCAGTTTCAGTCTAAATTTGCAACACTTTAAATGTTGCTCAGAAATCAATTGAGACTGGAATCTTCTCACGAGTTTCATTTGTTTTGTTTGGAGGCGATGCTCTGACAGCACTTTATCTCGCGTCGAGTGTTGTTGCCATGGTAGCAGGTGCTAATTCCTCGTTCACACCACACAACTTGGTATGCAATACTGTTAAAAGCATACTCCTTGCTAGTGACATTTTCACGGTGTGAATTACTCAACATACAAACTTTTATGTTTATTTATCTCATTAATAAGTCGTCGGCGATCTTCAGAAAACAGGAGAACAACAACTATATAGGAGAGGAGAGAGAGCGGAAGAGAGCGTGAGAGAGAGGGAAGAAGAAGGTTATTAATTATTTATTTATCTCTATCGTCATAGTTGTGTACTGATTTCGAAAAGTAACATTTGAACTCGTCGCTTCCTTCAACGTTTAGCATTCTCTGAATAGCAGTCAAGGTCCTCGAAATGATCAATTAGTTTTTTGCTTTTCAGTGAATTATAAAAAATCATTATCATTTGTGTCAATACAATAAAAGTGAATATACTTTAGTGTTGTTTGATTTATACATGAATGGAATGTTTGAACATTTTGAATTGTAGCAAAGAGTGAAATTACTTCTTCAATTTTCATGCAGCAGGAATTTAGCAGATATATTTTTGGTGGAGGCGCTATTCATGGAACTAAGCGATATGAATCCTAAATTCCACGTCAGAGTAAAAAGCAGTAGCTTGTTTTATTGAAATCTAAAATGAAGCCGAGCAGTGTTTCTGGTTTCCACGATGTTGAAGCCATCTACAAGTTCTCGGAGAGTTGTACAAGTTGTTTTCGGTCTTGTCAGATTGTAAACTGTCAACCCACATTTGAGCGACAGACCAGAAGAAATGCCAACGGTAGCTATCAGTGCCGAAATATCCCCCCTCCACTCCCCTCCACCCTGGGCCCACCGCACATCCAGGTGCTGTTTTTCAGGTAATGTAGAGAAGGCTTCTTCACACGCATTAGTTTTATAAATATGGTGATTATCTCAATGGAAATTTGATATTTGAATCTTATCTTGAATTATTTACTTTAGAAGTATATAGTCTAAGTCACATTGTCAACTAAATAGTAAATTGTATACGAATTTTAAATAAATGTGTATGTATTTAACGAAAAGAACTGTAATTCCAGAAAATGTGTATTTTTTCGATATTTCTGATAGTTATCATTCTGGACCATTTAATATCGTACAGGACCACCAATCCATCATCAGCAGACCAAAAACTATCAGTTGCCTGAAAGACTTTTAACCATGGCAACATCTTTTTACTTGACCGTATCTCGAATTTCTTGAAAATGAAATGAAATAAGCGCCCAAATATTCATAATTGAATCAAGTCAAGACTAAAATTTTGTAAAAATAAAGTCATTTAATTCAGAAAAGAAAATCAATTCAAGATAAGGTCATAAGTTCATAATATAACTATTATTTTTTTGTATTTAGATTGAACTGTACTAATTTAATAATGTGTAAAAAATGTATATTTTCCCCGCTGCAGTATTGTTCATTGTGTTCTCTGCTGCCGGGTAATTATGTAAATCCAACCGCCATGATTTATAAGTCCTGACATAACATTCGGTTTAATTATCTCATGCAAATGTCATGATTATGCTGCCTGGTGTAATTACACGTGGCTCGCGTGGTCAGGTTTAGTGAGTGTTTGCTAATTGCAGCTGGAAGTACGCTCTCTGTGATCAAACGTTGTTTCACATTACAAAGCAATGCACGAGAACTTAGGGGGAAAGAAAGCTGTAAGTATAATTCTTAATCTTTGCTTACATAATGAAACAAACAGGGTTGTATGGATCCTTTCCTATAAACAAAATATTACCTCTACATGTCCATGTCGGTACAATGTCTATTTTTGAGTTTAATTATTTGGCTATTTTTACATGTTACTTTCAAAAGTTCCCATCAACGTTGAAAGAAACAGAATGTAGGTTTCAATGTCCCAATAAATCTGCAAAATTTTCAAAATTACATGCCGATGTCAAAATGTATTATGCGCCCAAAGTGATGTAGTTTAGAAATACATGAAATTTATGCAAAAATACTGTCTTAAATTTCCTATAAAAAAATTATTAAATTAAGGTTTCAGTTTTTATTTTCAGTTTTCTGGAGTGTTATAAATCAATCATAAATTTACTCTCACCCCACCAATCCTCAAAACAATCTATGTGAATGATCTCTGAATGAATGTATGATCTCCGAAGTAAGCGCGTGTGAACTGAGCTCTTGCGTTGGGTGAACTGTTGGGTGCCAGGTCGGTGGAGTTTAGCATCTCTGAGCTGGTTTGGGGTTGAGTTACTGCTTTACCTGAGAGCCGCACCCTCGGAGGCGCCCAACAGTCTCTCGCATCGCACCCCGAACAAATTCAAGACACGATTTATTGGACGGAGTGAAGGAATTCTGGGTGAATTTCCTGGTAAAAGACACAAATTAAGAGGTGTTTTTTGTTAGATTGGTATGCTTGGTCATAAACGTATTTCTACCTTCATTCCGCATTCCCAATCAATCAATTAAAACTAGATCATTTGTCATCATCACTTTTAATTTGATCTATTTTTTGTAACTCGTACCATTACTCAACAAGATTTTGGAAAAAATTGATTACATAAATTAATTTTCAGTTTAGGACTTTTTTGTTATCCAAAATTGAACAACATGCGTGTACGAAAATTTAGTAAAAATGTAAATGATTTCTGGACTCTTTCAGTAAATATATCGGGAAGCTGATAATTATAAAGATGCAAGTTTAATTGCTTAATTATTTCAGAACCTTGCCAAATATCTTCCCAATTTTGCAAACTCAAACTCGTGCCAACATAAAACCAGTTTGCAAAGAATTCAACAAAATGATCTTTCATATTCTTCTGAATTCACTATCATCATTTCCCATTGACTGCTGCAGCTGTCTGGGGTAGGGGGGAGGGGGAGGGGTGTCCAGGTGCGACCTCGCCACCCCCTTCCCATGTCGAGGAGGGGGCGGGGGAGGGGGATGCTGGATTGATTAAATACTTCCGAGCACTTGAGCATTAGAGAGCATCAAGATCGGAGATAATGTATGACGTTCTGTTTTGACAGAAGATGCAGCGCATTAATAATGTATCGGTGGAGGTGCCGGGTCTGTGTTACCTGTGAGATCATTAATCAAGAATATTTGAAGGAATTTGATGATATTATACATCGTTTTGAACTAAATATAGATTCTATTCAACCAAATTATATGGGTTGAGACTGGTTTCCGCATATGTGCATAAATATTAATCAATAATTCTCTAGCCCGTACATAATAACCTTGGACAATCACAAAAATAGTAAATAATGTTTTCATACAAATTTATTTTTCCCAGAAGTTCTTAATCATACTGCTAGTTGAAAACAACAATGAAGATTCAGGTTATTCAACAATGATTTCCCGAATTCATTGTTGTAATTTATAATTATTTATTTTTTTACGTTTTGAGCCAAATCGAAAAATATAAATTCAATAGTAGGTCACAAAATTATAATACAGTAAATATAGAGGTATTGATTTCATCATACGTACAGTGACGTTTCGCCTGTTGGATGCCTCAGACCAGCAAGCGAAAGCAGCGTTGAAATCAATGTATGAGTATATCAAGTACCTACATGGCTCTAATAAGTAATAATAAACAAGTTGTCAGAATTCTGCTTATTTTTTTTCTTCTATTTTTACGGTTTTTGCTGGTCCTCTGACCAGAATTTATTTTTTACAGATACACATATACTCCTGATTGTATCAAAAAATCGACTCAATTAGCCAAAGGTCATATTTGCCATTAAAACACACACATACACACACACGGATATCTGACTTCCCACAGGTCGATCTCGGCTCTATTTCCTGTTTCCTGTGCTGGCCCGCCACCCTGTGCACGGCGTTGGGATGGCTTCCTGTGATCTCTAGGTGGACACTGCAGTGGACAGGTGGACCACGGCGATACGCTTGCCTAGCAGACCACGGTGCCGGAGTGCAGGCGACTGTACCGAGCAAGTGCACGGATTTATGTACCTACTTGTTGACAGGTCGCGCTCAAGTCATATGGGGACGAGTACCACAGACTGTACAGGTGTGGGGGGGGGATAAGATTGTCTGTAATATTTATTTATTTCCACAAATTTGTAATTTCTTGAAATCATTTAAAATGGCATCACTTGTGTACAAGTTTGAAATTCACTAAAATCAGTTTAAAACATCGTTTTGTTTTAAACAATTATTTATTTAAAATCTTCTCATCTCCTGCAGCATTTCAAATGATTTAACATTTATTGACAAGATCAAGTAAAATTAATAAATGTTATGTCCAATCCAGGTCATTGTTTTGACACAATTATTTCAGAAACCCGTGATTTTTTGCAGTTTATGATGAGTTTTTTCTTAAAGATACATCGACACCCTTCAGAAGGATGTTGGATGGCAAAAATGGCAATAGTATAGAGACTGTACTATTCTCTCGAGATTTCTCACAAAATGTACATTCTTCAGAAGAGTCTTACATGAGAGTCACGGAACAGGTTGGGTGAGTGGTTAACGCTCTGAACTTGTATTCCGGAGGCCCGGGTTCGATTCCCGCGGCCGTCCTTCCTGATTGGGGTTTTTCGTGTTATTCCCTCAGTCGACAGGCAAATACTTGGAAGGTACCCTACTAATAGGCCACGACCGCCTCCTTCCCACCTACCATCCTTACCTACTCTTCACCATCATCTCCCAATCATCATCATAATCATTCATCCGTCGCCATTAGCCTCGCTGCAGAACAGTGCGACGTTAAGCCCCAGACAAAAAAAATACATGAGAGTCATGTCGTAATGAGTCAATGACGAGACCAAGTGACGTTTCCATCCTTCTGAACATTCTGGTCACCATGTGTGTCAATCCCACAATTCAAACATAAAAATCATCACCAAAAACTCACACCGAAACGCCACGTATTGATTTTCTCTCGATTTTTCCACCTGGAAAATCCACATCGTGTGACGTCATCCCGCTCATCTAGTAACACCAGTAGCTGCGTGTGTTTAAGTACTTACTTACTAATGTCGGTGGGGCTTGGCTCTTGTGCCTGTTTGCCGAATGTGTTAGCACCTCGGCGATACCTGCGCTGCCTACGCGCATGTGTAGTCCATGTTGACTCGGTCAGAGCTTCCTTGAGCCACCAGCGTGTGAGTAATACGCCGCTTTTACTTCATTATGACGCTTGTTAGATACAGGCCAGCTCTTTGTCTGACCGCTTATGCATGTGGTGCATGAATGAAGATGCAGTTTGTGTTAGCAACTAGTTGAGAGTTGCAGTTTGTTTACACATAAATTCATAATACCCCAGACACTGTACGAATTTAATATTGTCTCTAAAATATTTTTTACATTCCGTGTGATACACATTTAATGGTAATAGATGTTCGTTTCTCAATTAGAAGTTTCGATTTAATTAAGTCATCAAATAATCGATACAAGAAAGTTGAACGTTCCAAGAATATATTGATTATGCGATGATTTCTTGAACTGCTCTACAAAGTTTTGAAACTTTAAATATTCGTTCATTATTGTATCACCCTCAATAATATCGAAAAATTAGATGGGGTCCCTGAACTAAGTTCTGAGATATTCACAGTTGAAGTTTCACTGTTGTCCCATACTTTTGAACCGGCAGGGTCTCTGGAAATGGTCTCTAGGAAACCAAATATTAGTTAAAATTGTTATTTGTAACCATAGGTCTGATCACATAAACCATAAGTGTCAAATTATGGAAGTGAAGTTTAGCATTCAGCAATTAAATCGATTTTAAGACAGCGAAAATGAATTATGTCGATCATAAATGTCCCGGAATATTTTCATTCAGGTTTATAGTATCATTATCATTCCCATTTTCGACTTTTATTCTGTGATTAAATTCATGGAAGAAAAAGAATGCGTTCTTCGTCAAATCTCGTATATGCAATGTTAGAACAAATTGTGTCTTTATAAAACTTTCGACGTAACTTCCCTATTTTTTTACACAGTGATGTTTTCTCAGAATTTCACCCACAGATTTGAAGATGCCCATCCCTCCGACATATTTTTGGTACCGATATGACTGATTTATGAAGTAGTAAAGCTACGCCAGTAATTTACGCCAATAATCCTGACTTTTATTAGGTTTCTTAATACTCCTAGATTTCACATGTGTCGACTTGTATTTTACATAAATTCAAATTATATATTATATTTAATACCAAAGTTGCATTCATAGTTAGCCATGCGAAATTACTTACTCCAAACACTAAATTAGACCGCCCAACAGTCGGATTAGAATAATATAATAATGTTATTTGCGTTTATTACCACGTCGGATCCAGCCACATCGTGTTTCGCTAATCCCACACTTGATAGCGTGCGTGTAGCTGACCACCATGCCCGGTCAGCCCATGCTTTGGCTTCGTCTCCGATACCGACATAAATCAACTCAGAAATTAAATAACATGAAGTTTTAATATTGCTAAGATACTTATGTTTATATAGAAGGATACATATATGTGTTTCTTTAAAACGAGACACTGCTAACTGCTAAGTAGAAAATCAAAGGATGGAAAATATTAGTGGATTTTAAGTAGCAAATCACATGGGCAAGATGTGTTCTTGATTGTGTTGAAAAATTATGACTTTGACCAAAAATATACAATACAAATAAAATTTAAAAGCTTCAAACTCAATAAAAAATCAATATTACTTAGTAGTAGTTTGAAAGTATCTTTTCTAGTGATTATGATTTTTATAACGACTGATCCGTAGAATTTGATGCTGCAAACCCATAATATTTCTCTACAAAACATTAATCAGAAGATTAGCGATTCCTCTACCTGCATTCCGTGGCTTGGACATTCGCATTTCACGTCACTATAGTTGAAACTTACGACGTGTTTGGTATTTGGCCATGAAGATCGCGGAGCACGAGCCGATGCATCCGTCGCTGTCCAGTTAGCGAGATTTACAGCGCAGACGCATCTGCCATCTGTGTCATCGTCGACCATCTTCTGTACCGTCATTGCAACTGCAAATAGAAATACACGTCTTTGTACCGTCATTGCACACTCCAGAGATATCAACATCCAGCGATATTTTGTACATTCTTCATACTTACTTGTCAAAGTACACCTACATTTAATATGAAAATTATGTGATTGCTTTCAAACGGAACTCTTTGACCATTAACTCTGCACCTCAGAGGTAGAAGGACTTATGTCCATTTTCACACTTTTGGAATCATGTGATCAAACTCTATCAATATCATGCAAATTTCATTGAACAAATGTAGTCATATGCATAACTTGTCTAATGTCTGGTGCCACTTTTACAAATGGGATTGGACGCATAATTTACATGGTTTATGAGCTCACCTAAATAATCATTGAAATGGAGTTCGGGCCTTCTACCTCTGAGGTACAGATCTAGTTCGTCACTTCCGAAGTTAAAACTAACAACACATGTCAATTTCGTTAAGGGGAAGGAAGAGCCTCTGAATGAGGACCTCGGCTGGAAAGCAGTTATCGTCCCGTCTCGTTGAAGATAGACTAGATGTTAAAGCGACAAAGTTGTGGAGAATGAATTGCAGATTATGCAGCGTTATGCAGCGTTTTAATCACCTTAAAGTTATAAGTAGTTATATGTTGCGTAATTATTGAGTAAATAAACCTAATAATTTTAAAAATTGGTTCAACGACGCTTAAACTAGATTTAATTTCAAGCAACTTTGCTCTTGAAACTTTTTTTCTAACTTGATCGGTAGAGGCACAATTTGCTTTCTCACACCATCAATGTTATGAGTTTTGCATAAAACCAGGGGCACTGAAACCGACTGAAGTTGCAAGTAAACATTCTGGGAGTTCCAGTAACGGTGTGGAAGGGGATGATGGGAGGGTCCTAAGAGACAGCATGGAAATATAAATAGTGCACTGATAGCGAGAGTTTGTATGTCAACAATAATCATCAGTTTCCCCGGCATTTACACAATCAACGACGACTGGAGACAGACGGACCTCAGAGTTGTCTAAATCATCTTACCTAATTTATAAAAATCTATCTATCATAAAGTGTATACCGTCTAAAATGATTGGAAATGGCCTAAAATAAAATTTCATTGTAAGTTGATAAAATGTAAGTGAAAATTTTCAGAAACATATAATGTTGATATTCAAAACAGCCATGTACAAATCTTTCCAACAATTTAATTTATCATAAGAAAATTTGCTGTTGTATTAATAAAGACTTCACTTAATATTATTTTTTATGCGATTTTTTAAATTTTAATTTTAATATTTATGTTTTTTTGAAGATATAAATATATTTTTGCTAATTGAATAACTGTTGAAATCGGCAACACTTCTCTAAGCATCCATAATAATTCACTGTAAATAGTAGCATCTCGGGCTATCTATTATTCTTGAGTCAATCTCGGCAAGGTTATGTCACGATGTGTATTTATTCTCATTGTGACAACAATGTCGAACAGTTTTCCCGTCTACAATTACTAGTGCAGAATAACAGATGAATTTCGACGCTCGCTAAGAGGACATCAATGTGTGTCTCTACTGTATGCACTATTTTATTATTTATAACTGAAAACTGTATGTTATAAAGGTAAAGAAATATTTTTGGTTGCAATGTGTATCATAGCAACTGAATTATAATTATACATTGTACGTGTTATTTCACACGTTAATCCCGAACACAGGTTTAGGTCACCGATAGCAATGATTTGTCAGACAAACGGTGAATAATTATTTAATTGTTGTATTGACCGTTATCATTACTCCAACCATTCCATTAAAAAAAAAAAAAAAAAAATCGATGTAGGTGTCAAAGGTTTCAAAATATAACATATAAAGTGTGTGACTTTTTGTTGATTTTTTCTACTAGTTTTGAGCAATGAAATAATATATGATATTATTTCAAAATTTCCTAATTCATTGATTTATAAATTTCACAACATACCACTTATATAGTCCGGAGAAAAGGCTGGAAATATTCATGTGTATTTTTATTACTTTATTTCATTATTTTTCGTATTTTCTACTCTCTACTTACAAGAAGTAGACAGTAGACAGTGTCTACGTTCTATTACAAGAACCACATGCACAAAAACTAAAATGATTTTCTTGCTCTGATTGCGATAATATTATTCTCTTAGTAAAGAACCCAGAGAGAAATGAGATTACCTATACCTATTCGTAAACAAATTTTTCCAAAGCATTATACTCTCAGGTGGTGAAATAAGATCAGTGTCATATATCGCCGTTATAATGGTTAAAAATCAATAAAAGGATTTGCAATCTTTGAATCTATTAGATAAGTGTTGAACACTTTATTGCGTGTGATTATTCTTGATCCTCAATGATTTTGTTCGTGTTGTGAAAGTGATGCCAATGATGTCATTTGAGTTGGTAACCAGTCTGGACCCAGCGATCATAACAACAATACTCGGGGTATCCGATCTCACTTCTGTTTACATTTTTGGCATGGGAACTAAAGTCGGAAGAAAACATTCATATCAAACATTGTTCCCAGCTAGACCAATCACAGTAATGACAACAAATTCGTCGCCAAATCTGATCCCGCCTTATTTACCTTTAAAAACCCCGCCTACAATAGCAATTAGGGCTGATTCTCTAGGAGCAGTCAGCCGGTCCTTCCCCTTAAGCTTGGACAATTATGTTACATTATATACGAAGTGATTGAGCTAAGACTTTATTATGTAAAACCACTGTGACATGATAGAGAAACCTGGAATACCTCCCTGACAACTTCGATGAGCATTGAATACCCCGAATACCTCCTGGAATACCTCCGGGACTACGCCGGTTGGCTACAATCTTCCTACACTAACGCGCCGTCTTGGAGACTTCAATGCGCGGGTAGAACATGACGTTTTCTCATTCTATGTTTCCGTCCGGGGAACTAATAAAATTTCGAGATAATTGCTATTACTGAATGTTATTCCTGCAATCAAATTCAGTATATTTACATATAAATATCATATGACTTACGTATTCTTGAGTTACATAATTATTAATTAAAGACTCGGAAGACTACAGAATCCGCACGATAATACGTCAAATGCCCTCGGAAAGATCCTGATGTCTACAATTGAATTAATTCGCAGTTTCATTCACTATGTTTATACTGAGTAATATTTATTTTAGGCTTCCTATGATAATAATTTGCAAATCGACAAATTAGAATGCCATGTGACATTTGTGTGTGTGGGCTCGCCTGGACGGAATGACCAGTGTGCTTGGGACTGGTTTGTCTGGTATTCGCGTGCGGTTTGAGCGAATCTCGCCGTGTTTATGCGAGACATGGAGAGTGGGTGCAGTACACGTGGAGACGGTCGAACAAGTTTACCGGACATTCGGCTACTGTACTTCACATCACACGTCGCATCGCGTGTTCTACACGGGCTGAGCAGTTGAGGCGATGTTGTCGTTTGTGTCTGAAACCGGGTATTATGCGAGGCGATTCGTGATTGGACGTAATGCAATGCCGCGAATTAGAGATTGTTGTACATTGTAAGTCATAGTTGCAGACGCAAGCAATGCCTACTCCTGATACGTATTAAAATATTTCCTACATTCATTGTATATTATGTTTTTCTATACAACATTGTATGTGATCTATTTATGTTTTTCCCCCTATTTCCGTATTAACAATTATTTACTTTTCCATTTTCCACATTAACCAATGAAAGAATTTGAAATAAAAATGTCAATAATTAATTTCTTGCATTTCTTTGTCTGGTATATAATTATTTTTCTACATGTCAATTTTTAACAAAAAGTTCACAATTCATGCTGTTGTAGCAGGAATATTATGGTGAGCGCAACGCCTTGCTTGTGAGATAAAATTACACTTGACGTATGACTCAAGTCATAACTAATAAGTAATTAATCTTAATAACGGAAGATTGATCCATTCAAGGAAATAGTTAATGCATTTTTCATTTTATAATACCAAATGCACAATAATTTTTATCTTTCATGCAAATGCCACTCTGCTCATTTTATTCTCATTTCTTCTGCAATAAATTAGATTTTGTATCCTGAATCTGCAACTTTGAGTTCGAGCTGGATTGTCACCCAGCATCGAGTTGTCCCGTTGTCACGTGACCAATTGACAGACTGGATGGACGCTTCTTGTGAGTGTGAGAATGTTGAGATATAACGCGATTGATGGACGCTTATTTGCTGTCAACGCTGCGATTAATTGGCCGAGAATTAAAGAGCTGCAATCAACCAGTCAACAGGAATGATGTTGGCAAAACACGAATAACGGCATGAAACATGTGGTTCATAAAAATCCCTCGTTGTTCCACATTGTTGTTAGTCAACGCATCACTTGATTATGTATGCCGATAATAATGCAAAGCGGAAGACACTGCGTTTTGTAGTCATCATCAAAATTAAATGATTTGATTTTTTTTTGTGAATTACAGGAAGAGGATAAGAATAAAATTGTATTCTTTAAACAAATCACCTACTTTTCATATCTGATTCTTGAAAACTCGCATAAATAAACGAGATTACCAAAATAATTAGATATTTGACATCCATAAATTGTTTACCCAGATCCCCGTGTTGATATAAGGATCTTGTAAACACATTCTGAATGTGACTGTACAACAGGTTTTCTTTTAGCCATTTTTAGCAATCTGACAATTGCATTTATCATAATCTATTAATTCTTCCGATTGACAATGTCGAATGGCTATTCTTGAGTCATTTTACATCGACTTAACCGCAAAGAGGTACACCCCATGTTTCGGAATGTCGTCGCTTATAAATCCGGACGGTTATGGTTCCACGGCTCACGCCAACACAATCACACCTGGGCGACGACGCTCGGCTCCGGACAGACGTGAAAAATTAGCCGAAATTTATCGCCGTTCCGGAAACAAGTCGACGGATTCATTTTTTACCCTCGCCGCCAGAGTTCACGTCGCTCGCTAGACGAGGGGGGGTCACGTGATTCAAGTGACACGACGAATGATCGAGGGCTCGACAATCGTCAGGTGAACTACACATTAAAACACTGCGTTGAAATTTTGACGGGACAAAAAGGTTCTCGGGATAGGTTTAATTAGGATGACGTTCAAAGATCAACGTTTCGTGATAAGCATGGTTAATGTTGTGAAATGCCCATCACTCATCAACAAATTGTTTTTATTTATAAACCTTCACCGAAGAATATTGTTCGAGTGATATTAACATAATGTAACAATGGATTAAGTGAGGCTAGTTTTTTTTGTAATCGATCACATGAACTTTCACACTCATGCAAATCTCGTAACATCACAGCCGAGGAAAGTAACTCAAAATTATCCATTAGAAACAAAATGAAAGTTTGCAATTAGCCATTCACTGGGTCTAGTCATTTCTGATCCATTTAAAAACATCACATATCATTCGATAATCGATAGACGTGTGCAAAAAATTATTCGAATATTTTATGAATCGTGCACCAACTTCTTATACGGGATATTTGTCGGTAAAGAAACATATACGCATGCGTACAATGAATTCGGAAAAGCTTGAAATCACTGTCATGAGATCATTCAAGTGGCATGGCGCATGAGCAGTAAATTACTCAAATTATACTGGAAATATACGAACTGCTTATTCGTGCGTTCGTGTCTTCGAATTCTAATCCTTCTTCATTGTAAATTATAACATTTCTTCACATTTACACAAATACGTATAATTTGGCTCGAGTTTGACATTCCAATTCCTCGTTGTAGTTGCGTTCATGTTTTTGCCGAGTCATTTGTCAGCGCTCACGTGACCGGTAGTCGGAACATGATTGGTTTCCGCTCGGTTCTCGACGACGGCGGAAGTGTTGGCGCGAAAACCGACCGATCCGAGATACCGTGTCTTCCACCCCCACGAGGAGACGACGACAATATAAATTACTGTCTCGGGGGGTGAGATTTGTTTTGCCACCCCCGCAGAGCGAAGTCGTTTATTCACGTCAGCGATAATTACGAGGTGATATGCTCGTTCACTCGCTCAGCTTTATCACGATATATATAGCTGACTGCATAAAGTCACTATCTCACATATTGAATTCTGGGATAATTGAGCCCAATATGGAGTTGAATTCTGTGAGTTTTTAGATATTGTTAATTGAGCTTTTGCAACTGAAGAATGAATATTTTGCATTGTGAACACAATGTTATGTTAAATCATAAGTTTAACAGTTACTAAGTGGCCATATTTCCAGGAATGTCATTGGTTGTTGCCATGGCAATCAAGTGATGCATTAAAAAACCAGCCCTAAGTGATTTTCTGCAGTATGCACTAGAGAATATATTCCTTCTTTATCAACTTAATAATACATTATAGATACCTATCATCAAAATTTGAAATGATTTTATTTTTTGGCCTGTTTTAGTAAACCATACCAACTTTCTATTACATAACCTGTATAAAATGTGTAATTTTATATTCTCTGCTAATAAAAGAGTAGACAATGTTTTTACGCTATTAGTTCATAATGTTTATAAAACTAGTTTTGATTCTGGTTCTAATCACAAGCCACTGCATGCATCAAAGACAAACTGAAAACTAAACGTGAAATAAATAACAGCTCTTGCTCAAAACATGATTCGGTTCGTGGAATTGTTTAGTTTTTTCTTCTCCAGGAGAAACTGCAGTGATTATCAAACTTTTATTATCAGGACTCGAAGTTCGTGGCACAATTTATTCCGGAAAGTTAGCAACGTGAAATTGTCGTCATTGTTATTATTGGTATTGAAACGTTCTTGTTAGATTGACTCTAAATTTAATTCTACCGCATGCAATTCTCTGAGCTGAGTTATCAGGTCAACATGCTTTGTGGTGGAGGTGCCGGATGGAGGATACAGGCGTAGCAGTGGAGGTGCCGGGATGGAGGAATGTTGGAGGTGCCAGTACCGAGGACAGAGAAATTGTGGTCGAGGTGCCAGGATCGAGGAATGATGCTTCTTGGTGGAGGTGCCAGGATAGAGGGTGGAGGCGTCTTGGTTGTGGTGCCAGGATAGAGGGTGGAGGCGTCGTTGTGGAGGTGCCTGGATAGAGGCGACAGAGGCGTCGTGGTGGTGGTGCCAGGATAGAGGCGACGGAGGCGTCTTGGTAGAGGTGCCAGGATAGAGGCAACAGAGGCGTATCAGTGCAGGGATGGAGGAATCACGGTTGGAGGTGCCAGTACCGAGGACAGAGAAATTGTGGTTGAAGTGCCAGGATAGAGGGTGGATGCGTAGTGGTGGAGGTGTCAGGATAGAGGATGGTGGCGTCTTGGTGGAGGTGCCAGGATAGAGGATGGTAGCGTCTTGGTGGAGGTGCCAGGATGGAGGCGATAGAGGCGTCGTGGTGGAGGTGCCAGGATAGATGGTGGAGGCGCCGCCAAGAGAACCGACGACGACGACTACTTCCGGTCAGCGGTTACAAGCGCCGCTCGGTCGGCGATGTCTCGCTAATGCCCGTGAGGAAGGAGGGTGGACGGACTAATGAGTAAATAATATCCAGAAGACCGTGATAGTTCTGTTGGTTTATCCAGCCTACCTTATGTTTAGCTCACAGAAGAATGCAGTTTAATTGAAAGATAATTGAAAAGGGATACATTAAGTGTTAGTTTCTGGAAAATAAGACAAATAAACGGAATTGGGATGATCATCACCCACATTTAGGCTTACATCGAACTTATTTCTGTCCAAGGTTTTAAAATTGTCTGGCAAAAAAACTTGATTCATATTCATTATAAAGAAAAGTCGAGAAAAAATTGGAAAATGTTATACCTGACAGCAATAGATGCGTCATCATTTTTTCATACATCGACGCAAATGATAAATTAATACATAACTTGGAACTCAAAAGTTATCAATGTGGATGTAAAGTAAGTTCACCCTCCGTCAATGCGCTAAAACTTCACCAAAATAAAACATTTTTGAAATTAATGACACACCTAATTAATGAGTTTCTTCCTCCCCATGTGATCGAACCTCACCTCACACGCAGAATGATTTGTAACATTTTCTTAATTTATCGCTCGAATCCATCCATCCATCCTGCGACGTGTCACTGGACGTTTTTGTACAAAATTGAACATCACATCACACATTAGGCGGAGAACAGTGTTCACTTTTTACCCCCGTCGGACGCGGGAGTAATAAATCTTTGTCTCTTCACCCCCTGTTTTAATTCGGTTCAATATTCTAACGAGTTGTGTTATTTTCCAGTCGGGCTGTGAGAGGTGATGTTTGATGGATCGCCTCTTCATATCCGATCGCCATTAAATACAGGCGGGACTCTCGTTTATGCACAAATTTATGGACTACGATTAAAATACTGAATTGTCACGATTCAGGATGAAAAATTAGATTTTGCACTCGATTCTTCTTCATTTATATTCTGGCAAATAACAAGCCCGGTGAGTTAATAAATAATAACGTGGTACGTTGTGAAGTTTGTTATTAATTTTATGTAACTCATAGACGATATCAAACGATAACTGAAGATAGTCTGGAAATTTTCCTTAGGATTAAAGAAAATATTGTAATTGTAAACGGGATTCGATACAAAAAAATTGAGTTCACTACAAAAACACTATTTTTCCATGCCAGACGGATTTTGAGTTGTGCAAAAAATGTGAGTAATCCTTCCTTGATTATTCAAAACAAGTAAAAAATTTCATTTTGGGGTAAATGTTCTCTAATAAATTAACCTTTCTGTATATTGTTAGATAACAACTTTAAGTGCTAGTGTAACTAAATCGAGTGAGCTGAGGAACGCTATTTTTTATACAATTCGACAGAAGTGACGATAAATTTTGTGTAACTCAGCTGTTCACAACACCCTGATTCAGGAAAAATATAATTCAATATATACCATTTGTTATATTTACTGCCGTTTGATTGCATTTTATCTGGCGTCTGAATGTGGGGATCCTCTCTCACGTTACCTCCGATGTTAATGATCCTTGTCGAGGGGGGGGGGGGGGGGGGGGGCATGTCGTGTGTTGCGTCGATCAACGTAATGGTCGAGTTTTGGGCACAATGCAGTGGGCGCAAGCGCAGTGAAAAGAGCAGCTGCTCGGAAAATGTTTGGTTCATATTTTAGTGTCACAAATCTGAAGTCGATACAGTTTATAGAAACTGGAAATGTATATTGGCGGATGAAATTGATATAATTTTCATGGATGGTAAAGGCATAGGACTGAAAACCAAGTATTTCAGACGTCTCTGAGATATCGTTTATTTATTTTTAATTCATGTACACCCATCATAGCATATGAAATTGAAATATTGGCAAATGATGCGATGATGATGAACAGTTTTCTCGCAGTTTTCCATCGATATATTTTAGTCAGCTTCTGAAAGCATCAAATCTCACTCCAAGTAACTTTCTTCAAGAAGAAGGGTAAACATTTCCTGAACTTCAGTCTTATTTTCAACCCCCAAACTCTTTCCATCACAAACATCGCAACTCAACTTACGCTCCAGCAGTTGATATAATGAGGTAAAGTAAAAAGAATGCCGACTCTCGAGATATTGAGAGTTTGTGTCTTCCAAATGACATCACATCTGCGGCTCACGAACACTGGCCACAATTACCCTCGCATCGCCTCGTGCTCCACGTCTTAACATTTCAAAATGTCATGCTTAGAATAAGCCCTCCAACTAATGACATCTGAAAACACGCTGCAGTGTGGCTCAAGTATGTGCTGGTGTTTTGCTGGCCAACGTGGTGGTCACTTTCAATTATTTACGACACTGTTTTCTGCATGGGAAAATATCGAAAATGCCAACGGGACTTTTGGGTCCCCCCCTTCAGTTTTGGCCGCCAAGAGGGGGAGAGCAGGTAGTGAGCAAGATTTTGGACTCAAAAATTTCTGTCCTTGGTAAATCTGGATTGGTTTATTGCTGACTTCCAAGGTGATTTACAACTTTCTTTGAAACGTTCAGAAAAACACATTTTATCACAAAATTTATATGCTTGTTTGCGAAGTTTGAAATCTCAATGTGCAATTCCATACGAATGAATGAAGAGGGCGCTGTTTCTTTCTGGTTGTTGCCTCAGATCATGCCGCTTCCCTTCCCTGACCGATCTGAAATTTTGAAAATATTCATACAATTATTGAATTGTTTCTGACCAATATAAAACATTGCACAGTTATTGAAACTAAAAAGTTCAAGTTTTATCATTTCCGAAGAACAAGTAAGAATTACTCAAAATAAAACCAAACTTTTAAATATTTTTTAAAATATATCGTCTATTCGGATGGCTCAATTCTTCCGTCTGATAGATTGACAAATTTTATTCAATAAGTAATAATAGCATCAGCATCAATTAATATTATGTCATACTTCAGCTCGACATCTTGCATCTTCATAAAGATTTAATAGAACTTTATTTTAATTTTACTTTCTACGTACTATATCGATTCTCAATAAACAGTGTTTTAATTGCTGTAATAAAGTCAGTCTATGAGCTATGCCTAGACATGCTGCCTCGTGCACCTGTTGAAATGGGTGTAAAACGTAATCCTTGGAACATTAATTGCAATATCGTTCGAGGAGAAAAACGATAAAACATGAACATTCTAAGAAAATAGCTTGTAAAAAAAAGTTTCGTATTGCCGTGTGCCGTGTAATATTCTAGTTTTATTTGACTCTTTCCCCGGTAACATCCGCAACGAGTTAGAAATCGCGTAGCTCTTATTGTCAGCAGCGGCGGACGCGCATAATTCCACTAATTACGTGTAACTGCACTTTATAAAAGCACCCTTTGACAATTGCATGCATAAACGTGCTTTACGTGCCGCGACTGCGATTCAGGCAAATAAGGTAATAATAAAAATATTAATACCTCATTGAGAAATCATGTTGGAAAAGGAAAAGCGTTTTGCAACGGAGACAGGATGGAGAAGTAACTAAGAAAATCGACATGATATTCTTCTCGCATGCTTTTGAAATACTGACACAAAATTATTATAGTTTGGTGTTAATTCCTAAATCTAAATCTAATTCCTAAATTCCTGAATTTTCAGCGTAAACAGTAAATCAAGATGTGGCATATATAATTGGAAATTATTAAAATTTAGAAAATGCATATTGAAATAATGTTTCAGAAACACAAATTTATGTCTCTCTTTGGCGAGGCGAGATTCAATTTGTCACTTTAAATATCGAGTCAGTCTCTCACGAATCTTTCAAACCCTTACGTGTTTGAAAATAAACTTTTCATAATTTCTCGGAAATGCGTTAAATTTGAAACTTCTATTATTTGTAAAAAGCAGCTCAAGATTACTTAAAATGAACTAACGTTATACTGATCCTCACTCAAATAAATTAATTATCACTTCAAAATTATTTATCTCTATCGAAACTAGAATGCATCTCGCATAAAAATATTAAATATGAAAAATACATTTTTAAGTTGTATCTCTTATTTGTAATATCGGTGGATTAGAATCATGATTCCTGCTATCTTCCAGGCAGGTGTTAGTGTACCGAAATGTTGACGAGATTTCCTTCTCGTCGAGTTGTTTTTGTTTCTCGCCGGGTTGTTCTCGATCACAGAAACATGAGCCACGCAGCGATTTCATCAGCGAGTTTGTTTCTGTCAAGAAGTAAGACAGAAGCCTGGCATCTTATCTATTAATTCCATCGCTACCTGAAGACGACAGCAGCCCAGGAGAAGGGACGTGAAATCAAATTTGACAATTCGGACGTGTTTCGGTGGTAGCACATGCTGGAACACGGACGTGCATGCTCAAATGGTTTAATTATAATATATTAGTATTATTTATGATAGCTTCTTATTGGCCATGTGCCAAAACTGGTTAATGGAAACAGACTGTAAGTAGAAAATCACGAGGAGGAAAAAAGTTTAATTCTGCTTTGATGAGCGTGAATAATTTGTAAAATAGCTGAACGCGAATCGAGCGTGTGCGCATGCGCATTGCCTGCTACCCACATTCCCCAAATTCTGCATGACCAAAGCTAAGAATTTTCATTTAACATTTTACGTGATCCTATTCGTAGGTGGTAAACTTGATCGTTTCAATTATTTATTTTTATCAATAGGAATATCATATTCTAATGGAGTAACAAGGAATCGATTCTATAGTCTTGTTGTTATTGTTGTCTTGTTGTTGTTGCTGTTGTTTGGTGATGTTTTTGTTGTTGTTTTCGGAGGCGCCGCCGGAATCGTTACGATACACGTTACTACTACATACTTCGGATAAGTTTGTAGGTATTTTATATTCAAACTCTAGAAGTTTTCCAATCTCAGGAAAACTGCTGCAGCAGGAAAGTCGTCTGAATTCATTTCTTCAGAATAAACCAGAATTTTGGTGGAGGTGCCGTGTAGTACTTACTGTGCAAATAGCAATGAACAATATGTTTTGTAGAATGGTATAATTTACTCGAAAGTTTAGTGAATTATATCGCTACAATATTTTACGCAACTTGCATATTACCGAAGTAGATTGGGGTGTTGTAGAAAATATATTTCCCCACAGTCTATCTAGAGGAAAGCAACTTTCTCGACTTGATGCATATGTATCTCGGAGTGATCACGGCAAGTTTTCGCGAGAGATATGCGAGAGAGAGCGAGAGAGAGAGAGAGCCAAGCACCCCGAGACCTCGGCGGCGTGTTCTGAAGCACGGTCCACCTGATGCAGTGGTCGGCAGGCCAGAGAGATTGACAGATGGACATATCGCTCCAGTGATCGGTCAAGAGCTGACCACGAATACCAACCACTGATAGCCATCAACAATGTCTTGGCTGGCTCGCGGACCGGCTCTTACAGGGGTTCAAACAATAACATCGGCCAGAGAGCTAATGGGTTCGACCAAACACTTGGGACACAAACATCGAAATAGAATTTCCCACGAAGGTAAAATATAGCTTCTTATGTTCTACATTTGTGCGCACGAAAGATAACGCACATTTATTTTATATTTCGTTTTGAAGAAAGAAAATATTATTTCTTCCTTGTTGAATCGTCATATCAAGAGGGCGAACCTTTTTGATCATAGAGTCTTCGAAATTGAACTAATAAGTTGTAAACATTCAATAAGTGTTCAGTATTACTTTACAGCAAAATATAATAGCATACATAAAGAGGTCTTTCGTCAAAATAAAATAGTTCATACTCGTCATCTCGTTTATTATAACAGTGTTTATGTTTGTTTTGCTCACCCCTGGTATATATATATTTGATAGGACTGGATTTGATGTATGTATCATTCCCGGCTAAAAGCTGTCCAGCAACAATCCACACATCACACATGCGCAGTCGCGGCGTGACTCGTCCTGTCACGGACCTTGTAACTGTCTCGGTGGATCAGCTACCAAAATCCTGGAGCACAAATCAAATCATCGCCGTTGATATGTTTCATCTGCCAATATGCCTGGTTTACGACGTTAGTGGAACAGTCAGGGTTGACCCCTTCCGTTGGTTTTTTAGGTCCAGACAAGTGTCTTGAGAGAAGGGTTGGTGGCTCCAGCAGACGTCGTCGTTGACGAGTAGGTAAAACACGGCGCCTCCACCGGGGGTGCCAGACGGACGCTCATTAGGAAGCTGTGGTCTCTTCGTAGAAGTTTTCTAGTTCATGAAACAAAATGTCTTGAAACCATCCCTTGCTGTTGCTCTCGTCGTACCCAGTAGACTGCAATGTTGTTTTTTGGCGTGGTTGGTTTAAAAACTTACATTATCTTGTTACGAAAAGTACAAAATTGTTCTTATTATTTTCCCCCAAATTTATAAATAATAAACGCCTCGGTAGCTCAGTTGGTAGAGCATCTGACTGGATATTGGAAGGTCGTGGGTTCGAGTCCCACTCGAGGAAAATCTTTTCATATTGCATTTGGTATTTATTACTTATTATAATGTTATACATTGTCGTAACTTCTTACTGTTATTCCCACAAAAGTTCAGTTACGAACTTGGTGTGAATAACAGTACGTATACTTATGTTTAGATAGATAAGGATTCAAGTTTATTTATCAGACAAACGATTTCTTGAGTAATACACCATACAATAATTCTCGTTCTGAACCAATAGTGTCCTACAATGAGAGTAACACCCCATGATCTCGGTATACTTCACCTAACTGCATCCCAATCGGTCCTGCCTCTTTCAATCTGACACGATTCGAATCAAATCGCAACAATTTCACTGTAGACATTTCCACGAGTCATGCCACCCAAGTCTCTCTCCTTTATCACATTCTTAGGAATTCACGGACAATTTTCATTCCGATCGGTAATAAAGACCCAACAGGGAGTTTTTTTAAAACAATTAATATTTGCTCAAAGCATTGATGACCGCGTGTAATCGGATCAAATGAAAGTGAATGGAAACAATGAGAATGAAGAGAAGCTACAGTGTCATCGTCGTGAATCGAGCCGCTTATGCTACGTGTGCAACAATTAACCAAGTTGTTGCACTTCTTACAATGCATTTATCTCAAGTAATTTCAATCGTCATTGCCTGTCTTTTGATGAGAATATAAACACAGGACGTGATGGCTAAACTATTCAACAAAGACGTTCTTATATTGAAACAAGTTCACACTTTACTTGCGAAGAGTACTGCAGACGATATTGTGACCGTGGATAATCGGTGTTATATGACTTGACCGTGTCCCCCCTCCCCTCCCCTCATCGACTGTCTTATTGGCCCCAGATGACCGTCATAAAACAGTCAAGTCAGTGAGAGATTTATTGTCCTTTTCACCCCAATACATAAACACGAGGAGACTATTGAAACTATTGACCATATCTTGTAAACAAGCGACCCATGTGACCACTAAATGCACACATGTATATCACCCCCTGGCCATTGAGGTTCTGCTTCGTTGCTCGAGTCAATGGACATTTTATACGACGTTGACGTCTTTCAGAGTCATTTGTTTCACAAGCTTGAGAACAATTTCGCGGGGATTGCGTCCCCGAGAACTCAAAATCTAGAGCGGAAAATTGAGAAAATAAAAGTTCAAGGGCGTCAAGAACACTTGAAACCTATGCCAATTCTGGAAAAGATTTGCTTTAGTCTTATTTGTAAGTTAGGAGCGGACTGGCTCGTCCCGGGCCCTTTGGTTTACGGGCATTTTTTCAAATTTTACAATCCGTTTCACTCGAGTTCTAATCAGTTTTACGGGCCCTTCACTTGCTGGACCTTTTCCGTCAACTCTGTGTCCATTCGTCGTCATGATAATATGATTTTTTAACTGCAAAATGGTCACAAACACATTTCTGACCATAACAATTGAAAGGAAAACATAAATCATTGATACGATCATAACTTATTAATATTCTTATGATTCTCAATTTGTACATCATTGTAAGGAATTCAACAATTGCTGCATACAATTTCGTAGCCATCCAGCTTCTGTCCTGTGAAAGATCATTGAAAAATGACTACATGATGATTCGTCTCATCAGGCGGCACCAAGCGACCCAAGCCAGTGTACAGCGTTACGCAAAGAAATAAAAAAATATTATGATAATTCAAACACTTTTTATTTTGATTAAAATGTTGTTGGCCTTGCATCACCTCCAAGGTGCTAAAGAGAGAAATGAACCCACTATAAATAATACACACACACACACACTCACGGTAGAAAATATCTGTGGATATAATTTATGCGGCTGCTTCTTCTGTACCTACCGAGCCACCGTCGCATACCTACCGCGTTGATTCGAGACAAATGAACGACGAGGACCTAGTGGCAGTCGTCGTCACGTGACCTGGGGGTTGAACGGCGTCCTCGATCAGCGGGTGTCAATGATTGAAATGTCTGTCAGGCCTGACCCGACCACCGAATGTGGCGCTATTAATCACGCACGTGTGTGTGGGGCGATCGGGAAGCTTGGGTGCAAGACGCGATGGCTCGGTCGGGTAATGTGGGTGATTGATGTTGCGCAGTTCTATCACATGCTGATGTAATGGGGGAGATTAGACAGGAATTTGGTATGGATATATACATACCAAACCAGCATGCATACTTACCTATGTGTAAACTACAAGATATAGAAGTAGTATTCCGACTAATAAAAAAAAGTGCAGATTTATTACAATTTTGAAACTGTCAGTAATTATTGAATCCTTTTAGTTTTGCATTTGCAAGTAATTTGCAAGTTAACTGAATGTAAAGACGCCTATTTATTTGTTTTGATTTTACACTTGCTTTGGTCAAACAACAGAATATGCTATGCCTTCTTACAGAATGCCAGTCACAATTTATACTGAGTTTGACAGCAATTTTTTTACTCTTTCCACTTTTCTTTGTCAGTTTCATACGTGAAACAGAAACCTCTCAATTTATAATCAATTTTCAATTATAGCTGAAACAGCTACTGTGGATATCTTTAGAAATAAAATAAAATATTTTTCAGTTTTAATACTTAATATAATTTATTTCCATTCATGTACCTACACCGACTCGATTCCACGAAAGTCTATGCTGGTACTTATTACAGGATGCAGACAGAAATTAGTTTGATTTATTCCCACTTACCTTTCATTTCTATACAATTTTTCCATCAGCCTCGTCTAAAAGCCAGTTGACATTATCCGGTGGCAGCCACTGCAGCCTTATTTGTGTGACAACCTTTGACACATGCTCAAATGACTACATGATTTATCAGGCGTAAAAGCTCCTTCGGACATCTTGCAATATCTCATCGTCCAAGGTTCCACATGCGCACAAGTTCAACACGTCTCCTGCTAAAGGGTTGTAATGATCAGTGCTCAATCTTAGCGATCATCTGGCGTACAGGTGTGCTGCGGTGGAGTATGTCATTAATACATGTGGCATTCCATCCCATCTCAACATATCTCAATCAGTCTTCCCCGCTGCCCTTGGATTAGATTTGAAACATGACAATGCATTCCGGCTGTACCGAG
Organism: Leuctra nigra; assembly: GCA_934045905.1. Lineage (NCBI taxonomy): Eukaryota > Metazoa > Arthropoda > Insecta > Plecoptera > Leuctridae > Leuctra > Leuctra nigra. The sequence goes on along the minus strand of OW203761.1, from coordinate 21,474,968 downwards.
GTGTGTTTTATTTTCTCTCCCCCGACGGCGCAGGATTCCCATGATGTGCTGCAGTCAGGTGTTGCAGATCGCTGTTGAGAAAGACATCGCACATAGTCGCTTATCTTGTTAAGAGTGAAGGAAAAGTGCCGACAAAGAGAAGAGGATGGTGATCGTTGGATCGGAACGTTTGGGCAGCGAAGAGAAAATCAATGGAGTACTTCGTGCTATATGTTTTGTATATTAAATGGCACTTAATTTAGTCAAGTTTACTGCTGTATTGCACTAAATTTAGTCCAAATACGGCAAGTTCTTCAAATTATAAAGCGAGCATCTAAAACAAACACTAAGCGGACACTAAACGAGCACTAAACACGTCAGGCTCAACGCTCACCGTCAGAGTGAGTTCGGTTCAATACCTTCAATAACATTGCTGAACTGCTTGGGATAGGAGAACAATACAAGTTATATGCATTTTTATTTATTCGTATATTATTTTAATATGTAAAAATGTAAAATGTGTAAAAATGTATTAATTATGGTACCTAGACTAAACACTCAAGTATACATTTCTGAGCTGCTGGTAATTATCTAAATGTCACCAACAGTCTGACATCGCTTAGATACAAAGGTTCATACTAATTTACAAATAAAGAGATGTAAACTGCAATGGAATGATACTGCAGAATTTGTGAAACATGACAATAATAAAATAAAAATTGATTTCCATTTCGTAATCAAATCTTTACAAAAATATAACACGTATTCTTCTTCCTCGTATTTGTTTGCGAAGATACCGTAAGATTTCATTATTACTTTTCCAAAGACCGAATGTCGAGTTAATGAAATCACTGTTGAGTGTCCAAATAGTCCATTCACTTCAATCACTAATGCTAACATGACTCACGAGGATGTATCCATGTCAACTTCGACACCACAGGTGTTTCCACCTTCAGAGATGCTGCTGGAGCTATTCTTATAATATAAAGATCGATTAAATGATTTCAAGACTTCTCTTTTTCTCCTTCTCATCGTCCAACAAAAGAATAATCTCTCTGCGAGCCGTAAGACCCAGCTGTCTGAAGCAGGGATCGACAGTCGAGGTTTGACGTCTCGGCGGCGAAAGTGACGTCACAGAAAGACGCCCGCCGTGATATGAGGGGTGAAAGGTCGATCCGCCCTCGCTCCTATCAAGATATCTTCGTTCTGACACCGAGACTGCCATCTTTAGGGTTCACGTTGTGAGACCATTCTTCTGCGCGAGCACATGATGACCTCGTCACGGGCAAAGGTCAACCGTCCTGTGTCTTCATTTTCGGGATCTGTTTGTAGCGTCATTGTGAGATACAAAGGGGTTGCGGGGTATCTTTATCAGATATTGAGTATCTTTGGAGATCTGTAAAGAGGAGAACCAAAGACTCTGATTATTTGTGACTTCAATAAATATGCTAAATATCTTTTATCAGTATAAGCCCTGTTTTTGTGCACATGAATTATATAACGCGTCAAAAGCAAACCAGGGAGTTTTGTGACAATATATTATACATTTTATTTCCTTTTTGTTTCAGAACTGAACGATGAACGCGTTTCTTCAGGAATACAAAACATAAGAAAGGTAAACCGAGCTTTAAGCTACATTTCAAATTACAAATTAGTTTCTAAAGACATAAACGCGAATCATGGTTCCTGACTTTCATTTGCACTTTGTTGCATTCGGAGAAGACGGATTGATTGTCCACATTAGCAACTAGTTTCCTCCAGCAATGCCAATTCCTGTGCAATAAAAGCCCTGAGCGTCGCTCTGGATTGTTTATAGCCTGTGAAACATTGTGTACCATGTAGGCCAAAGGATTCTTTTCAAATAAAAAGCCGATTGCCGTCCAGTTTCGTTCCGAATGTCCGCAAAAGTCTTTGATATATGAACGTTGAGCCTCTTAATAGGGTCATTTCAGTTGTTTGTCGACGGCGGGTGACCCTACTTGACCTGTCCTGGCGACCCGATAGATTCTCGTTGGCCAGTGAATCGGGAAATGGCGGCCATGGTTTTTATGGATTCCGGTGTCCCCAACCGGATGTTCCGGCCCGACCTCATCCTTGCCGCTGCAGAGTCGCTCGAGATGGACTTCCGGTTTCTGGACCTTGTGGGGAGAGTGGGGAGGGGGTGGGGGATACCGCGGGAAGTAAAGGGGGAGATCAATGTTCCAGATAATGAATGACCTTAGTCGTAAGGGTTGTTGATGACGATGATGATGATGAATACAAGCTATTGTCCAGCGAAACATTTAGGGGGTAGATAAAGGACTTGGTCGTTTTTTTAACAGATGTAGAATCACGACATAGCTTTCAATACCTCCTGCTGATTTATAAAGAAATCCTATAATTCTACTAATTGTTAGCGAAGGGCTGATTTCACCTGTCAATTTCTTGAATTTATATAGGTTATAAACTTCAATTATCTTCCTTCCTCCCTTATTACTTCATTTTCATTCAAATTCAGTTGTAATTATCAGGTAGGTTTAGGATGCGTTTTTAATCAGATAAAAGATAATTGATGATTCATATTTTGCCAATGTTTGATCTTCCAACGCCATAACTTTGTGTCAGAGCTGCATAAGGTTTGTCTAAATGACACTAGCTCAGTGCCAAGTTGCCAACCCACAATGTATACCTTCCCAGGGTCTGTATTATCGCAAAGTCCTCCTCTATGTTAATTCTTAAGCACTCTTGATTGGAATTGTGTCTACAAACAGACGGCTCTCGGGATCTCTAGCCGTCATGTTATTATAATCGATTACAACATGTCGGCGGGGGCGGGGGGCGGGGGTGGAAACCCAGCGCGTGGAGTGGATGGGCAAATATTGGGCGGTGTGCGTGTATGTGTGTGCACCAGCCGTCATCCCTCCAGTATGCTCAGAGGCCGGGGTTCATTACCAGGCGCGCAACCTTTGTTCGCGAGCGTAACATTGTGTAAATTTAATCTCTCTCCAGCTCCCCCCCCCCCCTCTCTGTCTTGTTTTTATAATACTAATAACCAAGAAGTTGTTGTAAAAGCAGTGTTCAATAAACATTAATTCTACTAGGGGTTGTTATGGTATACGTGATGTCGGTAATTAGACGTCTCCTTATCGTAACACTTCAATAAGATGAGTGATACCTGTTTTCATTTCTGAAGAGTGGCTGTAAGATATACTATGAAATTATGATTGACACACATATAATAACAATATGGGATTAAGTTGTCAGCAACATTCTTGGTAATGCAATAGATTTAACTGTACTGTTTCAATTATAATTACATTTTGAGTTAATTGTAATTCAAGGCTACTTTTATGTACCTAGTTGAAATTCAAATTAAATCTGTAGTATATTTTTAAGGCCTGTTCATCAGAGCTAGTGATAAAAGTTTTTTTCGAACACAGTGTCAACTACTTTTGTTACACCCCTAAGCTTCCCGAGCTTTACAAAGCTTTTCAGCTTGTTTGATCACATATAATTGAGATTTCTAATTTGTAGTTTCTCTTATCAACTCCCTGGTGAACAATGTTTGAAGCATTGTTGGCGAGCTCCTTGGCAGTCTCAAGAGCTCTTGAAACAAGATGGCTGCTACCCCATGTCCTCAACACTCCCTCCTGGATCACCATCTGTCTTGCGGCGCTGACAAGTCTGTCAAACTCGCAGCCACCCATGTGGTCCTCCAATCAAAACATGGCTAATTAATAGTCGATCCGATCGTTCGGTCGACGTGCATTCATCAATACTGCCGAAGGAAAATCAGATATCGCCGGCATGGTCCATTTCAAGTAGCAGTACTCGAAGTTTTAAACTTGCATTATATGATTATTGCAATTGAGTCGTTTGAGGATTTTGAGATATCTCCTTTACGTTCTGTTTGTCGATAGACCAACCATAACACAATACTAACAAATTATAATGAATATAATGGAGGATGGAAAAAGAGCAATATCGGACAGGCGATAAATATTGAATTGCTGTTAAATTTTAACTTTGGCGTTAATGTGAAGCACTGGACTTTACATGAAGGCAGAGTGAACTTTTGCTTTTGAACCACAGAACTTTAGCCACAGAGCTTTAGCTGTGTTTAGCCTAAAGTGAAAAAGTTCACAAAAGCTTGCCTAAAGTTACTTTGAGCTTTATACCTGTTGCAAAGTAATAACCACCGTGACCGATTAAATTTGGCTGGACATTGTACAACCGGACCTAAATTAATAATTTGAATACATACGAGTATTTTTGTAAACTCTTATATATCTTGTTGCGGAGGCCCGGGTTCGATTCCCGCGGCCGTCCTTCCTGACTGGGCTTTTTTCGTAGTATTCCCTCAGTCGACAGGCAAATGCTGGGAAGGTACCCTACTTATAGGCCACGACCGCATCCTTCCCACCTTCCATCCTTACCTACTTTTCACCATTATCTCCCAATCATCATGATAATCATTCATCCGTCGCCATTAGCCTCGCTGTAGAACAGTGCGACGTTAAGCCCCAGACAAAAAAAATATATCTTGTTGATACCATGTTTTTTTCCACGATTTCTTTCATATTTACCTACGCAAAATACAAAATGTCAAGTCCGTGAATGACTTTATTGAGTATAATGAGTTACTCATTTCGACTCATTCATGTGGTATGAAATAATCTAGTAGATCACTCAACATTAAACGGATTATTTCGGTCCAAATTTCCTCAACACATTATTTGATTGGTATGATTCGTCGTTTAAAAAGCGATCTGATTCTCTTTACAATGGCTTCTATCTGCTTGTCATGTGAGAGCAATGTGTAATTAAAGGTTGCCTTTTGATCGATGACCTCTCGCCACTTCAGGTCATTCGTGCATGTCAAGTGACGTCACGTCCTACACGCATTCACGTTTCACACCTTTGAGATGTTACATTACACAGGAGGAAGAAATGCTGTTGCAAATGACCTATATTTTATCGGCAAATTGCATATTCATCCTTTGCTAATACATTTTTTGTGAACACGGAAACTTTACACAATTCTCTCAGAAACATTCTTTGAATATGTATAACAAAAGTGGATATTTTATATATTTACCTTCAGTTGCCATTTTAAAGCAGTCTATTCAAAATACTATAAATACAAATGATTTTACTAAGATGGTCATTAAAGATTGAACTATTTTAATGAGTTTACTAACTGTTTAAAATGGAGTTTAGAACATACATTTTGAATGACCTGGACCGAAATATTTAATATTGTAAAGAAATAGAAAAAAACGTATATATTAACTCTTTAAAATTATTGTGTTTATATTAAGGCGTTACTAAGTAGGTGCCTATTTGTTTGACGATGATATGTACTCAACACTATACTTAAAAAGACACAAAAACAACATTTTCACTAAAAGGTGTGAGTTCCTTATCCAGAATAAATAGACAGGATATTTTGCTTCTTTTCCTAACTCGGGTGTAGCAGCAAGTGTTGAACTGAAGTAGGAAAATTGTCTACTGGTTGATCTCCCGTCCGGATGGCCTCAATGAGCGTGTATTTACTCAAGTCATTCACATAGATGGTGGTCATGTTGGGCTCTGTGCGAAGTGCCTTCGGGTTACTACTCGAGGTCTGTCAATGGGCTCTTCAAGACGCTGTTCCCACGTTTTCTTCACCTCTTCCGGGCTTTATTATTCTTGCAGACGTTTCATTACTAATAATCGCAATGACCCCCCACTTCACTCACAAGCAAACAAACACAGCATTTCGCGCGACATGATATGTCATTGTCTGCCATTTCTGAGCTATGGAAGATGCGTTTCGATTTGTAATTAAATGTGAGCATAAGAATAAATTATAGTGGACCTAGCTATTTTACTTCCAAACTTTATAAATGTTTATATACAAAATCTTTTTGTGAATCGTGTTGATAAGCGTCTTTGTTTATAGCCTTGTATTATTGTTGGAGAGAAGCTAAAAGAAAAAACATAAAAATTTGAAATGATCAAGATGCGATGCATTGGTTACATGTCTTCTCGATAGAACAAATTTGTAAATACTTCACATTAAGCTTAAAATTAAAAAAAAATGACTATGAAATATTTATACTTGATCGGAAAAACGGTTCATATTACTTTTCAGCCAATCAGAAACAAGCATAGAGTGGCAAAGGTATAAAGTATGACAAGAGTGGGTATATGCACCCTCAATTTCAAAGGGCAATGAATAGTGTATGCTAAACCTAGACGGAAATAAATATTATTTCCGTAGTTTAGTGTGATATAATTTTTCGGGTATAACTACAAAATTCAGTTACATTATCTAGCTTTGAACATCAAAAAATTTCTCTACATGAAAGATCACTGTGTTTATAAGAATTGTTTTTGTGAAAACAGCGTAATAACAAAATCACGTGTTAGCTGCGGTTCAAATCATTCTAAAATCTAATAAAACTCATGAAGCATGGCGGTGGTAATCAGTCCACTCATCCATTGTTCGGCAGTGTAATGATCATCCAATCGCATCATCCCTTGGGCCGTGCATGCCTCGAGATAACTCCAGTAGGCCGTGATGGTCTGCCTCTTCATTGTTGCTAGTCTCGTTTTATTAGTGAAAACCATGTCATGTGCTTATCATATCGTAGCAAAAGCTTTCCCCAGTTCAAAATAAAATTAGTCTATCGTCATTATTGTTTCATTAAAAGTAATTATAATCTAGCTACAAGCCCTTTTGTACCAAAAATGTAAGGACAAAATGCGGGCAAGTTTGCAAGACTTTTTATTTGGTCATTTGCTTTGATCACCTCTGTGTTATTAATTCACTTTTAGAACCCTTCTTACCTCTATGCTTTTAGACCTGAACTAATTTGCTGGTTGACATTATTTTTTAATAGGGATGCTGTATCCGTCAATTGAGTTCGTTGTCTATCATCGTGAGAGGTGGACAAATTGCTTCACGTGGTTGACCAGTCACGTGGGCAAACTGATTGACTCTGATTGTCTCCGACAGAGGGCGATCAAGGTGGAGGTGCCGTGCTCAAACCCGGCACCTCCACCAAACCAACAAGTAATTACATCCAAAATCAAAAAGCACTCAACAAATTTACCCCTTTATGAGTTAATGTCGAGATAATAATGTTGATGTTTGAATTCTCTGGCCAGTACCATACATCCTCCCCCATCGGATGTATATTTCGTTTTTTACCCATTTGTTCACTGGACCTTAACAATCCTCCACTGCACATAATTTTTTTACTTCTATCTCTATATTTGAAAACAAACATCACAAACGTGCATCACACACATACACATACATCGGCTATTTTTCAAAGGACAAAAGACCGGAATGGCTGTTGCTCGTAGACTTGGCACTGCAAATTGAAATGACTACCGAGCGATGGGGTTGGGGAAGGGGGGGGGGGGCACATGCACCCCCCAGGTCGCTGATAGTGGCTGTGGAGTTAATGACAGCTTGCTCATGCATGTCGGTTGGAATTGCGCGCTCTCTGGGTGCTGAGTTGAGTTTTACGCCATGCATTTCGTCATGACAGTGTGTGTGCGACGCAAAAGCGAAGGCAGGAGGAATTCAAATGGCTAAACAGACGGAAAATTACTGTAAAACATAGGAAATTGTGGAGAGTGTGTGGAGATAAGGGTGGAAATGTTGAACAGAAAGCCAAGTTTTCTAATTGCAGCAAGGAACAGTGATTATGAAAATAGTTGTAATGTGTTAACAAGTATAAAATACTCGTCTGGTGATGACTATGACTATGACATCGAAATTGGCGAATGATAATTAAGCATATTTTATTCCTCACAACATTCAATTTTTTTGTTGAAAAATAATTCTTATAGCATAATTTTTTGTAAATGATTTAGTTAGTATTTTTTAGTAGCATTGACATCTTTCATTGCAATGCAAGTTCTGGACGTATACATTAAATTTGTACCTATCTGAAACACTCCCAAAGTGTATTGTTGTGATATGAAGATAACTGAAAAGTGTTTGAGCTATTTCTCCATGATATCTGGCACTGGCAGATGATAGCAAGGAGGGAGGGAAGTGGGAAGGGAGAGGTGTATGTTACACATAAGGGGGCACTTACGTCGCCTACTCACGTATGTCGTAGATTTTACGATGGGATTTGCAGGGACATTACCCGCTGATCTCTGCTTGGATTTCCGGGTAATCCTTCCGGCGTGTAACTTCTCTTCCTTATACCAACTCTCTCCTTCTCTCTCTTCTACTGACAGCCGATAAAACAAGAAGTCCCGACTCCCTATTCAAGCAAGGGAGGAGAAAGACACCGGGATTGATAGCGTGCACAACAAACCACAATCAACGTCTTATCAAATTCCAAATGGGATATTTATTCTTCAGCATAGTTCTTATTCTTCATTATTCGTTCATTCGTATACCTATACTTGAGCAAGTTGTACACATTGGTAATTTTAAAGTGGGTCCGATTTGTAATTTACACCAGTTTTAATGAAACCATAATTGAAACCATTGCATTACAGAATGATACAATTATATTTATTATATTCTTGACAGAGTTCCACTTTTACCAGCGCAAATCAGCTAATAATTGCAGTGCAGTGTTGCCATATTTAACTAACACAATCATTTCCCACACTCTTTTTCCCCTTATTTGAACCATAAATTTATATTCGATCGGCAGTCTCATTGAGCGAGCGTAGCGAGCGTCACCACGGTACTCTTATGGCACTTTCTCTGTGTGTTTTTTTTTTTTTTTTTTTGCCTGCACTGCCCAGGTCCAACCGCACAACCAATCGATCTGAAATTTTGTACACATACTAACGTATTCTATGCGATCCCTGGGATCTTTTCTGAACAATATCCTGTGATTGGTTCAAATTTTATAAAAATTATCTTTCGATTGGTTGGTTCGATCAATTTGAAATTTAGCAAAGTCATTGCAACCAACATTGTACCCAATCAAAAAAAAATTCAGCCATATCCTCCAATTGGTTCAAATTTGAAACCATTTTTCCTGTGATTTTTGAAATTTAAACTGGAACCGATTGACCGACCAACTAAAAACTTCGCATGGTCATTGGTACCAACATTTAAGGTATTTTTGCCAATTTTCACTCTAATATGTCGTTATTTTCAAAAGTTTTTGTCATTTTAGGGACTTTTAGCGTGTTGGCTGTCAAATTCACGGCGACTTCGAATCTACAAGGCAAGGTTGTTAGAGCAGAAAGTTTTAAACGATATGAAACTAATATTGACCGTTCAACAGATTGATCTGATATTGTGTACACACTAATATCATATCATATGAGTGGTCCCAGGTATATTTTTTGAACGAGATCCTGTGATTTTTGAAAATTAACAAGGAACCGTTCAATCATAAAGGTTTAATCGATCAACTTAAAACTTAGCAAGGATTGGCAACTTAAAACTTAGCAAGGATTGGCACCAATATTTTTCATTTGTATACTTAATTTAAAACGGCCTATAGCCACACCACCATTTGACCTATCAAATGGTCTTCGATTAATCTGATCAATCAAACTCATATTTTGCATGGTCGTTCAGACCAACATTGTCTCTTATTTTACAAATTTTCAGCCCTACCAGTCAAGAACATAGATGCACTTATTGACAGTTTTAATAACTGTCAGAAATGACATTTCAAAACAGAAATTCCACTGCATTCTGGGTTGCTCTATGTAGCAAAGCAAAGTTTATAGATGGCTATTCTCAATATCAAGTAAGACAGATTCTTTTCTTAGTTGATCATATTTTACACATTTCCAGCCCAATCGGTCAAGAATTTACAGACTTATTGCTGTTTTAAGTGTTTGAATATCTGTCCAAAGAGATTGATGGAAAAATATCAGTACAATAATATGTTATTTAATTGTTCCAGAGTGTTTATGAAAAGTTGCAGGGAAAATTGGTAATAAATAATGTATAGTTAGTTATCTTTGATTGAATGGATCGTGCTATGATTGGCGATGTCGTGCGTGTCGGTGCTCGCTCATCAACGCGTTACACCGAGCGTTTTCCTAGTTCTAAAAAATTTTACATTTAAAATTACACTATTTATTCAGGGACTATTTTATTCTCCCTGTTATGGTGTAAAAGTTGAACTTCAATCAAGAATATATTATCATTCAATCGTGGGGAAAGGGGCAAATGTGTTTTGCTATATTGTCGTCTATGGGTTGAATATTAATTATAGCTATTCTTTTCTATGACGATACCCTGGAACTCCATTAAATTATAATTATATATTTTTAGTATCATATTACTAGGAAAACGCTCTGAGTAACGCGTTGATGAGCGAGCACGGATACGCGCAACACCTCGAACCGAAATTATGTTTATCGAAAATGTCCTTAAAAGCCAATAATTCTTGAATTTCGTCACAGACTTGTATGAAAATATCCAACAATTCCTAAAATATTGGTCCCAATAACCACGCAAAGTTTTAAGTTGATCGATTGAACCTTTATGATTGAACGATTCCTTGTTATTTTCTAAAAATCACAGGATATCGTTCAAAAAAATGTTAAACGGTCATATCAGTTTCATAATACGTTTGAAAGTTTCTGCTCTAACAACCTTGAAGTGAAGATTCGAAGATTCCGTGAAATATGAAATTCGAGAAATATGATAGCCAACAAGCAAAATATCCGTAAACTGTCGATAACTTTTGAATTTAAACACAGTTTAGTCTGAAAATTGTCAAAAATACAGATAATGTTGGACCCGATGACCATGCAAAATTTTAAGTTGATCGGTCAAACGGTTCTGGATTAAATTTCAAAAAGCACATGAAATATTTTTTTTAAATTTTAACCAATGGAAGGATTTGGCTGAAAATTTGTAATATAAGAGACAATGTTGGTCCTAATGACCATGCAAAATATAAGGTCGATCACATTTGTCGAAGTCCATTTTCATTTTTTGGCCTATCAGGAGATGTTTATTTAAATTTCAACCAATAAATGGATTTCAAAAAAATTAGGGTCTGCAAACAGAGAAGGTTGGTTTTACATGTGTGCAAAATTTCAGATCAATCGGTGAAACGGTGCAACCTGTGTATCGGCTATTAGCAGCCAAAAAAAAAAAAAAAAAAAACAAAAAAAACAGAGGTCCGTGCCAAAAGAGCCAAAAGGAGACGCTCGCTTCGCTCGCTCAATAATAACTCGATAAACTATTTGATATGATTGGGATGATTTGACTTGGTACGTTTCAACATTTCTGTCAGTGTTAGGCAGGGCATGCATGTAAAAACGTAACATCCCACAACAAAATACAGACATCTTCTTATATAAGACGTAATTCACTCAGTTTGTCGAGCTAACATCAAGAAGATGACCTTAAAATTTAAATAATGGTACTTTGTAATCATCAGGCAAAAATAACATAAAATCCCCTCAATCCCTGAGAACTGTTCCCATCGAGGCTGTACTTTAGTGGCCAGTGACGTCAGATGTCCCCGCGGTTCCCAGGATCGCCCACGTGACACGATCACGTGACCGCGCGGCAGGTGGAGGCACCGGAACTTCCGCCCCGATGGAACTGCTAGAGGGCAGTGGGAAAGAGGCGGCGCCGGCGTGTTTAGAACGACAAAAGGCGGCAGTGATTATCTAATTAAACTCATAAACAGACTAACTAAAATAAACAAATGTCATGTTTAATTTAAAACAATGCGTGTAGCGAAATTTCTGGAAGGACCAAGGGTACCGTGAAAATTGTTTTACATTTCTCTGTGACACAGCAGAAAGTCATATTTTTAGTATTTTCAATAATGATAGCTTTACTTTATAAAATATGTATGGGCAATTACGTATAATTGGTAAATTTATATTTTCATTTAGTGAAAACTTATCATAAGTGAAAATGTAATTTTACAACTAAGCGACCCACTCTATAGATAACATATTAAAAAAATCACTTAGTATGTATACATACATTCCTGTATTATAAGAAAAATAGGTACTCAAAAAATTTCAAGTTTTGCCATTTGCAAAATGTAAACTTTTATGAAAAAATAGAGTTCCTGGATAACAGGCTGAGTTTTTCAACAATCTCAATATAATTCCCCGAAATTCTACCACCAAACAAAAGGCCATGCCTGTTGTCACCATAAAGAGTAGTTACTATAGCAATTTATCAAACCGATAACTTTATTGGCACCAGCGACCAGTCAGCCAGGTAATCATTGTGTTCAAATATCGTTTGGAACCAAGGTGTTTATACAAGTGGTTGAACTTCATCTACCAACCCTGGTTTGGAACTATGGCTGACTTGGTTGCGAGAGCTGAAAGTACGAGCGACCGACGCGCCTGTGACAACGGAACCGCGACTCGTGAAAACACAACTCGTTAGCAGTTACTCATCTTCCGCCCTGAAGACTCATCAAAAACACGAGTGGAGTTAATTAATTCTTCGCCCGCTTGAACCTGCGGTTTGTCAACTGATAAATTGGAGCGGAGATGCGAGTTGCGGCTGCGGGGGCGCCACCTTGATGTATAAGCTACTTCTGTTAAGCCAATTAGTCAACCGGAGTCGTTATCAGGTACTAATTAGCAATGTACGTGTGGTGGTATAATATAATGTGTTTTTGTACCAAGGGAACGTCACGCTGGGAGCTAGTTTTAAACAGCCACATCTAACGCCAGGGGTGTCGCTCAATAACTATCTATGAACTTCAAACAAACTCATTTCAAAATTTTTAAGATGAAAGTCAAATGTTTTGCTCATTTTATAATTTACGCAGAACTCCATAAACAACTAATTCTTTTCGAAGAATTTACGAAGTTATCAAATTTCGTAATTGCCAATAAAAATAAAAATAAAAATAATTCTTCGCATGGTGGTTGGCACAGAACTTGACTCAGATCTGTTTATAAAGGTTAATTGACATTTGTACCTTTCTATATAAAATTCTACAGTGACTGCATGGAATATTTAAATTTTAGAGACACCGAAAAACATTCTTTTAATAGTTATTTAGTTGTCCACTTGGCTTGAAATGAACACTGTATTTATAATAATTACAGAGGAAGTCTAAATCCAGGGAGCAAATGAAAGAGCCACGCAGATTACTTTGAAAGTATCAACATCACACAGAAGCTTTATCTCATGTCAGAGATTTCCATGGACCAGGCTAATGAGTAATGACTCCGTAAACAGACTGATAGACCTCAATAGGCAGCAAATGAAAAACTCCCCCCCCCCCCCCACAACCCCTCTGCACCCATTGCGCTACTAATTAAAGCTTTGATTCCGCTATTTGTGGTGAGACGAGTGGGGGGGGGGGGGGACGCGACCCCGTCTCATAATATTCAGAGGGTGGCGCCACCCTCTCTAATACCTCAGAGGCGCCGCCGCGTTGACATCCTCTGGGTATTAATTGACATTTAACTACGAACTACACGTAGTTGTGTGACGTTATAGTTTATACTTAGGCGTGAGCGCGGTTGGAAATAAGTGGAGGTGCCGTTTTTGGTGGAGGTGCCACAAAATATTCCTTTATTGTTAATGTTTCATAGAAAAAAACGTTTCATTTCAAATGTTGTGAAATTATTACATCTAGGAGTTCTGAAAGCTTTCAAAATATCCTTCTATAATTGCCGATTTTTTTTTGAAGATTTTGCGAAATTGTTTGCAATGATCAATTTATATATTTTGTTTAAAGACTTTGAATGAACATTGGTGCCATGATACTAATGTTATAAATGTTATGGCAATCAATAATGTTGTTGACAATAATTAACCGGATGAGTTGAAAAACTTGAAAATCTTCCCTTGAAAAAAACTGGTCCTAGAGATTTTCATATAGCATTGAATCACAAATATTTCTGTTTTTATATACTGTCAAAATAGTAGTTTTTTTCCAGTATAAAACTTCGATCAAGATTCTTTTAACTTAGTGATCGTGATAGGTATAGATGCATTTAAAGTTTTCTTTTAAATTCCTGACAAAGATCTCTATTATGTACAAAAGCAGTAAAGTTGGTATTGAATGTGCTCGACTCCCAGCTAGTTTCTGCTCCGATGCTAGATTGTCTCTAGATTTATGCGCTAAACTTCATCTGGTGGCCGCCATTGTGCGTGGCAAGATGTTGTCACGGGAACACGCGACTTGACACACGAGTCCGTGCACCGGTGTTACGTAGACGCCTCGCCACCCACTCCATCTCCCGGGTCCAGCAGCTGCAGCATCAGCGAATGATTCCTCTCGGACAATGGAACCTGATGACCAGCCGGGTGGACAAGACTGTAAAGTGTGGCACTATCCATTGATCGCGCATTCCGAAAATGAGAATTTATGGAAAAGTAGACGTTTCGAAATGACTTTGTAAAAATAACCGAAACATTAATCAAAATAATCAGACAATTTTTTTTTATAAAACTTTGAGCTGAGCTGTAACTTTGACACAACATTTTCTCAATTTCAAGATTGTGTAATTTGCTAATGGTTTATTTCGCAACTGAAGAGTAAGTATATCACAATATTAATCATGACGATAGGCAGCCATTTTGTGAGTAAGCGTCACGGCGCTAACGTCGAGCCAAAGAGACAAAAGTTAATGTTCGCTAACTGGCGATAATTTTTTAACTTCACCGCGGAAACTTGACTATAAACGCAACTTTTTATTCAATTCGCTTCGCATTTCTTCACACGGACTAGCGTGTAGTATTTGTCATCTCTTATTAATAGTTGACATCGGTATATTAAAAGTGTAAAGCAGCTCCAGCGTCCAAGAAAGATGGCTGTTATTTAATGAGCCGGGGTGTAACTCGATTAGGGTGACATGTTCGTGGGGAGGGGGAGGTTATTAATGCTGCAAGAGGTTGCCGCGTAATTTATTGTCAACCTACGCGGCACGGTACGCAGGTGAGAGGAATCTTAGGTGCGGGACTCACTCCGGTATACAAGAGGTGGCAATTGGTGTATAAAAGAGCACAATGAAATCACGGGCGAATTCGTAATGACTTGAAAAATACCTGAAGATTTTCTTCACCCAACAGCTGCGCGTGTATGTGTGATTTATGGACGAATCTGCAGCTTGGCGCACTGAAAGTTTGACAACGATTTCAATCTGTCATATTTCTTCGTTTTGATTGGAGATAATTTTATTGACAGATATGTAATTTCTTCTGTCATTTTGATTGAATGGCTGTGTAAATATAAACATTCGTGTTCTGATGACAAATGGGTTGACGTAATCGAATGGAATATTCAAATGAAGGCAGAGATGAAGGTGTTAAATAAAAATATAAGTGCATCACTTTTACTCTGACACACTTGTGTAATTTTACGATATACATGTTATCATATATCGACGTGTAAGATTTTACCTTGCTAGTATGAAGATAAATCAACGTGTTTATCATATTTATTAAGATATATTTATTATCAATTTAACACATTACCTATTTTGCATCGCACGATTAAATTAACATAATACCTAACACTTGAGTGGTAAATGTTATGTTATTCCACAATCGATCAGAAATATCGACAACCAAGGAAAGGTGTAACTGTAGAATACAGGGTGGTCAATTCTATAGTCACAGCAAGGCTTAGCAACAGCGAATTATTGTCTTAGAGGAATGTCTGGATATAAATTAGCATCCAGTGGCAATACCACTTTTACAGCTCGCCGCCTTGTGAGAGATGTAATATATGTTACAGACTTGTGAAATACTGACTCTCCACTAGAAAAGTCATATTTACAGGGAAAACAAACATTATTCAAACGGGGAAATATTATATTTTTAGCAAAGGCAGTTTTAATCAATTGCAAACAAATAAATAACGTAAGTCGGAACGTCTGTCCCCGAATAACAATTACAATAGTCATAGCTATCTTCAAGATTTAGATGCTGACACTGCCTGCTAGAGTAGCTCTTAGACGCCTGCTGACACACTGCCTTCTAGAAAGCGTCGCTCTTAGACGCCTGCTGACACACGACCTTCTAGAAAGCGTCGCCCTTAGACGCCTGCTGACACACTGCCTTCTAGAAAGCGACGCTCTAAGACGCCTGCTGACATACGGCCTTCTAGACAGCGACGCTCTAAGACGCCTGCTGACATACGGCCTTCTAGAAAGCGTCGCTCTTAGACGCCTGCTGACATACGGCCTTCTAGAAAGCGTCGCTCTTAGACGCCTGCTGACTCACGGCCTTCTAGAAAGCGTCGCTCTTAGACGCCTGCTGACTCACGGCCTTCTAGAAAGCGTCGCTCTTAGACGCCTGCTGACTCACGGCCTTCTAGAAAGCGTCGCTCTTAGACGCCTGCTGACACACGGCCTTCTAGAAAGCGTCGCTCTTAGACGCCTGCTGACACACGGCCTTCTAGAAAGCGTGGCTCTAAGACGCCTGCTGACACACTGCCTTCTAGAAAGCGTCGCTCTTAGACGCCTGCTGACTCACGGCCTTCTAGAAAGCGTCGCTCTTAGACGCCTGCTGACACACTGCCTTCTAGAAAGCGTCGCTCTTAGAAGCCTGCTGACTCACGGCCTTCTAGAAAGCGTCGCTCTAAGACGCCTGCCCAGGTGCTGGAATCCAGCAGGCTCTGACCTCCCGCCGAGTGCGCCGCGAGAATTATTGCCGCTGATGTTGTCTTCAGGCGTATTCCCCGTGGTCCATCAGAGCTCGTAAAACGATGTCCCTTCACACCTTCGACTTCTTGCCACCCTGAGCAATCGGCTACCTCACCTAACCGGATAGCCAGAGTCATTTGTCTAAATCAGTGATGTACAAAGCACAAAGACGAGACGGCGATATTACTATTAGTTATGATGAGTATGACGCGGCCGAAGGAAGTAGCAATATGGATTAGTGCTGAGACGTAAATTAGAAATGCCTCAAAGAGAAGAAAAGGTTATGTTTGCAAAGGAAAATGCAATATTTCATCGTAATAATATTTTGGCACCTCTCTCGGTTCCAAGCTATCACTTTCAATATTCCACTAACATATTATTTTCTCACATATCAAATCAGATTCGATTTTCCAAGGCGCCATACCTAAAAAAAACGTCGCAGGAAATTCGTGACAAAATAAATAACCGTTCAATAGAATATCGAATTCAATACCGAATCACGCGTCACGAATATTCCCTCGATCTGGTCGTTTTTTTGCTGTTCACTTAGATTTCGGCTCGTGCCACTTTCTATAAATGTGATGGTTTGTACACCCCTTGATTGAAACTCACGATTGTGATTTAGTTCTTCAAGGGCGTTGCAAGAATTTGATGTAAATGTTCGGAATACGAAATCCTTCGCGATTTTTACATCTAAAATTAAGTCTTTCAGATGGCGTTCCCCAAAGTGAACATAGTTGTAAGACCACACATTATTGTGGCATCAGACATACATTCGGTTCTTCGGTATGTGTAAAACCTTACTAATATTACATTCCCAAATTCCAGACAGGTAAAGCTTAAAAGTATCTTGATCTTTTTCACCTCTGACACAGCAGGGATGCTAAACATAATATATATCTCCCCCGGTCATTATTTGCTACTTCTTCAGACAAATTCGCCGATAATGTTTACGGATTTTATAAATTTTAAAAGATTAGTAATTCATTTGTCATCGTAAGAACTTTCAGGAATGGAATGCAAATGAATACGTTGTCTAGTAAGACACGGAAAGTGTAAAGGGAGGTTGTATCTTGGACAAACTGGTATACTAGTTTTACAATCAGCTCTGCCATTAATCTCACACGACGTGTCAGAACAGTGCTGGACTCGGTTGTGTTGGACACATTGATGTTTGTCGAGATTGCAATGGACACCTCTCTATTTATCCATGACCGTTTTATTATCATAGATCAGTGGAGTCCGAGAGAGCGATATTTCTCTTGGACTTCGCCGAGAGTTTCGGTGGTTTTTGTACAAGAATGATAGCTGGAATTCTGATCCATATTTCATAGGGTCAGTTATTTTTTACGAGGGAGTGGTCAGTGGTCACTCGTGTTTGAATCCATGGGGGTGATAAGTCATGGACTAGAGTGGTGTTTTCGTATTAATATTCAACGCCGTGTTTTGCACCCCCAACGTATTTCATTTCCACAACATTTTTATTTGCTGATTTGATTCATGTTTGCCACATCTTTCAAGTATATCATACTGGCATTGCATATCATTGTTCTCATAATTTACTTATCTTATTTTAGTACAAAAGCTAAAAATGTTAAATACATTTTAATAATTTTTTATTATTAGTAAGCCAGTTTACAATTTCTTAACCCACATTTACATTTTTTGTTTATTATGTTTAGTATTATATTTTTAGTTGTATGTAATACATATTTTCTCAAGTTTAGTACACATGTAGTCAAGTTAAGTCAGAATTACTTTCCTTTCAAGTTTATACGATAATTGAAAGTATACCTCTGTTTTTATTCATAACTGATTTAACCCGCTGTAAAGACTAAACCAAAGCAATTAATTTTTTTGTGTATCATAAGCGTGATGTAACAAATTACACTTAGATTTATTACACGAGTAATACTGTGAGTATCACAGAAGCTACACCAGGAACAATAATATAATTATATTGCAGCAACCAAGCGTGTTTTTCATCCCAAGTTCATTGAGACAACACGTGTTCGGTTTGTACACATTTTTTCAATGTTGAGTTACCGTATAATTTAAAAGAGAAACACAAAGAGCCATGTGGGTTTTACTAAATTGCTACTTCTCCATCGTTTATATCAGATTCTTGTTCATCAACTAGAGTTGGACCCGTGAGTTTTTTTCCACCTTCTTTCACCTGTGTGAAATTAAGAAAGAGTGGCCAATTTGTCTGTGTTTCAACTATTGTTGAAGTCACGGGGCACAGCAAAGGTGTGGTGTTGTTTTGATAATGTCTCTTCGAAATGTAAAAACACTTGCGAGTCGTCCCGAGCATGACTTGTGTTGTTGTTGCGTCGAGTGTCCATGTTTTTTCCCCCGTCTTCAGAGTTTCCCGCTTCAGGTGAAAATCCTCATGGCAGTGTCACGTGATCGACGACGACTCCAGCTGACAAGTTAATTAAACGATGACTCGACGAACTTGTCGACGCCGTTGTGGCTCTTCTGGTCCTCGCGTCTTCGAGATTAGGCAAAAACAGGCGGTTCGAATTCAAACGAAAAACAGAGCTGTGTACAAATTACAAAATAGTGATCTATAGTGTCTAAGATATTGATTTAGAATTTCGGTTGGAAACTCATCTACTAGACTTCGAGGTAATTACTCTGCTGATCTGGATTATCCCTCCAAAGCCGTACTGGGAAAGAATTTGGGAAAAAAAGATGGAAGAATTTTCGGGACAATTATTTGCCAAGTCTGTATGGCACCTGAAATTGCTTAAATTCGCAGAACTAGGTTTAGTCCAAAAGTTAATAGGCTATTAAATTTAAATATTTTTCTAGAGGTTCTTAGAAATCTTCCGGACCTAAAACAGGAGTTGTAAAAAGTCACAGATTGCAACTTGATTTCGTTTGCAGTGACTTTTTAAACTAAAGTTGTGATTAAAGTGAGGTATTTTGTATGTATTCTGGAAAAACACCCCTTGTTAAGATCCATCGTACCATGAACTACAGGGAATTGAGACATTATAGATTCAGGCAAGATGAAAAACTTTTAAGTTTTAATTCGTTGTTTATATAGGTACTTATTACATTACAATGAGTAATGTAAAATATCCACATAGAAAACGCTCATTGCCTCCTTTTGAACGAAAATTACACATTTTAATTAGGTACAGTTTTAGACATAAGGACAATAATCCAATTAAAAAAAAATGTGTTGATTTAACCTAAAGTTGCTATCCATTACATCATTACTTAGTTATTACAACTAATATATGAACAAAATCAACAAACAAATCAACGATGTAAAAATAAAGAAATTTTGAATTATTATTTTCAACTTTTTTCTTATGGAGCAAACTTTTGAGCCAGTGTTGTTTTGAACTTTGAGATTGTATAAAGAAAAGCTAATAATGATATTTAAATAAAATTACAGTGTTGTTTTCAACAATATTCTCCAAGATGTTGCCTCTTCTGTTGCATATTATCCTTCCCTCCCTTGCTTCATCTGTAGGGCCCAACATCGCCTCGCCACAACGTATACGTCCGAGTGTCGAAACCATTAGGTCCGATGTAACATATCCATGACGCCGCACATTCCTCCAACACCTCATGTCTCATTACACTCGAATTCCTCGTCACTCCAACGACTTATTGCCATCAGACACGACATTTATTAGATTCTTAAGAAAGTTTCGCGGGTCAAGATGATTATTTCGTGATTATCAATGATCGACATGTTCGAGAATGTGTCTTTGTTGAGACAACAGACAACTCGTGCATATCACGGCACACTTGATTGCTAACCCACAAGGCGTTGATTAAAACTTCAAAGGCAGGTGACTGTTCCATTACAGATTCGATTTTTATATACTCGTAAACATAGTAAATGACATGGATTGTGCACATTTTACAATAGGTTCCTTTTCAGCCACGTGATATATTGTCGACTTTTGTCGCGAGTTCCAAATGTGGAGGAGCTATGCATAATTGAATTGAAATAAAACTACTCGACTTCGAATGTAGGGTAGTAAATGTTTCCTGAAGGAAAGTGATAAGGGAGTTAGGTACCGTAAAACTATAAAATAAACAAATTTTTATTATAGTTATTATACAAGGGGCTTTGCATTCGGAGTAAACTATACCAAATAATCCCAGGGGTCATTGAGTTGACCATTCTTGGACCTCTTCAGTCGGATGGCCAGATTTATGGCACTGTATAAATAGAATTGACAAAAACGGAGATGGACAGATTTTATGGTTTTATTGGTGTATTTCTTTGGACTTATTGGTACCCTCCAGCAACCCCTATGTTCAATATTATATGAGGTGTCAATCAGAAGGTAGTTTCCTTCCACAACACTGCAGGGGTCTTTGAGGCCCAGACACGTTTATGGTGCATCACATATCCAGTTTACGAAGTTATAACTTGTAACTGTCTCAAGGAATTACCTAATTACAAGAGTAGATGAAGACATTAATGGCTGTTAGTGATGTGGAGGTGCCATTCCCGAACACGGCACCTCCACCAGTTTTTAAGACAGGTTCCAAATCAGTTAATAGAAATCAGACTATTTCAATGAAACGTCATGAAGTATATGTTATTTGCTCTCAAAAATCCAATGGAATGCCTTCTGCTACGCTTTACATAGAACCAATTCAATAAAACTGTTTGAATATTTCCCCCCCCCCCCCCCACAATGACGGCTTGATTGAAGGCTGTTGGGGTCAATCAATATGCAAATGCAGTGTAATAATGATTGATTGGATTTACCTTGACTTGCAATCGTGACGGCTGTAATTAGTTTAATCTCGAGAATATATTGCTGATCGACGATATTGAAAAAAATACTCTCTTATTATCGAGAAGTGTAATTTTTATATTATCACTTTACACTGTTACGTTTTATTAATATCATTAGTTATGTTATAATCATCGTTATTAAATTAATTACGTCTACAAGTCAGGTTTTTCGAGACGTTGTATGGATCTCTAACTGTAGTTGCGCCATCAATAGTTTGTTGATTTTATCCGATTTTTCGATTTCTTTGCTTTCGTAGAAATGGCTTGTACGTTGCTTTGTCGGCCATACTTACTATTTGATAAGATCCGCGTACTTAATCTATTATAAGCAGGTGTTAATAGTTATAATTAATAATAATTAGTACTTCTCATGATGCGTTGCTAATAAAATCAATCAAAAGAGGTTGTTCGTATATTTCCCTGAATGAAAAAATGAGAAATTAATGAATACACATCTCACAATACAAATGCATTTGCATTTAAAACCGATATAATTTCTTATGATAAGCTTCGTGCTGAATAGCATTAAAGTCGTCTGTATAAATATTCTAAAACTTGAGCTGATTTTTGCTAAAAAAAAATCAAACGAAATAAATTTTCTCTAGTGCCCCTGCTGAGGAATAGAAAATAAAATGTACAAATTTGTACAATGATAATAGATTTGCAAGACGCTTCGTAACACATATGATATTCATACAATCCGTCTGCGCAAGTATTAATATAACGCTATCTCCAGACATTTCCCGCACCTACCAACTGTTTGACAGATCCCAGATGATGATGATGATGATGATCATGACTTCAGGTCATTAACCGTCATCAAAGCTATGCTTCTTGTTAATCCTCTCCACCACCCAACCATGTAATCGTCCTTTTTTACTTTTCGTTTTTTTCCTATCAAAAATTCCTCCTCCTGACTGTCGTATGCGCGCGCACGTTATGCAGACACTCGTTGCGGTCGTGACAAATGCCTGATAATACATCATAATAATTATTGTATTTTTCACCTCGTAAGAGTTACAATGGATGATGTACATCGGCATTGGCATCTCGAGAGTATAGGTTAAATGTTAGGTGTCGGTGCTGGTGTCGGTGCTGGTGCCGGTGTTGGTGTCGGTGCTGGTGTCGGTGCTGGTGTTGGTGCGTGTGTCGGTGCTGGTGTCGGTGCTGGTGTCGGTGCTGGTGCCGGTGTTGGTGTCGGTGCTGGTGTCGGTGCTGGTGTCGGTGCTGGTGTCGGTGCCGGTGCTGTTGTCGGTGCAGGGGCCAGATTCACAAAAAGTATTATCTCCAAATATGTACTATCTTTGGTATTATCTTTCATTTAACATGGTGTTTTTGGTATTAAATCAAAAGATAATACGTATTAGCAGATAATACCTTTCGTGAATCCAGCCACTGGTGTCGGTGCTGGTGCCGGTGCTGGTGTCGGTGCTGGTGTCGGTGCTGGTGTCGGTGCTGGTGTCGGTGCTGGATGTTAGGTGTCGGTGCTGCGTCACCATCACGCAGACAGAACAGAGTGTCGCATTATAGTCACACGTTAGACAACCGAAATGGAGCCCGAGAGACAGTATTATTTTCAACAATGTTAGGTTTCCGTTTGAATTGCTCCAAATTTATATTTTATATTTTTATTCGTTTTTTTTTTTTATAAAAGTGGTTGTGTGAATGGATTATCGCGATGACTAGTGAACTATCAAGAACTAAATTATTGGGAAATAATGATAATTTTATGATCGTGTCAAAATCCAGGAAGTCAAATAAATCAAATCAAACGTACGTAGGTATATTTCCAATTCGTTCTGCATATTATGTATGCAAATTATTTATTCATTCTAAGTATAGTAAATGATTCTGGGGAAGAGATATAATTTTGAACTTATCTACTAGAGGGAAGGGTTTGAAATGGTATTCCATGATCAGAGCATGCAGACAGCGTTCCATACATAGTACATGGGAGCATGGTAGCATGTGCACTGCAACCCATACTCACATGCGGGGACCAATCCTAGAGATAATGAAAAACCAATGAAGCAGATTAACTTTTACTAAAAATAAATCTCCTTCATTTGGATTTGTTTCATGTAAAATACCTAAAACCTGGACGAGAAGTGAAGTTCTGGAGCTACAAAATGTGAATGCAGTGTTTACATCTCTAAACACATGTACACAAGAGAGTAGATACGTCACTGACAATCTCTCCGACAGCCTTCATGATACTGTCACGTGACCTGAGATTGACATCTACTATTGACGTGATATTGACTTAACGATTGACACGCGACGCTACGCCCCACGATCATTATCAGACAACTATGTCCGGTTTCAATAGTAAAAACGAACCGATTCCGATTTTGTCGATTTTTAAAAACTGTAAAACCAATTAGGTACTTTTTTTCTCTCACGTCCACTAAATATTAATTAAAAGCTTAAAATCTTATAAGGCACAGGTAAGTTTTATTAATTTATGATCATCAGCAATAATTTGAGCTCAAAACAAAACTCCTGATACTTTGGGATAAAATATATTTGTAATATTCAATCAATTGTCGGAGATAGCTTCAAATAATATACATTGTCAAAATGGCAACATGCATTTCTCTTTGATTTGAGGAAACCTTTACATGTAGCTCTCTCTGTTTTCTGAAATCACTTCAATTTTCGTGTCAAAACAAAATATTTATATTCTAATTTGGCACCAGTGTGTTTCCCCGCTCTAACGACTGGTACTCGTCAGTGGGGGCAGAACACCATCCTCGTCGTCAGCTCTGAGAGTGTCCGAGTGTGTGAGTGTAGGAGAGAGAGCGAGAGAGAGAGAGAGAGAGAGAGAGAGAGAGAGAGAGAGAGAGAGAGAGAGAGAGAGAGAGAGAGAGAGAGAGAGAGAGAGAGAGAGCGAGAGAGAGAGAGAGAGAGAGAGAGAGAGAGAGAAAGAGAGAGAGAGAGAGAGAGGGCAAAGCTAGTTATTCCCAGTGACTAGACAGAATCAGCGCTGGAGAAGACCCCGTTATCTCTCATGTCCACGTTGGCTGACGGTCATCATCACTTGTTGATTGATGATTGATTATTAGAGTTTAACGGCGCGTCAACGACGAGGTTATATTGCGCACATTAATTTTAACTTTTAACTTTGTTGAACTAAGTGGAGGACATCGGGAGGGGTCGACCTAACGGGCCCGATCTGGGGGAGTCTGAAACTGGTGGGAGAGCCAGGTCAGAATGGGGACAGACCGGGGGGTGGAGAGCTTCGGGCCGGTGGGACTCGATTTCAGGGGGATCACCATCTCGAGGGGGGAAGGCCGGCCCGAGGGGCCCGCGAATTTGGGGAGGGCATGGGACTAGGTCGACCCTGGACTGCACTTGGTTGGGGCCAACTCGTATGTGAGCCGGCCCCTTAAGCCCCACCACCACGTCAAGGTGGCAGTCCATTGGTGGGGTCATCACTTGTTTATCACAACCCAAAGCCCCTCATTAAATAATAGTCTCGACCTGATCAAATCAGGTGCACACGTCAATCATTTCATGACGAGTAGCGCACATGCGCACTACAACCGTGACAGCGCCGTGGGGAGGGAGAGGGGGTAATTAAAAACATTACAGAGGATACCGTTTTTAATGAATAGTAGGTCGCGACTGGAGCAGTGAATTAAGATGCAGGGGGGAATTAATTAGAGAATGGCGAATTCATCGTTCAGTGTTTCTTTTTTTGTACACGATCTTTTTTATGTCGTGACATATTCCGAGAACATCTTACACTTTGGTCTTAAGGTGCAGTTTGATCTTTGAGAGGAGCTTTGCAGCATCAGATCCAGGATCGAGATAAACTTACTGAGAAAAATGTTGCTCTTCTTTCTTCACCGTGACGCGGAGTTTGTTTTACTCAAAAATAAGAACAAAATATTAGATGTGCCATGGACCATTATGGAACTTGACTTTTGAAACTTTGGGAAAGTTTGCTCAGAATACACTGCAATTTTCATGGATTTGGCAAGGGATGTGACAAAGATTTGAAACTTCTTTAAAATTGACCTGATGTTATGTAAAATTAGTGAGAGTTGATTTTTTTTTAAAATATTGAGGTAACATACTGTTCAACTCGAATACGCCATTTTAGTACATTGAATGTTCTTTCTGTTTCACAGGAATGACATTATGTTCAGAATTACTGACATATTTTATCTCCTATTTTATGTACCGGTAGAAGACATGACGATATTTCCAAATGGTCTATAAACCGAAGTCTCCTCCACCTGGCCAGAATAAGTGTCGAGTTCGTCCACGATCATGACTGTGTGATCGAGAGTCATGTTTTTTGCGCGCTCCATCACTGTTCGACTTGCTCCACGCTGGTATTAGGAAGGCGCTGGCTGATGAGTTGAGATTCTGTTTAATTTCCACATCACCAAGGCGGTGATCTCCCGCAGAGTTCTCGGAGGTTAATTACTCAAGCCACTGCCGGGTGGATCGCTCACAGCCTTCTAGCACAAGTAGTCAATCTTACCAAGACGAGGCGATC
The DNA here is from genome assembly GCA_934045905.1 of Leuctra nigra. NCBI lineage: Eukaryota > Metazoa > Arthropoda > Insecta > Plecoptera > Leuctridae > Leuctra > Leuctra nigra. The sequence goes on along the minus strand of OW203761.1, from coordinate 21,449,130 downwards.
AAATGCCAAGAGTTTTACTCAGAAATTGACATAACTTGTGGTCAATAACATTTTTTTTAAATCAATCACAATTTCACAATAACGACCTTTGAAGGTTTTGTGTGACTTTGATGTAAGGTGATAGATTTTATTTGTCATATGCTGCCACATTCAATGAACTTTCCAGAATGTCGTTTATTTAAATTCTCAGAAAATGAGTTTCAGAAAAATAAATTAGTACAAAAATTTAAATGGACTTTTTTCAATGGAATTTGTTTGGTTTGTTTAAGATCATTGTTTGTTATTTTGTTTTTGAGAGCCAAAACCAATCAGAAATATTGACATAATTATTAGATGTACACTCGGCCAAACAAAAATTGATCGTTGATCAAATTTGAATGACTGCTGGTCATGTCCCATACCAATCAAAGCTTGTTATTATCGTTAAAATGTGGGGTCACTTACTAGAGTGAGACAAGGAGATCGCTTGGACTGATTTCGGATGGTGCAATCTAACATTTATCAGTCAATCAAATTTGATCAACGATCAATTTATGTTTGACCGAGTGTACCTACCTAATATAGGTTTTTCAATAGTTGAATGTCATTGGTTTTTGGAAAGGCCATCGTCCTAATCAACTGTTTAAAATTTATCAGAGCATTGAAAAACTGACCCTCCATTTCTATGAGAATTAAAGGGAAAGGTTCGGTGACTTTACAAACTCTTACTTTTGTCGATGGTTCCACGCAGAATGAGTGCAGTGTATGATTTTATCAATTTTCTGACTAGATTCGATATTACAGAGGGAGGAAGGCAGGAAACGCATCAATATTAACTTTATGCAGGCCCACTCCCCTATCTCCCCGCCATTATCTTAATTCGTTTAATTCGACCAACAAGATGTCTGCTAAGAATTCAATTTGACGAGCAGCTCTGGATCCGAAGCTCGGGATATCGATATGATCTCTGTCGGCATCCCGGCCTCCTAGACTCGCTGACAGCTCTGATTGACGATGCCGAGATGACAGACACGGCCAGGTGGATGCTGCGATCCAGATCACCGGGACCAATCAGGGAATCGACTCATTCCACCGGTCGACCAATCAACGATTCTTTTACCTGCTCTCGGAAGAAAAAGAAGAAAGCAAGCTATGAGCTCTCCGGGCTGAAACAAAGCATTTCTGACATTATCAACATTATCAACATTATAGTTATCGAAGATATTATTAATACCTAGGGAAGTCTCATATAAATTAGCTTTCATAATAATGCTTATTATGAAAGTTGAGATGTGCCTAAACGCAGAGATGGCATTATTTTTGTTGTGGGACAAAATCAATTTACAAAGATTGATAGAAATCTTCAAATTTTACTATAAGTAAATCAACATTGTTATACATCACACGCCGATTTTTACCGCCAATCCCATTGCATTTAAAATTCATTTTTATGAATGAAAAGTGTAGGTACATATTTCTTGTTGTGTACTTATGTGTGCTCGTCATTATTATTTGTGTAGTTACAAATATGTATATGGCAAAAAATTAAGGATCTTCCCCAGTATTAGTAATTTTCCTTCGTAAAATTTACCTTGAATTTTCGTGTACAATTTATGTGAAAAATAAATAGTACATATTCAAGCACGGCTCCTCCACCAAAGCTCGTTCACTTCACTGCAAAAAAAAAATAAATAAAAGTTGTTATATCCTCCATCTGAAAGTGAAGGCAACTTTGATACAGTTATCTCCAAATACGGTAGGTACACAAAATCCAACTATTTCCTCCCACGTGTTCTGTGAAGTAACGTTCATCTACAATCACTTGAAAGATCAACCATTTAGAGTAAAAATAACGGTACATAACAGACCGATTAGGACTAATTTTAACTTCAATTAACTTCTGTATTCTTATCGAGAGCGAATCCCACCTACACACGTGACGTCAAGCTGAGCTCGTGGCCGTGAAGTTAACTATTAATCTCATATCAGTTTATTGCATTGTTTTAGTTGGACAACAACGTGGTTCGGTTGCCAGGTAACCGATCTGTTATTACGTCAGTCAATGGGCTGGCGATGAAACCAGCAGTTGAATCGCATGTCTTCTACTTTTTATAATTTACTGAGATGGTAATTCACGTTTAAACGGTTAATGCTTAATTAAGTAGCCGAAAAAGGAGACGCGCAAAACTGACAATTACTCAACACGCGCATCCTTGTTATATTATTGGTCAAGGCCTGTCATTAAAAGAAACTTAAAAATGGGTTAAAAAATTACGAGTGTCAGAAGAAAACTTCGTTTAGGCGTGTGTATAGTATTTTGAATCGTTCAGAATGGTGCAAATTTCAGAGTGAGAATAATTAAACGGGTAATTAGGGACGTGTTACCAATTTGTAATCGTGGACCTTGGAACGTAACTAGACGTTGCGAGTTCGACGCCAGGATCAGCACGCGACTCTTTGGCAATTGTGAGACGAAAATCGTGACTCTAGCAATACGTGATGATGTATCTACTAAATACAATACTCTCGGTTAAACTCAAAGTGAGCAACTACTCAGAAAATAATTTATATTTTATTTCGTAGAAAGCAATTTTAGTGAAATTTAAAAAGAAAATCTACGTTCGAAATTAAATTATTTTATTTTAATCAAACTGGGAAAAAATATTAACATGCATTCAATCAAACAAAACAAAATCTCACAGATTGTTTGTCAATCAAACAAAACAAAATCTCACAGATTGTTTGTCAATGGTCAAACAAACAAACAAATTGGTATTCTGTTTTTCAAGGTCGCATTCATTTACCTGTAAAATTAGACGAAATTGTAAGTTTTTGACACAACAAAGGTTTGGCTCTAAGTTTTTGAATGTTCATGCTTCAAGTAAACTTTCATGCAATCGGAATAAAGTTCCAACTTCAGAAGACGTCTCGAAATACATTAAGTTTCAATTTGCGATTCAAGATTCTATCTCCAATAAAATACATGCATCCACACTGCCTACACTTGCATATAAAAAGCCAAACTCATGCCCATATCAGTCTCTTCACAGCGAACACCTTGTAACTGATCGAGCTATAATTAGCACTTGTTTACTAGGGTTGGTCGTCGCAACCTGTCTCTAATATTCTCTCTCCGATGTAAAGATGTCGAGTCACATCAAGGTGTCGATCGCATGGCCTCCTTGACGCAGCATTTTTCACGCCGGTTCGCTTATCAATTAAAACCGAGCTCGGGTGAGGAAAATTAGTAATCAACGCGATCGCAGCGCCGCCAGCTGCTCCCCATGTTACAACTTGCGGGGAGTTTCAGAACTAATGATGTAATGATACTTCGTCTTCGCGGAGAGTTTTTAAGTCTTTGATCGTTTCGATTTCGATCTCTTGGCTTGATGAGAGTTCCGAAGATTATTTTTCTTTAAATGTTTTAGTTTAACCGCAGTTTGACGTACAGAATTGATTGGAAATCGTAGATTAGTTACTGAAGTTCCATGATGGTGCAGAAACTGACAGAAGATGAGTTGAGCTATGAGGAACAATTTCCTGTCAAGTTACGTCATTTATACGAGCGTAAGAGCATTTATAAAATTAGCAATTCTTTACAACTGTGACCCTCTCAATAATCAATAATCATCAGTAAATGACAGTGCGAACTAAGAAATAAAATCCGAATGTGCATTCATAATGTATTTCTCGTTATGTTCACTTCATTATGCTTTATATGTACTAATTGAAAGAAATATACAATTCAAATATTTGTATTAAAATTCCAAACAATTTAATGAACAAAAATACTGTGCTTTAAAAAGAAGGGGAGTAACTATCAACATATAAATGGAAATACTAAAACTTACAAAATAACTAAGCTACCACTAAAAAAACGTATATTTTTCTAAAATTACCAATAACTTTTGCTAAATTACTAAAAATTATCATGAAGTTTTTAGAAATTAAAAAAAAAATCGTCTCAAAATCAACAAAAATTGCAAATATTTTACCATGATTTTACTATTACTTAATTTACTTCAAAAATCAAATGCTCCACAGTTCGCAGATTGATTTACAAGAAAGTGGTGCTTTTTTCATTTCACCTCTTCCATCCATCCTCACAATCTTTCTCAACTTGAAATTGATTGAAATCGTCTCGCTCAATAAACCACGCGGAATTGTCGTCATTTTGTCACCATTTACGTCGCGATTCGTGCTGCTTATAATACCCGACTCTTACAACCTGCAAAACCTCCTTCTTTTCCATCAAAATAATCTCATCATCGTCAACGAAGCTAACGACTGTGAAATCACCGAGCATCGGGATTTATATGACTATCGTTCGTCGTCGCTCAATAAACGATTCGAATCGTTTTGTGATTCGGCGTGAATTGAGCACCAAAGAGAAGACTCTTTGAATTTCCATAACAACACTGCACACTCACACATAACCAGCACAAAGCCTCTGCAATGTAGAATGCCTCATTCAAACTTTACTATCCATTGTATGTTACACGATGGACTCGTAATGTATATACAAGATTATTCGAGACCTGCTCTGTATAATGTGAGCTTCAAGATCAATGAGATGAATGTATTACTTGAAAGGACGTATTATTGAATTGATCTAGTTGAGTCATAATATTGTTATTGTTAAGCTCATTACTTGGTTAATTTATATCAATTAGAGGGACTTAATAATAACAATACTGAAAGGGTATTAAGTTACTCCGAGATTTATCAGTTCATGGAAACTGATAGTTTTAATAAATATATATAATACACTATTATTGATTTGATCGTTTCAGAACTCAAAATTGTATTAAAATATCAATTAGGTATATTTTTGAATTTTAAGAACATTTTTTAAAATAATTTAAGAGAAAACAAATTGTTATGAGCTTAAAATTAGATTAAAGAATGGGTCAGACCGATTTTTGGAAAAAAAAGATACATACCAATAATTCGAAATGAAAGTAGAAAACATTTTTTTAAATTTAATGGTGTACAGTTTTAAATAGTGTATAGAATTCGGAAAATAAATTAGTTCACAAATGTTGATATGATCTCCCAAAATGTAGTCCAATTTGATTTTGAATCCTTCGTTGAACCACTTCAATTAATCTGTCAATGATGACTTGAGAATTTGAATAAGAAAGGATTTGAATAGGTACCTATAAGAAAAATATAGTCTGAACAGAAAATCGTCGACAAACTGCGTTTAGATCTCCCCTCTAACCTAATTAATTACCAAATTAGATCGTGCATCTGGGTCCTTCATAAGAGCGTCTGAAACGATATCGAACATCTTCCCGCAAAACCCAAGAATCCTATCTCATTCTCAACCTCCTCGCAAAAAGTCATCTTCGTTTCCAGCGAAGTGGTTGCTGTTTGAAGAAGTGCGTGAAAACGCGACGAAATCGACACACCGAGTGACAGCCGTCATCGCGGCGTCGATAAGAGCGAGATATTGGCGTCGTCGGCGTCGCCACGTGACGCTGGTAGTGACGCGACGACAATGTGCCAAACATAATATACCAGACGTTTGTCGCGGAGAAAGGAAACAATCTGTGGTGTTTGTTTACACAAGTCGCGCTTCAGATTGAGTGGCAATTTAGTTTGAGACAAGACACGAAACACGAAGTGTCCAGCGCACGACATTTTCAGACATAAAGGCGAGAAATCGTGAAGATATCGGAGTCGTACTCCGTGACCTTGAAGTGTGAAATGAGAGTGCTAGTAATTGGACTTGTCTAGGTACATTGCTTCAGCACATCAAATCAATAATAAAGTAATACAAACTTACTGTCATTTTACAAAATGTGATACAAAGATACAAAAATAAAAAATGTGATAAAGATATTCATTCATTTCAGATTTACAATGTTTAATTAGACTAATTAAATTAGTTTAATTAGACCAGCAATCTTACTATTTATGAATTGAAAGTATTCGTATCTCATTTATTTTCGTTTTTTCTAATTAGAGGCTTAAACTTAAAAGTTCTGTATACGAAACGCTTATACCTACTCTGAATAACTATAAACTTCTTTGGTAAATATGAGACTTATTATTCTGAGAAGCTAATCTTCAGAAGCGATGATAAAACCATGGTGTGAAACACGATGTGTGTCGGTGGAAGTGCCGTGCTGCTAGTGCACCCGACGACCGCCGCCGCGCGCTGGCAGCACCGTGCAACCGCGACGCATGGAGTTGGCGCGCGGCGTCGGCGAATCGGACGCCGGTATCTCTAGTTGCGCCCTTGTTTCAGCTCATTGGCGTGTCACCGGAAACATGTGAAGCGTTGAGATCAATAAATGGCGGCTGGCGGCCAATAGAAGGCTCTAATATAGAAAAAATGTACCTGGAGAAGATTTTTTTTCCCCTTTTTTAAAGCTCACTTTCGACAGTATTCTAAATCTATTTTTAAATTTGCATCCACGTAATATTTAAATCTAAGAATCTTGTCCTCTTGTCATCTTGTCAAATTTGTTGTTAATCTTGTGACATTTTAATTTGTAATGTAAAAGACTCATGAGGAAAGTGTGGTACCTGCCAAAGTTGCATATCATAATTTAAATTTTATACTATAACCTTTGATTTTTGCGTAGTCGTTCCCTTTTCTGACTCATGTAATGAAAAGTTCCTACCAAGTCCCAAGTAGGTAAATGAACATCGGTGACAGGACTTCAATTTATGATGCGGCTATACAATGAATTATTTAAATCTTCAGTCGTCTAGTAATTTGGAATGTCATCTTTAAACCTTGGGTTAATTATGACCTTATTGATCAAACTTTAGATTGTCGATGGTTGAAATGTGCAAAATGAGATGGTTGTTGGTTTACGTGCGAACGTGGTTCTTGAAATCGTCGCCTCGCATCTCGTCCAATGGCGAGATAAGCATCATGCCAGCCATGCGGAACAAGATGTCTTGCCATGACGGCTTGCCATGGTGTCTTGCCATGACGTGACGTCACGAATAATTAGACAAAGCGATGTGAAGAGACCACAAGGGGAATTATTGGAAATCGCGTGTTGTGACACCAAATGGGAATGAACTGCATAGCAATTCCAGCAATTCATTTCACTCTACGAGAGTGAAGACATGGTTGATTTTGACAAAAGTTTATTTTACTAATCGCACAATTCGACCATTTCAAAGAGCTTATCTCTCTTGATAATCGTGTAATTACTTAACCATTTATAATTCATTTATGTCTCCTTTCAGGTGTGATTACGTGGTGATTTGTCGGGCGCCGAACCCGGGCCACCAGGGGGTCCTTGATGAGAACGTCGAACTGCAGGTAAACTTCCCACGAAGAATCTTTGCGCTTTTATAGATTAGTTAAATACATTCGTTGCATACATTCCTAATGAGAGAGGCAGGAGTTTTGTGGAAACCTACAACAAGACGACACTATGGGTGTAATTCACCGTGACTTGATTTTACATGATAAACTTGCACATTTTTCAACTTCAATTTGACAAGATTTATTTTTATAAATCCCCGCAGATGGTATTCTAATCCTATTTCTTAAATTGAAGTATTGTGCTAAATTCCTAGTAGTATATAGTTTAACAAACATCGTTTTAGGGTCCTTTGTTAGGAATTAATTGGCCAGGCTTGTTATTTCCCCAACAAGTATTCAAGCTAATAAGTGCATGGTCTTTTATTCGCAACTTTAAACTAATCATCAACACGTACATGTGATTGAATCCTGATTTTACTGAATCACGTAGCGAAAGATTGTTAGTAGAATCAAAAACTCAAGTTACTGTCGACTTCTGACCATTTCAACAAGCAATAAGATAGGCATCGAATAGCTCACATTCTTTTAAAATCACTTTCTGATACCTAATATCTTCACACATCGGGCAGAGGAAACCTGATAGTGATTGGCTATTTAATTGGAATTTTCGTTCCGTCGCAATTTCAAGGCCCGACTTCATTATTTGGAGGTGGGGATGATATTCCTAGCCTTGATTCGGAATGACTCTGCGTTTAACACCTTGCAACCTCCACCACCCGACCTACAATCAGTTATATTATTACCAACGTGTGATGCCTTCTTGATAGTGACAAATGGTATTACATCCATATCGGAAGACGTCTGGCGAGGGATTCGTTATGCATGCATATCAGATCCACGTTTGATTGCGCTGTTTGTATGCCCGCGATCAGGAGTCAAGTAGTTAGTCCAAGATCAGCGAACTTACATGACAATGCGCATGCGTCACCTATACGTTGCCAATCAAGCGACTTGGAATACACTTTTAAATGACAAATATTTTGTTATGATCCGAGAGTGGTAATTTAAATATTTAAATCATCAATATAAATTTGTCAAAATAAATTGGATTATGTAGTACCTATTATAATTCAAATATTCATACAAAAAAATAAATGGTTATACAAGGTAAGACATTCCAAGAATGTCTATAGAGCTAAGTAAAGGAATATTATAAAAATATATTTTATTTTGACCTAATCGTCTTTTATCATTCTGAAAAAAGTGCCTATAGAATAGACAACATTAAAAATTATCTGGTTCCCTCTTCTTTATGCATTCGACGATCCTGACCAGAATTTATGTATTATTTATTGTTAGTAGGATTGCTAGAAAATGGGATGTTTATGCATGTAAGGAAGTTTCTTTTTCCGAATGCCTGTAAAAAGATACTGAATTTTCATGAAGAAAATGATAGATGCGATAAGCTTTCTGAAGGGAACACGAAATTTCCGTACGCAACGATGATAGAAATCTATAAGATCGATAATCTCATTAAATCTATACCTGCATTCCTGATAATGATCGCTGTTCTCACAACATCACACGTACATTAGCCGCCATTGTCTTAGCTGATGGACCCCAATCAACGTGTGTGAGAAGAACCAATGGAATGTGGGATCCAGTATCCATAGCAACGCACCCTCCACCCCAGCACATGTGATCTTTTCAACCCTCGAAACAGAACCAATCAAAATCACTTCAAAGTGGAGAAAAATATTCTCTTCGGCGCCAGAACAGCGTTAGCCGAGCCAATTCGTACTGTGACTAATTTCTGGATTGAATGATGCAAGCATAAATTAGCTAATCATTGTTGGGCTTGATGTCGATTGACAAGGAAGTGACAGATTAGGATTAGATTAGTGATTGTAACTTGTTATTCAAATTCTTGCATAATACTTCGCTGTGTCAATTACTAATTAAAACCTTTACTATTTCTGAACTGTCGACAGCGAGTACTTTTAACAACCAAAGTCAATTCGATTCCTTGATTAAGATTTTCCTTTCCTGGCAGAGAATTGTGCAAGTGAAGTGACAATAATTATTCAGAGAAGACACCGCCTCCTAGACGAAACCAAATGCAGAGAGTATTTTGTTTTTCAAAGCCATTACGAACTCCAATGAGGACGGCGTTGTAAATCTTATTTATGAACCTCGTTTTCAAACTCCGGCTGTAAATGACAGAGCCACCGAGAGAGTATAGTTTTGTTTTCTGCAACGAATAGTCGTCGAGTTCTCAAACTAAAGTTGAATGCGCACTTTGATCCCGCGAGGAGCGCCGCGAACTACATGCTCGGAGGCGGGGCGACGGTGGCGCCATTCAAAGAGCGTGCCAAAAACTTCCGTAGCTACTCGAGTACCCACCTTAATTAATGAGTTTATCGGGGGGTGAGGGGGTGGAGAGGCAAGGGAGCGAACAGAAACTGCCTTGCTTCTCGACGACGCGCGCTACCATTTTAATTTTTCTCTAAGAAACTTTCTAATTACGAACTTTTCTGATTAATCACAGTAATTAATTAGTGCCTCTGGTAGAATGAGCTGGGGGTGGGGGTGGATGTCACAGCACGCATTGCTGTATGTGTGAGGGGGTGGGGGAGGGGGTGTTCGCATTCACTGCCGAGACCTATTATGTAAATGTACATCACATCGCGGCGCTTGGTTCGAGCCCGGCTCACAGCTAGACTGTTGTGTTATTAATCATGATTAATCTTTGCGTCGAGGTAACGTGAAATGTATAGGATTAATTAGCTCTAATATGTGGCGCCAAGGGAATATCTCGCGAATAAAACTCTCATCCTGATCAAGCGCCAGGATAAATGTGAATACGCAGGATATTAATTAATATGCTGTTCATTGACATATATTTTTATATTGTGTCTCTAAGATTGGTCAGGGGAGAAACTAAAGTGTCAATGACAAACTGTGGACAAATCAGAAGAGTTTCATGAAGTGTTTTTCTATTTGTTTCAGATGTTTGGAGAACCGATCAAGAAGATTACAATGTTTTTTGTGTAATTCAACCTCACAATAAATCGTAACAAAACAAAATAAACACAAGCTCTTTAATTCCTAGCGTAAGTCCCTCCTAATTAAATTGTCGACGAGGAAAAAGTCATTTGTTTCCACCTAGATGACCGCCACTCCGGATGGGCGGGTCCTGCTATTTCACTGCATGCCGCCACTAATAATTGCCAGAAACAGTCCGTGTTTTTAATCAACTCCCCCCCCCCCCCTCCACCCGCCGCAATCACCATGGCAACCCCGAGGCATCAAACAAGGTGACCGCAAAATGTCACCCGGCGTCGCCGTCGCCTGGACGCGAGCGACGGCGGCGTCGATGTCGGGAAGAGGAGAGGATTAGAGGTAATCGGTGGAATACGTCCAATCCCACTGTGGCGGTTCAAGAGGATTGGGATTGTGTGGGGGAGTGGGGGGGGGGGGGGCAAGTACAATCATGTTCAACGAAACAATGTCCAACGAGATACCATCTTCTTCACCGTTCACTCGTTTTTATGTAACCAAAACACCAAAGTTCCAAGCATAAAACACGAATTTTCAATTTATTTTATTCTCTCAATGGGAACGCAGTTATCATTTAAAACTATTTATCGAGATCGTAGCTGCTATGCCGTCAGAGTTGGTGTTTGTTAGGTAAGATATTTGGTCCGTTGTGCGATTTTGGTGGCGAAAACGGATCAGTTGCGACGTCTACTTGGCATCAAGGCGAAGAGTGGACATAATTGTAATTCGGATGACCCATCATAGGTTTGACTACAATCATGGACCCATACATCTTGATTTTTTTTTTATAGCTAACTCGTGCAGGCCATATTTCAAAGAAGATCGTCCTCCCTTTCATCATCCGCAAATATTCAATCAAACATTCAATCTTCTGACGTAAAATCGAGTCCTATACAATGGGAAATATTCTTGATACTTCAAAGTGTCCCATGTTTTCTTGCAGCGAGTGTATCAGAGCTGATATGCTCGGATAATGTCAAACAACGTAAAAAACCGAGTGACGAGATTTGGCGAGCACTGATTGAAATTGTCCCCCTATAATACTCCCCCCACCCCCTCCTCATTCCAGTGAATGACTTGTTGAGAGGGGGGAGGGGGTGGCAGTGTTTTACAAATCCCTGTCATCAATGTTATCTTCAAACAGGCTGATGAGTGAACTCTTAGCAGTGTAGGCCGGGGTTCGTGTCCAGGGCCGACTCTCCGGAGTGTGGTTTCGTATGATGAATCATACCAATAATGCGTAGAACCATAAAGAAAATTATGATGTTGATTGATGGGATAGTTACAAACATTCTCATTCGTCACGCTAAAATGACATCGCAGTTTGAAATGTAAGAATGATTTTGGAGTGGACTTCTGGAAAACGAGTTTAATTATGTGTGTTCACCAAAAAGTAAATATGAATTAAAAGAAATCAAAAGATCGAGTATACTGTGAATTAGGTATAATAACTGCAATTTTAATAAAATAAAAAGAGTGATACCTACGTATCAATCACCAGAGTGATAGAAAAGGGATAGCGGAGGATATTTGAACTGATAAGAGAAATAAAACCAAAAAAAATCAGCTCACATGTAGCAAATCTCTCTCTCTCTCCTCTCTCTCTCTCTCTCTCTCTCTCTCTCTCTCTCTCTCTCTCTCTCTCTCTCTCTCTCTCTCTCTCTCTCTCTCTCTCTCTCTCTCTCTCTCTCCTCTCTCTCTCTCTCTCTCTCTCTCTCTCTCTCTCTCTCGCTCGCCATAAATCTTGCCCAAGGAGGGCTTACAGCCTCTTAATCATCCCCTCAATCCAGTGAAATTAAAAAAGAGTGGCTTCTGTCTGCGGTTCGGGGTGAAATAAAGTACTCTAAGTGCCAAGAGAGGGCAAATGCCCCTTCATACGTCGCCCCTATACATTTGCAGCCCATTTCACCCCCACAAGTCGTACAAGTAGTATGTGACAAATTCAAATTGCTTGTTAGCAATGCAATTAAAAGTTGGTTGAAATTCATGTCGATCAGGTTAGGTACTCTTTGTCGTATGACAACATTCTTGACAACACAGAGAATGTGCATGTTCCAAAACAATATCATCTATGATATCGTCTTCGCTTCTTCGATTATAAGTTTGGCAGTTTGATATTTATACATTAAAAATCATTAAAAATCATCATAAAAATCATTAAAATATAATCACCATTCCCTGATGAAGCCTTCCAAAGGAAGTAGAAAATATTGGAACATTTTTGTAACATATGTCGTAATGATTTGTAATGTATAAATAATATGATCATCAGTGGAATTGATTATAGTTATCTCAGATATCACTATGCTTTTTTTTACAACTAGAATGAAATCGAAAATATAACTCAACCAAAATCCAAATTTTCGGAGAAGTTTATGTAAAAATAATGTGCTGAGAAGAACGTTTTAATTTTTACGCAAACTGCGTCTATGAAATAAGTTTACTCTTTACAAAAAGGAAATAGGTAAGTATATTTTCGACTGCGGTAAAAAGAAACCCAAATGAACAACTCGTATGGTGGTCCTGGTCCCCATCTTATGATAATCAGTCCATTCAAAGTTTCTACATAGCAATGACATAAAATAACATAATAACACTCTTGATTCACTACCTGCTCGATATGCCACGGTAAGCCGCAAACAAGGTAGTAAAAATGGACACGTGAAAAGGAACATTTACGAGTATTACGTAATAAAGAGTTCGCAACAAGTGGTAAATGTAAGTCAGAGGCGACGAAGCGTGTCGAGCTGCTCATATGGTGCAGCGATGATGACGATCGAATTGCTGCGAGTGAAAGCTGCGCATTGCCAGTGGTCGAGTTATGCTGCGATTATTTGGCAACGATTGCGTTCGTGATACGACATATCGCAGGCACATTCTAGGCACAATTAGACTAAGTTTAGACTAAGGGCCAGTTTTCAATACTCTGCCAAAACAAAGTAAATAGGTAATTAAGTTTAAACGGTCGTTCAAGTAACATCATTGGCTGTTGCTATAGCAATACAGTCAGCTAACTCCTTATCAACTGTTAAAAATTTAGCAGTGAATTGAAAAATTACCATTACTATAAGATAATTTCGATTTTTATGGTATAGGTATTACCTTTAATTGGTTGAATTAATTAGTGTGCATGGCAATTAGTGTAGAGTACATGGGAGATGACGCTGGGTGGGGGGGGGAGCAAGTTTACCAACCTATGCCCCTTGTCCACTGATAGGTAACTTCACTATTTTAAATATGAGGAAATTTGCATTTTTTAATTCCTTAAAAATTTCTTTTTGTTTTCGTTTTTTCGTTCCCTTCTTTACGATAATTTCGGTTTTACATTGATAATACAAAAATGTAATGCGCCCTCCCCCCTGCCCTCGTCACATATCCTGCCCTGGTGGCACTGATGCACATGAAAGTTCGGGGAAAGTTTTTGATTTTTTATTACATATAGACAAGGACAGCAGCGAATGAAAAGTATAGAAATATTCGGAAAGCTACGAGTTTTGTCTGTCTTACTTATAGAAATACATTTATAGAAATGTGCGGATAGTTCCAATTCCTTGCCTCGCACTGCACAGCCTACAACATCAATCCTGCGGCCATCTTTACGACCTAACTAGACTGGACACCACTTTGTTGCAGCGTTGAGCTGGACGGTTATTAATGCCATTGCTTACCTTGATAAATGGTCGGTAAATATCACGCCAGCCATTGCTTTTCGCCAGACATAACATGATCAGCACCGTTCATGAGATTATTATTATAACAGTCCGTAAAATATTTTAAAAATTAATACTTTACGAGGAGACATCATATTTACTCGTGATTTATTTTAGTAACGAACACTTTTACCCTATTTACCTGGCAACCGCAAGGTTCTCAATCTTACTGTAAGTACATCATTGCTTCAAGCCCATCAGCACAAAATTATTACAGCCAATAAGAATATATTTTTTAACAGTATAAAGCAAAGTGCATTTTTATGTTCCACCAACAAATTTATTACAATCCTGCAGAAATAACGTATTTTAAAACTGTATCTTTCAAATGTATAGAAAAATCGATATTCCCACACAGGCGTGTATTATTTCTTATTATTTGTAGGAATTTTTTATTTTTCTCAGGTTCACATGTGATACGTACTCTATGCAAAAAATTTCGCACAAATAATCTGATTACGATGGAAAAGTATTAGATCATACAATCAGAAGTTAGACCATGCGATCTTGCCTCACTGTAACACATAGTAAGAGTTCTAAATTTAATGATGATAATGACAAGCATAGCATTTGTTACGGACCGGACCAGCAGTCGGTCAAATTTGTTCATCGATCATTTTTTCTTTGCCAAGTGTACTTAATTTAGGGAATATTAAAAAAAATTGCCATTTAAATGTTCTAAACAAGTACAAAAGCTGTTGGAAGACATGTTGAAATGATGAGACATGGGAGCTGCAAACACGACATCATGTACTTCGCGTGTTCTGTTGCAATCAGCCATGTTTGTGTTTAATAACATGGATGTACTTTTCACTTTGTCTTGTGACAGCGCGTGGTGTGCGCCTGCGCGCGTGACAGAGTGGCGAGACCAATTACAGCCGGGACTTAATTACTGGTTAATTACAATGATTACAGCTGTTGATGAGTTGTAATTGATAGTGTTTCGTCTTGGTTGTCGACCAGAGCCAGAAGCAAACCGAATAGCTTGTACTTTGTCTAGTTTGTATAGAGACAACAATGTTGGAAGTAGAATTCAAAAGATCTCCAATTTGGAAAACTCCAAATTTGGATTTTATGAACAGGTTGTTACAGATTTTCTTTTACCTATTTATAGATTTGGGCCCCAAGTGGTACTTACTTGATAATTGGCAGGTATACCATGTTATAGATATTTAGCAACGGTACATTTTGCCAACACTCTTAGAAACTCTTCTGTTTGGTGTATCAAAATAATTTTTGGTTAGTTGTGCCTGGCTATACTATATGGAACACAAAATTATTACTTATAAAGTAAATTACTTTTAAATAAGAACTGTGTGTGATAATAACTTTAAAATATATATTTTATAGTATTTCAAACACGATTTACACATTAAAATCATTTTGTACGTACCCAGTACATACCTATGTTGACAAGGTAGTATTTCATAAAATGGATCAGGTACTGGTACTTTAGTACTAAACTACACAGACAGGCTATGTCTACTTTTTAGCAAATATATTTGATCTTGTTTTCTCTCCAAAAAACAAGTGAAACTAATCCAAATGCAACTGTTAATTAATCAATGAGACATGCCATTTAATTGCGAATGGTAAATTACTAGGAAAACGCTCAGTGTAACGCGTTGATGAGCGAGCACGGGTACGTGCAAATTCTCGAACCGGAAATGCGTACACAACGCACAGAAAACATATACATCCATATGGAATTGATTATGATATCAACTTAAAAGTGTATGCTTTTCATCGAAACTTTAAAATAGCATCGAAGCACCTGGTTCATAAAGCAAATCAGAATCAATTTTCAATTGGCACTGGAAAACATTCATTTCGATACTTCATTACTGACAGATATTAAAAATGTAAATAACTTCATACGTTCTTAACTGATTGGGATGAAATTTTGTAAAATAAGAGACAATATTGGTCTTAATGATCATGCAAAATATGAGTTTGATCAGAATTATCGAAGACCGTTTTCATTTTTCAGCCTATCAGGAGATATTTATTTAAATTTTAACCAATGAATCTGAGTAACGCGTTGATGAGCGAGCACGGATACGCGCAACACCTCGAACCGAAATTCTGTCTATCGAAAATGTCATTAAAAGCCAATAATTCTAAAATTTCGCCACAGATTTGTATAGAAATCTCAAAACATTCCTAAAATATTGGTCCAAATAACCATGCAAAGCTTTAAGTTGATCAATTGAACCTTTATGATTGAACTGTTCCGTGTTAATTTTCAAAAATCACAGGATCTCCTTCAAAAAATATACCTGAGACCACTCATATGATATAAGTGTGTCTACACAATATCAGATCGACTGTTGAACGGTCATTATCAGTTTCATTTGCGTTTGAAAGTTTCTGCTCTAACTACCTTGCCTTGAACTGAAGAGTCGAAGTCGCCGTGAATTTGACAGCCAACACGCTAATAGTCCGTAAAATGTCAATAACGTTTGGATTTAAACACAGATTAGTATGAAAATTGTCAAAAATGCAGATAATGTTGGACCCAACCATCATGCGAAGTTATAAGTTGATCGTTCAATCGGTTATAGTTTAAATTTCTAAAAACACAGGAAAGATGGTTTTAAATTTTAACCAATGGGAGGATTTGGCTGAAACTTTGTTTGATTGGGTACAATGTTGGGGGTAATGACTTGTCAAAATTTCAATTTGATCAAAACAACCAATCGAAAGTTAATTTTTTTTAAATTTGAACCAATCAATGGATTTCAAAAAAATTAGGGTCTGCAACAATCAGAAATGTTACGTACATGTGTGCAAAATTTCAGCTCGATCGAAGAAAAACTCTGACCTGTATATCGTCAGTAACAGAAAAAAAAAAAACAAACAAAAAAAAAACAGAGGTCCGTGCCAAAAGAGCCAAATGGAGACGCTCGCTTCGCTCGCTCAAAAATTAGGGTGTATTAAAGTCAACTAATTCTAAAAGTTAATTACATTTCTGTACCAAAATTGAGTTAACGACATTCTAAAACAAATATGGAACAATTATGTAACTTGAAACGGTTTCCGGAAAAGGCATTCGTTAAATATCAGATTATAGGTGCTCTCTACCATGAACCGATGACTGTGCTATACCGATTTGTACCCGATATTTATCTAGATAATACAAAGATCTAGATACAATAAGTAAAACACCTACCTGATGCTTCAGTCAGCAAGGTTGTTTGTACTCGGAAGATTGTCTTTATTCCTGCTGAGGGGAATAATGAGATCAAGTAATTGTTGTGTCTGGGACAACAATGAACAGCGGTTAGATGAAAGATGCGAGGCGTCATAGCGGAAACCGAGGCTACTGGGCTAAGTGGGAAGTTAGAACAAAAGACACTCGGATAGATTGCAGTTCCAAAGATTGACATTGAATGTATAGGGCCAGTTTCAATTTGTTGGCATTGATAAGTACAAATGCAATACAAAGTAGCTTTGTTGTTGTCGTCTAACATTTCAGGCACATTGAATGAAACAATAAAACAGTACAAATTGTTTGTAATTACTACAAATAATCGTTTATTCAGTCTGTCCATATCCTCAAAACGCGAAGAATATTTACAAAAATTACTCTAGCAGTAATAAGTGACACAGTTGAGCTAACGAAATTAAAATTAATACACCCTATTTTATACAGTAAAGTAATGGAATTATGCACTCCATTTAAAATGCGATAATGTTTTCAAAGATACCGAGATTAGATATTCTAAATATTATTTCTAGAAACTGAGCAAATGTCTGGTGAATAAATATTTAAAACGCGTAAAAAAACAACAAAGAGTAGAGCCGAGATAAAACGATGATATGCGAGTATTTGTTCACTGTTTCTTCTCCTTGACGTTCCAGTAGTAGAGAGTCTGCCCTGCGATGATGGCGTTGACAGTGGTTGCGCAGACGTAGGTGAGTATGATGATCTGATCCCCGGTCTCCTGGATGGAGGTGAAGATGCGAGCAGTGGAGCCGAAGAAGAGCATGAACACTGTCACAGCCGACAGCTGACCGGTGCTGCCGTTGCTGTAGTTCGCCCAGGCCTGGATGCACTGCAACACAAGTCAACATGCATAGTTGAATCACAGATAGATGTGATGCGAGTGCAACAGCATGGACACTGTCACAGCCGACAGCTGACCGGTGCTGCCGTTGCTGTAGTTCGCCCAGGCCTGGATGCACTGCAACACAAGTCAACATGCATAGTTGAATCACAGATAGATGTGATGCGAGTGCAACAGCATGGACACTGTCACAGCCGACAGCTGACCGGTGCTGCCGTTGCTGTAGTTCGCCCAGGCCTGGATGCACTGCAACACAAGTCAACATGCATAGTTGAATCACAGATAGATGTGATGCGAGTGCAACAGCATGGACACTGTCACAGCCGACAGCTGACCGGTGCTGCCGTTGCTGTAGTTCGCCCAGGCCTGGATGCACTGCAACACAAGTCAACATGCATAGTTGAATCACAGATAGATGTGATGCGAGTGCAACAGCATGGACACTGTCACAGCCGACAGCTGACCGGTGCTGCCGTTGCTGTAGTTCGCCCAGGCCTGGATGCACTGCAACACAAGTCAACATGCATAGTTGAATCACAGATAGATGTGATGGGAGTGCAACAGCATGGACACTGTCACAGCCGACAGCTGACCGGTGCTGCAGTTGCTGTAGTTCGCCCAGGCCTGGATGCACTGCAACACAAGTCAACATGCATAGTTGAATCACAGATAGATGTGATGCGAGTGCAACAGCATGGACACTGTCACAGCCGACAGCTGACCGGTGCTGCCGTTGCTGTAGTTCGCCCAGGCCTGGATGCACTGCAACACAAGTCAACATGCATAGTTGAATCACAGATAGATGTGATGCGAGTGGAACAGCATGAACACTGTCACAGCCGACAGCTGACCGGTGCTGCCGTTGCTGTAGTTCGCCCAGGCCTGGATGCACTGCAACACAAGTCAACATGCATAGTTGAATCACAGATAGATGTGATGCGAGTGGAACAGCATGAACACTGTCACAGCCGACAGCTGACCGGTGCTGCCGTTGCTGTAGTTCGCCCAGGCCTGGATGCACTGCAACACAAGTCAACATGCATAGTTGAATCACAGATAGATGTGATGCGAGTGCAACAGCATGGACACTGTCACAGCCGACAGCTGACCGGTGCTGCCGTTGCTGTAGTTCGCCCAGGCCTGGATGCACTGCAACACAAGTCAACATGCATAGTTGAATCACAGATAGATGTGATGCGAGTGCAACAGCATGGACACTGTCACAGCCGACAGCTGACCGGTGCTGCCGTTGCTGTAGTTCGCCCAGGCCTGGATGCACTGCAACACAAGTCAACATGCATAGTTGAATCACAGATAGATGTGATGCGAGTGCAACAGCATGGACACTGTCACAGCCGACAGCTGACCGGTGCTGCCGTTGCTGTAGTTCGCCCAGGCCTGGATGCACTGCAACACAAGTCAACATGCATAGTTGAATCACAGATAGATGTGATGCGAGTGCAACAGCATGGACACTGTCACAGCCGACAGCTGACCGGTGCTGCCGTTGCTGTAGTTCGCCCAGGCCTGGATGCACTGCAACACAAGTCAACATGCATAGTTGAATCACAGATAGATGTGATGCGAGTGCAACAGCATGGACACTGTCACAGCCGACAGCTGACCGGTGCTGCCGTTGCTGTAGTTCGCCCAGGCCTGGATGCACTGCAACACAAGTCAACATGCATAGTTGAATCACAGATAGATGTGATGCGAGTGGAACAGCATGAACACTGTCACAGCCGACAGCTGACCGGTGCTGCCGTTGCTGTAGTTCGCCCAGGCCTGGATGCACTGCAACACAAGTCAACATGCATAGTTGAATCACAGATAGATGTGATGCGAGTGCAACAGCATGGACACTGTCACAGCCGACAGCTGACCGGTGCTGCCGTTGCTGTAGTTCGCCCAGGCCTGGATGCACTGCAACACAAGTCAACATGCATAGTTGAATCACAGATAGATGTGATGCGAGTGCAACAGCATGAACACTGTCACAGCCGACAGCTGACCGGTGCTGCCGTTGCTGTAGTTCGCCCAGGCCTGGATGCACTGCAACACAAGTCAACATGCATAGTTGAATCACAGATAGATGTGATGCGAGTGGAACAGCATGAACACTGTCACAGCCGACAGCTGACCGGTGCTGCCGTTGCTGTAGTTCGCCCAGGCCTGGATGCACTGCAACACAAGTTGAATCAGTCACAGATAGACCAAGAAAGCCCAACCAATTGACCGGAGACGTAGGCCATAACACATATTCTTGCCTTAGGTTGACGCACAAAAAAGTATAGACTTCAGATATCACTGAGAAAAAATTTTACACAATCACTCCATTTTCTTTTCCTGAATGTCACTCAAAGTTATAAAATCTAGAAACAGCATGTTAAATTATATAATTAAAATTTTAAAATATTAAAATATTAATGTTCAAAATTTCGATCAGAGTTAAGATCAAGCTTAATTTTACTGTGTGAAAAGCACTCAAGGAGGAAAGTATGTGTAGAGTCGCAAGGTTGGTTTCGTTACACACTTTTTGAGCTTATCGAGTCATTTTGAGTAGCAATCAAATTTAGCTTCACCAAAAAACAAAATAAAATATTTCAGAAAGGCTGCATGTGATATTTTTGGAATGAAACTTTAAGGATCCATCCAGCTATAATAAAAATCCAGCTAAATCCAGCTCATCTTCCGTCAGAAGACCGTTAATAACTTAAATTTGATGTAATCGACACGGTGGAGGTGCCGTGTCAAGATTTGCGCTCCAATAACTCGTATTTCTCGGGCCAACGGATTTCTCGTGAAACCAGCCTTCAAACTGCACGCATATTGTCCAGATATTCTTCTCGAACAAGTAATAAGCCAGAGCCGATTTATGATTTATGTAGCGGTTTGTTCATCGACTGGACTTATTTCATTTCAGACCAGATCTAACAACTTAATTGACACGATCGACGGCGAAGAATGATGACTTGTTAGAGAAGGAAAAAAACAACCCGGAACGCTGCAATTCGGTAAAAACAAATTACAATCAAGAATACAAAGTGTTTTTGCCTTGAGAATATTGCTAATTGGAAAGAGGAACACGATTTTAGACGTTTAATTGTCTTTACGTTACCCTAGACCAGTTTCAATGAATGAACCAAATAACGGTAAAACCTTCTCAGGTAAATATCTGTCTTAATTTGAACTCTCCCAAACGTCTTATTGTATGGTCCATGGAGCACTGTACAAGGGTAGGTCGACCACCCACGCCCCGGGTTCCACTCTGTTGCCATTTCTCCCAATACATCACTCAATCTCGTCTCCTTTGAACAATCAGAAAGAACTTTATTGAAAAACACTGACAATTCACTTGATCTATCTCAAAGTTTGTCACGAAGTGGCATTTGTTTCGTCAAAACACATAATACGAATCAACACTCAAACCATTAGCCTTTGTATAAGATAAGATTATTTGAAACTTGTTTGAATATTTTGTGTAGTTCATTTTTCAACAATGAAAATTACTTTGTATTGTTGTTCCGGCAACAATGAAGTCACTAAAATGTGAAGAATAGTTGCGTATCCATGGCAACAACAAAAGTTATATTTTGTCCGAACTCCGAATCTTGTTTATACTTTTGATTTTAATTCTAAATACCAATCAATACTTGATCAATACTATATAAAACGTTTCTGACTGATCACTAATACAAATTGCAAATAAAAAAGTTTGTTTTCCTGTAGATACATCATTTAAATCCCGACATTTCATGACATATTTCAATGAAAGCCCAGGTCAACAATCTCGGCCACATCCGGCAACACTGTCAGGTGGAAATAAGATGGCTACCGGTGTTTATTAACATCCACAGCATCGCCAAGGAGCCCGTGTGTTCTCCGAATATGCATAATAATCTGTAGATCACATCTTGTCCGGCCCCGCCAGACACCTGCGACCCACCACCATTCAATTTGTCTCCGAACTATTTAAAAATGTTAATTTATTCGAGATGAGACCACGCCGTGGGTTTTATACACACCGTAGCTACCAAATGTAAGACGTTTATAGCTGCTGTCAGAGTCGTATGGGTTCTTTATTGAACTGCTTGACTCATTATAGTCCGGGATGGAATTCATGTTGTCTTACTCATTATCAAAATTCATACATGGAGAGACGTGATGCAAAACCCTGTTAGGATCCACTAAGACATTTGTCACCAGTGTGACTTAATCGTTACTTCTGTACCTCAGACGTAGAAGGGCGGAAGTCCATTTCAATGATTCTAGCCGTGAGCTCAAACCAGTAATTCTGCCTTCATCCAATCATTTTGTACCTGTGTAAGAGAATAGGTACTTAATTAGAACTGTATTGCAATGCATATATAGAGCTTGGATTAGATCATTACGAAACGAAAAAGAGAGAAAATGTACTTCCGGCTTTCTACTTCTGAGGACTTATATACGTACCTACACAATATTATTTTATATACCGGTAATGCGGTGGATTCGATATTACAAAAGATATAGCACATAATAATATTCAAAATGTGTTTGTAGCAAGAAAACAGTAATTTTGAAGTTGAAATTTGCAATATAAGAACATCAAAATACTTGTGGTAATATCATGTCATATCAATAGCTATCGTTCTATCTTCTATGAAATGTCCTACTCCTGAAATATAAGAGTTGAGTTGGACTAAAAAGCAGTGCGAAGAATCTCTCTCAACAATCACGCACATATCAGGAATCCCACATCATTTCACATGTTTCCCGAGGTCCTTCTTTCGATTCCCGCCGCTCGTGACTGGCCCCGGCCCGGATTATGTACCTAACTACAACGAAAACATTTCGGTGAAATCCAAGGTGGTTGAATAGAGGGTGAAATCTATTCTGTTCAGAATCAGATCCATGTTATCAAACGGCAGTGAAATTTTTCGTTTTAGTTATAGAAGGAGGTGGCAATTACTGAAAAGATGCCTCATTATCACATCCCTTCCCCTTTCTTTCCCTTTCTTCATCACTTATCAAAAATAATATACCTATATACATTGCAATAGCGAGTATGAAAATTTGACGGTTAAAAATAATTCCGTTCATTATTTTTTATCTAGAAATATAATTACTAATTTTAAAATGGATATTTATGAAGGATAATAATGGCAAAATAATTGAAAATAATGGCATATATTAGGTATTCTTGCAATTTACTGGTTGGTTAACTAAATAAATGCAACTCCTAATTCCCAACTACACAATCACATTCATTTCACGCATGATAATCAGTAATAAAAATATAAATTATAAGCCCCTGCAATTCGCACACTCAACTCTCCACCGGCAGTTTTCCGCTTGCACTCTTCGCGCGCCTCGACTGCTCGCATGTGGGAGCGAACTTCACACCTCTGCCGATAAGCACGGCCTCCTGAGACTCCGCCGATGATAGCGCGATGCGAGGGGGAGGGGGATGTTTTGTCTTCACCCTCGTAATGCGGAGATAACGCGAGATGGGGTGTAGGTCCCCGGAGACTGGCCGTATACATGCAGAGGATTACATGACATAGGATGCCCTGCCGCTCAGTTGCCAGTCTTTAGATGAGGTCGAAATGAGACGCACTGAACACTGATAATATGTTTTTAATACTGGGGCTTAGAGGACTCGATATGATATTCACACATGTACAGCGATATTTTTGAAAAATTATCGTCCAAATTTACCTCCTAGTACCCATCACACATCACACATGTACCACATATGTACATGTACCACATGTACCATTTGTACCACATGTACCACACATCTTTCTGAAAAGTGAGAAGGCGCGTAGGAACTACTTTCAAAATGGGGGGAGACCGTGACACCTGTAGGGGGGAGGAGGTTTCGTTGGGGCGAAGAACCGCAGGACGTTTTTTTAGAATTTAAAAAATTTAAAGTGATTCTTGAAGAAGCTGCTCAAATTACAACAAACAACCCCCCCTCCCCAGTAGTTGCCCCGCAGGGCGTTTTTATTTAAATTTGTAAAATTGATTCTGTGACGCCAAACTTCATTATTCATAATGAATGGTGGGACTGCTCGAGTGGGTGGGGGGATAATCACCCCCTCCTCCCCCCTTCCTATGCGCTGCAGGCCATAATGATATTATACCTAATACTATACCGCGCAGCACCTAATGCACAATAAAGCGGAGACGAGTTGCTGTAATTTAATTGAACACATTTAAAATTACGCAAATAGCTCTGCTTTCAAAAAAAGCACGTCAGCTAAATTATCCTGACTGTTTCAAAAATATCTGAAATATATATAAACTTTCCTTAAATTTCATATTCCGTAATTTAGTAAAAGAAGAGCTAATTTGATAAATTTAAATGTGGTATTACTCTGCCTACACTGCCATGGTTTTGATTAGGAATAGGAGCATGAGCTCTTCCACTTGTCGGTATGACAGGGTAATACTGCTGCAACCACGAAGTATGTACATAGAAATCAGTGCATTGCCCCTCACAACCCCTAACTACATCATTAATCTGCCTGCGATACGTCACGCGGTGTGACGTCACCTCGGACACAAATGAGGTGTGAAAGATAGCGCGAGGGAGGCTGGATGATGGACCGAGGTAAGAATCACGCATGATTACGCGCGAATCGTCCCATTTGTTTCACTCGCAACGTGGGAGATTCTCAGTGGAAGTCATTTAGTAGCTTTAGTCACCATTAGTATAGGTATAGTAAATTTAATTTTAGTACAAAATACAAAAATTTACAAAAATAATTACAAATAAAAAATCTCGATTTTTCCGAAAGTAAATTATCGTACTTTATTCAATATTTAGTGGATATGTTATGTGTAATTGAGATATAGAGTAACTGCAACATGACGTCACAGTTGACCAAAATCTAACTGGGGAGCACTGGGATCATGTTACTTTTGTCAACAGTCGATCGACAACTCTTATGGGAGAATAACATTGACACGTCATAGTCGATCGATATCAAAGTTGAGTCAATGCTAATCTCCCATAAGAGTTGTCGATCGTTTGTCCAGCAAAGTTATACGATCGCAGTGCAGATGCTCTCAGTAAATAAGTAGCGTTGTCTTTCTTGATTTTTTCCTTATTTTTATGACCATTTCTGTCTTTCTTTTTAATATCTTTCTTTCACAACTACTTTGACAAATTGCATCTCACAAGAAAATAAACAAGTTGAGGTCTGTTACCTAGCAACCAGGGTGACGCAACTGCCCACCAAGCCATCGTCATTTCCAATAGTTCGTCGAGAAAAACAGGAAAATTCAGTTACTCCTTTACTAAAATACCCGTGCACATACGATTTCAAACCATGTTTTGAAGATGTGTTTGCACGATTTGTTGTATTTAATAAATAGGAAATTATCGACCCTTTCGAATTACATTTTTAACAGAATTTTCATTGAGATATCCAAGTTTGCTCGCACTCAATTATAACCAATTAGTGGCTTAAGTAATAATACGTGACGTGGCATCAGTACAGCGAGATGCATACATATCTATCGGCATAGAATACCCGCTTGAATATAGAGGTATACTTTAGAAAATAATTGCAATCTTACAGCTTCGCAGAATCGGATCTAAAAATATGAAAATTCTAAGAGCACGGAAATCCCGTGTTTTGTGTTTTCACCGACGCTCATCGGTAAAACAAGACGCGTCATTAGCAAGCGTCGCGGCGCTGCCTAATGGCGTCGTTGGCGTCGTCTCCACGCACAGCGCCGGATTCATTAATTGGAAACTTGGAAGGAAGAAGGAAGGAAGTCATACGTTGAGAGAGACCGTGGGAGGGGGGAGGTCTTGTTTCATAGAATGGAAGGGAGGATTTCTTGCTACTGATTAAAATCAGACTTTATCAACATCGCGCCGCGGAGCTGACGTACTCCTGGTTCAACCTCCGGATGGGACAATGACGATAATTATTCAGCCTGAGAATATTTCATAGGAGGGTATCCCCCCCTTCCCCACCCACTACCTCGTGACCTTTCATTGCTTCATACTCTCAAGTAATATCACAAAACAGAAGAACAAATTACGAGAAAAAAAGTATCTGAGTGTATCGAAGGAAATGCGTAAAACTATAATAAATATGCTCCTGCCACTGCCACCAAATTATGTTGATTTAGCATCACGTCAATCCGTAATAAATTTATTGTACCATCTATAAAACTGTGGCTCTCATTAATAAACACCAATAAGTGTGTGCGGCAAGAATGCCATATGCCAGGACCGCTCAACAATGCTACGAATATGCGTGCTACGCTTTGTACCTCTGACCGGATATAGTTCCAGTAATTAACTAAACAAGGTCTAAGTATATAATTGTAACCTCTAACCGGCACAAATGAGGCAACACTAAGTCAGGCTATATAAGTCAGCCTGTACAGAAGTGTTAAAACATTATCATAACTGGCACGCTAATCGCGTCAGATACAAGCGCGGTCCCTTTGTGTTTGCATTCGGCCCCCCGGGCCCCAAAATTGGTCCGGAGTGATCCCCTTGTCACGCACATTCCCAAAGCAGATTAAATATATTCGTAACACAAAATAGCTCGATTGATTTTGACATGAACAAGTCATTATGTCCACCGAGATTGCTACCTGATTGATTTTAAAACGGTTCCCAGGAGACTTTTGGGCTAACCGATTATTGAGAGTGACGTATAATAATTTATGCAGCTCTCAAAATTAAAATATATTTTAATTGTGTGTTTCCTGTTATTAAAAATATCTAGTGAGGGGATTTTGTGTGGGACCTGGTGGGGAATTCGGTTTCTATGCTTTTCATTTCATTTATATAATTGGATTTAGTGCAGTTGTGTAATATCACATTTATTCTGGCCAAAACTTTCGTAATTAACTGTGACTATTTAATATAATAAGATCGCATTAAAATAATACCAGGCGAAACTACGTAATAACAGTGGCAAATTCTAGGATGTAACACCCGAAAAAATACGTCTGCCCGTGAAACTAGGTTCTAACATCACGATTAGAGAGAAAAAACTTGCGGGTCTGTCGAATTAATTGATACATACGATACTTATTTAGCAACAAGATATCATAATTGCCAAAATTATTTTAATTGAACAAAAAACGAAGTCTATATAAAGCATAAGGTGTTAGATATCGTATATCAAGACGTCACACTTTCAAATGTTTTCAATAAAAAAATCCAGCTTTACAGATGTTCTCAGTGTGAATGCTTTCCATTTCAATCTTAACACTTTTCCAATTAGCTTGTAACGAAGGTGCAAACTGCAGCTGACATCGTATAACAAGATAAACAAATAAGATGGTTATCATTTTAACATCGTTATTAGCGAGGGCGAAAAAGCTCACCTCACCATACAAAGATACTAATATATTATGAAAAAAGTAAATTAGTAAAGTAGATTTATGTGAAAGGTGTATAGGTTTAGAAGATTCTCCTCGCCACACGTCCCTTGAGGTGACTCAAGACATAACAAACGACTTATGTAATTACTTTGTTTTAATAGTTCCGCCATAAATCTTCCCCCGCCTACAGGATATTCTGTAACAGTGGAAAATCACACCTGAAAGTGCACGTCTGTAATGTCAGCCGCAGTTTGTGAGCAGTAAAATAGTAGGACTCGAACATTTGCTGCACCGTAGACTGACATATCCTGAGTGGAGTGCATCGCATAAGTGCATCATGCATGCACTTGTGCGTCCCACGGATGCACAACAGGAATGTGCAATTTAGATGAGATGCAGCGAACTGTGGATCTTATGACGGGAATATGGCAAACTAAAATATTAAAATAAATAATAATCTTTACTTCTTTCCAAATATAAAGCTGCACAATGGGTAAGGAGGTATCCTACCAGAATTCAAGAGCCTAATTACTACGAAACCGGCTGTTAGGGCCTGGCCCTGACGTTTCTTCTTTATCGTCATCTTACTAAAAACTAAAATTGCTAAAATTCAAACAAAAAACTAAGTTAACCTCGGGGTCAGTTTTTCAATACTCTGCTAAATTTTAAGCAGTTGATTCTAAATTAACATGGCAACAACCACTGACAAAACTGACCCTAAACTAAAATAAACTGTAAAATAAATAAATATTAATATTCAACTAAACTATAAAATATCATTATAGGTATCAGAGATGAATTGAAAATTGTATATTTTTGAAATATGTTCTGGATTTCCACTAGATCATCCAGCACAGTTTGTTTCGCCTGTCGAAGTATTTATATTGGAAAAGGCGTTACTATGCGTCTGAGAAACAAAACTAACGACGTGTTAAATTACAAATATGAAAAGTTGGGATTGAAATGCTTGAGGCTGGCTGCTTCACGGCGCGTTACATAAATCAGACATTACCTCCATGTTATTACAACAACAACCAAACACACTCAGATAACGAGCAATTGAGGCACTGGTCATGCGGACGATTTGTAATATTTCACATTTCCTCATTTTCATCGCGAACCTCACGCTCCAACCGATCAGAATTTCCCATACGAGAAAATAAAGTAGCGTCAAATTAAATCGGCGCGTGGGTTTAGATAACTACCGCATTCTTCTGACACATTGATTCTAATCAACTTAAATCGCAACCCGCAGAGCCATGAAATCACACGAAATACCAAACTAGAACTCATAAATTTTTTCAACTCCAAAAAAAGCGAAATATATCATTCTCACATTTCCAACCGTCAGACTAGGTGTTACAAAGTGCAGCTAATTTCCCCCCGCCACATGATGGTCAGAATGAGGTATATTTATTGTCTCCCCCCGTAGTGCGACTAATGCCCGTGCTACCGTGCGCGTATTGTCTCACGAGGACGCCGATTATCGGGCGATCACGACGTCGGCGGGGTGACGGCGACTAATCGCTCTCGCAGGAATGCTCGTAACAAGGTGGATTACGTCACGGTGCGGCCGGGAGGTGCGCGAACATTAGTTATTGCAGCGACAAGTCATCTAGATAGAGCCCGATGGAAGAAGTGTTCGCAAAGGTGAAGTGATCGTGTGGAAGAAGATATCATGAAGGGAAAGAGGAATGATTCGTTGATCTTTCAAGTGCAAGTGCAACGACAAGTGTTTTTAACATTTGTAAATCAGGTGGGTGGTGGAATTCAAAAATTAATAATGTGGATATTCCACAATATATCTACAATTCAAATTGGGAAACAATTGGTCAATTTTTCTAGTTTGATATATAGCAGAAAAAAATCTAAATCTTATCAATTCTTGGTTTAGCATCTGTTCTATTTTGTCAACCGAAATTGGACAATTTGCTAATCTGCTTAGGACGATGGTTATGAAAAAAGCAAAATGATAACCTCAACACAAACCATGCAAGTGACACACACACAAACAAGATTTCAATTCGGAAAATTTGACGCTTGAAGATTTGTGTTGCCCAACTTGCCGAACATTTCTTATTTTTCACGAATAAGCAAACTCATGTGTTTTTCATCTGAATCAAGGGATGCTGTGGGAAAATACCCTAACTACTACCCTCGAATCTGTGATATCTTGTGTATCCCATGTAGAACTACCAACTAGGTTATCTATTCCGTTGTATAGAGAAGAATATCTTGTGTCTGGATGTCTTGTGCAGTAGGGAACGCATAACTTCATGAAAAATACGTCTAGGAAGCGATCGTGTTTTAGTTGAATGAAAAGATTAAAAATATGGCCGTTTTCTGTATTGTTGAGTTAATATTGTAAATTTGTAATGTTTAATGCAAGAGGTGCACAATGGAGGTGTTTAATGCAATGACTGCTCTATGAACAAAGCTCTCCATCACCTGTGCAAATTATCCTCCGATCGGCTCCTTTGAGCTCGATGCAAACACGCCATCTTGATGTAATGAGACGCCTATTAAGAGGCACGCACGACAGGAATCAGCAAATCCAAGCCCCGAACACACTGTTTACCTGAAGACACATATTCCTCCGCACAAGTAGAGCGAGCAAGTTGCCTCCAGGAGCGGTGGAGGTGGAGGTGCCGGGTCGCAAGCTTACGTTCATCAATGATTCAATTATAATACGCAATGATGCAATGCATCTTGAGCGACTAAGGGTTTTTGTATTAATTAATTATTACAAAATTAATTTGAAGTTTTTATTGTGAACCATGTATTACTATAAGTAAATTGCATGTTAGAAAATTAGAAAATTAACTATAAATATCCCTGATTGAAGAATGATTTGGGAAATGAGGACCCATTTTACAAATTGTATACCTACGTCAATTAAATAATTTTTTAACATAGTTTTTATTAATTTCACAAATTATTTAAATTTTCGTTTGAAGACACGAAAACATTGATAATATTCAAAATAATCACTGAAAAAGTCGTTCTTAAACCATATTATTTAAAAATCAATCCTCTTAGTTTTGTATAATTTCACCCTTGCTGGAGCTGTATTTTTTCCCGTCTCGTAAATGACAGGTTGTGTGAGGGGCGAGGGCAGATCGCATTAAAACCCCATCTCTCCATGACATGAGCTCCTCCGGTCAACACGCCAGTTCCTAATCACCGGCAAATTGATTTAAACAACTGGCTGCGACTTTTTGCCACCGGCTCTGCGGCCTGCGTCTAATAGTCGGTACATAACGACGCTACCTACCCCCTTTGTCAGTCGATTCACAGAAACAGGAATACAAAATAACCGGACGTCACTTTGAGGTTTTATTAATCATGTTTCAACGAATGTTGTTTAAAATCGATTACGAATTTCTAGAGATGGATCCACAAAAAATATATAAATTATATAATGTCAACTGCGATTCAGATCAATTACATAGAATGAATCAGAAACGTCAATTTCTAGTCACGCCAATGATAACGTATAGGTATTACAAAAACTAATTTTCTCCGAAACTAAACTTACACTAATTCTGAACTTGGCAGGATTATAGCACTAAATCAGCACTAAAACATGACAACATTTCAGAATTAGTGCTGACTTTGGGGGTGGGGGGGGGGGGGGGACAGGTTCAGGGATGAATAAAAATTGAATTTTATTCGATAATCTGTAGGAGGATAAAATACATTTGCAGCCTAAAAAAACAATCGACTAATTATTTACCATCAGTTTACAAAGGTTTATGTTAATTTTTTGATGACACACTGGACATTTCTGTTCTCTTATCTTTTTGACAACACCTGTACTATAGCTTAGTACTAGACTCCCCTGCATCCATTAGAAGTATTACCAAAAAAGTATTCCGTTGTGTTGTCATCTTGGATGCATCGGTGTTTGTCGAAGGAGATTAGTCTTCTTTTTCGAAACCGATATCTTCCCCGTCATCCAGAACAACCAGCCTCTTCTTTGAGGTAGAAGTAGACTTACGACAAGTTGCAGTCTACCCAGGAATACTCGTACTCAGCACGCCATTTGAAAGACATTCTAATTTTTCCTCAAATCTATCTTCAAGTAGATCATTTCTGAAATTGCCTCCTCCACGACATGTCTGAGTTTTGCCCCCACCTCTCATTACCTTGCTGCGAGTCATTACACCGGGTAATTCGGGGGTCACATGGTTAGCATTCCCATGGAGGGTGACCCCCGACCCGACGTAGTGGGTGACGTGGGACCGAGGAGCTGCCAAGCACCATGACGGCGATGACATTTGCTCAGGAAAATTACAGGGATTATCCGGCCATGAGAAGAGGCTATGTGAACTTGCGGTGTATTGGTCCAGGAAGTCAGGACATACTGGCGAGACACTCAATTATTTCATTCACATGCGATCGACAAGAGACAATTTAGGTTTGATGAAATCTCGATTGATTTAATAATGAGCAAAAACAAAAACATTATAAAATTCGTGAAATCAATTCGCCCACTGCCGCCATTACTACACTTAAAATGCAAACAAATCAAAAATAAAATAATCGAAATGATTTAAAAACAAAAGAAATAAAGAGAGATTGGCGCATTGCGTTAAAACTTTTTAACGCAATGCGCCAAGCTTTCACAAGAAGAAAGAACTAGAAGAATAACACAACAGAAGTTCGTGACATGGTGCTATAAGTAGTGGTATAGTGGTATAGGTCCGTTATAGGTGATAGTAGAGTGATAATCTCGTTGAAATTTATATGAATCCTATTTGACAAATATTTCAAAACAAGTATAAAATGGTGTAAAAATGGTTCTTGACGGATTGTCTGAAAATTGTAAACAAACTATAAAATGTTGGTCCCAATGAATGACCATGCAAAATTTGAAGTTGATTGGTCAAACGGTTTCATTTTAAATTTTCAACTATAATCAGATGATTTTGTTAAAATTTTGGTCCTAGATGATGCATGATACCTACCTACCTATGTGCAAAATTTCAGCTCTTTCGGAGTTAAAAAAAAATCCGTGCCAAAAGCGTCGAAGGGAGTCGCTCGACCAATCAATCAACATTCAATCGAACATAGTTTTAGAATCATGAAGCCAACATTACCTCGATTTAATTCTGAAATAAATGATCCCCACGGGACAGAAACAAAGCGACTTGATCACTGTAACTTGCTCGTGGCTCCGCCCCCAGATCACAATGATTCAGAGGATGTGGTCTTACTGCCACATTAGTATCATTATTTTCAAATTACCAATCATCATTACGAAATAAGAGAATATCATTGAATCCATTTGCACGGTTATTTAATGGTTCCACACAGCGTAATGCATACTCTTGACTTGAGACAGTTTCACGCAAAGTGACTGGAAAATTGCAAAATAAGCGCATATTTGATGTGAAATAAAGACATCACGAGGAGCCGAAATAAATGGTCTTAAAAATCTAAAAACGCAAACTTACATTCCATGAACGTTATAAAATTAAGCCAATTTATATTTTACCAGAAGTGTATCTAATTTCTCATTAACACGGTATATTTGAAAATAAACGGCTATTTTAAATTTCTTTGACACGCTATAAAAGTGTAAAAACATACTAGGAAATTAGTATCGAAACTGAAATTAACGGCATTTGAGCGCCTTTGACAAAAACTCGCCGTGTTCGAAATGTTTCGAGTGATCGAAGAGTTTCGGCAGTAGGTATCACGAGTACGACCCGATACCTGGCGGTGGGGGATCACTTAATCGGCACCTGTTACACCCGCCAGCGCTCGTAGGGACGGGGAATTGAATTAAATTAGGTGTTGTAGCGCCTTGTAATCCAGCGCCGTGCACGCGAACACGAGGTCACGTGACGTTAACGACGCACGCAGCGCTGCCGGCTGTAGACGAGGCATTGCGCAGACAGCACTGGGGGGTGTGGGCACAGTAGCAGACGCCATCACCCAAGGGTGCACTTGGAGGAAATATGTTTTCTTGATTAATTGATTTCTCTTATTTTTAGAAAGTTTTCATATCATTTATCATAACTCTCAGAATAATTAACGAGAATTAATATTATTTTGTACATTTATTAATTACGTATACATAAACACCTAGCTGTAGGCATT
This sequence comes from Leuctra nigra, assembly GCA_934045905.1. Taxonomy (NCBI): domain Eukaryota; kingdom Metazoa; phylum Arthropoda; class Insecta; order Plecoptera; family Leuctridae; genus Leuctra; species Leuctra nigra. The sequence goes on along the minus strand of OW203761.1, from coordinate 21,415,621 downwards.
TAGAAAGTCGAAATTTTGAAATATTAATCATTTTTATGACGAAGAATCTGTATCTATGTCTTCATATTATTCTGCATGCAAAAAAATTGTGGTAAAGTTCATTTTGTTTCCGGCATTTCGATTCTTTTGTCACAAAGTTAGCCACTGCAGTCTTACATTCATCCTCATTGCTGTGTTTATCTCTTTGTTGTCTGACGTGTGGGTAATTGTAGCCAAAGTAAGTAGGTGAAAAACGCCAAAACGCACGGCGCAGAAAACCATCCTCTACCCAAACCACACATCCACTTCTTCCCCGAGCTGGAAGCAGCAGCGCAGCGGAAGCGCATTGTCCTCGGAAGAAAGAGTCGAACTTAATCGCGACTACATTAGTGGTCCAGTCCACGCGAATCCGCAACCACACAATGAAGAAGCTGCGGTCTTCGCAAGCCATGTGGCGGTGTTGCGTGTCGCAGATGCGCCCCAAAACAACTCACTACAGATCGTAATTTATAGCCCACATACACCGGCTTTTGATTAGTCGAGCCGCTCCTTTCAAATCACCTGGATAGCTATATTTACTTCATTCTGATTGAATTGCTAAAGAGCGCATGCGTGTTTTTTAATAGACGCATTATAAGATAAGTGGCGATTACATGCATTGTAAACATTAATTGGGATACACGTTTTTTCAGTGCAGTTTTAATTATTTTACAAGTAATTCAGTTCCTGATGAGAAACATAGTAACGTGTGATATTTGGCTAGACGTTAATTGTCTACTTAATTACTAACTAGATCACGAAAGACATAAATGTGATCTCTAAGAATACATCAAAATTTCACCTTGTAAGATGTATTATTAAAATATGATGAACCTGGGATGATTGTCTCGAATTACTAATGACTAATTATAGTGTCCTCTTTCGTATTTTTGGCAACTGAGATTTTTTGCCCGACTGCGAAATTAAGAAATCCGAAGGTAATAATTTAGCCTTTTTGTGTGAAATCTAATCCACTTTAACCCTGGCGTGTCATTGTATAGTGACACTGTTAATCGGAATGAAAGCATATTAAACATGAGTCTACGTGTGAGTAAGAAGGATGACTGGACAGTTGCGAGAGGCTGCGTCATTAACGTGCCGCCAATCTTTCAGTATCACAACTGTTTCCACAGAAACCAAGTCGCTCAAGTATAGTAATTATAACCAGAGACCCGAGGATATGTCATTTCAATTGAAAGGTACACAAAAGACGAATTACAACCGTACACGTTATTAGATAAGAAGATTACGGATCCGAAAAGTCGCCGAAGAGACGAAAGGAACAAAAAAATGGACCACAAGAGTTCGTTCCTTGATGTGGAACAAGGTCAATTCAGTTCCACACGAATCGAGAGATTACTTTCCAGTAGGAAAAAATGTGAAAGACATGATTACGAAACTGTACCTCCTAATTGGACTTTCAATACAATTTTTTGGAAAATCATAATTTAAATCGTAAACATGCAATATCTCTGAAAAACTGTGATTAGCCTGACACAACTGAACCGAATAACATATAATTAGTAAAGAAAGAAAAGAGTTAAGTTTTGCATCTCATAGTAAACATGTCCTATACTCCAAATCCAGTTCATTCTTTACTATAATTCTGTTTTAATTGGCTATCTGTTATTTTGATCAACAATGGAACGCTCACAACATCCCTAGATTCTAAATAGCTTCTTAGTACAACACGGCTCCTCCATCTGATGTCAACCGGCACCTCCAGTTCCACCAATCCTCAATACAATATTGTCTCAAACCAACCCGTTGTCGAGTGCAAAGATTTCCGGGTAGCTCAGTTGGTAGAGCTCTCGCCCGCAAGTGAGAGGTCCCGGGTTCGAGCCCCGGTTCGGTCGGAATTTTTTCACAACGCACATCCCTTCATCATACCATCCTGACTCCATGGAAGTCCCCACCAATGGACTGCCACCTTGACGCGGTGGTGGGGCTTAAGGGACCGGCTCGCATAGCGAGTTAGTTCCAACCAAGTGCAGTCCAGGGTCGGCCTAGTCCCATGCCCTCCCTTGAATTTGCGGTCCCATCGGGCCGGCCTTCCCCCTCGAGATGGTGATCCCCCTGAAATCGAGTCCCACCTGCCCGAAGCCTCCCCCTCCCCCCCCCCCGGTCCGTCCCCATTCCGGCCTGGCCTTCCCACCAGTGCTGGACTCCCCCGGATCGGGCTAGTTAGGTCGACCCCCTCCCCATGCCCTCCACTTATTTTCAACAAAGTTAAAATATCAAAATTAATGTGCGCAATATAACCTCGTCGTTGACGCGCCGTTAAACCCTAATAATCTAATCTAATCTAATCCATGGAAGTTTTCCACAGAAACCTATACATTCTCATTTTCATAACATAGTCAACGTAGTATTTCCCGTTCTATATGAGTATGATTGAGTGGAGCAAAGCACTGGGACGGATCTGGTTCGTACCTTGCCGATGACGATGATGGGGACGTTGAAGACCTGCATGGACCACAACACGTTGACGGGCGTCAACCCGCCGACCAGCGCGTAGAGGATGGCGACGTAGGCGACGACGAAGGCGATCGCCTTCTCTCTGGACGAGTTGTAGTTGAAGACGAGGGCGGCGATGGCGGCGGTCTGGAGGGTCAGGAACAACCCTTCACCCCACGCGCTGCAACAATACAAGTCGGCACGAGTTCAAAACGATGTGTTGTTTTGGACGCATGAGAGAAAAACTGTACCTAATTATAATAAAACCTTCACTTGAAATACACCCTACAAAAACTGTAAATTTACTTGAAAAAAATACAAAATATTATTTTCTTTCACCACGAAGACTTTTGGCAGCGTTGAGGAAGAAACACAGAGTTGGAAGGCATAGAGGAAGATTGATACAAAATTAAGGATAGTATCAGGAGGAGAGGTTTTGGGATGGAGTAGATTTGGAAGAAGGGGGGAAGATGAAGAGAAAGGGAGAGAAGGAAGACAGAGATTAGTTTTTAGTTATTTTAACATAAAATTTGATACAAAAAATAATGGAAATAATGGAAAAATAATGTATTAATCTCCAAAATGAAAAAAGCCCAAATGTTTGCTGGGAAAAGTATAATGGTTCATAATTTTACAGTAAATACTGTTTTGAAGACTTTTGAGAAGTATACTTTGAGTTTAATTTAGGAAATAGATTGAAGTAATCTGCATTACAGATTCATTTTGTTGATTAATTTTCCGTAGAAGGAAGTAATTTCCCTCCATTTTCCATTTAATCCTCGTTAAGTTTCTAATAATCCCGCAGTGTTGCCATCGCGTGCGTGGGCGTCATGTATGCGAGTGAATGGCAACAATGTGTTCGCAATCACCGCACGTCGCGTGTAATGAGGGTTGCGTCTCAACGCGACAGGCGCGCTCTCAATTGAAACAATACTGTCATGCGTGGGGTTGAAGAGAGTGAAGGGTGGCGAAGTATAGGAATTATCCGTATTCTGGAGCTTGACACGCGACTCATTCTCTAAGGGTAGAGTGTCTTGGTTTGACACATATTTTGCTCGTATCAATTAAAATGTAAAATACAATTTGAGTTACATTTACTATTTATAGAGAACCTTCTCCTCGTGTTTACAAAACTTTTGATAGATTACGATTTGTAATAGGGACGTAACGTGGATCAACCGATCGAAAATCCACAAACATATTTATTTTTTAAAGTTGTATAATGAAGTTTTTGCCTTCAGAGAATGAACCTAGAAAAATCATTTCGGTTTTGGATTTTAACCTTTAAAAATAGCAGACGTTGGTATGGGTTTACATTTTTTCCTTATAGTATGTCCATAGGTCTACCCGAAAAAAAAGATTTTTGTTCAACTCTCGGATACACAAAAATTAGATCTTCATTTTAGCCTTAAAATGACACGATTTTATAAAACATATGACAATGGCTGTCATAATATAAAATAGGGGAGATAACTCAATTTATCTAGGAAACTATAAACTCGTTAAGTTTTTTTTTCAGGAATTGTGTATCCGGCATGTTTATCAATAAGTATAAACACAAAATTATAAAGATCTGAGAGCATGCATGAGAATTAAAGATCTCAAGAATTAGTCACAATTTTTAGAAACGCCATTCTGCATTCTGTAGACCATTGAACCTCCTACATCTCGGCTTTTATACTGAACGAAAAGCAAATCCAAGAAGAACGTACACGAAACTGCAGTGTGTAGTTGGGACTTTCATAATTAATTAAATTTGTAAACTAGGAATTTACTCTGCCACATGAAAACTTCCAAGACTAGAGTAAAACATTGCAAGACGTGTGTACAAAGACGTTGATGGCCGAGCCTAATTCTCAGCGTCTTCTGTAAGTTTGTTTCCCACCGGAAGGAAGGAACTTTCAAAGTTTTCACCCCCACCCATCCAACTCAATACACCCGCTATTCTCCGTCGTGTAGTAGCAAGAAGTTGCGAATGCTTAATTACAGTTACTTCTCCGACGCGTTAACGACGAGATTTACGCGCCGTTGAAACAAAACGTCGCGACGCTCGCGGTGACGTCACTCGCAAGACGTCGACACGTTCGTGACGTGCGGGTGCGTGCGTGACGCACGCCGTCACAGGGGTGAACAATCGTGATACAAATGTTTACTTATTTGTTTAGGTCGGAGACAATACATAATAAACTAATATTTTAAATTGTATACATACAATTCTGTGATCTGTGATATAGATATTTTTAATGATTCTTTTAGTGATTTTAAAGACTTGTTGACGGGGTTCTACAATGTTTTTATATAAAACCGATTTAGTTGTAATTTGTTTTCATTGTTTGTGATATGTTAATGTTTATGTCCTCATGTTTTTATTATATTGCACTTGAGGGACTTCGGCCCTGTTGACAATAAAGAATAAAGAATAATAATAATAATAATAATTTTTACTCTCATAGAACCACAAACAAATCAATTAAAATTCACACGTTCATAATAGGTATTTGGTATTTTTTGTTACGAAATTAACATTTGTTACTCTGTTTGGCCGATTTATCCATGAAAATGATTTCGCGATGGTTTTAGTAGGATTTAGTCTGCATTTTCGATGTGATAGTATCATAATCTGCCCGCCACTCAGTATGTCAATGCACATACAAATCCGCAATTCACGTCCAAGATAAGTCTCAAAGTTGGTCAAATTAATAATCATAAATTTATGAGATCGACATTTTAGAATATTAGATAGTCAATGTCATAGTCATCGAGCCTTGCACGAAATAATTAAATTTTTAAACAATCTCTAAAAAGATAAGTTACCAATTTATGCCAAGTGAAGGGAGCCAATGACAAACTAAATAACTTTTAAAACACCAATTAAAAGTTTTTACCATTTTAATAAAAGTGTCAAGTACCCAAAATTCAGTTCCTGCTTTTCAACGTCCTCTAAATAACAATTATCATCTCCACACAACGGCGAATAACAATGACACTTCGTCTTGAACCTAATAGTTCAAGCTCATTAGACGACGTAAGAGGTGTTGCAATTGTAACAGAGTGTTGAGAGAAAGAAAGCCATTGGGGCTGAATTATATATACACCATAAGCTGCGCCTCATTTACAAGATCATGCTTGTAAATTTCATACTAACGAGAAGATATTCTTAACAAGAAGATTAGAGAGGTTTTATAGTTACCTCTAAGGTTTTAGTTTAGACGTTTTAGAATATCAAAGGGTCTTACTATAGTTCTGATATCTGATAGTTCTGATTCATGTATGTGTTTCTAATAAAATCGATTGTTATTGATTTTGTCAACAGTAATTTATTTACACTTTCAAACTATCCAATATTCAAACAAAAACTGTTCACCTCGAAATGCTATCAATGAATCATGGTTGTGGAAAATTTGGGAATATTTAACGTCGTCTCACAGAATGCATAACGCATAGAACTAGGCTCATGCATCATGTGTAAGTTAGGTTATGTCCAGTAAATAACACTCACAATGACACCGTGTATCATTAGCTGTGAAGTATGCCTGCAGAGAGAGACAGAGCATGTGTGATGTGATGGGGAGAGAAAGAGAGCGAGCTGGACCACACAACATCAGACGCATTGAATTCGGCGGCTGCAGACAGCGGGACAAAACGTCGTCCAAGATTCATGTCGTATGATCGTACATCGTAGTGGCTGTGAGGTAGGAGATGCAAAATCTAAAAGTTATGATATATGATTGTGACTTTTGGAAACTTTTGAGTGGATTTATTCTCTAAAAGTGAGAATGGAATAAAGTCAGAGATCGCATGAATGAAGAAGCAACAAGTGTTATAAAAAACATGATATGAACTAGAATATTAGTAGAAATTAAAAATAAACATAGGTAGCTACTAAAAAAATCCAAATCTAAATAGGAACTTTATAAATTTATTTTATTTAAATTTTTGTAATTTTTGTTTAAATCCGTAATAAAGCTATTAGTTCAGACTACCTAGCAACTTTTTGATCAACTATTTGGTTCTAAGCACATAGAAAAAATATATATTTTATGTGTTTTCATGAAAATCTCCGAAATAAAATAATTAGTTCAACTTTTGGTAACTTTAGTAACTTTTGGTTCATCAACTTGGTTCAGCTCATGTGCAGTGTTTTTTGGTGAAGATAATGTGCTGCACTTGTGCCTAGAACCAAGATGATCAACCAAAAGCTGATGTGCTGAGGTTTAATTTGATTTTCCGATTGGGTTTGAAAGTTTGGATATGTCTAGAGAAAATTAGATCCGAAGAAGCAAAATGATTTATTTTATTAAGCGAGAAAATATGTACTTTTAGGAATAGGAATTGGAATAAAACTCGAATCTAGTTGATGCAAGGGCAAGGGGATGAGAACGAAACGGATTCCTCCTGGTAGTGAGTGATCGCCCCCTGCATGCCGATGCGACCCCACGTGACCCGGCTACAAGAACCGTGCCGCGGCGGGAAAACAAAACAATCGACTGTCGATATCCCACTCCACGTCGCCGGGAGATGAGACGGCAGAACGTGTAATTATTAGCGCCACCGGGAGGTGATGAGGCGCCACGGGTGGGCGGGGGGGACACCACCGCCGAGACAATTCCGTTGCAACAGCGTGGTTCACGAACACGACACGGGAGATTTCTCTCTTTTATGCGTTTTTAAAGTATTTTGAAATATTAAAATAATACTTTTGGGGAGGAGGAGGCAGGAAGGAATATTACAAAATATTGCAAAAATTAAAATCCTTTTGAAATGCCAAAATCGACATATTGATAGAAGTCCTGATTTTTAACCTCTTTATATTTTTTTCGTAGATGACCCACAATTTCCCAAATTTCCCCCATTGCCTGCAGGCCCATTTTTTATTCTCGTTGGAATTGCAATTTTAGGGAGCTAATTTATAACCAATTTTCTTGGACACTTTTGAAATAAAAAATAAAAAATAATCAGACATTTTATTCTTATTTTTTTTACGAAAAGAAACGTTTTTGTCTTGAAAAGTTTAAGAAATGTCCCCACCAGCCTTCCACCACGATTAATTCGCTGTGCAATTCGATCACATCTCGATTCTGCACGCAGTTTGCTCGGTAACGATTGCGCAATGCCAGAAAGAGCCGGAAATAGTCGCAGCACGGAGGGTCAAGCGAATGTGTGTATTTTGAAAGCGTTTCTAAAGCATGATTCGAGGGCGATTATCTGTCTTATTCTGTTGGACGGTTACGCATTGCATTATCATTGCGACTCGGAAAGTGGAACACGCAATACGGATTTCAAAATGACGTTCTCAAATAAACCCCAAGGATATTTTGTCGAGGCACTGTCAAGGAAAAGCTGCTATTAAAACAAAACGTTGTGAACAAGCATGTCTAAATCAACAGCAATCACCAAAGTGTTATTTTTAATTTATACGGTTTGGCCCTCACTCCTTGCCTGTTTGATTTCATTATTGATATTCGACGAATAATTTTCTGTTTATATAACTGGCATTGCCAAACCGGAAAATAAATTAAATAAAACAATATTTATCCATCTACTACATCATAATTGAAATAGAGTCGGGATGGAATAAGACAGGCAGTGTTTTCCTAAAAAACTTTTTATTATTTTGAAAATAGGCCTCTGGTTGCTCCTAACCGTATAATGATTCTTATTTTCTATCTTGTTTTGACGTCACGAATTATGATTAAGTATGAAGTTACCTACTCACCCCTGCCAACCCCTGCAAAGCATCAAAACAAGAAGGAAAACGAAAATAATAACGATAAATTGATAATTCGGGAAAGTCCTATATTATATATTATTCTAAAATATATAATAGACAACATTCAAAATTCACTGCGCATGCGCGACGTGCCGTGATGCATGTTGGGCTTAGGATGTGAAGAGTTTGACAGCTGCCTGGTTGACAGTGCTGAGATGCATAAAGGAAGAATGTTTTTCGGTGTTTGTTATGTTATATCATCTCTGTATTTAAATGTAACTAATTTTATTGGTATTCAACATTATTTTATGAATAATACTAAGAATAGCAGATCGTACGGAACAGTGTGTTGTGTTCCATAGAGCAAAAATAACACTAAATTTAGCCGTGAAGTGTCGTTTCACTACTTTCAAGGGACATTGATTTGAAGAAAGAATGAGGCGTGTGAGGCGAATTGGATCTCAGGGAAAATGTAGTAAATGGTCCCCTATTAAGAACCACAGAATATGTGGTGCACATTTTAACAAATCTGGTTATAAGAAATATGAAGAAAAATTGCCCTGTTTTTCCCCTAACAAAATGAATAAATGAATAAACCGAAATGAATAACCAATAGGTCAGATTGATTTGTTAATTAGTTATGTATACAGGAACATACTTTGTCACATTTTGTCAGAATTTCTGACAAAAATAAGATTTTCGGCTACCTACAAATGTCCTGTTTGTTAAGAGGAAAAATAACTTGAATACCCCTGAAAGCGATAAATATGATTTCAAGCCCAGGCTAATAATATCTACAATATTGGATTTACATCTTACACTAAAAATTTTCAACAAAAACATAATTTATTGCGTCTTATCCATTCTTTCTTCAAATCAACGTCCCTTGAAAGTATTGAAACAACACTTCACGGCTAAATTTAGTGTTATTTTTGCACAATGGAACACAACACATTGTTCCGTACGATCTGCTATTCTTAATATTATTCATAATTATGTTGAATACCACTAAAATTAGTTACATTTAAATACAGAGAGGATATAACATAATAAACACCGAAAAACATTCTTCCTTTATGCATCTTAGCACTGTCAACCAGGCAGCTGTCAAACTCTTCACATCCTAAACCCAGAATGCAATGTTGATAGTTGTAGATGGCGCTCGGGGTTTAAAATGTTGTCTATTCAATAAGTCGTCGGTCACGGAACTGCCTAATTCGAAGTTTCAATGAGAGCCGCGTCAGAGGTACCGACAGGGGGGGGAGGGGGGTGATGTGATCGGTAACGGCGTGAGATTGTTGATTGGATCTCATGTTATTACCGAACACCGCAGGGGGTCGTCAGATCAGGCGCTATCAACCTTGCAGAATCAATAACACTCCAGAACATGAGCCAAACGAATTACACTGATTTGGGACTTGCTGATGACGATCAGATGAGTCGGGTGTTACACTACATGACGGAGAGGGGGGGGGGAGGGGGAGGGGGGTAATATGCCCCCAATATGCAATGTGGGAACATATCTTAATTTAATGGATCCATGGTGATTTATCAAAATTTTTAATGTTTTTCCGTTATTTTTATCGCTGCATTACTTTCTCAACGAAGCAATTCTATATATTATGTGTTATTTCGGTTTTAGGTCAAAAGGTATTCCTTTTTGTTCTCGGAACCCAGTATTTTAGAACTATAAGAGAAGTAAAAGAAGATATACTTTTAGAAGTAAAAGAGACTGATTACCTAGTGATTCAATTTTTTTTCAAGTAGGTATTCCTATTGTCTTTATGTTACCAACTGACTGCAAACTAATCCAGAAATATAATATAGAAATACATTATTTAAAAAAAAATCTTTCAATGGGACTGAGACAATTTCAAATTCAATATTGATTAAAATAAAAACTAAATATATCTTCAGTTTCTATTATTAACTTTCATTAATGAATACAACAGCTCACAGTTGACATGCTTCTAAGAACCGCTCTCTGCAATGCAATTTACCTAATTGTTTCCCAGTAATTATCGATCAAGCTGCAACTCCGAGTTGCTATGATTCTTGACCCGGTTTTGACACCCCACTTGTAATCAACCCCAAGACTCATGAAGCAAGAGTAATTGCAGCCTCTCTCTCGAAGTGTTGCTCGGCGTGTGATTGTTGGCAGGTTGTGGTGGGCGTTTTCAATCAATCTACGGCAATGACTCGCCGATAGATCTGTTAATCGAGCGCGAGAACAACTTGAAGTCCCACATCGCATGGTCAGCTCTCTTCGCCACTTACATGTTGCCGGCCCAGCCCATGAGCTCTCACCAGTCGGGGGTAAACCAAGATCATTTCAGTCAAATACGGACCAAGATGCATGGCGAAAATGTAGGTTGCCAGGCTTGTGTAAGACTGTAGTAAATACAACAGCGCATTTTTTTTGAGAGAGAGAGAGAGAGAGAGAGAGAGAGAGAGAGAGAGAGAGAGAGAGGGGGGGGGGGGAGGGGGTAGTGTTGAGAATGCAAAGACAAATGCACAGTAATTTCAACCCCATAAAAAACACACATTGTGTAAAAATACCAGACAAGTCTCTACAACTAAAAAAAAATATAATCTACAAATTAAGCACTGAAAAGTTGTGATATCAAAAATAGGCCAAGTGAACACTTTATTTTAAAAATCAAGAAATACTTGGCGCATCGTCAGAAGAAGGCCAGATAATCAAATAGATTTATAATATACATATAGCACTAAAAAACGATGCGCCAAGTATATTTTGATTTTTAAAATAAATTGTGTCTTGGCCCATTTTTTGATATCCCTACTTTTCAGCTGAATTTTTAGATTTCATTTTTTTGTGTGAAAATACCTACCTGGTGAAGGCAGATTTTTTAGAATTTTATAATTCTTAGGGATGGGGGGGGGGGGGCAATCGTCCATTCGGCCCCACTTGTTCCACCACTGCATGTCAAATATGGATTTTTAAACATTTAGTCCGTGGCTTCATGGTTCGTCCAAGAGAACACATTCATATTTACGAATAAATTATTTTCCGTCATTTTCCGTAAGCTAATCTGTACAAAATGGATGTAATTTTAATTTGATGATACCATGCATCTGTTTTATCTACTAAGTATTCTTGTTGATGAGCTCCAATGCTACTTGTGTTATTTCCAGCCGACTATCGCGGACATTTGGGCGCACAGATCACGGGCGTGCGCTGTTGGGCCCACGTCTGTGATATAGACATATCATGACACGACGCGACAAGTGGAATTCCGCCCAGATGAGGGTACACAGATGGGAGGGATGCTGCAGGAATGCGGTCCGAGAGCGTGAGACAGCGTGGCCCCATGCGGACAGCCGCTCGGCGAGACGCGCGGGAGTCTCCAAGACAGATTCCACGGCCGGGTTGATTCGCCGGTGATAAGAGATCCGAGGTTGCCAGATCGACCACGCGACATGACCAGAGCCACAACACAACTTCTTACATTCATCGGCTAGGCATGGACACATTATTTCCATTATTATTTCACCATATTTACATCATGGTGTAACTTATTCTCCAAAATAATATTTTCCCTTGGAATGAAACGAAATTGACACCTCGAATAAAATTTTACAAAATCTGTATTCTCTAAAGCCTGTAAAATGTATGCAGGTCCTATCCAATTCCATTGTGGTTTGTAATTGTGTGGCGCTCGACAGATGGGTTATACGCGGTTGTAAGATATAAAATAAAAACACATCGCCTAAAACGATTGAATGAAATGAATAGTATTATTTCTAGTTTCTCAGGACCCTTATTCTACAACGAAAACGAACTCATCTGAGATAATTTGACGGTTATAAGGATAACATTGATATGATATGATTTAGCCCAAATGATGGGCCCTGGTCCGTTTACAGTGCATAATGGGACAAATGTTGAATTCAATAAGAAATGAATCGTCTGAACGGATTCCGCGTCTTACTTGCGCCTTGTGATTTACATTCCCTCTTATTAAACCCGGTTCTGGCGAGACAAGCCAGGAGCAAACGTCTTCAAACACAGAAGATTACGCACGATAAATCTCCAGCCCCCGCCGTCGCCGCCCCCCGGACGGACGTCGCTGGGGCGCAATTAGAGCCACTCGGATGTCTAGATTTTCCTCTCGACGTACGCGGTAATCTTACCCCCCCCCCCCCCCCCCCCCCGCGCAGCGTCGCGACGGCAAGGGAAGCGCGGAATTAGCCGAGACCCGCTGGATATAAATGATACGGCGGTGTCGTGGTTTATGCGCGCGTCGAGGACAAAGAGCACTCGCTGTCGGTGGACCAAGAGGAGACAATCTCGAGGAAAGAAGTGCTGGTGCTCGCAGGAAACCGTTCATTTATCTTCCGTGTCCTTCCGGAAATCTTCCCCTGCTCTCCATCTCCGTCGGACAATTGGATTCAGTCTTCTGGTATTTGGTCCGTACACGGAATTTCAAATGACCGTACACCATACCTTAGAGTTAGACTATCCATTACCAAGAGTTCAATGCAGATGCAAAATTATAGACTTTATGAGAAATTGAATTGTTCATTTTTATAAGCCGATGGAGTTGGAGGTAGCATTTGCCTGGGAAAAAGCAAAAAAGTACGCGATTCCCGTGTACAAACACGATTTCGATGTGTCGACACATCGACACCTCAGTGCTGCTTGTTCTTTATTTACCTCCACTGCCGCCTTCTTCACCTCAGCATGCCCATCTTTTCAACACCATTACCCATCATTCTCATCATTAACAGACGCGAAATGATTTAGCTGTCAAGCCGTCCATAAAACAAGATGTAAAGGCGAATAATTATAAACGGATTGACGTACCATAAACAATTATTATCAAAAAAAAAATGCCAGCACTTGAGACATTAAAATATTGTAAGTGTGAACCTTAAGACGCGGCTTGTACGTCACAGAGTGGCGCTCAATTAGCAGACAAGTGACAATTGGCTGCACCTGGCACCTCCCACGCACACTTCCGACACCTTCACTGTCTGCAGCTCGGAGGTCAATGTACAGGTCAAGCACACGGGATTGTACAACCCCTCGGACACACTGGCGTCGGCGGACACAATGAGGTACTTTAAAACATTGTCAAGGGCTGTTTGATTTTCGATAAGTACCTCTTCATTTATTACATTTTTAGTTGCCCATTAGTATGTGCCTTCCTTGGTTTGCAGCTAGAACTATTATCATTTCTATAAGGTTTAGTCAATATCATAAAACTTCATAACTGTATGGAAAATGAGGAAGTATAGCCTGCGAAATAAGAACGCGCACTCTGTTGGACAATGTTCCATTTTTACTTATTGTACGCATATGGATTATATTTGAAAAATTATTTCTCATTCATGTCTTACAAGAACAAAGATATCCATTATATTCGATTAGGTACTGACATTGTTACTTTTCAACATTTTTTTTTCCTTCTAGCTCAAAACACAGTGTTTTTTCTTGTCTACATCTGGCCTATGATCTGGCTAAATGTGGGTAAAATATATTGATAAATATATTAATCAATCAAGCAGAGCGAGCGTCTCCACTTGAAACTTATTGCTCGATAATCTCTTTTTTTACATTTATGTTTTTCGCATTACATTTTAAACGAAGTAACGGATCTGGCATTTTTTTTACAATAATTTGTGCTAATGTGCTAATGTGCTAATGTGCAGTGTGCTAATGTTTTCCAGCAAAATCGGTATATTCATTTCATCGGAAACTTGATTTATGATTTGTAGTTTGTACTTGGCTTGGCAATATGAAAGAAACTCAACTCGATGTGCCAATAAAACTGGAATCGTTTGACCGATCACCACCAAATTTTGCATGTCATTGGTACCAGCATTATAAGCTTGTATTTTGACTAGTCTGTACAGTAATGAACTTCAAGAGTAATGGACATTTTACTGACATTTGTAGGTATGCTTAATTTGAAATATATGTCAAAATGTACTTATCAAAATATTCCATTTTTATCACTGCCTTTTTGATGAATGCAAGTAAGATCCACTAAATCTTTTAGTTGAGTAAGATTATCTTCAAAAGGGTTCTCAATGTCTGTAGATAAACATGCAGTACGAAGGTTCGCTTATCAACGCGTTATACTGAGCGTTTTCCTAGTATATTTATCAATGAGAAACAATGCACACCTCTGTGAATGCATAATGAATCTATGCTCAATATCGTCGCATTAAGCAGCTAGCAAATATCAGTGCACAGAAGGAATTCGTGTGCATTGTTCCCGACAGGTTGCTAGGTGTCGGACGATGACGCGTCAGTAGCGCTCACTTTGATCTCCCATCCCTCTGGCGCCCCCTGCCGATCTCCCGGACCAAAGTATGATGAATCGCTCCTATCGGCAGAGGCGAGAGCTCCCCCACGGTGCCCAACTAATCTCAACAACCCAATTTAGAAACAAAATTAATTTTATAAGTTTGTGAGATGGATGACCGTGATAAAACAGTATGGAGGGTGAAATAATTCAAGGTCTGATAGGTGTTTTTTCCTAGTGCTACAATTATGTGATTATGTGCTACCTGTTACGATCTTTCGTCAATGGAATGTGATCTTGTTTTTCATCCCTTATTAGAAAGAAGACGATTACTGCTTTTACTGCTTTTTAGGCGATGTGTTACTGTATTTTATGATGCACGCAGGTGAGGTATTTATTAGTCAGGTACGGCATCGAAGGGATTATTATGACGAAAACTTCTGAATTGTACCAAATCGCTATTCGCTATTTTCACCCACGTTTGTTATTACGTAATGGGCGAGTTACGAGGTAACCTTGCTTAATTTTTAATGCAATAATAGGACAGTAGTTCTAGTAAATATTTTATGATGTTGTGTTGACAACAATGGAAAGTTGAAGTAGACACGTGATATTGTGCTATTTTTAGAATCACAACAATGAAATCCACAACAATGAACACGTTAACAGAAAATAAATGTAAGTCTGTGTGTTTATTCAACTCATGACATAAACGAAGTGTTGTATTTGCGATCGTAGGGTGAAGTTATGTACGTAGATGATAGGTAGAATAGATCTTGAGTACCGGCCATAAGGGGAGGGATAATTAATTTTGACTAATTTGCCCCACCAGACTTTAATCAAACATTTGCGCTCTTTCTTAGCACCAAACTGGTGTCAATTTCACAGGTTCCTTTTAAAAAACTACACTGTAAACTATTCTCCTCATTTTAGATCCCCAGATCCCCATTCAATCAAACCATTGTATTTTTTTAAACCGAAAATAGGACATTTCAGAGTCCCCTTTTGTGGAATGTATGTCAAAGACGCTCAGTGTAACGCGTTGATGAGCGAGCACCGATGGGCGCTACAACTCCAACCGAACTTGATCCACTCAATAAAATATAACTAACTACATCATTCAGGCGCGTAGGAACTACTTTCATCATGGCGGAGGGATTGCGACACCCGGAAGGGGGGTCAGTTTTAGCCCCGCAGAGCGTTACCTATTTAGAATTCAAACAAGTTAAAAGTGATTCTGAGGCTTTAAAATTGACAAACTGAAGCAATAAAACCTTTAATTGTTGCCCCACAGGGCATTTTTTCGAATATAAACATTTTTAATTGATACTGGGAGCTAAACTTCTCAAATAACTCCCTATTTTTGCCCCGCAGGGCGTTTTTTTAGAATTTAAACAATTTTTAAGTGATTCTTGGACACTAAACTTAGTGTCCCCTTGCTACGCGCCTGACATCATTACTGATGCTCATTGCAACTTTCCTTCTATGGCCTGTGAGGGCACGGCGACTTCTAAGGGACTGACCTGAAGGGAAATCCCTTGACGTAGCTGTACGACATGTTGGACGTGATGGCGAACAGGTCCAGTAGGATGCTGAGGATGCTGAGGCCCGCTGCGCTCTGACTGCGCGTGATCTTCAGGATCTGAGGCACCTTCACTGCAATCACAATCACATGCAACGTGTCTGTCAATCATCTGACTTACGCTGGCAGAAATGTCCACGGAAAGATGTATTTCAAAGATCCCCCATATAGCGAAGATAGATCCAGAAGTGGGCGAAAGTGTTACCAATTAATGTGTTGATACTATCATAAAGTACAATTCATTAATTTTTCAGAATTATCTATGTTATGATTTATAATTATATTATTTTGTGATGATTTTACTATGAAGATGAATGACACATATAATACCGCTTGTGCATTTTTACTATTAACCAATCACAAGTCTGCCGTGAGTGGTTTTTGAATTTGTGATTGGAAGTTTAAATAATGCGCGTTAAATCTGTGGACGACGTAGTTCGAGCATTGGTCACCGCGAGCAGTAGTAACCGAGGGAATAAGTGTCACCATCTAGGAGGTAACGCAGGAACTAAAACCGATCGGTGGCTCTACCAATACCAACACGTCAACATTAGCACGTGTAATTCTGACGTCATGAGCAGACGTCAAGATTTACAAAAGAAAATAAATATTGAAAGGAACAGAGTCCAATGAAGGCCCGATGGCTATATTATGATAAAAATACTAACCTTGTACTTGTAACTGAAGGCTCTAAAATATTGCATCTCATTCCACATCATTGATGCTAAAGGTCAGGACTCAGGACCATTTACATAACTTATCTCCGTCACCATTGTTTCATCTCAGAAAGTCTTTAAAATGTTTACGAAGTAAAGAACCAAATTAGTTTATTGTTATAACCAACACTAGCAACAATTTCAGTGACACTCACCCATAATCGATCCAGCAATGATGGCCAACCCCAGGCACTTGCTGACAGTAGCTTTTAGACATGCCGCTGCAAAATAACACAAAATTAATATAATATCTAGAAGGATAATGAATGTATATTATATTTTAACACGATACACGCACCCGGGATGATTCTGTAACTATATTTACATTTTGTGGAGTGGATACGCCACCTGTATGCGGCAAACTGCAGTTGCGTCAAGAATGTGAAAGTACAATCTCGAATCACAAGAGTAATAAGCCAAGCAATTCCTTATTATTTAACATGTTGTTTATTTACCGTGAAAAAAGTTAAAATTTACGAAAAACTCGTCAAAACACTGTTCTGTGAGCACAAGTAGTGAAGCACTCTTCAGTAGGGCCGCCATTTTATTACGTCACGTTACTGTAAACGCGATCGAGCAACAGATGATCTTGTGTCTACAAATCTCTCCGCTAGATCTCAGGACGTGCTTCAAAGTCGTAAATGAGGTTATAATAAATGACGATAGGTGGTACTGTGTGCTTTATTTTAATATTGTTGATAAAGTAGTTTTCTTTTAAATGATAGGTGGGAACAGGGAAATAAATACCTGTTTTATTTTATTTATTCTGATTGAAGTAAATACTTGAGAAACATTGGAGGTAAATTTATTGAAGTCATTAAAAGTAATTGACAAATATTTTTATTATAAATTTTATACATCAACAACTTACTTTTCTTATGAACCAACCACAATTAGAGAATGAGCAATAATTTCGCATGCACCTTTCGCTTTTCAGATGAAAATTCCATTCAAGAGTATACAATTAATAATAGTTATTTGAAAACATCAATTCGTGTCTCACCTATATGTCTACTCATCATAGCAAAACTCTATCATCACCTCATTGTACAACATTACAGTATAGGTATACGTCTATAATATAATATTATTAATAATCTTCTAACGAGATACTCGTAGCTATGATTATGAGATGGACAATTCTTAACATTACACACATTAAATCGAAACATAGAGATTAATATTTCTAAAACACAGAATTAATTATTATGTTAAAACAAACAACACTTTTTACATGGCATACCTAACTTATCTCCCTGTTTTAGTTAATACAGAACCAAGCACAAACACATTGCTGTTATCATTTTTTCTTCGGGACCAGATTTGTACTTAATTCTCTTAATTTTTAGGACTGAAATGTCTGTACGTTGTTTCTTATCATTCTTATCATGGCAAGTCCACGGCGGTACTGTGACTTGTCGTGGCGTTTTCCTGCTCGACTTCCTTGACGGCCTCGTCTCTCAGCTCGTTCATCTCCTCGGTGGTGGAAGTCGACGGCGTCCCCTCGCCGCCCTCCTGCAGCAGGATGTCGGGGAAGGAGCCGGTCCCCTCGGCGATCTCCCCGGGCACCTTCTCGACGCCCGGCACCATCTCGACGGTGGTCACCTCGGTGGTGGCGACGTCGGTGGTCGACGGCAGCGTGTCCTTGGTGGCGAAGAGGACCTCGTCGATGTAGAACATGGTGCCGAGGTTGTAGACGAACACCTCACTCTCGACGACGTTGGCGTGGTTCAGAGTGATGTTGGTTGCTGTGGGGAAGACGATGTTGTTAGAGAGTGGAGGCGATGGAAGCGGACACTAATAGGGACAACTAATACAAAACAGTCCCATCTACTAATGTCTTGTTCAATCCTTTTTTTATAAACAAATTATTTAAAATATTTTGAGTTTAGTTCAAAATTTGGTTTAATATAGTGGTTAATTTAGGTGGTCGCGTCCCCTCACTCTTTTTCGACGCCGTCCACCCACTTATTTTTTTGTAATGGCTGTAATGGCTTAAAATTTGTGTACAAATCGCGTAGAAAGGCACAACATTTGTTCGCTACAATGCACTATTTTCATGATATTTCACCTAAATTACGCAGAAAAGTTTATGCAAAAAAGTTTGCTAACATTTCGTAAGAATTAATTTGAACCTCTATTCAATATGTGCAATTGTGTTTGCCGTCTGGATACATTTCGAATAAAGAAACCTCGGCTTCCCTGTGATAAGTTGAACGGATTAGCAGATGAAAGATGTTCCCTCGGGATTAGCTCCCCCATCCCTCCCGGATTAGCTCTCTCCCTCAGGAACTCACCGCCATGTCGCTTCACCTCGACGATCTTGTTCCCGACCGTCTGGATCTGTTTGCCGTCCGTGAGCTCGCGATTGTACAGCCGTCCTCGCACAAAGTGGTTCAACAGGATCTGAAGTCCCTCGCCCATCGACAAGTAGTTGTCCGGCTTCTTGTCCAGTCCGAGACGCTCGAATGCGGCGTCGGTCGGCACGAAGAAGGTGTAGCCTAGAGGAAGAAAACAACTTTAAATCTACAGTTGCTGCTACTACAATCAAAGCACTTCAGGGTAAAGAGGCCATCAACCTTATGTATCTCGTTTTTCGCAAAGAAAAGTTTCTGGGATTGCGAAATAACAATTTTCTTCCTACACTAAATCCGACGACTGACAACGTTTTAAAACTCGAAAAGAAAATAGTTTGTAAAGTTACATACTGAGAATTGGGTCACAAAAATTTGTCGCAATTTGTCTGTAGGTTACAAAGAAAAGAATACATTCCCACCAAATACGTCATTACTCATTAATTATTACTCAGTGTCAGTGTCAAACATAATAAGTACCTCTCTCGTCTTTAGGTCACCTGGTTACAAACATATTATTGAATTAGGTAATTAGTCGCTCTCTTATATTATAAAGTCATTAACTGGCAATGCAGGTAGCAATTAAAACCACGTTCTATTTATGTACCGGCGTCTCATCAGGTCATGTATTTCTGTCTCGACTTGAAGACATAAAAATAGTCAATCCGAGAAGTTGAATGATGCTGTTGACCTAGTACTGGAGCAAACTGCATCTTTGGTGCTCGCATAATACATTTTCTGGCAGGTGGGCCAGAAACAGTGCCAATAAAATGTGCGAGACTTCGCCCGATAACAAGATGTTCGTCTATTTTTAAACCGATTGAGAAAAGTTGGTGAGTGATGAGAAATATACTAGGTCAAAGGTAAGGAATTGTTGGAAGTTCGGAACGTGCCAGAGAGCACGTATGGCAGAGCAGAGAAAGCACAAGCAATACCGAGTTATTGAATTGTTCTTTCAGAAATAGAATTGTTTTAGATTCAGAGTTGGTCTTTGATTGTTAATTGCAATTGGCTGCTGTTAGATATTTCGCAGGGCATTGTTTGACTGCTGCTGTTTGGAACACAATGAACAGCTTAAGAAAATAGTCAAGAGTTTGATCTCACGGGGAATCGAATCCATCCCGGACTCTTGATCCCATGAGACAGCTTCCAGAGTTTTATCTCGCCTTAACATTCAGTAAAGTACTCTTGAGCTGCTAGCAAATAGAAGAGCTTTCAAGAAAATACAAAAATACTAACTTTTAAACAAGGATTTGAAACATTGCCAGAAGTCTGTCGGAAATTTATTCTTTACAATTTGTTGCGGTGAATTTTACCTAGCTCGGAATGAAAACGTTGATCTTTATCCCGTCATTTGCGACTCTCCATCATTTTATTTTCCCCTTTTAGCTCTAGTGTTTTATCGAGTCATCACTTCGCATTTCATCAAAGAGATTGGAGAATTCCATTATGCTGTACGTCTGTTAGCTTTGCTGCCGTTCATGATGAATCTTTCCATTCCATTTCCATCAGCGCCCGTTAAGTCTCTTCAATTCCTCTCTTCCTTTTCCGATCTTATATATTTTATGTCTGTTTATTTTATCGTCTCAGTTTACGACAGCCAAAATGGATTTACAATATAGTATTGATTCCAGTTACACAAAGTAGAAGCGAGGCAACAATCTCTGTCTACACCGGCGACGCCACCGCCGCCGCTGACGACGCCACCGACGCCGCTGACGACGCCGGAGTACTGACCTGCTCCAGGGATGTGCGGCGCCAAGTCGGCCAGGTTCAAGAATCTCGTGATGTGCGTGAACCTCTGTTGTCGCTCGAGGGCGAGGAACGCGTGGGACAAGAACTGAGAGCCGAACCAGGGGAAGGCGAGGAGAGGCGGCGTCTCCTTGTCCCGATTCTCCTGGTGGAGGCGTTGGACGACGCTGTCGGTGACGAACAAGACCTCGCCGATGAACATGATGTTGCCTTGGGACACGGGAGTGTCGCCGTTGACGATGGAGGCGCCGTTGACTGTGAGGACCTCGGTAATGGGATGCCCGCCCGGACCATATCCAACGCCGTCTACAAGGACACGAAATGTGATTACAAACATAAATTATTCTGTTTGAAGTTTGGAACCATTCCGTTCCTTTCAAAAAACCAATTTCCAGGAAGTGCCCCGTCTAGCTCAGGACTTCAAACATCCAGAGAGTTGCGGGGAGACTTTTATTCAAAGTGATATCTTCAAATATATTGTATTATGCATATGAACAGTTGTGTTCAACAAAGTTGTCAACTTCAATTTGACTACAAAAGTAGAGCAAGACAAAAACTGCACACGACACTATGCAGTATTCACATGGAAAACTTCGGAAAACTACCAAGACAATTGTAATTTGATGGCGCTTCAAAAGTATTTTGAGAAAGTTGTCTTTCATAGATGCCAGAGTGAACCGTGGGAGGAATTTGTGTTACAGTAAGATTGCCTACCGTAAAAAACCTATGTTGCTCACAGAACTAGAATGAAGCCTCGGAATAGGACTGACACTACGTTGACGACTACGGCGAGGAAACGGAAATTGAAAATGTTAAAGAATAACAGTATAATTAGATTAGCCTCTTGGAATATTCGAGCATGGGGTAAAAAGGATCAAGAAATTGTAATAGAATTAGAGAGAAACTCCATCGATATTTGCTCTTTATCTGAAACTAAGAAAAAAGGAAGAGGAATCGTACCTTGTGATAACTATATACTTGTATACAGTGGAGTAAGTAAAGATAAAAGAGCTAAAGAGGGAGTTGGGATTTTAATTCACAATAAATATCAGGATGGTATAGGAACAATTCAATATAAATCTGAGAGAATGTTATTGGTGCGTTTAGACACAGGATACACACCTTTAAACATAATATCTGTTTATGCTCCGGAGGATTGTAAACCGCAGATGGAACGAGAATGGTTCTATGAAGACCTTCAGGAACTTCTAAATTCGATTCCGTCAACTGAACACGTGGTAATTATATGGGACTTCAACGCACGGGTTGGAAACTCGGTAATACCAGGCGTAAAGCAGTGTTACAATGAAGATGTCGTTAACAACAACGGAGAATTAATGACTGAGTTTTGTGCTAATAATGAACTACGCATCAACAATACTTTTTTTCCGCATAAATCACAACATAAATATACATGGCAGAACACAAGGGGTAGTCAATCAATAATAGATTACATAGTTACAAATCGAAAATTCCTTCCATCGCAAATCATAGATATAAGGTGCTTGACCGCTGCAGATATTGGAAGTGATCACAGTCTCTTGTTAGGGAAATTTAGGATTAATATACAAAAAAACAAAAAACGTCTCCCTAAGACATATGATATAAAAATCAATATTGAATCATTTCAATATGAGAGTACAAAAATTTTATATCGGAAAAGATTGTCGGAAAAATTTCAAGAGCACAATTGTGATTATTATGATATAGATGAGGGTTATACAATAATGAGAACTAACATTTGGAAGGCTGCGAACGAAGCTCTTGGCACTAGGAAAGTGTGCACAAACAACAATAGTTGTAACAAGATTCCTTGGTTTTGTAATGAAGTTAAAGTCCTCTCGCAAGAAAAACGTAGTGCATACCGTACTTATAAAGACAACCAAACACAAGAATCATTTGAAGAATACAAGCAAATTCGCAAGAGTAAACAACAGCATACGGAATATAAAGGCGGATTATTGGGAGCGGTACACGAAAAACTTGGAGAGTGATTTTTATGGTCTTCAGAAGCAGATGTGGAGAACAATTAGGAATCAAAAGAAGGACGTTAGGGAAATGATTAACACACAAAGGATTAAAATGGATGATTGGATAGTGTACTTTTCCAGTTTGTATAATGATAATGCTAACGATATGCCGGAAATCCATGAACGTGATTTATCTCCTGCGATAATAAATGACACAAATGTGACTGTATCAGAACGAGAGGTTAGTGATGCTATTAGAAAGATCAGAAATCGGAAATCGCCGGGGATGGATGGAATTTCCAACGAACTTCTTAAATATGGCGGAACTGTTATTGTAAAACAGTTATCGCTTTTATTTAACCGAATATTAGAACTAAGAAGGATACCCAAAGAATGGAAAACCAGCATACTCATTCCTTTATTCAAAAAAGGTGAAAAGACAGTGCCAGAAAATTACAGAGGCATAAATCTGCTGAATACAACACTCAAAGTTCTTACAAAAATCATAAATGTTAAGTTATCATTATATACGGAATTAACTGATGCGCAACAAGGTTTTAGAAAAGGAAGGTCTTGCATAGATGCAATCTCTGTTTTACGACAAGTTACCGAAAAGTCTCTAGAATTCAATAATCCTGCATTCCTTTGTTTTATAGACCTGCAAAAGGCATTTGACACTGTCCGACTAACTGACGTGACAAGGATTTTAAAGGAAAAGGGGGTACCTTTGCAGTTGATTGAACTTATTGAAGACATATATAGAGATAGCAGTATGAGAATAAAAAATAATGGAGAAGTAAGTGATGTGATCACAATTAGCAAAGGAATTTGACAAGGGGATTCCTTGAGTCCTTATTTGTTCAACCTCGTTATGGATGAAATCATAGTTGGTCTTCGCGAATGTAATGGATATAGAATGGGTAATGACGAAATAAAAATTTTATGTTATGCTGACGACGCGATAATATTCGCAAAAAGTGAAGACGACCTTCAAAGACTTCTCTTCCAATTTAAAAATATGGCGCAAGCAGTGGGTATGAGAATTGCAACCTTAAAAACAAAGTCAATGGTCATAGCCAAGAACCCTATTCGATGTAAGCTGGAGGTAGACGGAGTGATAATCGAGCAAATAATGAGCATGACTTACTTAGGTGTTAATATTACAAGTAGTGGAATATTGCCATTTGAAGTTAGAACACAGACTGAGAAGGCGAACAGAATATCAGGATGCCTTAACGATATGATATGGAGGAACAAGCACTTGCTCAAGGAGACCAAGGCCAGAATTTATAAGACTTTGGTGAGGCCGATTATCACATACGCTGCAGAAACGAGGCCGGACACAGCTTATACCAAGAGATTGATGGAATCTACGGAAATGAAAACTTTGCGAAAAGTTACGAATAACACTCTGTTAGACAGAATTCGCAGTGATAACATCAGGGAAATGTGTGGTGTTACGCCAATATGTGAATGGGTTGAAGAAAGGCGTATTATGTGGAACACACACATTGATCGCATGCAAGAACATCGCATTGTTAAAATAGCTAGGGATAGATTTCCGGAAGGTCAAAGGAGTGTAGGTAGACCTAAAAAAAGATGGCGAGACAAGTATTAATTCTAGTAAATGAACAAGCCGAAGGCTTCGGAAGAAGAAGAAGAAGAAGAAGAAGTAAGATTGGTCTTCTATAATGTTTTTCGTCAATTTAACTTTTTGACCTTGTTCGTCGGACTATGACGTATTCATACGCGCCTTATCCTCACCACTACCATGATAACTATAATCTCCAAATGCAAAATTGTTATATTCGAAAAAAAAATTGCCAAAATTATATCTGCACAAATTTACAAAAGTCTAATAAAGGGATTGAAATTTTCATCTAAATAATTAGTATACATACTAGAAAATCTATATCAGTATAAGCTCTATAATCTATACACACTCAACTCATAACCACACCAGAAGTACTCCAATCGGTGAACTCACGTCTCCTTGTGAACTGGACCTCCCTGCCACCGATGGTCGTCGCCTTCTGTCCGTCTCTGATCGCCTCCTGCCTGAGGTTGCCGCGGATGAAGTGGTTGATCATGATGCTCTCGGTGAACTCGGGCACGGAGAAGGGGTAGAAGCCCCAGTCGATGGGGTGCCAGCGCTGGAACGCGTGGTCAGTCGGCACGAACACGGTGTACTCCTCGCCTGGAACGGGAACGGACAGAGTGAGAGCGCGGCCAGTACTGGGATGGGTGGCCAGGGGGACTGACGGCCACCCTCCACCTGTTACTGTCTCGTTTGCTCGGGTTGTTGTGTGGATGTCCTCATCTTCGAGAAGTGTCTAGAAACACAACGGCACCGGGTTTCCTCTCATCTCTTTTATACATTACGTTCTGATTCATGAAATCTAATGTTGAGATAGAATTTAAAAAGTCAAGTAGAAAAAAGTTTTAAAAAAATATCAACCTATTGTAAAGACGGAAGACTGCGGATCAAAAGTAACTCGGAAGTAAAAAAGTAAAAAATGAAGAGATTTTAACTCTAACTCGTGAGCTAGAAAATAAGGCGTGACAATGTGAATATTTAATACTTGGTAGGTATATCGGAATTCGATATTCGATATATTTGATATCGAAATTACGTTCGATATATCACAATTCTGGAAACAAAAGTATTACTTTCAAAACTATTAACCTCACATTATTAAGAATGTATCTTTTAATTTATTAATAATGAAAATAATATGCCCTTACCCTATAGTAGGGGAGCAAATGTAATTCCGCTCGATTGGAGTGCCGAAATTGATTTTTTCATAATTATCGATTGTTTACATCATTCTTAATATTACCTGACGTGCCTTCAATTTTTTTGGTGGCCATCTTGGAAAATATGGCGGAAAACGAACGAAAAACGTAAATTTTACAAATTATTTAATTGATGGTAGAGGAAATATTGAAAAATTATGAAATAATTCACTAAAACTAACTCAAATATAGTGACTTGAAAAAAAAAATACGCCGTAAACAAAAAATTTAAAAAAAAATTAAAAAAATTTAAGTTTTTTTCTAAAAAAAACATATTTTTTTTTAAAACGCATATTGTTCAAAATGAAATTGTTTACAAATTTTAATTCTACATATTTTAGTCTAAGTCTACGCGTTTCATAATAAATTGAGAGCAAAAAAACACAGAAACGTGATTGGTCAATTCCAACAATGAAAAAATAAAATTCGTTCACGGTGTATTTTTTTTTCAAGTCCCCATATTTGAGTTAGTTTTAGTGAATTATTTCATAATTTTTCAACCTTCACTCTACCAACAATTAAATAATTTGTAAAATGAACGTTTCCCGCCATATTTTCCAAGATGGCCACCCAAAAAATTGAAGGCACGTCAGGTAATATTAAGAATTATGTAAACAATCGATAATTATGAAAAAATCAATTTCGGCACTCCAAACGAGCGGAAAGCATTTTTTCTACACTTGAACCTGCACTACTAGTATTCTGAAAGGCTTTCATTTATTCCATGATGAAATTTCTCTTTGTAAATTCCCCGAGACTGCCCAATTTTGATTCACTTACAATGTGCGCTCATACGCACATAATACTAATAGGAAAGGAGTTCACATTCTGTTGCGGTCGTATCAACACGTATAGCTGGCTGCAACAGGATTTGAACCCAGTCCTTCAAAAATAAAGGCATAAAAGGAGAGAACTTCAGCATTGTCAAGTCAGGATTGAGATGTTCTAAATGAACACAGGAACTCTGTTTTCGAACGAAACGCCGATAGAATGTTCTTTGTTATTCTCGATTGCCCTCTCCAAAGTTGGCCCATCAAAAGCGACCTCTTCTACAAAATACTTTTTTTTATAAACGAACGAAAGTTCAATTAATTTGTTAGACATTTAATCCCATTGAAGACACATCCTTTTATGTCGCATTTTTTACATTTTAATTTCGTTCACGATGGAATTTCAGATTCTTTGAAGTAAGGTCAGTGACATTATTAGAGGACCACAATTTTAACAGTTCGGGTCTTTGATCTTTGTGATTTTATTTCGTGCGTGACGTAGCTAGATTAATATTAGAACATCAAGAGTGTTAAAAACTTTTAAATAAATTCTACAAAATACGTCCGCGAAATTACTTTTATACACTAATTCGATGAAAATACTGGTTCTATGTTGACGTTTTAATATTTTGTAAATGAATAAATGACAAATATGTATACGGATGTAAAAAAACACTGATAGCGGTTTCAATATCGCCGATAAGACGCGGCACAGCCGAGGTTACGGTAATCTGTTGCCCGATCAAGGAGTCACCGACTGAGCTACCGTAACAGTGTTTTAAAATAACTTTCAATCGAGTATTCAAGTCTTGCCTCAGGAGAGACCACTCACAACATAACTTTCACAAATTTCTACACACGAGTCGCCGAATATAATTAGTGAACAGTTAACATATAAACGAGCGAAGAGTGTATTGGCTCGTTGGTCTAGGGGTATGATTCTCGCTTAGGGTGCGAGAGGTCCCGGGTTCAAATCCCGGACGAGCCCAAATATTTTTTTCAAATTATTATTATTGATATGGGTGTATTATGCTCTGTGGCATGTATTATTTTTGACACGGAGTTAAAATAGCGCCGAATATTTACTTTTTATATCGAATTTCCCAAATCGATTTATAGACGAAACGTAAACGATACTTCGCGAGTGTAGGTATAGTATACGACCTATAAAATCGTCACGCTATTGTAAATTGAGACATTCGTTTCTACTAATACATTTGCATAAAACAACTCATGCCATGTGACAGTTGAATGACCTCACCCGTCTTGAGCATCTGTGACACATTCGACCGGGACATGAAGTGCTGGAAGACTCGAACCCCGCTCTTGAGGAAGCCGAGCACCTGGCCGACGTTCTCGATGAAGGAGGAGTTGTTGTCGTGGCCGGGCTCTACGGGCTTGGCGATGATGACGGGGGCGGTGATCTTCACGAGGCTCTCCGGCCGGGCACCGACGAGGTCCGGCTTCTTCGACGTCAGGTTGAGGGCGTCGGGGAAGAGGTAGTTGTCGACGACGACCAGGATGCCACCGGGGACCTCGACGCGGGGCTGGAGCACCTTGGCGCCGTTCGTCGTTAGAGTGCCTGATGGAGAAGCAAAACATACGTCAGGTTGAGTGCGTCGGGGAAGCGGTAGTTGTCGACGACGACCTGCAGGATGCCGCCGGCGACGCAGGACTGGAGCACCTTGGCGTTAGAGTGCCTGATGAGAACCAAAAAGACCTCATCGTCTGATCAGCAAACTGCATTAAACTTGCATAACTTCCCAAGATCCATGCAAGTTAGCGGGAAAAGGGATTTTCGGCTAAAGTTGCGATCTAGATTCGAGAAGATAAAGTGTTTGGGAGCTTTCATTTGCTTTTGCATCACCCTCTTTAAAGTACCAAGATTAATTATCATAATATTTCATTTGCAATTTCAATCCTCGTTCTTCGCATTTCAGGAATGAATAATGCATCTGGAATAAACTGAAATGTACTTTTGTTGATTATTTTATCAACAGCGCTCGTTTGAATGTCACACGATTCATTAATAACATTAATATCATTACGAAGCTGGCCATTTCGCATCATAGCATTCGTCTTTTTACATCATCAACGAACATGGGATGTGTACTGCAACAGCAGGTGGACGAACTAATGCAGTAGTCTGGTGCATTTCAGCGAGCACGCTTCCATTATAAACTACCTCTTGAACGCTCTCAACACGTTATGAAAATCATATTTTGTTATCTCAGTACCCCTAATCCCAGATTGAAAATTTAATGGAATGAAGCTGCTTCTTGCAAGAAACAATTTGCCGCCTCGGCAGCCGGATATTTCGCATCATAACATATTGTTGTAGAGGTTATATAGGCTCTACTCGTTGTCCTGATTAAATTCCCCGAGAACTTTCCGTATGAGATTACATGGGGATTGGATCGGATCGGATGAAATTGATATGATTAGATCTTCCCTTGCGACCTGGAAGATGAGATAATATCAAAAGTTTTATCCAAGAAACCGCATAACAAAGGAGAGAAGACTCATTAACAAATATGCTATGCATATGTTCTAAGACTCTTGCTTCGTATTACAAGGAAACAAAGGAATTTCTGATTAAATCCATCGCATCAAAAAGACAATTTTCTTACTGTTAAACACAAAATGTACACCGTTTTGAATCTTAATCTTAACTTTTGTAAAATAGCACAATTAATTATCATGGAAGTAATTCCGTATTCTAATTACCTCTGATGATATATTAGGTTCTTTAATCGCGGCCCAGGAAAGTACGTACTTGCAGTGCTTCCGCCTCTCTTATAATTTATTAAGAAACACAAATCCCGCCCGCGTAATGGTAGATGAGGGTAATTTGCGCGAGGGCGACGTTGAGATTTCACAGACTTCAGATTGCGCGCCGTTTGTGCTGCCTCTTTACATTTCATTATCTATTTCAAACATTCAATGCTGGACCGGAAGAACCGTCTAACCAACACTTCGCAGTGAGTATTTTGTGCTCATCTTAAAATGTTGATTTTTTAATGACCGGTAATACATAAATTGTTCATGAATGACACTGTTGATATAGGTTATGCTTTATGGCCATTCGCGAAAATAATGAAATTGCGGCCCTATTATTTTTTTAAACATGTATGTATTATTGCAGTCCATACATTTGATTCTGCAAGTTCATTTTACCTCCGTTTGCATATCACCCTATTTGAGGTTATTAGAAAAAGCGTAGTTTCATTTACACAATATTTACATATTAAAAAAGAAACTAGCTGTTTTTATGAGCTCAATGATAGATTAATTGAAAGATCTTGAATGCATTACAATGTTTTTCAATGACAATTTCTAGAGTGGCTTCGTTTGAAATTATTTGAATGGTTGTACTTTAGTAGACACCGCAGTGGCAAATTAATATTTGCAGAACCTCGGAAATGGTTGTTATTCCTTTGTCAGAGCATCGACGTGGTAGCTACATGTTTCTATGGCAACAGTTACAGCACGCTTCACTTAGTTTTCTGACGTAACGCTCTGCCTACATTTGATTTGGAACATTATTCCTAGATTATTCCGTTTTCAGTTTCTTCAAGGCCTCAAAATCAACAATGAATTCGTGAACGAAGCGGCAGAAGGTTTAACATCACATTACCATTCATATTTTAAATGTAATTATGACTCGCGTACTCACAAAATATATGTTCTGGGAAATCGAAAGGCTTCCAGGGAAACAGCTAACTGGAAATATGACCTGATCTATAATGCGTTTTAAACATGAGCATCCAAAGATCTCAATCTAATAAAGTGATGCTTTCAGCGATCAAGTCATTTGTATTTGCTTAGTATAACTGCCATTAGTCATGACTCTTAGTTTGATGACAACCTGGAAGTATTTTTAATCGGCAAATGTTTCTTTAAGTATAATAAACATCTGGTGTGACAGACTTCCAATCTTCCTAGGAATTCCTCCTCCAGCTGAGAAAAGTTATCCCTTGACATTATTTGTGACCTCCGGACGCTTTAGGACCAAATGATCGATACGGAGAGAAACCAATAATAAATTCATGGACTCCTGACATTTTACGTGCACAGGATCTCAGAGATTTCTTGTTCGAATGTTCATGAAGAGCGTCACTACGTAGTCATGGAAATATATTCGGATAACGCTCATTTCACCCGCCCAGCACATTCAAACAACTTTGCCAGTGTTACGGGTTGAGGGAGAGGAGCCTAAACTAACGTAAATAGATGGAAAGCGAGAAGGAGCGTTTACCGAATATATTTCCATGACTATACCTACTCTTATGACACTTTTTGGGTTTGATTTTGTGTTTGAATCCATGATTTTGATGAATTCAAATCCATCTGAAATTTTGCACACAACAAACGAATGTTTTACCGTCGACGTCGGGTTTAGTTTTTGACCAAAATCCTCCGATTAGTTGAAAATTGAAAATTAACCGCTTGATGATCATTGGGATAAACATTTTACAACAGCATGTAATTTTTTAGACGAATCGGAAGATACATTTTGTTTAATTAAAAATACATTTGTACTGCTCCTTGATGAATTTGATTAGTTTGTCTTTACAGCAGTTTCCAAGGTCTGTAGAGCAGCAGCGCATGCAATACGAATGCTCGCTAATCAACGCGTCACACAGAGCTAAAACAAGAACAGCTCAAGTCTGAGGGCTCACCGTTGACCCTCCTGACGTGAACCGTGCGCCCGCCGAGGGTGGAGAAGTTGAAGTCCGTCGTCAAGTCCAGCTTGAGTTTGAGTCCGAGCACCATGTGGTCCAGCAGCAGCTTCTTGACCAGGTCGGGATGAGCGAGCAAGTTCTCGCCCTCCAGCAGAGCGACGTCGCTGTTGCGAGGGGCGAAGATCGTGAAGGGTTCGCCTGGAAGAGAGACGTCATTTATAAGTTATAGGAGGAGGAATAGAGGTTTTGATAATAAATAGTTTGTGAAATTAATTACATTTCCTTGGTTCAGATAAAATGAATCTAAAAGTATAAATTATTTGAAATACTAATAATTGCGGCTACATGGTAATTCGCAAGATTAAAAGAAATCCCTCTCCTGACATCATTTAAAATTAATTGTCGGATAAATCGGCTAGCGGGACGCTTCCTGTGTCCGAGAATTAAACGATATATTTGCATGCGGCAAGCAGCGTTTGAATCGTTTGAAAATTAAGTTGTTTTAAATCCAAATGCTACATTAATTTTTGCAAGCTACAATATGATATATTATATTATTACCATATATTCATTTTACATAAGAGATCTTTAACTTTGGGAAAATTCTTATAATTTTCGCTGGGAGATTATTGTATTCTGAAAATTAAGAGTTTTCAACTTTCCTTGCTATTTGTTAAGTACTAGTTATTCTTGAATCAAAGTTCAACTTTTCCTTTTCTCTTGAACATTTCTCTTTAAACATCCTTTGACCTAATTAAAAATCCCGTAAAAACTCTAATTCTCCAGAACTTTCGTTTTTCCGACTTTGGACGAACTCTTCATTCCCATGGGAGATAAATTACAAAATTACATGTGCATAATAAAACAATGGAGACGCGCTATTCCAAGAGACTGTTTGATGTTTCTCTTTGACGAAGATGGAATGCTGGATTGTTTTAGCGGTTGGAACAAGATTAGTTCCCAGAGTTTGAAATCAGAGTGAGTGTAGAAAGAGCGAACTTGAGTGGGTCTCGAGCGATCATAGACAAGATGAAGAGCAAAGACAATGAAAGTGTCGGACTTTATGATGGTTCAAATGATGATGAGGTCACAAAACTCAAGCGCAGAATTCTCAAAGAGAAAGAACCCAATTTCATTCCCAGAGATAATAATGATATAAACATTTGAGATTGCTGCGCACAACTACGGGTCACCAAAACTCGCCTGGAATGAAAATGTTTTACATATTTCAACCATGAAATTGTTAATACTAAGTTGTTGCATTAAACATTAAACGCTAAAGACATTACCTCGTTAGAAAGGTAACTGACTGCGAGGTATTTTTATCTTGTGTTGGAAACATCGGCCAAATTCGTCCCTCGGGGAAAACTAATTCAAGCATAACTGTTTTATGGAGTGCCAAAAGTTACTAATTTAAGTTCCAACGTGCTCTCTACATAATATAACAGGCGATATACATACATCAATTATGCATACGTTTAGTATTATACTGCCTGGAGCAGACTTCTTAATTAGTATAATTATTACTAAATTGAGACTCTGGTGAATGCAAGAAGCTATTATACTGATTAACTAAGCTTATTTTCTTATTCAATATTGTACTTGGAGTTTAGCTGAACATTGTAAGTCGATAGAACCTCTGGGTGAATGAAGAGAAGACGTACGTGAGAACACATAGCTGAGATCTGCGCGCAATATAATGTTGTGAATATATAAAAATATGTTCTTCTTCCGCTGGCCTTGCCACGGCTGGTGGTATAATTACGCTTTAATTACAAAGAGTTTTTATTTAAGTGGCAACGTCTAGCTGAGGCCTCGACTTGGTTTATTTCAAAGAATACAAATTGTGTCGAGACTTATTTTCAATAAATTGGATTGATTCTTATTTACGTGAAAGACACAAAATAATTATTGAATACGCTACCGAATTATGATACATGATGATTTCATATTAGCAAAATTGTTCTTCCAAGTGTGCCGAATGTTCGAGTAACTAAGAATTGGAACCCCGAAGCATACTAACTCATATTAGTGGACTATGTACATCATTTTTCAGAAGAATTAATTCCCCATCGTGTTTTTAAAGAGCTTGATCACGCAAAGTTGTTTGTCCAGAAATTAAATTGATGGCTGAATGACTCCAAACGGGGAGCAATAAAATCTATACTCATGGCGTCTTTCATGACAAGAGTAATGTGTCATGATCAGTAAGATTATTATTAAATAATTATCATTCAAAGAAAAATCGTTAACGGTTTATCCGGGTCAATAATGACGGTGGATCCCCCAACGCTGGACAACTTCCTTATTCCTAATTTTCAGAACGACCTTGCGCGAAATTGCCGTGACATTCACATTAGGCTCTCGCAAATGAGATGCTAATTATAAAATTCCGCGTGCGTTTGTCATAGAAAGTGCTACTGCTCTTTAGATGAGATGATGTCATGTGACCTGCATGCAAGGTGGGTGTGTTGACCTAATATGCAGACACGACTGACGAGTCTCGGAAACCGATGATGTGGAATCATCGAATCATCAGCCGAACCAATCATCGAACACGAGGACAAGAAGATGGAGAAGGACAAATCATCTTTTATTTTACATGTCTCATTGGACCGAAAAGTTTCGAAAGAAATCTTTGTTGTATGTACTACATGAAATAATTTTACATATTTTGATGATTTTCTTTTGAACAATGGAATTAGTGTCATGCATATGCATGGTGTGAATAAAAAGAATGCGACAATATCTCATATTGAACCTGTCAGCTCAGATCGAAAACAAGAAAGTTGCAAGTCAATCAATCTAATGTTTCAATATAATTCTTTACACCATAATCACTTATCAAACTCATTCTCAATGAGGTTCAATTCCAAAATGATAACATCATTAACGGTAGTAAAGGCGTTCCTGGATCAATTTAATTATGCAGTGTATAAAATGATCTACAAGAAGACTACATCAGCAATTTGCTTTCTTCTTTGGCCTCTGCACTTCGTTCTAATAACAGAGAGCCATGCGATGGAGCTCTAATGATGAAAAGCGATCCACAGTATCCATATTTCCAGCCTTCCAGACATCGTAAAAAGACGCTTTATCATAATTTACAACCTCGTCTGATCATAAGAAAGTATGCGATGAGACCTGGCCGGTATAAAAACGTACGAATGAATGATTTGCCCCGCCCCAAGGTGTCGAGCTAAGTAAAGAAGCAGAAGAGCGGAGAGGCGCCGTCATGCCGGATAATCTGACATTCCAAGTCAGCTTCTGTTTTCTGACCATCCAGCGACAGAACCGGTCCGATATTGCCGCATCATCTTCTTCTGTCAGAGACATCGGCTCGCAAACAAAATCAAAAGAACTACACGTTTTGGAAGCTTCCTGATTACTCCAGAAGTCTGGATGCAGCTGTCGGCTTTGTCTCCACACTCGGGAGAGTTCCAGAAGGCTCCAGATTGTTCCAGAAACGTTATTAAAAATCAATATATCTCTTCGGTATTGGGAAGTGAAGATTCAATAATCCTTTATTTTTTGTTTTGTAAAAATTTATATCGCTATATAATATAAGATGTATTTGGTAATCTGAAGATTGCTCCATAAAACACTGGAGATATTCTAAACTTTGCTCTTCTGCTTCTTGATATAGGGAGGGTGTGTTTGGGATACGATGGCTCCGAGGTCGACTTTGATTGTTCCTAATTTTGATAAAAGTAGAAAGTTTCACCCCAAATTTGTTGGAAGTGTTCAAAAACTTCCTTTCCTTCCCGGTCTAAATTTGATCAATGACTCCGTTGAGATATAAAAGGATGGAATTGCTCTCTTATGAACGATCTCTGCGCGGGGAACAAGTTATAAAGTCCGAGGGAAGATCGCGGCACGTCTGCTAGAAGTTCACGACTGACGAGAGACGAAGTTTCACGGCCCCTGTGAGGTGTGATCAGTCACTCACTCACGTCACGACGATTAGTCATACACTTGACAAAGTTCATGTTTCCTGCATGATATTATGTAAACATGCAGATGGAATGCGGTAATTTTATTACGCCTTCCAGCACATTTTTCAGGTACACTAATTACCTTCGCGATCAACGTACACAGAAAGATTACATCAAAATAACGTTGCTATCTTGATAATTCAATTCAACATTATATCCATTTAAATAATTCTTGTTTTCTTCAAACAACTCTGTGAAGTACTTATGAAATTGTAAATGTTTAAATTAAATGTGAGTGTGTTTATTTTTAACAATACGTATAATTGTACATAATGTTACATAATGTACTGTAACTTGCGACCTAGCTGTATACTCACACAATAACAACTTGAGGGATACAGAACAAGAATTGTGTTGTGGGTTCTGTTTTCGGGGTTTTGAATTAGTAATCTGTAATGTCTGAAATAGAATTCTCTGTACAGACTCAGGACATGGTCAAGCCAACAAGTGTTCATAAAAAACAGGATAACCGCGAAACAGGTTGTCAATAAAACATATTATTTATGTGACGTATGTTCGTTTAGTCACACAAATAGACATGGCAATTAAAACACTTCTCATTCTCGTCTGACAAGTTGATTCACCTTTCCACGAATCGATCTCTCATTCCATCGATCAATCGATTCGATCGGCATTCAGATGAGGTCGATCCTCGGTTCAGTTTCACGGTTTCATCACTCCGTCTGGCGAACACAAATCAAAGGTTTCCGGCGTTAGAAAGAGAAGAACAAATGAATCGCGCGTGTACGAATTGATATGACTTTTGAAACGTGTAGAGAGTGCATGATACTGATTGGTAGACGAAAGGTAACGCTTTCGTCAATGTGGATTGACAATGTTTTAGAACCTCATCGGCAAAGTGCTTATTTTGGACAGTCAAGCGTTTGAAAATGTTGAATAAGTTACCGTCTGAAGATTTGTTTAGTTGACTTGATTGACGATTTGAGTTACGAAATATTGTTGCCAGAATAATCTAAGATGTGTACTCAATTTGTTTTAATTGATTTTCATTGTTTAAAATGTACTGTTGAAAATGATAAAGGCACTAATTATAATATTCAACTTCAGTGAGAAGAACTAATTTCCGTCTGAATAAATATTTCACAAGTGCTGCACAGCAGAGCAGGGTTGTTTTTTTTTCAATGAAAACTTTCAAATACCTACTTTTGAAGTTTTAATTTGTGTCATGAAATATTCATTTCATGAGATATATAATTCATTTCTTGAATAACTCCCGCGAATTCTTAACCTAACGGGTGAAATGATTAGCGGTGCCGAGCCAAGGCGGAAACGCGTGGACACACTGACCACTGCCTCCTGGAATCGCAGGCAAATCTCGCAACTCGAGTTCCGCGTCGTTCGTCACCCAAGAGGCTCTGGCTTGAGCATGAGTTAGGTGTTGCCAATGTGAGATTTATCTTTCAATTTGGCATCGTTCTTCTTCTGATGATTGGGCTCAATGAAGTCCCATCAAGTGTGGTCGGTCGTTGACATAATCGCTCGTCAGTCAGGGAGTAATTCAAGGGCAATATGACCTGCTTTCTTCATCTATACGCGTCACAAGAACTTGCAAGAACTTTCAAGCAAAACTGAAAGTTTTTCTTATATTTAAAAAAAGTTTTTTCATAAGATGGAATGTTGAGCTAGAAGTTCAATGCAAGTCAACTCAACTCTGTTGCATACAAATTCCTATAATCGCAATAATATTGATGATTTTAGATATTAACGAACGTATCCTCTATTGTACCGAATACAAAATAAAAATGTAATTAATAATTTTAATCCTGTTCTCCTCCAACTCACAGTAATTAACAAATATCTTCTTAAAAATCCCTGATTGTGACTTTTTATAAACCCCATAAAGTTTAACAAAATTCTAAGGCGGAGATTAGGTGGCAATTTACCCAATCGTATTGGCAACGTTCCATTACTGACACAAAATTCGTGATTTTATTACGTCTCTTTTATTCATAAAATAAAAAATTGAATATGCTCGTCGTGTTTATTATTTATAAACAGAACTGCTTTGTATCAACAATAAATAAAACATACTCACATAACATTCTGTTATTATTCTAAAACAATATTATTCAAAATACTTACTTGACATTTTGACTTCATCATTATTGAAGACAAGCCACAACGAGAAGAACCTGTCGACGCCCAACGACGCCGTCAGCTCGCCGTCGATGCCCGACGTATCTGGCAACTGTGTCGGTCTCGGAGGCACCGTCGTCGTCTTGACCACCTCCGCCGTCGCCGTCAACACTGTCATCACCACGAACACGCCGCTGATCGCCGTCATCGTGCTGCCTCTCTCGTGGACACGGTCACACTGATAAACAACACGCACGCGGCTGACGCTCGCTCTCGGAGAACTATTACATGTTCGCGTCAACACGCTCGGAGGAGTCTTCCCTTTCCACTAGTGTCGAGAGAAGTAGAGGAGAGATGTCTTGGCGACGTCGACAACGCTGCCAAGCGGACGCTGGACGAAGCTCACCGGCACAACAATCGATATCTCTTAGCGACGGCGGGGGGTGGGGGGGTTGGGGCGGCGTCGACGCTTGACGGGGACTACATTACGAGGTAGAGTTCGTTCGAAATATTTGAGCCTTTGTGTGCGGCGGCGATGTTTTTGATCTCGTTCTTTTTATTCGCTTTTGGCGTTTTTACTTGACGACAAAAGGTTGACAAAGGACATCAAAGGGGAGAACTTCACAGTTATGTATGTAAAACAACTGTTGCAGACACAAAAATAAAGCGTTCGAAAAAAGCATCTTTCAATAAAGTAGGTATGTTGAACGAAATGGAATAATTGAAACTTGAAAGGAGAAACTAAATTATACACTTTTAACGTGTACATATTTATTTATTTTTGAAATTTCCATGTCAAAACACGTATAAAATACTCATTTATTATCCTGTAGTTTGCAACTCCCGCCCAATAATGAGTTTTCAATTTTATATCTTTTGACTTTTGAGAATTAACAAAACTTTAACATGTGAGGTATAGGAAAATCATTTCGAATTTGGTTAATAACTTTTAAAATAGCACACATTGGTATTGTTTTCAATTTTCCTGATACTATGTCCGTATGTCTACCAGAAAAAAGTTTTTTGTTAAAATCTAGCGGTACAAAAAAATTAGAACTTCATTTAGCTTAAAAATGACACGATTTTACTTGGCTGGCATAAGATAACATGGGGGAGAAAACTCAAATTTTCTCAGAAACTAGACACGAGAAGTGTTTAATTTTTTCAGGCCTTGTGTATGGCATGATTATCAATAAGTACACAAAAAATTATGATGATCTGAGACTATGCCTCGAGTGATTGTGCCACCATGAGTCATTTAATAATTTTTTGTGAGTCGTGGATGCACAAAATAAATATGTAAAAATGAAAAACTACAAAAGTAAGTTGATTTCTTCGCATCTTGAAAAGGTTTTATACTAAAAACTTTATTTTCATGAGTTCTGCTTTTGAGAGTCATATCCCTCATGAATGATGCATGAACGATTCGTTTTATATGACATTTCATGGCAAAGTTCTATTGCTTCTGTATTTTTAAAAATATTTCAAATAGAACATGTAAACTTAAAAAATAACTATAAACTAAGAACTATAAAATAGTATAATTTAGAATATGGTAAAGTAGTACATAGTTTAAGCGAAAACTGATTGGATAAAACTGCATAATAAGATTTTAGGTTGTGTTTTCTGTACTATTTTCACCTGTGATTTGGTTGAGATTTGTTAATTTTATTATTATTTTGTTTCCTTTATAAAATGCTGTTATATCCACAAATGTTTTCTTTTAGTTAAAGTTATTTGCAAAATGTAAAATATCATAATACTAGCGTGGCATACATATAGTAAAATACTCACCAAAAGCAAGCCTCGGAGTCCAAACAAGAATCAGCCGAAGTAACTGAAGAATCTCTTTTCAAATTACAATTACCTATCTTTGGAGCGTCCGAAGGCTCCTTATCGTCGTAGAAGGTTTTAAAAGTTAGAATTCGAAACATGTTCTAACCATGGACTTATAAATATAACTGTGTTCTACAATCACAAACTTCAATATTTTCTTTCTAATTTAGATTGAAAAAGATTACTCGATTTGGCTTTTAATTACCTTTTTGGACGGCCTGAAGCGTAAAAGAATGAACTGATATCTCATCAAATTGGCTCCAGTCTCTTCAACGTAGATATGCCATTAAGGGGGGAATTCCAGGGGGGTACGAGATTTTAATTTTAATGCAAATATAGAAAGAAGATGTTAGTCGAAATCACCTCATTTTGCGTAGTCAAAAAATATCCGGGACGATCCAAACTGGTAAAATACGATTCACCATACGATACGAGCTCCAACCGTTTAACATAAAAATCTGAAACTTGGCATGCATATTCATACTATGTACAAATTTGTACAGCAAAACTTCTAAAACTGAATCAATAAAAGTACCGGATTTTTCATTTAGACAACCCTCATTTAGTGGTGCCTGTAGCCAGGATATAGAAATAAATATTGTCAAAATGCGTTGTCGTTTTCTTCGCCTATTCATAACGAAGACAATGAGTCTTTAGTGATCATTGCGGCAATGGAGTTGTTCCGATGAAACAGCAATATTTCGTCAAAAAAATGGGACAGAAATATTGGAGGTGAAAAAGTTCCAGAGAATCAAATGTTGAATCAGGAAAGTACATTTTCTTCCTTTTATGTGCAATAGTTTGGCCAATATCGAGATTTATATTTTTAGTCACGTGGGATCACTAGAATACCCTTAACGAACCAGAGTCGTGAAAATCGTGTTTTTAGACTGCCTAAAATCTCAGCGCATCGGATAAACGGTATGACGTAACATTTTTATCACATGTGCACTTACGACGTTATGACGTCACTTACGACGTTATGACGTCACTTACGACGTCTGATTTGAACCCTGAAATGTACCGGATGCCGTAATTTTGAAACCGGAAGTGACTTCATACATGGGCGTCTGCAGGATTTCTGCCAGGAG
Organism: Leuctra nigra; assembly: GCA_934045905.1. Classification (NCBI taxonomy): domain Eukaryota; kingdom Metazoa; phylum Arthropoda; class Insecta; order Plecoptera; family Leuctridae; genus Leuctra; species Leuctra nigra. Next base: position 21,375,517 of record OW203761.1, on the reverse strand, counting down.
AGGGCAGAGCAAGGAAAACAATTTGCCTCGGGTTAAGGGGGGTGCGGGGGGCGTGCCCCCACCCAGCCCGCAGGGCGTTTTTTGTTTTTGGACACTTTGAAATCAATTTTGAGATATTTTGTTACAATATTCAATATTTTGTAGATGTTACACTTTGGGGTGGTGGAGGGCATGCCCCCACCTTGCCTTGCAGTTTTTTAAAATGTTTTTGACCCTTTGAAATTCATTTATTTGAGATTTTTTGCATACGAAATGAAACTGTACATAAAACACCACCAAAATATTAAGTTTTCCTGACATCCAGGGGGGGGGGGGGGCTAGCACCCCTCTTCCCCTCCCTGTGGACGCCCATGACGTCATATCTTGATAATGGCTGAATCGGTTGAAACGAAACTAGTACCAATGGACTCGCCCAACTAAATGAAATTTGATTCGTATAGTTATCGAACGAGCGAAGCGAGCGTCGCCGTCGCTCTTTTGGCATGGGGACATTTGTTCCTTTTTTCTGTCCAGGCCGCTATACAGGTCGCAAGGTTTCTCCGATCAGGCTGAAATTTTGCACACATGTGAGGACCATTTCCACGGTTCACTGACCCACATTTTTATGCAACCAGTTGATTGGTTCAATTTAAAAAATATATACATATGATATATCTCCTGATTGGTAGATCTGATCAGTTTCAAATTTTGCAAGGTCATTAAGATCAACATTTTATTAAATTTCACAAAGTTTCATCAAAATCCTCCAATTAAAAGTATCTCCCGATTGGTCGAAAATCTTTTTATGTCACTTTTTTGTCACTTTGTTGTCTATTTTATTTATCTTCTATTTTAGTAGAAGAGGTGATTATGCTACTGTATTTACGCAGGTATGGGACAATAGATTTAACTGTAATGAGCCATTTTCTAGTCTTATTAGTTTTATCGATACAACACAGATTCTGAGAGTTTGTTCCAACGCGGATATTTAATGATCCTCCCCAGAGGAGATCACATATTCTTTGGAAGTAACTTCAGCTGTTTCTTTGAAATATATTTTTAACAATTTATTCCGAACGAAAAGAACTTACGATCCGCATAACAAGCTCCTGGATGAAGATAAGATAAGGCCCCTGGCAGAATATTTGAGAGAGAAATCGATGGAATCCGAGCAGGATATTAAATAGGGAACGAATTTTACAAGACTGCGTCTTATTGGAGTATTCCTATTGACTTTGTGAGTCCTCATGAATTTCTAACTTCCTGAGACAACAAGTTGAACGCAACATCCTCCAGAACTCGGTTGGCTTCCTTCTTGGAATCCTTATCATCATGTTCGCTCACCGACCAACCAATCCTTATTTGCTATGACATTATGATATTGTCTATGACGGCAATGTCGCTCGGAGTGGCGTCATTTCTGATATTATTCGCTTACGATGGGAAAATCAGAGGTAAAGTCGTATTCATCAATTTAAAATGCATGGGTTTTCTTCAGTCATTTTAAAGTTTCCAGTAAATGAGTAAGCGCAAACATGTAGGAAATTATAATAAATTTTGCAATTACGCTTTAGTTGGCGAATGCTTGTTATCTTTTTGCCCACTGTTCACTATCCGATACTTTTATAGCACTTACTCTGCGTGATTTTTGTGTGTTTTTTTGCCTGCTTGCCCAGGTCAAACCGTTCAACCAATCGATCTGAAATTTTGCACACACACTCATGTCATAAGGGCGGTCTCGTGCTTATACACTGTACAAATGAAAACTGTTGTTTTTACATTGTAATACAGTGGGTCGCCTTGTTCTCCTTTTCAGTGGATGTAAAAGTACGTATTCATGTAGGGTACATTTTAAGTGTAATAGAATATGTACCCTATTAAAGATGAATATGTTATTCACCAATTTACTGAATAACATCATTAAAGAGAACCAGTCTACCCACTAAAACACAACATGTAAAAATAAAATAGCATACTTTTTAAAGATTTTTTTAATAGGGTCCTATGATTGGTGGAAAATTAAACCTGGAACCGATAGACCGATCAACGTCAAATTTTGCATGGTCATTAGGCTAGGACCAACTTTTTAGGCGATTTTGACAATTTTCATACAATTCTCTTAATACATTTAAGAGTTATTGACAATTTACTGACATTGTATGATTGTTATGAAATCTTTTTCAAATTTATTCAAATAATTTCAAAAGGTTTATGAAAACGATTTCATAATTTTTTACGCATTTCGTTAGATTATCTTCAAAAAGGTTTCCAAGGCCTGTAGAGCAGCACATACATATACTACTTCACATGCAATTCTAGTGACCGCCTATCTTTCAACGCATTACACAGAGCGTTTTCCTATAGTTTTGAACTAAGTTCTGGGGTGCGATCACATAAAATGAGAACTTTCTTGTCGCGGGACAACTTTCTCATCTCAATGTTATTCACGGCCTCCTCGGGTGAGGTGAGATGAGTTGTCACTGCGACAAGTAAGTTGTCATTTTATATGATCGCACCCATGAACTGCAAAATGCACAATTTCAGTGTTGTTCTGTTTCTGGAAGCAGAAATCGAATGGTGGATGGATGGATATCTCCAGGCACGCTGTTAGAGCTGCAATAAGCTGGCTATATTATTTGTAACTCATGGTATTGCTTTGCGGCAAGCAATCGAAACGCCAGAATGAATCTTAAGATCGGACTGCACAATGGAGGTAGACAAATGTGATGCCTTTTCACGAATTCTCGACCATTCTCGACTCGACTTCCAATAGCTTACATGAAACAAGACTTACAGCCAGAATAAACCCTGCTCTTCCTGAACGCTTTTGTCGGATCCAGTTTCCAATAAGTGTCTAGACAGTATTTCTCCATCCTCGGAATCCCAACAACGGGAAGGACGCTTCGAATCAATGGAAACCTGTAAAATGCTATCGTATCAAATTGTTGCACAGCTAAGTCTTGTTTTTCTAAAGGCTAAGAGACAGTTTACGATCGTCAAATTGATTTCGACCTGTGTTATTGCACCGCGTATGAGCGAACGAAACCTTGTGAGAAACGTGACAATATTCCGCACGATCTTGGTGTTTGCATTCACGCCTCGATTCATTTCATTATGCAATGAGAAAGAGAGAGCAATTGTTTTTTAAAATACTGCAACTCCTTGCAAGGTGAAATCAATGTCATAGATTGATAATAATCGGTATAAAATTAGAAAATAATACGGGAAAGCGACGGAAAGCGTCAAATAAAGATCAATTCACGTATGATGCATTATTTTTTAAAAGCAAACAATAACTGATTTATTCAGTAAAAATCTGATTGCATAATTCCATGTGCTATATCCTACACTTAAGCCTCATTTATGCGGTAAAATTTCCAATAAAATCGTGTATAAAATCTTTTACAGAAATAGACTGTGCTTCATATGACAAAATATTTTACAAAACCCTTTTACAGAACATTTTTACCATCAAATAGTCTTGTTTACACGGTAAAATTTCTTTAAAGAAAATATATAAAATATATTATAGGAAATTTTACCGCATAAATGAGGCTTAAGTTTAGACAAGAACCTTTAAATGAAACTGGTTGACCTGAATCTTGAATGATTGAGCTTTCTTTCAGTGGACTTTTGAAAGCTGAAAAAGACAAAAGCTGTAAAAATGTAAGTGCTCCAAAAATGGAGCCCATTTATGTAGATTATATTCCCCTTCTCGCGAGATAAGGACAGTACCTACCGGAGTTTCCTTGCCATCTCTCACGTTCTTTACTTAACAAATAAGACAAATTTAAAACTTTCCAGAAAAGAGAGAATTCCACTTCACATTTCAACATGCATTTCCATCTAAAAGTTTCTCAGAATTTAAATATTGGATTCATAAATGAAAATTATGAATTGCGGTTAGTTATAGTTTTCTGTAAATGTAATTATTTGTACTAAAGCACCATTTACACGGTGCAATTTCTTGGACAACTTCTGTACCACAGAGGTTCTGCTCGTGCGCAGTATCACTTTTGAGATGATAAAGGGAATCTGCACATGTGCAGAACTTCTGTGACACAGAAGTTGTTCAAGAAATTGCACCGTGTAAATGGGCAGTTCTTGCACGTCTGTGGGTGGACAAATGCAATGAGCAAATCTCGCTCGGATTCCCCTCCACCACGATGAGTAACCACGGCCTACTGAGTGCCGGTCAAGGTGACTGCATGATGCACCTCCCGAGTTACCGTTCGTTCACATTCCACCGTCGGATATTTGCCGCGCGGTGATTTCTTTCAGGAAGCGTTTAGCATACCCCACGTGACTTGAGTGATGATACACCACGTGACCGGGATCCGTGAACTCGCCGAGGAAACCCCTGCGCGTTGCCAAGGGTTTTCCGCGTTCATTTCACCGAATTCTAATCAACTACTTACATGTCATCGACTCGTCTTGAATTCAGGTATTTTTTAATATTTACATTTTAGAGTGTGTTTGAATTACTCATCAAACGTGATATGTATATTTTATAAAATAAACGGATGTAAGGTCTACATTACATAACATATAAAAATACTTGTACTTAATTTCCATCCATTCATTACTCTATTATCTTGCCACCAGAGCGTGTAGCTATCGTAATCTTACTCAAAATTTGTCTTTGATAGTTGTGGAACACAAAATAATTAGTGACGTTTTGTAATGGAAGCGTTTCCCAAATTGTGGTTTATAAATTATAAAATCATACAAGGAAGAATGAATCCCGAAGTTAAGGACATTGGGTTCGGAAAGGCGTTTAAAGCAAGATGACAAGTCAATTTGAACTTTGTATTCTGTACTGATGGTAACTAATATAAAAATACGATAACAATCTATGATAAGGCATATCATTTGGCATCACAGTAGCGGTTACAACAATCAAAATAACAAAACCACTCATCCCAACAATATAAACTTTTCATTATAATATATCAATAAGTTAACGTGTGACTGTACATTTGGTGGACGACTAGTGATTGGTCAGATGTCTTGACTGTAGCTCGGACTCTGGTCACGCCGATGTGGCCCGTGGACAGTCTTGAACCTCTTCAAGTTGTGCTGCCGGCGATTCTTCATCATTCGCTGCCAATCAGAAAAAAAACAATTTCTAGTTTATTGCATCAAAGATGTCAAGACTCGGACACGCTTTTCTCATATGTCAGTTTGTTAAAATAATACAAAAACATTTTTGTCATCTCGCTGCGAAATTTATTGTGCCTCTCGCAAAATGAGAATTTCATCTTGCACAAAGCAGTTTCACTTGTGCTTGACCTTGCTTTCTTTTAGGCAACAGAAGTGGAAATACCTTCGAAATTGTAAATACCTGCCGAGACGCACAACCCTGGTTCTTCAGAACACATATACCTCCATGATAGGACAATATCAATAAAATTTCACAACCCACTGCTTGACTATAAACATAAGTGGAACAAAATTGTATACAGAACGAGTCTCTCAAATAAAAGGAATTCTCTTCAGATCTCGAGTAGGGGATGGGGAGGAAAAACTCGAGCAAACACAAATACAATCCAGGGAGACTCAACAAAACAGAGCAATTTAACGAAATACTTGAGGACGGGGAAGTAGATGTGGAGATAGAGGAAGATAGTGTCCCCATGGAGACATACATTACATCTCGGAGCAAGCAATCTAATGTGCAAGAAGCGTGATTTAAGTGCTCATGTTTGTGTACCTCGTTCTTGAGCGCCTGCTTCGACTGGAAGTTGACTCTGGCCAGAGCGACTCTGACCCACTCGGGCCTCTCCTGGATGCCGTCGTGCAGCATCTGGCGGACGGCGAGGAGGACGTGCTCCAGGAAGACGAACATGAGGACCCACTCGACGCCGCTGAGCGTCGGCGCCAGCAGGTGCTTCAGCGACGTCGACATGCACAGCAGGCCGCAGTTCGTCATGATCGACATAGCCCCCACCGCCTCGAACGCGAACTGGAACGAGGTGCACGATCAGAGGAAGTCGAATATGAGGACCCACTCGACGCCAGCAGGTGCTTCAGCGACGTCGACATGCACAGCAGGCCGCAGTTCGTCATGATCGACATCGCCCCCACCGCCTCGAACGCGAACTGGAACGAGGTGCACGATCAGAGGAAGTCGAACATGAGGACCCACTCGACGCCAGCAGGTGCTTCAGCGACGTCGACATGCACAGCAGGCCGCAGTTCGTCATGATCGACATCGCCCCCACCGCCTCGAACGCGAACTGGAACGAGGTGCACGATCAGAGGGTCGAATCTGTCAAACCAGTTCTTGCTCTATAACTACTAGAGTGTGAGAGGCATGCTTATTATATTGTGCATAGGTGTGGAAGCATAGACTCTAGTTATTTAGTCAATGGAGGAAGTATTCAAACCCTTTTCCTCTAAGGGTCAGTTGTCAATACTTCGCTAAAAAAGGGCCGTTTGTGTTGGTTTAAACAGAGCATTAAAAACAGGTATTAAATTTCACATCTCTCATGCAGAATAATTCAAGTAACTTATGACATTTGAGCTCGATGATAAGTGATTGTTTCTGCTTGTGGAATGAAAACTCATTGCTGAAGTTTATAGAGTCTATTGTAAAGATATGAAAATTGATAAGCTGTTACAAAATACTGTGCGTTTTTTTTGACTGTGTAAAGACTGTCAGTGTAAAGACTGTCAGCATCTATTTCTATCCAGACACTCATATACGAGCGGAAATTAAATTGCTTTTAATTATGTCTAGAATGAAGAACATAGTTAATTCCCACTTTTGTTTCCGACGCAACTTGGCATGATATGAAATGAATATTCCCATCCCGGTGACCTAATAACTAGTTAATTAGCGCCTCGAGCAACACGTGTCTCTACCTGCCAGGCACCGATGTCCTTGACGCGCCGCGACGTCGGTCTCTGGCAGAGGCGGCACAGCTTGAAGGCGTCGGCGCGTATCTCGAGGACGTTGTTGACGACCGCCCAGAACGCCGCCATCGGGAACACCGACGAGAAGAGGAACACGTAGCCGAACTGGATGAACATCTCGAGGTAGTCGTCGTAGGTGCCCTGTGATGGAGGCGTCAACACACACGTCACGTGCCGGCACGGTGTCGCGCATACGTTACACATGCGGGGACTAATTAATGCACTCGCGAAGTCACGTGTGTGCACAGCACAAGACGCCTCGCTAGGGGATGTTGCGGGATAGGGTAGTTGCATATCCCGGGTTGCTATGGTAACAGACCTCAATCTTGTTCATTTTGTTGGGGGACAAGCAATTTTTCAAAAGTTTAATCAAAGTTTAATTGTATTTTAAATAGAGTTGTGAAAGAAAGATATTAAAACGAAAGATAGAAGTGGCATGAAATAAAATAAGAATATAATAGCAAGAAAGAAAAGAAAATGATTACTTATTATACTTAGTTACTGCAAGTACCTCTCCTCAGTTAGATTTTCTTATGGGCGGAATCCAAAAGACTCTGGTCACTTTTCATTTTAGCATGAGGCTAAAATCGCTAGGGATCTCAGTGTTGACCATAGGGACGGGGACGTCCAGACCTCCACATCGCCTACCTCGTACGAGTCCATCTCGCCCTCCACGTCGCTTACCTCGTACGAGTTCATCTCGCCCTCCACGTCGCCTACCTCGTATGAGTCCATCTCGCCCTCCACGTCGCCTACCTCGTATGAGTCCATCTCGCCCTCCACGTCGCTTACCTCGTACGAGTTCACCTCGCCCTCCACGTCGCCTACCTACGAGTCCATCTCGCCCTCCACGTCGCCTACCTCGTACGAGTCCATCTCGCCCCCCACGTCGCCCACCTCGCCCTCCACGTCGCCTACCTCGTACGATTCCATCTCGCCCTCCACGTCGCCTACCTCGTACGATTCCATCTCGCCCTCCACGTCGCCCTCCACATCGCCCCCCACGTCGCCCACCTCGCCCTCCACGTCGCCTACCTCGTACGAGTCCATCTCGCCCTCCACGTCGCCTACCTCGTACGAGTCCATCTCGCCCTCCACGTCGCCCACCTCGCCCTCCACATCGCCTACCTCGTACGAGTCCATCTCGCCCTCCACGTCGCCTACCTCGTACGAGTCCACCTCGCCCTCCACCTCGCCCTCCACGTCGCCCACCTCGCCCTCCACATCGCCTACCTCGTACGAGTCCATCTCGCCCTCCACGTCGCCTACCTCGTACGAGTCCACCTCGCCCTCCACCTCGCCCTCCACGTCGCCTACCTCGTACGAGTCCATCTCGCCCTCGACGGCGGCCTGCTCGATGCGAGGGTCGTCTCGGTCGAGCCGCGGGATCTCCTTCAGGTACAGCAGCTTCGGGTTCTTCTGCGCGCTCTTCGCAGCAACTGCTTTACCGACGCGCTGGTCACCGCCTCCTCGCATCATCTTCCACACCTGGCAAGACGCAGACAACAATATTCACGTCAACAATGCGTCCACAAATATGGCACACATTGTTGAATACATTGTTGTGTCACCAATTTCCTTATTCTACCACTATTTTATTATTTCACAAAAAAATTAATGATTAATGACCTAAAACTCGTACCTTTCTTCCGTAGTAGCGAATCAAGAGGGGTAAGAATGCCTCTTGAAAGTTGTTAATAGCTTGCAGAATAATTAGCATGACAGCCAGTTGCTGGAAATAGCAGAGAAAATATCAAAATATTACACATCACAAAGAGATTTATTTATAATGTTGTGCATCAGCAGTACTTTTAAAGATGGCAAATGCAACTTTCTTGAGAGCACAATATTATAGAAATGGAAATGTATCCACTAGGAAAACACTTGCAAGAACGCGTTGACAAGTGAGCATGTGTAGTGCATCTAAATAAGTGTAGTCCTTTGTATAGTGGGGATCTATAACCTTGGAAAACACCTCTAAATATTATAAAATGTTGGTCTTGATGACCATATTTTTTTAAATTAATTGAATAAACGGTTCATTTCACTATTCAGCCAATCAGATGGATTTGTTTAAAAAAGCAATAGTTTCTGCAAACTACAGTTTGTCCGAACCTTACAAGGTGTCTTTGTTCTGATTGTAAAACCATTTTCATTCTTTGTATTCTCGAAAATGTATTGTCCATCTCTTGTTCGAGGTGGTTCTGAAGATACGGCTGAGGTAAGTTTTAATTATTTTTGATTTTTACGATGGGGTCTGGTTTATTGTGAACAAGAACAAAGCCACCTTCTAGAATACTGACAAACTGTAGACAAAAATAAAAAAAGACTAGTATTTACATGTTTGCAAAATTTCAGAGCGATCGGAAATACGGTGTGAAAAAAACGACCGAGCCAGTGAGTCAAATGACTTTAAAACAGAATCGGTAATTGACAGTTCGCGACACGAAGATCGAAGCTCGACGCCGAGCTTTTTCTTCTGCGGCAATCGCGACGCCGGATTCGAGTTAATTCCCCCCGCGCATGTAAAAGCGAGTTGTTTTTGTGACTCACGAATCTGAGCATCTCCATGTCCTGGATGTAGAAGGCGATGTAGAAGAGCGACATGAAGTTGTTGACGAACTCGAAGAGGACCAACTTTGTAATCTGGTGTCGGTCGAACTGCGACTGAGTTCGGTGATTCTCTGGAATGAAGCGAGAGAGAGAGGGAGAGATAATTCGACGAAAAGAATCACAGCATTCCGTGCGCTCGCCGGAGAGATTGGGAGGAACAAGAAATATAAGGGGCTTTGGACACTACGAGGGAGTTTGTACTGTCGTCTGTAGTAAAAAGTTAGTGGAATGAGGACAGAAAAAGAACAACATTTTAAATCGAAGTTACGTTAGTAGAAAGAGAGACAAATCTAGTGGAGCGGTCGCTCCACCCAGCCAAGTCGTACCGTACACTCACACTCACTCAACAAACCGTAAATGCATTATAAACTGAGGAGCAGACCAACCACTTTTACTGTAAGCAACAACATGGCATTTTCGGCCTACTGGATCTTAAAATTGGAAAATCTCACATTGTTGCGATATATCTTAATTTCGAGCTATGGCCCACCCCACTACATATACCAAATTAGGGAACAATATGTTATGCCGTTTGCGAGCTAGAGGGCCGTGAAAAACGTGAAATTACACCCCTTTTAAAACCTATCTTGATCTGATGATGATGATGATGATGATGATGATGATATCAGGAAACACCGCAATCACCGCCACAGCCTAAACGGCTGAGCCGATCGATCTGAAATTTTCACCACATGTGCACTTTTGGCGTCTGAGGTGCCTTTTTATAAAACCAACAGGAAGCCGCCATTTTGAAACCGGAAGTCACGTCATATCTCGAAAACGGCTAGACCGTTAGGAATTAAACCAGCGCCAAATGATTCAGACGGTCATCTATATGGAATATCAATAGTTAAAGTAGAGATGTACTATTACCAAAACCGGAAATGACGTCATGAAAATGAAGAACTAGATTTTAATGACCTCTTACTACAATAATTACATATTCAGAAGGCTTATAATGATACATAACATTTATAGAAATAAATTCTAGGTGGCAGTTATTTCAGTCGCCATTTTGAAAACCGGAAGTGATACCATATCTCGAAAACGGCTGGACTGATTGGAACGAAGCTTTCGCAATTCTTCATGGAATATCACTTTAAGCTTAGGTATATTGAGCACCAAACACAATATTTCGTATTAACCAATTCGGAAATGGCGTATTTTTTAAAAGTACTTAGTCATTGTTGCTCCGATGTGTGTTACAAGTTGTGTAAATAAACTAAAAAAATAAGTGATATCCCCATAAAAAACACTCCGTGTAAAAATACCAGCCAAGTCTCTTCAACTATAAAAAAATAGAAGAAATCTAAAAATTCAGCACTGAAATGTAGTGATATCAAAAAATGAGCCAAGTCAAAACTTAATTTTAAAAACCAAAATATACTTGGCGCATCGTTTTTAAGGGCATTATAGGTATATTTTATATATTTTGGTACATTTGATTTTTGGCATATGCTTCTATACTATTTATATACACGATGCGCCAAGTATATTTTGGTTTTTAAAATTAAGTTTTGACTTGGCTCATTTTTTGATATCACTACATTTCAGTGCTGAATTTTTAGATTTCTTCTATTTTTTTATAGTTGAAGAGACTTGGCTGGTATTTTTACACGGAGTGTTTTTTATGGGGTACTCTTTAGCCGACAGCCTCTCTATCAGTTCTGGCTGGACCACTCTCCAAATCGAGACCGTAAGAAAATTACCAAAAGTAAAAGAAATCAACTAATTTCGTTTTAAAAACATTAATTTATAAACAAAATATATAATTAGCTGTGTGAGGTTAAGTTAACAAAGTCTTTCTAGGAATGTCATTGGTTGTTGCCATGACAATACAGTCCTAATCAATTTAATTCATTTTATTTCTAATGCACGATTCACCGATCTGTTACAGTTTTACTGAACAAAAAGTAAATCCTGAATCCTCACGTAAAGACCGCCGTAAACTGAGATCATTGTTAGAATTAAGAATTCAGATTGCTACATCGTCGCCACTCAGCTTCCACAATATCGCATATCTTTTGCTGCACATGAATTGATTTGCGCGCTCCCAAGTGGCTGGTATCTGTAAACGTAAAAACTGGAGCGTTCATAATGCATGCTCGTCTCGCCCTTCCACTTCTCGTGCAGTCCGGAGTGCCAAGACCGAAGATTTTCAAAACGTAAATCATTTGAGAAATTGAAAAAACAACGTTCACCGCGTGATGAATGTTTTTTTTCGTTTGCATTTGGTCCGTACATCAAATCTTTTGCGCCGCGGGGATTGGTGGATTTCGGATGAATTATTGTCGCTGCTGGCCCTGTTGCGAAACATGCAGAGCGGACCGGTCTACATATCTGTCTGCCGTAATTTATGCACTTTGGATGGATGCGTTTTGGATATACAATATATTCTGCGCGGTATTAGTCTGGGAATTAGGGATTTGTCTCGCTCCAGTCTCGTTTTATTTTGATACTATAATTTGAAATTGTCAGTCGTGAGGTCCCAGGTTCGAGCCAAATGTCGGCTATCCTGATTATGTATGAACATGATATTCAGATTCTACTATCCAGAGATGAACCCAAGTAATTCCCAACTAATCTCTAAAGTCAATATCACATTATACAATTCAAATTGGGCAATTTCCTTTTCAGCCAATTGGTTTCCAGAGTTTCATACAAAATGCAGTTTCATTGGCTAGACATTGAAATTGTTCAGCTTGAATTTTAACTGAATCCTCTTCCCAGCTCTCAATATCTTCAATCTGGCAATATGTGTATTTTGAGCTAATATAAAAGACTGAGCTTCTGAAAACACTGTAAACCACGAACAGCACAAACATCAGCTTGTAATCGAGCAATAATGTCTTTCGCATACTGTGTATATTGTTCTGAATCCGTGCGAGTTCTTACCCCACTCCGTGAGGAACGTGGCCAGCCTCCTGTAGTAGGCGTTCATGATGAAGACCAGCGCCGTGTAGACGACGCTCGGCGTCAGGACGAGGAGGCGCGCCGTCTGCGAGTCGTCGCCCTTCATGAGCGCGATCATGTAGTTGTCGGCCCAGAAGGACACCAGCATCACGAAGAAGCCGCCCGCCAGACACAGCAACACGATGGGCAGCGAGCCGCAGTACATCTGGTGGCAGGCGAAGGACGAGATAATGAAATAGCAGTAGCTTCGTGTGGGAGCCATATTGTGTTGTGATGGCAGATCTAGAACAATATACTCTTGTATTACTGAGGAAAAGCTAGCAAAAGGGCGATCATGTATGCCGCAGTACACCTGGTGGCAGATGTAGGACGACAAAATATGTTACTGAGGAACTTATGTTTCGTGTAGCTTTGCGTCAGGAAAATAACACAGTTGTCAGCCATCAAAGAGATGAAGCATCACAGAGAACATTGCTCCAGACGGCGAGCCAGATTACAAAGGGTGGCAGAAGTGGGACATATAGTCGTATCGTTCCTGTTGTGTTTGAATAAGCTCTTTTTATCATCTGTTCTGCTGCGATGTGCGGGCTGAGGGAGTAGACGAGCTCACCCTGAGGTTTGTCTTCCAGCGAGGGAACTGCGGTTGGAACTTTCCTGTGACCGCGTCGGCCGCCATGACACCCCAGTAGTTGGGTCGCGGCTCGTCGAGACTTGTCATTCCAATCGTGCCCCAGGAGAACGCCAGCTCGCTGCACTTGCGCTTCCACATCTGCAATGTGCACAATCTCCTATGCAAATTAATATGATAATATCCAAACTAAAGATTAAACTTTATTCGCTCTGAAAAGTCTGAAAGTTTGACTTCCAGTGGCGACTCAATCATGTCAACCGTGCTTCTGTGACACATGCGTGCGATCGATGAGCTATTCACCACCTGTCTGCAACGACCTCGTCGGGTCGCAACAGGTGTCGTACCTCCAGGAAGACGGTCACCCAGAGCACGTTGAAGACGCAGAAGAAGGCGAGCGACTCCGTGGACAGGAAGAAGTGCAGGAAGCCGAGGATCATCGGCGCCACCAGAGCCGTCGTGTAGAAGCCGAGGAAGGTGAAGTAGAGCGCCACGGACTCGCCGAAGTAGAGTCGGATCTCCTCTACACCGAACCATCAACACAGTTTATTACCAAGCATTACTCTCGGAAAAATAACGGAGCACTAAGTATTTTCTTCTTTCATGCCCTCGTATAATCTTTACGGTCGTTTTGAGATTGACCCTTCAGAAAGCTAAAGAGCGTCGTGTGTGTTTACGGCATATGCAGTAAAGCGAGATAAAATAGAGTAGGCATTTACTATTTTACTCGGTTCATATTACGCTTATTTCTCAAACCAACAACATTTTCTGCGTTGTTAGATACATGATTTACAGATAACTTTATTCGTACGGCAATGTTCAATCTGTCTTTATTCTCTCCCTCGTCTAACTAATCCAATCATAAGTTCAGAAACTAATGATAGTTTCAAATTGTCTCTGCAATTAATGCGCCAGTAGCTTTGATATGTGTTAATTAAACATTTAAGTGCTGCCGTCGATGCCAATACACGGACCGATAATCCTTCCTTCCACCGTATGACCGATAATCCTTCCACCGTATGACTGATGATGAAGTGGCTAAAAGTGTTCTCTCTCATGTATTTTGTTCCAGTTCTCTTTGGAATGTTACACATTATCAGACAAATATATCAACAGGTAGAAACAAAACTTTCTAAACAATAATTGAAATATTTAGTAAAACATGTATTTTTTATGATTAAATTCACCGCTATTCTTGTGCACATTCTGTACACTGAGAGTATAAGTCTGTTTTCCCACTACCTATTCGGTATAGGCGCATTCTGGTAGCAGATGGGCTTTATGATGCCCTATTGTGACGATTTAATTAAATCCTGATCACATATTGCTTCGACACACAAAATGATAATTTCCTACAAACGATAGAATCCCGCTAAATATCTGGGACTCAATCAGAGAAGACCTGCGACGGCACTCGACATATCTCGGTATTGAATCTGTAGAGGCAGAATGTGACCCGACCCGAGCCGAACCTCAGCCCACGTCATTAATTACAAAGCGAGGAGCGTTCTGAATATCTCTGCGGCTTTACAATTAAGAACTTAAATAGATTGAAATGCTCGCGTCACGGGTTTCTAATGTCGCTTTGAAGGGTGATCGTGATGACAAGGCGCGGCTCACCGAAGGGTTGCTTGCTGAAGAGCGCCCAGTACCACTTCTTGCCGAGCTTGTGTAGCGCCTCGGTGTCGTGCAGAGGGTAGACGCTGTGCAGCAGGCCCCAGTGCAGGCAGACTTGCACTGCAACGATAATAGAACACTCATTGTAGGTGGGGAAATGGTCAAAATTATTAGGAACAAATATTTGTAGAATAAAATCAAGACTTCACAATCTTAAAAACTAAATGAAACTATTTAAAACATTGAAGAACAACATAGATTGAATAGTATGAGGAATGAAAACATTTTACTTAATTTCGGTTAAAACGTCGTGTTATAGATATTTGAGGGGAGATGTACAGTCAGGGAAACTAGATAGTTCATACTCTGCCTCTCTCTGACCCATGACATAAACATGTTTTTATATGGAGCAGAGAGAGATAGAGTATGAACCATCTAGTTTCCTTGACTATACACTCGGCCAAACAAAACTTGAACGTTGACCAAATTTGAATGACTGCTGGTCATGTCCCATAACCAATCAAAGCTTGTTATTATCATTGAAATGTGAGGTCACCTACTAGAGTGAGACAATGAGATCGCTTAGACTGACTTCTGATGGTGCGATCTTACATATATCAGCCTATCAGATTTATTGAACGTTCAAGTTTTGTTTGGCCAAGTCTACCTGCAATTTTTTTATTATCAAGTTTATATTACTTGCACAAACATTATTCTTTCCAAGCTAAGTAGCTCCAAATAAATTATTATTGAGTTAGATATATTTCATACATTTCGCTCATATTTCTCCATACTCTAATCTTATAAAATGCCAGAAAATATTTCTTCCCTTTCAAAACGCTGTTTGAAGACTGAGTTTTCAACTTTTTGTATAGTAAACACAACAATTTTCTCCTGTTTTTCTCTTCTCCAAACAGGGTGGAGTTGATGGCGTGGGTTTGCATCTACCCAATCCAATCCATTCCATTTGTTTATTTTAAAACACTCTGTTGCTGTGTTTTTTCTCCAGCGTCTATGTGTCCAAACAGAGTGGCCAACCATTTTGATTGTGGTTTAAACTTTTCCAATCATTCTCCTGTATCTTCATTTCCACTTTCTGCCAGGTCAGTCAGACGAGAAATCGGATTGTGTACGTCGCGCGAAGTTTCGTAATCTCTGAAATGCGGAGTTACCCCCCACGTGAACAAGCGTCTACAAACTTTGAATCGTCACATAAAACCTTTTACCGCCGCTTCGCTTTAAAGACGCACCACTAAACTCGAGTTGAAGACATCTCATTACATTATTTACTATCCATAGTTAACTGAACTCTCTCTCTATATATATCGTCGACAAATTAACACTGGAGGTAATTTAACTCGAGAGCAGCTCTTCGGCACACATTATTAAGCTAAATGAATGTATCTAGAAGTGATGTGGAGACGCCGAAGTAAGTTTAATGAAGAGCTATTGAGCGTCGTAATTGGGCGTCTAATAAACGGCGCGCAATCGACGCGTCAAGCGGCGTGCATGATGGATGACTTCTTCGACGACTCCGCGAGCAACGACGAGATAATTACGTCGACGCGGATTATCGCCTCGCCGTGGATTACGCACTCTTGTCGGCGTCGTCAATCAATCTGCGTCGATCCGGCGGTGGACGGCGACGAGAAATAGAATTCTACATACTTTGGCAACTGGATGGTACATGTCACGGAATGGAGCAGACCAGAATTCTAAATTTAAAAATTAATAAAATGTTACCATTAATCAATTTCAGCTATGTTTTGAAAATAGTCTTCTCGACGGCTTAGGATGCGGCACAAAAATAAGTCTATTGTTGTAACATTTGACATCATAGTTTCGTAAACTTTTTTTTGTTCAGCAACGTGTGCCCAGGAGGTTTAGTGCGGATTATCCTTCGTAAAATATGCAACAGGGCACATAAAGGCAATCAGCTATCACAAAATATTAATTGATTGGCGTTTTTCGAATTAAAATGAATAAATGATTAGTATCAATCAGTCCAAAAACACATCTATCTGCGAATCGATGTTTAAGTGACGTTTGACGCATTGATCTCACCGATGGACTGTCCCTCGTAGAGCTTGTACTGCAGATAGCCGGGCACATGCTCGTCTTCGGGCAGCGCTCGGATGTTCTCCAGCTCGTGGCGCACGATGTGCTGGCGCTCCGCCGTCGTGAGGAGGTCGTCGACGATCATGCCGTCCTCCAGGAACTCCTCCAGCTCGCTGACGACGAACTCCCGCATGAGGCCGTTGCGGTCCGGCTTCCGCAGCTCCATCTCCTCGGCGGCCTCCAGGAACTTGATCTTCGACGCCGTCACGTGCAGGATCAGCCCCTGCGGGAGGCAAACGCATTGCATTGCAGTCTCACTCTCAGCTGTCTTCGTGGCGGAGCGGGGAGAAGATGTACTAAATATAATTTGTCTTGTGTGAACTCCATAGGGTTGGTTTTATTTATAGCGCTTTAAAAAATATTTTGAGACAAGAATGTTCTTCCAAGTAAGAAAGATGAGTAAGAGATAGGTAATTAAAATTATTGAGTACCTATTAGGGAAATTTCAACTATACACACAGACTGATTCATTTATTTGGTTTTATACAGCAATGGCAACCTAGACAACGTGCCTGAATTATGCGGTGGTACAGTACTTTTACTTGGCCACTTCATATCCATTATGTTTATTTTATTTTCCAAAATGTGAGTAGGTATTGGCCGAGTTTGAATGTTACAAATAGAGCTATTTCATTGAAGACAATTCTATTAAAATCCATGCTCATTGTGACAATGCAACTGCAAGTCACCCTTTCATACTCTTGAATGATATTTATATTCAATGCAATATAACTGTATGCATTTCTTTTCCAACTTAATTTGCACTCGGCGATGATATGAGCTCAGATAAATAGAGCGGAACATTTCTAAACGTTTTCTGAATAGCATTTGCGTCATAAAACCGTCTCGCGTAGCTTGCCTTCATGTCTAATAACGTACCTCTCCGTCGACCCTCGGCTGTCGCCTGAGCAACAACTCGGCGCCTCCGTCGCGACGCTTCCCCCGGATCTTGTCGACGAGCCACATGACGGCGCTGGCGTGGACGCCGTGGGAGAACTTGACGACGAGGTGCGTCTGCGGGAAGACGCCCGACTCATCCTCGCCGGAGTCGTGGGCGTCGGTGGTCGACATCGACGACAAGCCGCGCTCGACGACGCCGACGTCCTCGGAGACCGGCGGCTTGAGGCGAGCGACGCGGCCTAGGGACAAGAGTACATTACACTGTGGAGTGTTTTTTTTACCTGGACACAGAGAATGTGTCCATTTCTGATTCTTTTCAATCCAAAATCCCAAATAAAACCTATAATTGACATCTAGCTTTTCATTCATTGGTATTCTAAACAAAATCCATGCACAGCAAAAATTGCAATGTTTGGAATGTACAAGTAAATTCAAATTCAGACCTGGAAAAATTATTTCACAGTGCAATGTTTATCTTTTGATTGTGAGGTAGTTTCACGGTTAACGACCAACATTACGACAGCAATAACAGTTACTGATTACTGATGACTGATTAGGGGTCGTATGTAGCTCGGCAACATTTACGGGCTTCCTATGATAATATTTGGCATTCTAAACAGCTGGATTATCATCCAAATAGGTATTTATAACAGGTAGGTGGTTAAATTCGTGTACAAAATGTAATGGGGTAATCGGAAATTATTTAACTTGAAAGAAGAAAGGACTTGGGTTTCGTGGGCGGCTTCTTGTAGTAGCAGTGTCAGAACTTCCGAGTTGCAATTCAGGGGCGCTTCTCTGAGTAAACACACATTATTGGATGTATAAACATTGGCTGGGCGGAATCGCTGACGTCACAAGACGCTTCACCACGCTTCACTTACCTGGCAAGATGACTCTTTACGAGACATCACCGACATCACAGAGTGAGTAGATCCTGTAAACATTGACTGATTACATTACGTCATATCCGTAGCATACCTATACATACTCACCGATTCCGTGTCAACAATGCAGTCAACTTTCCGTCTAGAGGAACGCAATGTATCCAAAGGTATGTTACACTTGCATACCTATTTCAATCAAATTAAATTATGACAGATGTTACAAGATTTTAAAACACAAATAAATACCTGGGACCACGAACACAATCTTAAATTGTAATCCATCATTCTTTTATCATGACTGCGGCTGAACTATTTATCCACCAAATTATCTGAGAAGATCGTAATCTTGATGATCTCACCATGGATCCCGCTGAGCGCATTGTGCAGCCCCCAGAGTTCGTCGAGAGTGTCGTAGTCATACTTATAGGACACGAGCTCTTCCTCTCTGAAGGTCGCCGATGTGAGATCCGACGACGCCGACTCGACGACGTCGAAGCTCTCTGTCTCGCCGTCGGTTAGTGACATTAGTGACACTTCTCACGTGCACCACTCTGAGTGTCCATTAGGTCTGGAGGGATTCGAAAGCACGGTGGGGAGAGGTTTTGAGGAGCACGGAAATGGTGTTGTGACAGCGGAGAATTGTTAATGGAGGCGTTATGGACATAGCACACGCTGGTAAACCCATCAAACTCACTGCAATTCACGTCTGTGTCGCATTATCTACGTCCGTTGTGTAATAAACTGCAAATCGCTACATTATTGTGGCTCTATGAACTGCTGTGAACTGTTTCCTAACGGCGTTGGGAATGAGCAAAGGTTACACTCGATGACTGAGCGAATCGCGTCTCGAATGCGGGAAAATGCGGAATGAAACCTCAGCAACGCAATCTTGTTAGCTTATGGCTAGAGGTCTCTCAACTGGCCACATTACTAATGCTGAACAGGCAGGTATGACGTGACGTAATCGTGACGGTAGGATGGTCGAGAGAGTGACATTTTAACATGTGTACCTTAGCGTTTAAAAAATACTTACTTTCTACAACAATTATGAAGAAGGGTTCGAAACAATATTTCTTTGCTCTCTCTTATAAAGTTGATGCATGATCCAAGTAGGTACCTAATTTATTTATTTTTGTCTTTGAGCCATTGTAAATAGTTATATTTGGATAGTTGAGATTGGATTTTGTTAATGGGTAGTAGAGGCATTACAATGATCTTATTATTCAATGAATTTGGTAAAACTAAAGCGTCATTCCATCCGGTGCAATACTCACTGTCCTTACCTCAATTAGCAGGTAATTGCGAAGGCAAAGAACTTTAGCGGCGTTACACCTCGTTCTATTTTAACTCAATCTTTAACTTTAACCCACCGACAACTGGGGATTTTATAAATTCACTGACGTTGGAATTAAAAATGCACTCACATTTAAATGCCTAACAAAGCTAACTGTTGCTACCTTGATGATACCTCTCTACTAAATTCGATTGGATATGTGCCACATTCATTTTATTTTCAAGTGTTATGTCATGGAGGTCAACTTTCATGGGATGCGAAAGTACCAACAGCTGACTTTTGTTACACGATTTGCTACTAGATGGCATTACTGTATCTTGACGTAGTAAAAGGTTTCGCCGTGGGATGGCAGCTACTGTTTTGAAATGTTGCAGTAGACAGCCAAGAAATTATTATTATTTTGAACTGAACAGAAAGCATGCAAATTGCTAGGAAATAAATCTCCGAGAGTAAATATTTGCATTTCAAAGTTTAGAAACAAGAGATTGTTGCTTTGGCTCCTTTTGTGAATTTTTAATGTGGTTTGCGTTAGGTACATACCTATCTCTATCTGACTCTGTGCATGACAAAAGTTAAAAGTTTGTTTATTATTATTTATTAAAAAATATATTATAATAAAAATGTAGGAGTAGTAGGTAAGTGTAATTATCAAATAAATCACATCACGTCCTGCGACACATTTCGTGTTTAATTACGTTTTAAGAACCGAATAGAAATTTGTGAGAATTAGTAAAAATATGATATTTTGAT
The DNA here is from genome assembly GCA_934045905.1 of Leuctra nigra. Classification (NCBI taxonomy): domain Eukaryota; kingdom Metazoa; phylum Arthropoda; class Insecta; order Plecoptera; family Leuctridae; genus Leuctra; species Leuctra nigra. Next base: position 21,354,903 of record OW203761.1, on the reverse strand, counting down.
CACGTTACAGCTGCTAAATGGAATCAAGAAGTAAGTAGACCTATTAAGTAGAGTAGTAGTAAGTAGATCTATTGGTTATAGATCAATAGACAATTTTGTCGAATTTATGTTCAAGAATCATTGCTGACTTTTTATAATTATTTTCAACGGAGTGTATATTCGTATACATACGTCTAGGCTGACCACTTAAGACTGGTTTATTTATATATTTGATATTCACTATTTTAATAGACTCTTTTATTATTTTTTAAACTTTGAAAAAATTACTTTAATTTACGTGTTTTTTGTGTATGGTGACAGTGAATTAAAACTTAGTTGTTTTCCTCTTACATTTCGATGGGCTTGATTTGACTTCATTCTTTCATTTATCAACCAATCACCGTGTAGAGAACAGCTTACTTCACACTACTAAATTTAGTAGTGTGAAGTAAGCTGTTCTCTACACGGTGAACCAATGAATGAGACTGGACGTAACATTATACATTTGGAGGTTATTATTACGTCTAGACGTAACAATATACCTACACAGGGAGTTTTCAATTATTGACCTATATAGGTAAACCTAATAATCTATTAACCTAATAAACATATTATAACCTAACCTAAGGCATTTTACTAATTTTTCACTTTTTCTCGATTAAAAAATCAAATACCTCCAATCAACGTAAGACATGAAAACACGAGGTGTGTCACAAGAACAGTATGCATATTGAGATGCACATTCATGAAACAAATGTACTTACAATCAACGACTCTTTGGAACTTGGAGCAAGTACTCGTGATATTAGATAATCCTTCTATTCATAAATAGAGCAATCGTACATTAATACCGGGAATTTAGTATTTTGACGTTCAATACATTTGACAGATTACATATATGTGTCAAAATCCTACAGACAATCACTGTTAAACACTTGAGTGTCCATGAATACCTGGATAAAACTTTTCATCCATATGGCCGTTCGATTTCGTTGACTCCTCGTTATCCCACCTTGAATAATGAATGAAGAACACCTATCGAAACCTAGTAGCAAATATCTGAACCTCGAAAATCACTGCAATGGACAGAAGTGGAGGTGCCGTGTTTTCGATGCAACCATCAGTACATGGATGTTTGTCAGGTTGCGTTTCGAGAAACCGGGCGCCTCTATCGGCGTTCATTTCCTTACAGGACATAATACTCATTATTGACGTTTACATAAAGAATATAGACTATGAAACAGATCCCATCGGGTATATACAAAACTTGATAAGGGTGAATTTGAGAACCAAGGAATGGTATACTTCAACCCCCAACAATTTTGAAGTCTTACGAGCAATAAAAAAATTCGTTTAAAAATTCTTCCTGAAATTAATTAACATGCCTTTGGCTAGAAGGCTCGCTCAGTATGAAATGGTATATAAGATACGGTTTTAAATAAGTGAGATGGACGCTGGAGTATTTAATTGCACTATCCGTAAATTTAATTACCTTTGACATTCATAGGACGAAAGTTAATGAATATTTTATCATCTGGTATTTCACTACTAAGAGAGGTTAAAAATAATAAAATACATTTACTTATTTTCCGTACCGAGATCGCGATGAAACTTCAGTCTTACATTTGCTCCCGTGTACGTGGCAAATACACATGAAGTGAAGACAGATGATGCGGACCCGCAGGGAAATCCCGCTCACACGCTCCCGATGCAGGGAAAGAGTAATACATCCGCAGATTCAATGTGAGATTTTTATCCGCAGGTCTAAAATCCGCGGAAAGACTTAAAAGTGGAGAGATGAGAATGGAATATCGTACTCTGAATAATTCATCACACGTCGACCGCAGTTCGGCCTCCTTTCGTCCCTCCTTTCGTCCCTCCTCTCCTTCTTTCATCATATTTATTCAAACGCGAGAGTACGCTATCGATGACAACGCTTTAGCATGGAACTGTGGCGAGAGCAAGTCTACTAAAAGGTTTGATCGTGGCGATCGTGTAGAGACATAATATTGGATTTATATGCAGATAATAATTGTTGTCCAGTGGATTTACGTTCATATGTGAGCTTCAAGCCTTCTAGACACAACCTGTGGCGATTGTGTGTCTTCTTTAGTCTTTGGTCTTCACTTGTTGCCCTAAAAATCTCGCCTGAGTAAACGTCAAAAGATGAATTTGAGCTGATAAACGAAACATTCAAAAGAACATTGGGATATTTCATCATGTTAAAAATGTATTAAAATTAATTTGTATTAAATTACTATTAAATTTAGGTTTGAACACTTGAATAGTCATAAAACTTAAAAAACGTGCTATAAGTGTTATATTTTCTTTTTTCTTCGGAATTTAGGGGTTTACATTTTCTGCATGCACACAGTTTGTAATGAATATGAAATGATTGATTATTGGGAAGGAGACAGTGAGGGTGGCCTATGAGACAGGAATTTATCCCAATATTGTTTACGCACTTGGTCATTTTTATTGTTTCTGTATGCTTATTGTTTATTTACATTATTTTGTCTCCCACAGACTAGCCTTTTGGCTATGTGGGATAGTTTGTAGATTTGTGTATTTATTGTATTGTGTATAATTGTGTGCAATAAAAAAAAAAAAAAAAAAAAAAAAAAAATTGTCACTTTGTGTGAAGCCTATCACACTATACAATTCAAATTGGACAATTACAAAAATAAGCAAATCGAATTTGAGAGTTCCACTCAAATCGCTATTTCATTGGCAGGAAAATGAAATTTTCCCCGATTTGAATTGCAGTGTGTTTGGAAAATCCCGATATCCTCAGTGAAATAAGTTCCGTCTTTACATTTTCTTTTCGGAAATTTAAGTAAATAAATCTGAAAATGTGCTCTTTCAGGTTATTGCCTCAGTAACTAGTCTTGTAGAGAGAGATTCATGTATAGAAACATAATCAATTATTGGTAGAAAACTGTGCCACAACTAATAAAAAGCGGGGAAGAAAACAGATGGACAATTCGTGATGCAAGTAAATAGAGAGCTGTTTTTTAATTTGGTTCCATTTACAAACTATGTCATAATGATTCAAACATCTCCGCGAAACAATAATATCCATTGGCTTTAATTTTCCATATTTCTAAAACGACAGTGTTTCAAAACTAAACAAAGTGTGAATCGTAACACGACTGTAATTTCAACAGAATGAACAATTGAAAGCGACTGCAAAATATTCGCGAATAAAGTCAATACGTCCACACAATGTAAACATAACTTCTCCGTCATTCGCCGCCAACATGATTTGTTAATGCCAAGCGACACAAGCAACGTACGATAAATTACCGCAAACCACCGTCAAAAAACCAAATGACGGTCGCTCGAAAAATCAACGCCCAGAGGCATTTTTTACAACACATTGAGTAAAGCCGAGGCTAATTTGTCATGATTGTGCGCAATTAATACCATGTTTCATGTGATATTTAAAACGCATATTTTCTATTTTGCTTTGCCGTGCTACGCGATAAATCGCTGCAAATTTGGTTTCAACTTTAGCCGGTCACTCCCGTGAGGGCGCTGGCGTTGAGCTGAAGCGTGGAACGTTTTTAGAGGATTCTGACGTGAAGAGGGAATATTTCAACGCGCAACCAGAGGCCCCTCCACTCAGGGCGAATTTGCATGAAACGTAATGTTTTATGCTGTTTTTAGTGCGCTCCGTGATGCCGACGTGTGAAAAGTGACAGGATTTGGGTGTAAACTTTCTAGTTTTCTGCGACGATGGATTCGAAATTCAATTTCGGATCACAGAAATAGGTTTGTTTAGTGACAATGTATAGATAGACATAATGAGATACACACAGGTTACGAAAACTGTAGTCATTTATTTATACATAAATGAATAATATTTTATGTATACACTTGGCACAACAAAAATTGATCGGTGGACAAATTTGAATGACTGCTAGTCATGTTGCATAACAATCAATGCTTGTTATTATCATTGAAATAAGAGGTCACCTACTAAAGTGAGATAAGGAGATCGTTTCGACTGACTTCTGATTGTGCGATCTAACATTTTTCAGTCAATCAGATTTATTGAATGATCAATTTTAGTTGTGCCGAGTGTACCTACAGAAAATAAATTCATTTTGAGCGAGAAGAGAACATTTTGACATTCAACTAATGAATAATAATGTTTTTACTATAAATATTCTTTCAGATCAACTATGGCAGGAAATGAACTTCATTAAATCTGAACTAGGAACTTGTATCTTAAAAATTACAACATTTTCCAAATGTCCTTGAAAAGTCAGATTCTATGAATTTGATTTATCATATTAAAAAAAATCCTTCTTGATGCAAATTAAAATGCACCGCTCAAAATACCTATCTACGTTTAAAAGGAAGTACCTATAGCTATGTGAATGGGCAGAGATCCGTAAAAAAATGTGTGTTTTTGAAAAGGCCGAACCGAAGACATAAAACAGATAATTTTAACATTTTAGGTCGTAGCTCGAGTCCTACATCTGAAATTACTGTACCACATTGGACAAGTAATAAAACGCTGACCACAGTATTTTAGACAAAATGAATTAAAGCAGCATCCGCATTGGCCGTTATTTTGTTATTTGTGTCACACATCCTAGGCCTAACGAGATCACCGGTTCGTAATCTATATCTACTTGATCCACGCCGGCGCAATGCAGTCCAGGGATGCGATTCAATGAAATCAGTTCATTTATCCAACTCTCATTTGATTTCAGAAGTAGTGGACACGAATGATATGCACTGCAGGGTAATGTGAAGTGACTAATGCCGGAGAGTATAGACACCAGCCATTACGTTCGTTCCATTAAATCAGGGGTAGGCAACCTGCGGCTCCTTGGTAGTTCTTGAATGGCTCTATAATTTGAATAAAGATCTGGAATCGATAAAATTTAAAGTTCGAAAACAAAACGCCCTGCGGGGCAACAATGGGAAGGTTATTTGATAAGGTTTGTTCATTTTAGAGTCCCAGAATCACAATTAAATTGTTGAAATTCTAAAAGAGCGGGGCAACAATTGGAAGGTTATTTGATTTAATTTGTTCATTTTATAGTACCAGAATCACCTTTAAATTGTTGAAATTCTTAAAAAGACGCCCTGCGGGCAACTACTGGGGGACTTCGTAGAAATATCAAAATAAATGTGTAATTCAATTTATTATTTTCGGTGTATTATATTTGATTGCTTCTTCTGCGGCTCACATTATTATCTAATTTATTATTTTTTGGTAAATCGGCTCCTTTCCCAAAAAGGTTGCCGACCCCTGCATTAGATAAAGAGACTGTACCTCCTACACTTCCCCACCCGTAGGTTTAGTCACTTTACATTAGATTAGCCTTTAACAGCCTCAAGCTAAAATTAATTTCCAGCTTTATCGACGTAAGTATTGCAGAGTCTACTGGATTCCATCTATGAGATAATTAGCTTACTGTCTTGTGGTGTTGAGGACTGACATCCGCAAATGTCTACTTGCGGACGCAACGCAACGTCTAGGTAAAGAAGAGAGAGTGGAGAGGTAGCAGCACTCTCAATCTCTTTTGGAGGTTACACAGTGTGTCGACAACATAAGCTCATGCGTAGGACTGCATGGCATTGTGTTTTTTCTTCTCTTCACCCTATGACAGCTCTTGACAGCTGTACATGCGAATTGGCGGGGTGATATTATTGCTGCTATTTAATATTTAATATCCAATAGGAACACGTTTGATGAACCGGCCAAATGCATTGGGACAATTTGATGCGTTATCAGGTGCATTGGTCAAGTTTTAACTGTCACAACTGTCAGTGCTAGTTTAAAAATTTAACAAATTAGTCATAAGCAATGCGGGTCGATAATTCGCACACCAGACGAGTTTATGTAGTGTTTATTGTTTTGTAAGCCACACGGTAAGCTTAATTTGCAAATTTACGCTAAATTACAGGTGCTTGCGGTGTTAAATGTGATCCTTACTTATTCTACTTCTTTCGAGTCGGGAAGCAACGTTGAACGTATACTACGCTTGGGCAGTGGTTAATTTGGGGGCGGACGAGGGTGGACGCGTCCCCTCACTCTTTTTTCAGAGTGGACGCCGTCCGCCCACTTATTTTTCATAGAAGTAAAAATTGGCTTAAAATAGTGTACAAATCGCGTAGAAAGGCACCAAATTTGGTTATGAAGTTCAAATTTTTCCCGGAGCTATGCGCCCCGGACCCGCAATGTATTGGGGGGCCCTCTCCCCAAACCCCCCATTGTTTTCGTAAGCAAATATGTTTCCCCTGCCATCGCCGAACGTCCGCCCACTTATAATTTTACAAATTAACCACTGCGCTTGGGTCTATACTCAAGGGTACTACATTTGGTACTACAATAATCCTCACTAACATTACTACTAACTTACTGAGTCCTTTCATGCGAAACACTTTATTGTTTGAAGCCGTAATTTAGAAACAAGATATAAATAATAAATGTGTATTAATTTAATGCTTTCGTTGCAATATTTTAATAGTGTTGATATTATTTTGTTTATCTTTCTGCTCTGCTTTTTAATTGTGTTGACCCTCAAAGAGGCGGATACACACTTTTCAGGGCCAACACAATTGCAGACTAAAGCATGAAGTCGGCCAGCTTTTTTTTAAAAGAGTAAATTCATGTAATTTGTGTGTTTTGTTTATTACTAAATAAAAATATGTAAAAATGCACGTTAAAGTCGCACTTCAAAAGAGTAAATTCATGTAATTTGTGTGTTTTGTTTATTACTAAATAAAAATATGTAAAAATGCACGTAAAAGTCGCACTTCAGTGTAAGTGTACCTAGTGAAGTTCAGTTTATTCTCACTCGTGGTATTTGAGTGCCGTGCATCCCGACAGTAATGGCTGTATTCCTACTCTCTCTACAAGTGCTATGAAACAAGAGTGCGCGGATTTAATTTTGAATGGCGCTCTGTGAAATGCGAATCCACACGGAAGGCCGTGGCATCACAAGGGGGTTGCGTTATAATTGTTTATCGAGATGTGAATTCAAAGGGTGGATGTTGATAAAAGATTGTGTCTGCTTGAAGATGAAGGCTGCTTTTATATCCGCTCTTGTTTCATTGATTGAGTGGAGAAGTTTGAAGCAAGTTAAATGAGCAAGTGAGCGGGAGAGACAGTAAATACCCAGATTAAATTCAGACTGAAGCGACGCATTGCATTGTCAGTCGGTGCAGTGTTGTGTATTAATGTGTGTGTGGGAAAACGCAGATAACAGTCTTAAAATAGAATAAATACTTATATTTTATAATGCACAAAACTGTAATTCACGTTTATAAAACATTTTAAATACCTACCTACAATATTTGAAACAAATAATTAATTTCCAATTTTTCTATCAATATTTCCAGCGATGAAATAATCAATCTTCTCTACCATGTTCAGAAACGACGCAAAGATGACGGCATATAAATGTGCAGAATGTAACTGGATAATTAATTAATGTACCCCCGCGTGATGTTTGGCTCCAGCAAGAACTTATGTTTAATGCCAGCACTACATCACTCCGCGTTTCATGCATGTGGAAGTGGAAAGCGGAAGCACAGTCCAAGTGCCGGTGAAAGTACGTTTGAAAACAAATTTCTCTTGACGAAATGATTAATGAACTGAGGGGTGACATAGTTTTATGTTTACTCTTCAACCCCTTCATTTAATTCAGCTCGTTTCATCACTGAAGTGGGACTGGAGTAATTAATTAATAGGCGTGCGTGCAGCGACAGAAAGTAATTCCGCACATTCTATGTACAATCACGTAAACAAACATAGTCGAAATTACTCAAAATAAAAGTCGAACGTAAAATTAACATCACAGAATCGTTAGTTTTAATTCAAACTGAGAGCAACAACCATCCACGATATTTTATCCGTTGGTAAATAAATGCTTGTTTATATAATGTGATAACATCTGTATTTAAATACACGTTTTAATGCTGCATATTTTACTTTTCATTTACATGTTAATATCAATATTTTTATGAAGTTCAGAATTCCAATTAAATATTTGTGTAGAAGTTTGTGCGCTCAGTGCAGTGTAAAGGGTGAAGCGACGAGTAAACAATATCAGCAATTATTCTTCATGACTTGGTTGCAAGTCTAATGCAATTGCATCGTTAAATTAATGTCAAACACAGAATATAATCTAGATTTATTATATTTACATAAATTGAGATTGTAATTTATTATTTAAGTGTGTGTTCTAGCTGATACATGACCGGGCACCTTTCGCAAGATATGTTGTCCTTTATGACGACTTATATTTATTATGACGTAGTTATCATCAATCTTACGTTACGACGTGATAACTATTTCAAGAATGGAGGGCCCTGGACTCCAACGCGGTCTCTAACGATGAGCCACAGTAAGTAACGTTTGCATGTATATTCTAATAAAATGTAATGTACGACAATTATTCCGAAACTATAATGCAAATCTCACTGCTCCGGAAGTAGTTCAAATGATTCCATTTCAAATCATTTATTTTCATATTCATCGCTTGAATTTTTAGGTCTAGATTCCGCCGAACGCCTCTTCCATGTGTTGTTATTTTCGCTATTTTTCCACCCCATTTGCCGGCAGTTATCGCCGACGAGCTATAGAAAGCCGTCTGGAATAACGCAACTGCGTATGGGATTGCTGAAGAGCTGCGCTTCTTTAAGCGAAGACGTGTCATTAGCCCCTGGGTCAATAAGGATGACAGGAGGGCGGAAAAATGAAACAACTTACTAAAAAATGTGAGACGATAACGAGGAAAAAAGTGGGCTGAAACATTATGTGGTGTCTCTCGTCGGCACGATTCTATCATCTAAATAAGCTCAAAATTATGCAAAAAGGAATCTCTTTTTAGAGGTTAATATTTGCTTGAGAAGCCTCTGCGAATGACATACGTATAGTTAATTTGTGGGTGGATATCTTGATTTGAATAAAGGCGGGAGGTGATTGGTGGTAATTTCTCAACCACTAATCATCACTGTCCGCAGAGAGTCGTGCGGCGGCGTGTCGTGAATACTTATGAATAAAGCTCGTCGCTGCTTGCGAAACATTCGAAACAAGTGTTTCCCAGGCGGGTCACGTAGAACTTAGCGGCTTTTTGTCGTGCATTATTGCCTTCTCAACTGCCCTCCGGATCTGCGACAAGATAATTTCAGTTGCAAAGGAGGACTTTTTGTCTCCTTTTGTGGTAAAAAGTTCTTTCTAATGTATGTATTAAAGCCTTGTTGTTAGACCGCGTGTTAAATTTAATATTAAACATTGAGGTAATGCGTTAACTGGTAGTATCTCAAATACTAATGAGACTGATTTAGTATAAGTAGAGTTAAAAGACATATTTATGACTAAATATTCAGTATAAGTCACATTCTATATAGGTATTGCATTTGAGTTTCACGGTGAAGTTTTCGACCAGAGTGTTGTCTGGAACTTACATTTAGTTAGGAAAACGTGAAGGAAATAATTTAAAAATAAATATAATACATATTAAATATTTAAATATTAAAATATAAAAACATTATTATTAAAAAAAATTATTATAAAAAATTAAAAATATAATACATTTTTAAAAATATTTTCGTTATCACCAATGTTTTAAATATAAATTAAATTACGTTTAAGGGTAAATGAAAGCAAAACTACAAATCTTTATTTGTGGTAATTTTACCTATTGCACAGAAATTTTGTACAGTATTTCAAGTTTATGCAGCAAATATGTTACAGGAATGTTACTTTTATTATGGTTATTAACTTGACAAATTTTGACACTTCTGACAATTCATATCCAGATGTTACTTTTCAAATGTCAAATATACTTATCAAGAGATTTTGCAATATCCCTTTACTTCTTCTTACATTTTGCGTGAAATATAAACAACGATATAATTAAAAGAGAGCTTGCCTTCAGGAACAATATGAAAAGAAACTCGACCGAACAAAACGAAAGAACCGCTAACAAGACGTAATCTCTTTTGCTTGAAAAAGCTCTTTAGTTGTGGCTTTTCCACTTAAAAAATTAGCAAAGTTAGCAAGAACGCTGTGAACGTAACAATATGTTCTCGGTGAAGTAGCAAAGGAGGCGAAGCCCCCATTCCTTCTCCCTCACCCCCGAGTATCAGCTTAATTAAACGCATCTACAAGAAATTGCAACTATTATTGCACACAACCCACTTCTAGAAGCGAACCTCTAGGATGCTAAGGCGCTTTGATATCGCTTTTATCTTCCTAGCAGAGAAAGAATGCTTTGAGGTTAGCGCGATCAGAAACAGTCGAGAAGTTAGAGTTACCGACCTCCATTGCGAATACCCTCTAGCTATCACGTGATATTAAAGATCAGCTTTATATATGCTCTGTAACAATTTAAATTGTAATTAGGTATAGGTATATATAACATAACTTTTTAATTTTTAGATGAAACCATTTGACTAAAAATTAAAAGTTATGATTAGAATGGAACGAGACAACGTCTTAAAAATTATAATCCCAATTAAAAATAAAACAAGATAACTTTCATACTCGAAAAACAGCGTTTTCTTTTCGCTAATGGCTTTTCAATTTTCCTCCGTGGGATCTAACAGACGACACTCGAGAGGGAAATTTTCTACATTTTCATTGTTTTTAAGTTTCTCAGCAGCCAATAAAACTAAAGTAAGTACTCGTTTAGATTGTTAACTGGAATTTCATTTCCTCTGAAACGTCTCAGGACATAACAGTGTCTAGACGTCTTGTCTCCGGAGTGCTTGCTTCGAATCTGGGTTGCAGCACACACCTGAGTCTCGATTGTGACGACAACAAAGTCATTCCATCGACGGTAACAGGAACTAATCTTGATTTTAATAATGCATACGTCATTGCGAGGATAAAATATTGCAACAGTGTAGAGCTAGAGTGTAATTATTTCACAAATTACATGGAACATGCAAATTACACAATTCCTGTACACCATCAATCATTATCTTGTTGTGATGATTGTAATTATAACTCTAATAAGGAAACGAGTTTTTCATTCATTGAAATATTGTGAGGAAACCGCCAAGTAACTACTGTACGACACATAATTTGGATAATAAACCAGCAAGAACACTTGCCTCGGGACAAATTAAACTAAAATATTAATTAACCCATCTACTTGACGCTTTTTTAGACTGAATTTGCAATGCAGAGAAGACAATCAAAGTTCGCAAACTTGCGCTTTACACCCCTCTACAGCTCTTTATAGTTCAACCCAAGCGTAAAATCCTATGTATTCTGCACCCTTAATCCGGGTTAGAGGTATTTTATAGGCAGAGAAACATGAAATAGTTATTACTAAAGGGTGGAGTACGGAGTCGTGGATATTCAAACAGCATTGGATGACTGGCAGTGAATTGTATTTATGATAAGTAAATAGTACATTTACCCATTTGATCGCATGGTCAATGCTTTGGTTTGTTTTCATTGTGTTATTTTTTTCCCAGAAAACAATTTCGACTAAAATTTAATTGCAAAACATGTTTTAAAATAATACTGCTTTATCCATTAATCACTTGAAGGTAAACATGCAAGTGAAGCAGCACGTTCCATCAGCACTGCCATTCTCACGGCCCCCCTCCCCCCAACCGGGGTTAGCAGAACAAAAGTCCTTCGGGCACACGTCAGACTTAGTGAAGCGTCGTGACGGCCGACAAAGCGTCGCGTGGCGTCGCCTCCATTGTCCGGGCGTCCCCAATGCTAATCTACCTTCTCGTGGCCAGTATTAGCCAGTTTGTCTCATCGAGTAGCGCTCGTTTACTATCGAAAATCGGCTATCAATTTCAAGCTCAGAAGCTTAGCGGGAGTTCACTGGCTGGTATTAACCTAATCCATGGTTAGAGGGGAAAAAAGAGCTTTTGTAAACATAAACCAACAGAGTAAAAAGATCCACTGACTGCTGATAAGGGTCATTAAGCATTTAATTGATGATTGCGTTCTTGTAGTTCTGTAGGTCGTTTTGTATTTCTTTTGATCTTATCGTAGAGATAACATGGTAGTGACACGCCAAAGGATCTTTTGGCGTTACAGGACTTTCAGTCATTCTGCCGCCTCAACAACTTTTCTCCATTGCCGAAGTCTATGCCGACGGTATTTCATATATCCTAGGTTTCTTGAAGATTCGTGGGTCGTTAGACTCCTGTGCTGGCTTTACGTCCTATCCGAAGGACGGTGCAACATTATAATATAGCACGAGCTTTACAACCTGTGTCGGTGAAGGACTGACAACAGGTATAGGGAGGTGGTTACACAGTGCCAAACACAACAGTCTCTCTAGTTAAGGGCAGCAAGGAGCGAGCCAGACTAGTACGGTCACCCATCCAAGTACTGGCCGCGCTTGATGTTGGTTAACCTCGGTGATCTAACGAGAACTGTGGTATCAACTATACAAGACGTTGTGCTGTCCATGGATTTATTTAAATAATAATTTTAGGTTTGTTCTAGACTAAAATGCATCTAAATTTGTTTATTATGTTGTAAATTCATGCAAGTACATAATTGATTATTTGCTAAAAATGTTTTTCATGCAGGTACAAAACAATTCTTTTATGTAACTAGAAAACTTCCAAAAGTTGTCATCTTTTGATCATCAAGTTCGAACATGAACGTTGCTTTGAAATGAGCCTCTATATAGAGCCGTTGTCTTTGTATTGTACAGTGACAAGAGTCTATAGTCTCTTTAGATAATTATTGGTATCATCCTCAGCTGAAGAGTGTCAAAAGACTTGATTGCAATCTGGAGAGAAAGGATTGAAAGAATGGAGTCGGTTGCCATCCATCTTCGTCACGTCTCCGCCATCTTGGTCCAAGAAACGGTCGCCAGGATACAAGATCCGCGCCTCCGTAACAACTTCTGCATTAAGCCGAGTTTCTTTCCAACTTTTCAGTCGACTTTTGGCGTGCGAAGTTGAACAGTTTTGTATCTAAGACGATAATGGCGACGTGCCAATGTCTTTTGTTCGCGTAGTTTCTGACTAATGTGTCGCAGAGGATTTACAGCTGAGGATTTCGGAGTGTTTTAGTCCAACTACGGAGCAGTTCAATCAACACCGTCACGATTAGCATTTTTTGTAACATTTTGCCATTAAATTTTGTTTTAAAGACTTCTTTCATAAGATTTAGGCTCGGTCTTTCAATACTCTGCTAAAGTCTCAATTAGCTCTTAACAGTTAGTTAGTGGTCATTCTAGGCATGTCATTGGTTGTTGCCATGGCAATTGACCATGCCATGGTGCCATGGCATCCCTAATTGACTGTTTAAGAGTTAGCAAGGCCTTGAAAAAGACCGGCCCTTAGTTAATTAAAAGGTAATTGTCATAACTGACATACCTTTTAGAATAGTTATCTTTGTGTCCTACACCTGCCACCATTTGTAGTGAGGCTGATACACATTTATTTTATCTATATTCTATTTCACAATCTATGTTTGTATCATTTACAGACACTAATTTAATTTGAAATAATGAGCTTTAAGTAAGCTGAGTGAGACCGCTGACCGGGTGGCTCAGTTGGTAGAGCTCTAGCCCGGCAAGTGATATGCACTGGCAGTGGCGGCGCGGTAAAAATCTGAGGGGGCAAAATTTTAGGACGTATATAGGCCGGTGCAATTTTAATGGGGGAGCATGGCATTTTATGGAGGGGGCAGTTGCCCTTATGCTCCCCCGTCGCGTGGGTGTGTATGTACTGGGTTCGACCTCTGTTTGGGTATTATTTATTCATGTCGTATACGTTTCAAAATGTAATTTTCCTAATACATGAAGTATTCCGAGTAGCAACTGTAAATATCATATTACCATATTTCTGACTAGACGTAGAGTGCTTTGTGCTCTATTACTTATGTGTAATAGGGATCATCTGAGCGTATTTTTGTGCTCGAAAATAATATCTTGCACATTTAATATTTCGTGTTTCGAGTCGAATGCTCGACTCTGTTTTATGCGAATGCGGAAAGTAATCCTCGATTTAACTCGCAAATTCGCCGCCTTGCGCTCGAGCTTGCGCCCGTGGGAATCGCATCACGTTTCGGCTAAATATCCTTCCACTCTCGTACTTTCAAGTTCAAGCTAAAAGCTCGGTGAATATACTTTTCACGGTGGTTTTTATAATGACGGGAATTCAATAATTTTTTATTTCGCTTGACTAATCCCTCCGGTATTGCTTTGAAACCGCATATAAATTAAGAGTGAAGCTGTGATTTATAAAATGGAGAGAGAGCTGTCTCCAGGGCAGTCAAATCAAACCAGGGTGTAAAGATTCTCAACGATTTTATGTCACAACGAGAGTTCAAATTATTAAAGGTATCTTTTACCAATTCCAATCCCTGGTTTCATCAAATAAAAATAGGCATTCAATGTACAGTATTGAACATGACTGAAGCATAAAAAATAATGGTCAGATAAATTCGGTAGTTTTGGTCCAAGGTGTGTAATTCAAGACCCACTAGTTTATGTAGAATTCATATTATTTTGTGCTGTGCTTTGTGGCATGAATATTGGTATCTACGACTAGGCTTAACAATTTCCATTATACACGCTTTTTGTGGCTCACACAGTACAATAGGTCGTAAAGAAGTGGCATCGCAAACAAAAAATAAATAGATTTCATAGAAGAGAACATCCACAGGCTTTTTTATTTCAACAACGCGGTTTTATAAACGGCAAAGGTTTTATTTAGATTTTATACGTTCCAAAGCGTTTTATATTGAATCTCGGAAACATTTGCACGAATATGAAATTGTCCATAATTAATATGCAAGGATTTATTTAATGCTTGCAGGGGACATATTTCCGGATATGTATTTCCAGATTGTTTTACACGCGAATTGAACGATTTTGTAGCTTATAATTTCCGAGTGTCCGAAATAATCTCAGATCTAATGTATGTAGTCACATTCAAGAGAATAACAATACGTTTACCTGTGGAAACATCGCGTGAAACTGTGCGACGTCACAATATGTCACGCTTTATCTTTACTCTGTGAGCAAAAGCAATGAAAATCATCTGTATAAGCACTGAGTCTACAATTATATAACAGAAAATGCATTAGTCAGTTACCATTCGTATTTTCACTCAAGTTCCCTCTGATGTTTCCCTAACATGTATAGGTACGTTGTTGCTTCTAAATGAGTACACTTCATATTATGTTTTGTCTGATACGACTCGTTCTCTACCGAATCGGTTTATTTTATTTCATGGATAACAAACTTATCTCTTTCTGTTTACAGATCACAGATGTTCTATATTATCTAACACAATTACGATCGCTTCAAAATCCAATGCACAGCTTTCTGCCTCAATTCCCATTTCCCAAGTTTGAATGAACTATCCAAACATGATACTAATAGGTATCTTATTGCTTATTGTATCAATCGTAGTTCTTCAACTTTCCGCTTTAGTTTTATTTTCTGCTATAGTTTGTTTTCAATTGGGAGTTTATAAAAACATGCAATAGACGAGATTGTTATTTTCATTGCAATCCTGGATTTCCATCAACAACCTCCGTCATTGTTTATTTTGGCAAAGCGAGTCAAATGATTTAGCAGTAAAACAATTTTGTTGTTTCCCATGAATAAATCAGCATTGGTATTCATATAAATTTAGCATTAATTTAAATAATTGATATTGATGATTGTTACAAACTAATATTTGTGCAACCGGTTAAAGCTCATTTTTAAATAACATACTATATTTTACTTCCTGACGACAATATAAAATGAATACAAATACTGAATTAACTTGGATTTAAGAAAAGACGCAGATAGGTACACACGTATTTCTCATGTATGCCAAGAAAGTGAGTAGTAACTGATTAACTACTTTTATTGACAAAATCTATCAAATACTTACGTTCACATTTTATTTTATTTCTTTTGTTCCATTACGGAATTTCTAAAGAATAACATCATTGTGCCTCACTTCAATCAAGTTTGACATCTATCGCAGAAAACGCTTTGACATCTATAGTAGAAAACCCATGCGGAAGAAATGAAAGAAGAAACCTATCTTTCCACAAGAAATACCCATTTTCTCAACAATCTTTCGAAAGTGTTTTGTTTCACGTAATGAGGAGTTATTTATAAAGATATAAATATTGATGTGGCGGTTATGGCGGCAAGGCGACGCAATTTAGCGAATGGAGCGGTTCTGCTGGTGAGTGAATTACGACGCTAGGCGTCCCGACGCTGGCGCGAGGATTTCACTCTCACTTCTTGTCACTCGTCAATCAACAGTTATTACAGATTATATTGACCGACACGGGCGACGCCATTGTCATTGAGAGCTCTTGCGATCAGTGGCGCACGGACGGTCGAGACGAGAACTAGATGTTACATCAGATGAGTCAACTTTAGTTCAGACAGAAATATTGAACTGAGTTAAATCTGTGTAGGCACCTTTTACATGCTAATCCTCATTTAAAATCGGCAATACAATCTAATTTATGCTTTAAAAATCCCTCCATTGGTTGAAAACAGAAAATAGGTGCCCAATAGCTACTAAATAATATTGACTTATTGCAGGGATTTTATAGGCTTTAATTTTAAACATGTAGTAAAATCGGTAAAGATTTATTGCCGCTATTTAAAAAAAAATTTAAAACTCACCATCACACTTTAAAACATTGAAACTTTTTTCCTTTCCCTCCAGAGTCTTCAAGTGGAAACTCTTAAGCAACATATATATTGCATGCATGACAACGATCCACTTATCAAAGCGTAATTGCAAGCAGTTCCCAAGTACACACTTTCATAGACTAACCGTTACACATTTTTCACTCGAGACAATTCTCCGTGGGCGAATCGAGCTTTAAGTTTCGCCCCGTGACGTATTCTCGAAAGCAACAGTGTTGCAAAGCGAATGAAATCAGTGTATTTTGAAAAGTTCTCCCCCTCTCTCGCCACTGCACGTTTGACAACTCAGCCAGGGCGGCTTTATGTCCAAATAAAGTGAACGAAAACCCCGCCACTTCGACGAGGTTTTATTGGAGGTCTGAGGTTTGCGACACACGAGGTCTCGACGAGATGGAAGCGAAAAGGCGGCCAGTGTTTTTCTGACGAGATGTGAACAAGTTTGACAGAGAGCTTAATGCGAAAGTTGGAATAAAAAGTTGCTAATGATGAAGAAAAGTTTATAATCTGACTGTGAGTAAACAGTAACTCGGACAAAATTGTGTCAGCACTTTCTTTGTACGTTTTGTTCCTTCTTCGCACATAATGATGCCGCATTTTTCTGAACCAAAAACATGAATTTCAACATGACTCTCTTTGAATCCAATTAATTTCCTTGGACATTGATTCGATTGTCAGTTGGATGAATCTTGAGTGGAGGAGACTGCGTTGTCTGAAAACTCAGTTGAAGATGCTTGGAATTATTTCAGACCTTCACTGCACATGAAAAGTTTTTCACTTACCATTGAGTTTAACGAGCCAAGCTCAACACGAATATTGCGTTAAAACTCCAATTAAAATATAACATGAAAAGTTTTCTATTGCATTCGCAAATCATTAAATGTTATTTTAATTTTATATAACTTTGTATGGAGAAGTTATTTTGTTAATGACTTTTAATTGGACTAATTAAAACAGGTAACACATTATCTTTAGACTATCATCCAAGACATTACTGTGTTAGGTAGAATTATCGATGATGTGCACGGGAGCCACGAACTGACGCCACTACGTGAAAAGTCCGTCTAAATTCTCAGTTCGTGATATCGCACGACTCTTCATCGATTAATGGGAATTTTATTAATGAACAAACTCGATCCAGAACGGTGAAACAACCCCTCGAATATTGGCCAAAAGCCAAACGGTAATGTAAAAGATATCGCCCAATCCAAGCAAAAAATATGTTCGTTAGGTCCTCGACAGAATCGAGTCTCAATCCTACGAGGCAGATTTACAATGCACTAAACTTTGTATCAGCTTTTCTGTGTCTAATTGGTAAACACCAATTTTGGGAACAGGCCTGATTTATTTGTTGATTAAGTAATTTTGGGAGGCATAAAGTGGAATGTATTCTCTACAAACCCACGCCACGTCGAACTTTTCTCTAAACATCGTATTTCGAATTCTCTAAATATTTGAAACCATGACAGAGCGTATAACACTTACTTCCCGCGACGTGGACACCGAGACATATAATGTTTGCTCTTACAGAGTATCGAACCCGGTTCCTTTTGAATAATGAAGTGGACGGACATCATCCGAGATGCAGTGACCTCGGATATTCGATTATCGATTTTCGATTATGTTCGAGAAAGGAAGTTCGGTAGAAAGTGATGTAGATCTTGATAAAAGCGAAGCGTTTTTTTTTTCTCCTCCGGATAATGTCTTGGAGCAATGTTAGCTTGTAATGGAATACATGAGTGATCACATGATTCGGTAACTGCTTTAACTTGTAGGCGTGTAGCACAGACAGTTTGACTTTGACTGATCAAATCAATACTTGTTTATCGTAAACTAAACTTACCGTTTTGAGAGACGACAAGAAAATGTCATGAAACTCATCCGGTGCCTATATTCTCTAGTTGAAACCGCACGCGAAAATGTTCGACTATGCGAAAGCTAGTAAAAATTAGTTTTTCAATGTTAAATTAATTTAATCCATTGTTCAACATTTCCTTATGCGAACATTTTCAACAAACTCGTGAATAGGCACGGAGCAGTTTTCATGGATGTAAGAAAATAGTAGGTGAAGATCATTGTTGAACGTTCTTAATCAGTTTGAGTTAATTAATCTATGAATCTTGATATAAACTCACCAACTGAGAAGTCTTCCATCTTGGGAAGCGACGTGTTGCGAAGATTCGCACTGCATTTCCTCAGGAAAGTCACTACCTTCTCGTTCAATTGCAACTTGTAGCTGTTGAAGAGACCAATTGATTTCAACTCTGATTTTACTGGCTCTTTCATCCTCGAGTCGTCCGATCGATCCGCTGATTTTTGTAAAAGCTCTAATTTCGCTTCCTTGAAACTGTGGTAACCGAAAGTACATGAATACACGATATCGTCGTAAGTTTGAAAGTTAGAAGATTTTGAATTATCTGGTTCGAATTCTGGCCAAGGTATGGATGTTTCTGTTATTTTCATGGTATAATTTATGATGCCGTGATTTTTCAATATGAAAAAACTAGCTCAGTGGCCATTGTAAAAGTTTGAAACTGTAGAATTTCAAAAAGTCCCTCATTGTGTCTTTGGTATCCGTAGCGAACAGACTTCAAAGTGAGAAGAAGTTTCCAAACTAGTCTTATAAACCAGTCACCTTGAGTTGCATTTCATTGCCAAGTTATATATCAACTTGAACTTCATGATAAGCGTCTGACTTACACACGAATCACGTAATGAAGTTTTTAGCAAGACTTGCCAGCATGTGTGTTCGTGATGCACAATCTGCTAGACCAATTTTCCACCTCGCAAGAGAAATGACGTCACCCTCCACCACGTGATGTGATACGGTGAGAGAGCAATCAGCATCCCTTACGCAAATCCTTTCATCTCAACCCTCGATCCCCTTCGTGTAGATCCAAGTTTAATTCTTGCCTGTTTTCATTGCTTATCTCGAACTGTTTTACTCGTATGCTACGCTACATTAAAGTAACCCTTTTCGCTGGAACATTGGCTCACACTCGAGCCAGAGAGCACCTTTGGCGAAACCCTCTAAAATGTTATAAATTATTTAAATTTGCATAATTTTTAATGTGGCTTAAGTCTCTTTGTGTTATATCATAAGATCACAGGAGCAATTATTAATAATGAAACATGCATTGGTCAAGCTAGAACACTCCTTTATCAAGTACGTATAAGTACTCATTAAAATATTTAGATAATATAGACGATGAAAGGCTACGACAGAGCGACAATAATGAATTGCTAATTGTTCAAATTACTCGTAAGGTGTTAGCCCAGCGTACTAATCAGTAAATTGTAAAATGCGTCAATGAAGAAACTTCATTGACAAATTATTATACAAGTAATACATTGTATAATTATTTATTTAAATGTATCAAAAGATTTATAGCAACACATTTTCTAATCTGGCCTGCTATGCTGGTATTAATTTTTCATTTCAACTGTAAACAAAGTATTATAACGGAATTGTTGTCTAAATAAATGAATGCATAATTACCAAAAAAATAACAATATAATTAGGGATTGGGATGGGTAATATCACAGAGATACCATGTAGTTCACATTATATTGCAAATAAATATAAATCATTATAATTTTATCAGATGTACCTAAAATAATTTGAACGTGCTTTTAAATGTGTTGGAGTATTTATCGTACAGGAAACTAGAAATAAATTGTGTAAAATCAATGCATTGCAATCACACCAATGATTTCACAAAGGACTGCAAAGAGAACAAACAACAAATTGTGTTGTGGGTTGGGTCGGTGGAAAACAATGCGTTTGACTTTTAGACAAAGCAGCAGACTTCCACTGTAAATCGCTTTAGAAACAGAGTTAATGAACATTATTGCAATTAACATTAGAGTCAAAGGTATTGCTGATTGGATTACGCCTGTTATATCACTAATGGAAGGAAGGTAGGTTTGTCAGAAGGACAAACAAATAAAAATTCTACGAAATTCTTCATTTTCCGGCTACTTTTAGACGTGCATTTGTGAATTCGCTACAAAACAGATCAAGTCCCAATAAAGCATAATCATTCAAAAACCTTTATTATCGAAATGGTAGGTTAAAAAGCTAAATTAAAACTGTATGTGTCATTTTTGAACATGGAATTAGTAGAGCACTTGTAGTTAACTAATTGGGCAACACAATTAATTAGAAATACTTTTCATACTTCTTCGTTCGTAAAGGTTCAAACTGTAAAAACTGTTCAAAACCTATACACCAGGACCCCTATTCTAGAAACAGTTTATCACGTCATAAGTTATGATATGACGAAAAGTCATCATAAGGACAAATCTGCTTATGACCATAACTTAGAGTCATGACGTTGTAACTGTTTCGAGAATAAGGGTCCAGACCACTCTTATGACATTAAAGGTTGTGCAAAATATCAGATCGATAGGTTCAAAGGTTTGATCTGGGCAGTCTTGGCAAAAACACAGACAAAAAAATCACAGAGAAAGTGCCATAAGAGTACCATGATGATATTCCCAGAAGGGAAGGTGTAATTTCAACCATTCGCTTTCATTTGAGCATAAAAAGAGTTTCAATGATTAAACTTTAAATATGCAGATTTTATTTGGCTCTCGTTGCAAATAATGATAGCTGCACCCTGTTGTGTCGAATCTTGCAATCTTCAATTAGCGAATTTCATTTCCGTCTGCAGTGAAATGTATTTGCAACGCACCAATGGGTGCACAGCGTCCCTTGGATGAGTCACGTGTCACTTCACCCCCTCCCCCCTATCCATTGCGCCACGCCATGCAAATTTCTGCTGACAACATTAGGCACAGAGGGGTGGGGGGTGAGTAAGAGGGAGGATTTGAGTGTATTGAACAAGTACACACTTCTGATGGTATTACAAACCCTTTCACAAGAGTTACTCATCACCTCCCATCATTGCATCACCCCACGCGAACTGGATGAGCAAAACTGAAGCTGCATTCGAACCAAAGTTGCAAAATAACCCTTTATGGTACATGCTCATAATAATTAGAAATACATTGTAAGCGTGACAACATTTATATAGAAAATGTTACACCCAGTTTCTAGCACATTAATCTCCAACTTGCAGCAGGAGGATTATATTAATTTATTATAGTTATTTTTAACGAAGTAATATGTAAACTTTATGACACCGATTATTTATTAATTTAAATCTGTTTTTGATTTAATATCTGTTTTAGTCTGGCTGATAGTATAAAGTTCGAAGTACGTACTGTTGAAGAGAATGTGTGCATTTGACTTAGCTGGTGATAACGTGAGCAAACAAATGGATTATTAGTGCTTTAAGCGATGTTTACCGAAAATGCGAACTATATATATCGTTCTATCACTACCTTTTTTTAGGGTTTCGCCTTCAAAAGGCATCTTTATCCCTTGTTTTATCATAAATAATAAATAAGTATTTTGAATGTCTAAATTTACTAGCCATTTCAAGAGATGACAGGTTGGGAAAAGTAAGAGTTACAAATGTGATTTCTACAGGCAAATCATGATTCAATCATTCGAAATATCTTGATAGTTTTAAGAAACTTTTCACTAAGTCTATTTCGGTGTTCTGAACCGAAGATTGAACACGACTGGTATCCCAACGCGTGACTTGCTTCTCCTACAGCCGGAGTTTATTAAAATCTCTGACATTTTCATAACGCGGAGGATTATCGACTTGGCACATTCTATTCTACTCGTCGCGCCCGCACAATACGAACAAATCCGCGTGACCATAACTGAAAACTGTCATAAAGAGATTTTCCAGCCGAAGCTTACCGCGAAGATTGAATATTCTTCTATTGTGGTCAAGATCTACATTTTCTTTCCTTTATCCATGGAAAACCCGAATTTTAGTCCTTATCATGCGTCTGAATTTTCTCTTAAACGTGGAACATATAACTCAGAATATTTTTAGTTTATTGCACTGATACATTTTGTATCAATCAAGTCATGATATTATATAGGTATACCTTCTGCTTTAGGTTTCGCATCGGTTCAAATTTCACAACAGATCTGCCAAATATAATTGATAGGGGGATTTTAAATTGAATTTTATTTGCATGTATGTTGCATTGTTGACTCTCTAATAAAAATCTATTAGAGGAATAAGTAGGTATGTTTAAACAAAAAAATACTCACTTCAATTTCTTAAAACTTTGTTTAATTTCGTTCACACTTTGATTTCCCCAAAGATTTCTTCTTGAATGCAACATTGTTTCAACAATGTAATGTTTGATCACTCTACCTATTTGCACGCATAATAATTGTTTTCACAACAAACAATCATAACACAACAAAACATTGCAAGGTAGCAACAGTTGTGATAACAATATCTGATGATGACTGTACACCACACATTGAATAAATAAGACATAATCATCAACAATACACACGTTACCTCATTTTATACGATGTACATTTTTAAGTGAGTACCACATCTACACGAAATAAAACTAATTGAGCCTTATCTCATATCCTTTTTTAAAGTACGTAATCCGCAGACGAGAGTAATATAATTCTGTTAACGACTTAAATGCGTTGTTGTGCTGTGCGTAACATGCGTACGGTCGGTCGGATCATTAACTGCTGACATTATGTAGATGAAGTTCGCTTCGTACTCTGGCGTTGTTCTTCATTTTAATGTCGCACTTTTGTGAATTCATGAAAACCGGCGATGACACCGCGTTGATAACATGCTTTGTTCGAGAAGAATTATCCGCGCAGTTCACATTGTTGAGAGTTACGATTGTTGGGCGGTTTTCATCGTTCAGACAAGCCGTGATTGTGATATATACCGGGTGGCCCCAAAAAAAACATCCAACGGGCGAGACATCACTGTGACGAAACTACTGCACATATCGGGCTGAAAATAACACCAATTATACAAAACAAACTAAGGTCTAATATGGGAAAATTATAACACCATAACTTATATAGGAAAAAAGATACAGATGTTCGAATTTCGTTATCGAAAAATCGATTAAACGGAGCTCAAAAATCACGCGTCCAGAAAATGCCCAATGGCCGGGACGCTGTTTACTCAAAACTGCTGAAGATATCAAGCTGAAAATTTCATATATTATTCAAAATATATTACTATCGATTGTGAAAAAATTTCAATTCATTTGAATAAATGTAACGAAAGTTATGTTATCCAGAATTTGCGCTTAAAAAGCAGAATACACAAGAGATAATTTCTCAAGTTTTATTTCACATGTTAATTTTAGAGTGAAAATATCTCCCGTATTTTCTGTTTTTAAGCTCAAATTCAAGATACCATAACTTTCGTACTACTCATTCAAATGTATTGAAATTTGAATACAATGTATAATCATGTTTTGATTAATAATTGAAATTTTAAGCCAGATATCATCAGTAATTTTGAAAATAAATGTGTCTATGCCATTGGACTTTTTCTGAATGCGCGCTCTTATGAGCTCCGTATAATCGATTTTTCGACAGTCAAATTTGAAGAGCTGTAACTTTTTACCTACAAAATAAATGTTTTTGAAACTTTCACACATCAAACATTGGTATGTTTGTTATAACATGTGAAATATTCGGACTAATATCTGCAGTAGTTTCTTCACAGCGGTGTCTTGCCCATTGGACGTTTCTTTTTGGTGCCACCCGGTATATGACGGACACGTAAACACGAGCTGAGCGAGCGTCTCATCTCTACACAAGGTATTTACAACGTTACACGCGGTTACACTTACGCTGCAATTAGTGTGTTATGATAACGCACATGCTTTCAACAAAGATCAAAGATGCCAATTTTATCGATGCTGCGTTGCACAGTTTTGGAATCATGTAACTAAAGTGGATATCAAACTATACAATTCAAATTGGACAATTTCCATCAAGAGCCAATAGATAGCAGAGTATTATTCAAAATGCCGTGTCATTGACTAGAAATTGACATGGCCCAATTTGAAATGTATATTGTGATGCTTATAACCAAGCTCTATCAATGCAATTTGACTGTAATCAACATTGCGGTAATTATGCTTTTAGAAAATGCTTGGCGTCACTAAGATACATTAGTAGGATTGAATGAAGGAATGACTGGTTTTGAGCTCACCTCAAGATCATTAATATGGACATTGGGCCTTCTACCTCTGAGGTACAGAGATATATTGTAAGCTATTACATTAATTAAGCGAGCGACTACATTCTGCACTTATGGACACTATCTTTTTTGTGTGTACGTGTTTGTTTGGCCTGACGCCACAGGTTACAATATTTTCCCGATCGAACTGAAATTGTGTGCACATACTAATATCATTGAGAGCTGTCCTCTGATTGGTTCAAAAATGAAAATATCTCTTGATTGGTCAAAAATCAAAATGTTCCGATTAATTTAAAATTGTGCATGGACATTTAGACTACCATTGTATCTTATTTTACACGTTTTAAACCCAATTGGTAGAAAATGTATAACACTTATTGATATTTAAATAGAATGTCAGAAGAGATTTTATCGACATTAAATTTCCAGTGCAACTTAGTATCTGATTGATTTGTATCTGATTTTCTTTATGGATCAGAGTGTATTAAAAAAAATGAGGTAATTTAATTTTGATCGAGGGGGTCGTATTTCTATTCACTATGGATGGTTTCTGTGCGTTACGATATTTCCGGTTGGAGATGTTGAGCGTTTCGGTGCTCGCTCATCAACGCTCACACAATGCGTCTCCTAGTTATTCATCATGCTGGTATGATGGTGTGAAACCAAGATAGGTAGAATAAGTGGGTGATGAAACATAGGTACATAGATATAAGGAATTTTTAAAATCGTCTTTATTTATGTAAAAAATTAGTTGTTATTTTGTTCTTCAGGTGTTTAAGTGTATCAAAATGTATTTTTTGTTTGAAAGTAAAGAGTCGATCAAAGAATTGTTAATTCGAAAGAAGCTTAAGGCTCTCCTTGACGCCGGTATTTCACAAGATTTGTTCCCTTCAAGGAGCCGAGGTTTGTTCCGTAAGTGGAGAAGAGATAATCCGTACTTCTAATTTATATCTTTCTGATCAGAGTGATTCGCATCTTTCAACTTTACGACCAACTTTATATCCCATCGTTTGGCCAAGAGGAAATAAATCCTCATATAAAATTCTACCCAACGAATGAGCTATTACAAATCCGAGGGGTGCGGATTCCAAGATTTGTCATCAGGGATTGGAACCATGGGCCAGGAAAACAAAAGATTTATTGGTCGTCGTAGGCGTTTTTACACTAGTTCGTGAACGTTCGTTTGCTCCTGAGATGGAAAGAAAGCCTCAAGACATTGAGGTGAGGTGAAGACCCCTGTGGCGACTTAGCTCTTCTGAAAACTCTGATCACTTAACAATATCTGATCTCTTACACTTTTTACTCAATTAATAAAATACGGAAAAGTATTTTCTTGTTCAGTTTCTTTACGTGATTTCTTTCATTCTGTTTAACAGTGGACATTCTGTCAATCATCATGCCTAGACGCTTTACCAATCGAAATCAAATTTTTGGACAATTCTACAATAGACAATGGTAGTTCGTGATTGGTAGATTTTGAACACTCGACGCTTTCACCTATTCTTGTCAGTCGGTATAGGATTGATAAAAGTCAACGACAAAATCCGTGTCATATAAATCATTTTTATTTCATTCAAGTAAAATCATGCATTAGGTACACTCGGCCAAACAAAACTTGAACGTTGACCAAATTTGAATGACTGCTGGTCATGTCCCATAACCAATCAAAGCTTGTTATTATCATTGAAATGTGAGGTCACCTACTAGAGTGAGACAAGGAGATCGCTTGGACTGACTTCTGATGGTGTGATCTTACATTTATCAGCCTATCAGATTTATTGAACGTTCAAGTTTTGTTTGGCCAAGTGTACATTTAAGTACGTTGTATACAAACAAAACAAGTGTAGTCTTTTATTTTTTCTTGTTTTGGTCAGAGTTTTCTGTCAAATAGGTGAATTTTGCACCACTAGATGGGAGACGACATTTCATTTTACAATACCTATATTTCCAAGTAGAAGTAGTGGATGTATGCATTCTTTCTTTCTATCATTGAAATAATAGAATTTAGATAGTATAATATTCTTTATGTGATATCTTATATTGGACATATTTTACAATATATTAATATTTTAATTGACTACATACACAACGTCATGCATGTATTCGGTATGTGCAATAGCGTGCGCAGTTCCGTAAAACTTGTCGTTGTGAACAATATCCCAACTGCAACTGCAACTGCAACTGCAACTGTTTATGCTGTCGTAACGTCACAGCGACCGAGTGGATGTAATTGTTGTCATGTTGGCCCAATTGCTGGAGCAAGTGCACGCTTTGTGATGTTGGTCACAATGAACGCTCGTATTGCCAACTTTACCGTGCCATTCTACAGCCGTCAAGAGGTCAGATACGTCAGACGAACATTCACGAAGTTATTCAATGGATAGCGAATGTTAAACATCAAGTTAGCGAACTAAATCCACGAGCAATGAATTTCAAATGGAACAAAATAACAATCTAATACAACCAATATTTTATTAATTCTGAAACAAACTCCTAATTGCGTGTTTTTTATTGAAATAAAATTTTCCGCAGTTTATTTAATATCGAAGAGAAAAAAGTTCCTTGTTCTTTGCAGTAGTTTTCCAATACTTAGGAGCACATAAGCTCCAGGAAGAATCTAATCCAATTTATTTTTTTACTTTTCTGTGGAAAAAATACTCGCTCTCGATTTACCATTCTGCTCACAACCATGCAGATTTGATTTCATTTTACGAACTCCCTTAAAAAAACGGAACTCTCTATCAATCTTCTCCGAGGAAAAGAGCTAACAACTTTTAATATTACGTTGCCGGATCGAATATCCAATAAAAACCAATCTCCAACCAGTCATCTTCCTACATGTAGACGTACGAATGTTTTCTCAAAACGGAAGCGAAATGTTGGCTTTCGATCTCATTATATTTGCGAGCGGGAACGCGTTTCCACTCGAACCTACTCGCACGTGGTACGGGGCACGGGGTACGGGGTACGGGGCACGGGGTAGGTGTGCCCTTTTGGTACCATACTCTCGATTTCTCATTCACATGAAATGTATTTACAGTTCATTATAGGCCAATTTCAGCTCGTTTTGATGTGGTACAGCATAGCTCCGAGCCAAGGGTTAGCATCAATGGAGCCCTAATTACTTCATTACGAATTGGTATTAGAAAATAATGGACTGATTATGGAGAATAAAACATTGCAAATTACTACAGTTCTTTGTACGCATTGGGAATAGGCATGTTATTATGTATCTTCAGTAATAATATTGTTTATTTTCATAGTTTCGACTGTCATTACAGGTTATAAATTGACCCGAAATATGTCATGAAATATTGTTTCTGAACATGACGGTAGTTTATCCAATAATATACCAATATGACGGAGTCAGAACGTTTGGTTCACATTTTGAAGAGCAAAGATGCAATACATTTTGAACTTGTGGAATAATATGTGACTTTATATTACGAAAAAAGGTGTGTTAATTTCGTGTAACATTTGGTAATTCTTTCGATTCAATTATCCACAGTTGACACTTTAATTACTCTAATTATTCTAATTACTTAATTAAGAATCAATCGAAGTCAATGACTGCATACTTGAGCGAATAGAGGAGCAACAGGTTGTCATTTGTACTCAAAAATATGGAAATGGAAATAAACTAAACAAATTATGTTTAAGAAATAAAGTCATTGGCAGGTAGTTTCATTAAAGTATTATTTTATTAATACATACAACAATATTGTTCATACAACAATATTTAGAACAAATTTATAAATCAATTCAGCCACAAATTGGGCCCAAATGACCGATTGAAATGAAATGGTCTTATCTTGATTCAAGTTATTTCCCGTGGTGGATTCGATGGGGTTTTGGAGTCGGACTCTGTAGCTTGAGGGGCTGTGGTTTTGGTTTTGGAGGAGCTGGCGCCGACCGAGGACCACGGGTAGGAGGAATTCCCTTGGTTATATAGCGTGCAGTCCTTTCTGTAGAGCCATCTGCACCTTCACCTGGTATCAAATGAAACTAAATATTTAGTTACAGTTTGAAAACCTGTGTGACAAAAATATCAGTTTGATGTATTTTTCGAATTGAAGTAACCATGGTCAATGTTTTCACATAAGATTCATTTCTATCATGTTCCACTGCTATTTATATATAGCAAGACTAATCTTTTGGTTTCACTAAAAAATGTTTTATTTAAACACCGCTTGACTGGTTGAAGTCTGACTCCGTGGTAAACATGGCAGTATTCTATAACTTTAAAATGCCATTCTGCATGGAATTCGACATGCTAATCCAAGAGTTTGTAAGTAAATAATATAATATAAGTATGAAATATGGCTTTTATCTTGCAGCTGATATTTATTCATTATGTTACTTACCAATGTTGACTAAATATACAATTACAAACAGTGCCAACAACAACAATATATTTCTCCCAATCATCTTGTTAAAGTTACAATGGAACTCGCAGTGTTAAGACAGCGAACACCAGAGCTAACCATTGATAACGTAATAATTCATTCCAACTAACAAAGGTAAATTATCAATAAAATAAGAAATTATATGCTTGATTTTCTACTTCGATTATATTTGTATCCCAGAAAAAACACTCCGTGTAAAAATACCAGCCAAGTCTCTTTAACTATAAAAAAAAATAGAAGAAATCTAAAAATTCAGCACTGAAAAGGAGTGATATCAAAAAAGGAGCCAAGTCAACGAATTTTCCAAATTTTAATCGTACCATTGAAATAAAAATATCAACCCCCGAGAAATACTTAAAAAAAGGACTTGGCGCATCGTTTTTTTAAAGACACTTTTCTATCCTAAAAGTATAGGAAGAACTCTACAAGTATATTTTCCTGAGTATATCACATTCATTATCGACGAATCATACTACGTTTTAATATAACTAGTACTCTTACCTACTGGCAGTTTTGGTATTTTGTCAATATTCAGAGGAAATAAACGGATAAACGAATAACGAATAAACGGAAGCGGCCTAGTCTATTCGTTATTGCCACTATTTCTAGGGTCATATTAATCAATCATACTTCTCAATATCGTGACTGAGGGAAATAGCGAAAGCGCTCATTACAAGAAGGCCGTCAATGAGATTTGTATAAGTGACTAGTGCACTGAGCCATGCTGCTCAAATAATTACTGACTAGATTTTTATCTAAAGTAATACGTTATGTAATTTATGAATTTTTTTGGTATAAAATGTTAATTAATAGCAATTAATTACACGGCGAGAAGGTTCAAAGTATAATGCTGTAGTAGGTATGTTGATGTACCCACAAAACTATAGGTACCTACCAATCACAAACACAACTGTTCTGTATTTATTGCTTGTAAGACAATGCTATGTTTCTTTGCGTACTTATATTTAAATTTAAAATATTTTACAGAATGTTCAATATTTAATTTGAAAGTTTTGTCCCAATTTTTCTAGGCATTTCTGAACTACGTAGTATGTGAGTGGCATAAGCTTAAGAATAGAAAAATGTCTTTAAAAAAACGATGCGCCAAGTCCTTTTTTTAAGTATTTCTCGGGGGTTGATATTTTTATTTCAATGGTACGATTAAAATTTGGAAAATTCGTTGACTTGGCTCCTTTTTTGATATCACTCCTTTTCAGTGCTGAATTTTTAGATTTCTTCTATTTTTTTTTTATAGTTAAAGAGACTTGGCTGGTATTTTTACACGGAGTGTTTTTTCTGGGATATCACTTCTTTTGTTAGTTTATTCATACAGCTTGTAGCACATGTCCGAGCAGGGACTAATTTCTTTAAAAAAATACGCCTCAACCGATTTGGTTACTATGAAAAGTTGCGTTTGGTATAAGATGAAAATGATTATCCAAGAAGAATAGCTTAAGTTTCGTTATAATCGATCCAGCCGTTTTCGATACATGACGTCACTTCCGGTTTTGAAATAGCGGCCGAATTCCGGTATAGGTAATAAGAAAACAATCTAGTTTTATCTAGTTGATACCTTCATGAACGACCATCTGAATTCCTAATCCCTATATTTCCGTAAAATCGGTCATGCCGTTTGTAATATATGACGTCACTTCCGGTTTCATTTAGTGGTTCCTGCCGCCATTTCCGGTACCATTAATTTATTTATTCATTTTTCACAATTGATTTTTCAAATAAATAGCAGAATGAATACGCAGGAGCTAGTTCAGTTGCAATCGGTACAGGCGTTTTAGATATATGACGTCACTTCCGGTTTCAGGAATGGCGGCCGAGAACACTGCTACCTTGAATATATAAATTGTATTGTCTATGTTACAATGTAAGTTAATTATGTACGTATTTTAAGTATAATTTGTTGAAATAAGTTAAATATTGCGTATTTATGACGTCACTTCCGGTTTAGAAAATAAGAAAATAATATTTTTTTTATTGATACTTCATATAGATGACCATCTAAATCGAATGGCGCTAATTTCGTTCTAATCGGTCCAGACGTTTTTGAGTTATGACGTCACTTCCGGTTTCAAAATGGCGGCTTCCGGTTGGTTTTATAAAAAGGCACCTCAGACGCCAAAAGTGCACATGTGGTAAAAATTTCAGGTCGATCGGTTCAGCCGTTTAGGCTGTGGCGGTGATAGCGACGTTTCGTGATATCATCAGAATCATCATCATCTTCAGAATCAGAAAGTGGTGTAATTTCACTGTTTTCTCGGTCCTCTAGCGCGCAAATGGCATAACCTATTGTTCCCAAATTTGGTATATGTAGTGGGGTGGGCCATAGCTCGAAATTAAGATATTTCGCAACAATGTGAGATTTACCAATTTTGAGATCCAGTAGGCCGAAAATGCCATGTTGTTGCTTACAGTAAAAGTGTTTGGTCTGCTCCTCAGTTTATTAGGCATTTACGGTATGTTGAGTGACTGTGAGTGTATAGTACGACTTGGCTGGGTGGAGCGACCGCTCCACTAGATTGTTATTTTAATTATAATATGTTTTTATTGCAAAGTGAAAGATTATACCTATACTCGTATTAGCACGTACCTTACCTATTAGAGATTTAAGTACCATTATGATTGAAAGGTCATTTTACTATTACTATATAGTGTTATTTATTACTATGAAAATGCTCAGTGTAACGCGTTGATGAGCGAGCACCAATACGTGTAAAACCTGTAACCGAAACTCTGGATAAACACTGAATACATTGCGTTAATCAGTTTTTTTAGTGTGCAAAGTGTACATGTGTACATGTATGATAAGTATTTATCAGTGGGTTTTATATTTTATTTAAAAAAATACGACTAAATATTTGGAAATGTCATTGACTTTGCTCCTGTTTTGATATCATTTCATTTCAGGGTTGATTTTTTTTTAATGTAAAGAGACTTAGCAGCCTTTTTTACACCGTGTGATTTTTCTGAGACTCAATTACCTACTTCCCTAATTCCACTCCATGTTAATGTTTTGGTTATCCGATAAAATATCGATAACCCAGTATTCTCTTTGATCGAGAGCCATGGCGCCCGGTACTCCTTTCATTTCTTATCCCTACCCGCATACAAATCGGAATAGGCAGACAAATAAAATCATATTACTAAACATAGATTTGTAGGAATGCAAAATAAATCTGAAAATATATTAGTTCCTTTAAATGAGCAATTAGGGCTTGTTTTTTAATACTCTGCTAAATTTTAAACAGGTGATTAGGACTTTATAGCCATGGAAACAACCATTGGCATTCTTTGAATGAGCGTTTAAACGTAACTAATGGTTATAGCAGTGTATTGAAAAACTGACCCTTAATCGCACGACAATAAATTAAACTTTACTCTTGTGTCGATAGTTTTTCCTCACTACAAATCAAATCCAAGTTCCCTCACGATCTAGTCTGAAATCCTCATCTTCTTTATTGTTTCTCTTCAAGACTGCTTGAAACTCTAACAACGCGCCATTTTGATGTAAATATTACTATCCATTTCGTCGATGTGGCCGTAACTATTTATTCCGCATGATCCGGGGTAACGGCGCCATTACGATATGATCGCCTGTGCACACCCGCAGCTGAGCCAGCGGAGTGGGACGTGAAGTTCATGGCAATGCGCGCCACTGTCGACTCGCACGCAACACACGGCCAGTACGATGTACCGTGGTTTACAAGTAACACCTGCAATCATTGTCAACGCATTCAAAGACTTTAGACTAATGACGTGTAGGAAGTTTCGGCTCTGTAACCATTTTGTTAAAGGCCGGTTCAGACTCGATAGTCACTTTTGATGATGGTTCTGTTCATGCGCAGAGTCACTTTGATGGCATTCTTACATTAGTTACTAAGTACTTAATATTACCACTAAGCTGCAATGTGAACGGGACTTGTTAATTTATCCTTTGCACGAACTTCCTTTGTTTACATTCAGTACACAAATGTGGCTACTTAAAAATGTAAAAATGTATACTGATCAAAATGTGTTTACAATCAAATGGAGCACATATATAGAGTGACCTATTGAGGCTATTTGTCCTAATGAAAAGCATATCAAGATCGTGCAAAGCATAAATATCCCTTGTGCTTGTCAAATTATACTTCTTAGTTCATTTGTACTTCTAAAATGTACTGTAATAAATCAGAAAAAAGCCCTCCTCATTCAATGTCCACATTTATGAGAGATTTTAGAAACAAACAAACATCAAAGTATACATCTCACCATGGAACAACTCTCCTCTATTTTGCTGTCTCCCGTACGTTACCTGTAAGCTTTAGTGATTTTATAGAGAATGAAATAAAAATAAATCATGTGCGGTCTCTTCGAGGAAAATTCTGGGAACTTTCCGAATTCGAAATAAAGCTCTTCTATGAGATGCTTGTGACATTGTTGATGTAGAGAAGAAGGGGGGGGGGGGGGGGTTGGTTAAAATGCTACAGGAGATGATTCCATTAGGACAGACGTAGATACTGCACTATGTCTTCTGTCGCACACAAGAAGTGTCACGTGTTCCTCTCTCTCTCTCACACCGGTAATCAGTTATAGAGTTCTTCTCACTTCAGATATCCATTTGTCTTCCTTCCTTCCTTCCTTCCTTCCTTCCTTCCTTTCTTCCTTCCTTCCTTCCTTCCTTCCTTCCTTCCTTCCTTCTTAGCGAACTCTCCAAAAACAATCAATAATAACGAAGAAATCATAAAATAATTTGCAAACGACTTTTTCAATTAATTTCATTGCATGCACAGCAGGTTTTGTCACTTTTGGTAAGGTGACCATTGTGTAATAATAAATATATAAATTACACATTACTATCAAATGTATTAAGACAATACCTAATGGCATCTGAACAATAGTAAGTATTACTTTACTTTAGTATTGTAAGTAAAATAAAATAGCATTGTAATAAATTGTAACTTAACAAACTAACTTGGATTTTCCACTTTGAAAAGAATCTGACCTGGCGGCTGGTGTACCAAAATGGCACTAGTCATTTGACTTCAAATCAAATGAAAGAAAATATTTCTTTTTACATTATTGATATAGAACAAAGAAGCCAAGAACAGGCATTCCAAGTTTATTTTAGCACTATTTTGATTCAATTCCAAGGGTCTCTTACAAAAAAGCTGAACTCAATTATTGGTGACATTGATCCAATAGAAAGGTCATAGTTCGCTTAGCCATTGTTAAATCGAGCTCAGAAGAGCTAACAATATATAAAATATATATGAAACTCTGGTACGAGCGCTGAACTTCTTACTTCCCTTAAATACGATTTTACGAACGTCAGATAAAAAATTATTCCTCTATGTGTGGAATAAGATAATTTCAATAAATTATTTCTTGTAAAGACTGAGATTCACACGACCGTCTTGAAACCATGTTATATAGTGCTCTTCCCAGTGGTATTCGCAAAAAGGCATTATTGATTGATCTATGAAATCGTAAATTCGTGTGACTCCACTTTTC